>JAKWJA010002494.1:17066490-17711008 GCA_027704765.1 Solanum habrochaites
AGGCATTGACAAGGCCACTGGCCGTCGTTTGTAATCCGTAAGTGGGATTTCCTTGGGAAGTTTTGGCTACCGACATGGGTCCTTCCTCAAGGACCCATGGATGGTCGTTGGAGATGTTTGCTCGGACGTTTCCAACAGGAAAATGTTTGTATACGAGTTTATTACCTCCCAAAACAATTTTATCCAAATCGAACATGTAAAATTCGATGAAACATTCCAAGACACACAAGGTCGTTTCAAGGAAAACCTTTCGAATGTTATGGACGTTCATTGACGTTTGACCTCCAAACTTCATGAAGCTTGTTACACTTCCAATATACACTATAATAAATTATATAACAACCTCGTTAACATAAACAACCCTAGACACATAACCACACATGGAGGGCAATATGTTGACATAGACGTGGAACGTCCTTAAGTAGTCGTCCCTTCGGGGCTATTTTTTCTTCAGTATTTTCACCTCCCACCTCTTTCTCCCCTCCATTCAATACAAACATATAGAACATTTTTAAACCTCGACAACTCTTTAAAACATCTTCTTAGTCTATAGATTCACCTAATTCATATTCAACGTATTACATTCTTCCCCAAGACAATCAAGCTCTTCCTCAAAAAGATGCACCTCAACGTGATCAAGCTCTGGTCATTCCTCCGGGCATGACGAATTTTGAGATAAGGTCAGATTTTATATGTTTTGCTCAAGCTATGACTACTCAATCTCAAGTTGAACTAATCAAGATCAAATTGTGGAGGCTCAAGCAAACTGAGAAGTTAGACCCCATGTGAACTAAAATGCTAGTACAATGGCTTCCTACTTAAGGGACTTCACAAGGAAGAACCCTCAAATGTTATTTAGGTATAAGGTGAATAAAGACCCCAAACTTGAAGAGGTCTACAGTATCTTGTATGCTATGGGATCGAGTTCTAATGAGAAGGTCGAGCATGTTGCATATCAACTTAAGGATGTGGCTCAAACTTGGTACACTCAATAGAAAGACAATAGGGATTTAAGAGCGGGTCCTATAAATTGGGAAGTCTTTATGAGGGCATTTCTTGATAGGATCTTCCCAAGGTAAAAAAGAGAGGCTGAGGTGGAATAGTTCATCAAAGTTCTTCAAAGAGGTATAAGTGTGCTTGATTACTCTTTGAAATATATGACATTTTCTAAGTATTTCTCTTCTTTGGTTTCAATCTGTAGGGATGAAATGAACCATTTTATGACAGGAGTGTCTAATGATCTTGTGAAAGAGTGTCATTCGGTGATTCTTCATGACAACATGTATATGTCTCTTTTGATGGTGCATTCTCAACAAATTAAGGAGAGTAGGCTCAAGAAGAAGAATAGGTAATTCAAGAGGGCAAAGACTTGTGGAGGAGGTACTTCTATGGGAAAGCTAGGAAATGCAAGACTAGCCTAAGTTCAACAAGAGATTCTCTCACAAAGTTCCTACTAAATTTCAAAAGAATATCAAGTATAGGGTATCTAACCTTTGGTTAAAAGGTGGAAGGAGTTGGAATTCACCTAGTGAGGAACCTACTTGTAACAAGTAAGGTAAGAGGCATATGGGTGAATGCTTGGTAAAAATGGGTAATTGCTTTTGTTGTGGAAAGGATGACCATAAGGTTAGGGATTGTACCTTGATTAAGTATAGAAGAAAGGATAGTAGACAAGCTCAAGTAAGCAATCCTAATCATGATACTTCTAAGAAGAACTGCTTTTATGCTCTTCGCTGTAGGGGTGAAAAAAAAATTCTTCCGATATCATCATCAGAATGTTAAGAAGTGTTTTCTGTTGATGTCTATGATTTACTTGATCCCGGTGCTACTTTATCATTTATAACTCCTTTAGTAGCTAAAAAGTTTGATTTTCTATCCGATGTTTTTATTGAACCTTTTTCGGTTACTATCATGGTGGGTGACTCCATTGTGGCCAGAAGAGTCTTTAGGATTTGTCCTATATCATTGCCCAATCGTTTAACATTGGTGGACTTGGCAGATCATGATATGGTTGATTTTGATGTCATCTTGGAATGGACTGTTTGCATGCTTGTTTTGCATCTATTGATTGTAGAACAAGGGTAGTTAAGTTCCAGTTTAATAAGAAGTCATCTTTGAGTGAAAAGGGGGTAACTCAATTCGTAGAGGTCGAATCATTTACTATTTAAAAGTTTGTAAGATGATCTGTAAGGAGTGTATATACCATATTGTGAGGGTCAAGGACTTAGAGTACAAGGTTCCTCCTTTAGAGTTGGTACCCATAGTAAAGGATTTTTTGAAGTCTTTTCCGATGACTTGCCCGAAATTCCTCCCGAATGAGAAATAGACTTCGGTAAAGATTTGTTACCGAATACAAAGACTATTTATTTCCCTCCTTACCAGATAGCTCTGGCCGAGTTAAAAGAGATACAACTTTAACTCAAAGACATATTAGATAAGGGTTTCATAAAGCCTAGTATTTCGCAATGGGGAGATCCATTGCTAATTTTTAACAAGAACTATGGGTCCCTTAGGATGTGCATTGACTATCACAACTAAGAAAGGTCACTATAAAGAACAAGTATCCCCTCCCAAGGATCGACTATTTGTATGATTAACTCCAAGGGGCAAGCTACTTTTTTAAAATTGATTTGAGGTCGGCGTATCACCAACTTAGATTAGAGGTGAAGGCATATCGAAAACAACTTTTCAGACTAGGTATGGTCATTATGAGTTCCTAGTGATATCTTTTGGTCAAACTAATTCCCCAGCGACTTTTATGGACCTTATGAATAGATTATTCTAGAATTACTTAGACTTGTTTTGTAATTGTCTTCATTGATGATATCTTAGTGTATTCTAAGAGTGAGGATGAGCATATGTGCCAGTTGAGAGTCGTATTACAAGTCCTCAAGGAACACCAACTCTTTACAAAATATAAGTGTAAATTTTTGTTGAGATAGGTTTCCTTTCTTGGTCATATCATATTAAGAGATGGTATTGAGGTTGATCCGAATAAAACAAAAGTGGTTAAGAATTGGCCCAGACCTTTCACTCCACCCGATATTAGATGTTTCTTGGGTTTAACTGGGTATTATCAGAGGTTGGTTGATGGGTTTGCATCCATTGATTCTTCTTTGACTACCTACTACCCAAAAGATTCTAAGATTTAGTGGGCGAAGGATTTCTGAAAGAGGGCTTACAACAAGAGTGAAAGTAAGCTTACTCCTCTCTGTGGGTTAACTTTACCAGAGGTTCTTAAGGAATTTGTAGTGTACGTGACACTTGTCGAGTAGGTTGGGGTTGCGTGTCCTCATGAAAACATGGTAAGGGTGATAGCTATTGCCTCGAGACAACACAAGGTGCATGAGAGACTCATCCAACTCATGATTTTGTTAGCGGCTTAGTGTTTTCTTTGAGAATAATCGCAGAAATACTTTGTATAGGTGTCTATTGGATGTGTTTACAAAACCACAAGAGCCTTATACTGTGTTTCTCCGTCTAAAGGAGTTGAACTCTGCAAAGAGTGGTAGGAAAAATTTTTAAGGATATGACATGAGTGTCCTCTACCACTACCAAGGCCAATGAATGTTGTTGTTTGCAGATGTTAAGTCAATGTCAATGGATACTGAGACCATGGACCCTATATAACATATAGTTTAGTGATGAGCATGCAGATGAATGGTTGGGTGTGTTTCGTTTGGAAGATTCGTCCAAAAGGAAGAGTTCTATGGTTCATCAAACTTCATATCCATCTTACTGGTACAGGTGAAAGTTCTACGCACACCTTGATCCTCTATTGATGGGTTGAAGAAATTGCGTTTTTAGCCTTGAGTTCACTGAGGCATTTCCCCCAAGGGTGGGCTGAGGGTACTGTAAGTACCTGTAGATTATGTTTAACCGCTTTAATTGTTATAAGGGGGTAAATTTTGGATGAAGCTCAAGATTAAAGATAATCCATTCATTCGGGTGCCATCTAAATGTATCGTGATCTTCAAGAGGTTAAGTAGTGGGATGGTATAAAAAGGGACATATAAGAATTTGTGGCTAAATGTCTGAATTGTCAACAAGTTAAAGCCGAATATCAATGACCGGGTGGTATAACTCAAGTAATGGATGTGGTACTTGAGAAGGGAAAGATTATGAAGCTAGGACTTTCAATGTTGGAAGCTTGCCCTGCGAACCTTGGGAACCACCTGATACAACCCTCTTGGGTTTTGGGATATTATTGACAAAATTTACCCAATTTATCCCTGTGAAGTCTACTTACTCGACAGAGGATTATGCAAGAATATACATTAATGATATTGTGAGTTTGCATGTGATCCCTCTGTCCATCATTTCGAATAGTGGTGCCCTATTCACTACGCATTTTTGGAGATGTTTTCTAAAAGGGATAGGTACTCAAGTGAAGCTTAGAACCACTTTTTATCCTAAAACGGTTGGTCAAACGGAGGGTACCATTCAAACCCCACAAGATATGTTAGATCTTGTGTTGTCGACTTTAAGGGTAATTGAGACAATCACCTACCGTTGAGTTAGTTCTCCTGTAATAATAGCTACCTTTCAAATATTTTTATATCAACATTTGAAACAATCTATGGTAGAGATGTCGTCACGGTTTGGGGGTTTGATGTGGCGAGATCTTCACTCTTTTTCCCAGATATATAAGGCTATAGGGTTTGAAAAACACATATAGTCGATAAAAATCCTATGCCGATAATAGAGAAAGATATGTTGAATTTGAAGTACGGTGATAGGTGTTTTTATTGAAAGATTTACACAACGAAAGGGGTGATGAGATTGGTAAGAATGTGAAGCTAGTCCTGGTATGTGGGGCCTTTATGGATAGTGAAACGGGACAAGACGTGCTTAGTGAGATTGAAGTTACTATCTAACGTGATTATCTGTTTCATACACGTTTCCAGTTCCTCCATGCTTAAGAAGTGTATTGGCGACCCTGTATCATCCTCCCGATTGAAGTGTTAGGTGTGAACAAGAACCTTTCTTATGAACAGGTTGCTATTGAAATTCTAGATCGCCAAGTAAAGAAGTTGAAGAAAAAACAGGTGGCCTCTTTAAAAGTCTTATGGATAAACCACCTAGTTGAGGGAGCAACATGGGAGGTCGAGGCAGACATGAAGTCCTGTTATCCTAATCTTTTTCCTAACACTTCTAGCCAAAGTTGAGGTTAGTAATCTTCTTAAAATAAAATAATGATTATTGTTGAATTTGGTTTTCTTTGCTTATATGTACATATTTATGGTAAATGTTCATGCTAAAATGAGTTTTCATTGAAAAAATATTCTTTTGCTTAACTTCAACTTATTTGGTTATGTCTATAATTGGTTTTATGAAATGTAATGAGCATGTTAATGTGTTTTCAAAGAAGGTTGGCATAAGTGATTCTTGACTTCATATTGAGCTCATGTTGGTATTGAGAAGGTAGTTCCTGATTATGTGATGTTCAATTGTTGAGCTCTTATATATGGAAAGTTGTATATTCAGTTAGTATGTGTAAGACCATGTTCATTTGTTGAATGGAGTTATGAATTACTCTTATGGGGTGTGAATCATAATTATTTTATGATTTTGATATTATTGTATGTTGGGTGCTAGTATTGAGTGTCATATTCTCCATATAAAAAGGTTTAGGTGTCATTCTTTAACGAATTTTCCCAAGGGGGGATAATGTAACTCTCCTAAAGTACATGACTTATCCTAGAGCCTCACATGTTAAATTAAGACTTGAAACAATGTTTATAGGCCTAAAATAATTTATTGAAAGTAATTAGGAAGTGTTAGAGTCAAAACGTGAAGAAACGACCATGATGTCCGGAGAATTTTAAAATGTCAACTAGTGTGCCTTGTTATATTTCAAGAGGTTTTAAGAGTTGGAATTTAATCAAATTTGGTAAAAAGTTCTTAAACATATATTATAGTGTGTTTACAGTAGAAACATCCGTGTTTGAATACCGAACGACCATCTTAAGGGTCCTTGAGGAGGACCCTACATTTTAAGTCCAAAAACAGTCTTGTGGCAGTGTGCAACCAAGAGACCAAACGACGAGCCGTTGATGGATCGGCGCTCCGTCATTATGGACTGATGGTTGACACTTAGCATCAACACCAATAGCCTTCAAAAACCATTCTTTTACCTAAACCACGGATTGAGAGTACGTTCCATAGTTTGATTGACGACTCGGGCACGTGCTTTCATGGTTTGGCACTCCAGTTCATTTGTACGTTTTAAAATTAGTAGTTTTGTTGGTTAATTAGTTAAGGGTTTATTAAGGGTTAAGGGGTGGTTAATTAAGTTAATTAAAGGACAATATAAGCTACCTTATGTCATAAACTAACTTAACACCTTATTATTCCCAAACCCAATTCTCTACAACTTCTCTCTAGTTTCTCTCTCTATCGAAGACCCCCATTGAACACCAAGATTTAAGTTTCACTAGATCTTCAAGACTAAATCAATTCACCATAAAAAAATCAAGTCAATAATTAGAGGATGGAAGTTATTCACTCTGGATCTGCCTTCCCAAGAGGGTCTTCAAAATTGATGGCAAATGATGTCTAAAAGAATTGGTTTTACTTCTTCTTCCCAATCGGGAATCATTAATCAATCAATTGAGTGTGATATGTTAATCCCTTGGTTTTTAAGTTCAGATATTAGTGATCTATAATAGTTTATTGTTTTGTATTCATGCCTTTGACCTAGTTCCACAATGAAAAATTCTGATTTGGACCCTTTTCTCTACCCTAGGTTTATGAATTGAGGGTTGATTTGATGAATAGTATGTTGAAGATTGAATAGTTTTTATGTGGATTACATACTACTGGTTAAACTCGTGAACTTCTCGACTGACTTGGGTTGCTGATTGTGGTTCACGCGCTTGAAGGAGTGGTTCTGGGGCTATTTGGCACTTCCTATGTGTATCTTTAACTTTAATGTGCTGGTTTCATATTTTGCCGTGTCAATTGATGCTTCCCCATCCCACTGTTTATTAAGTAGGAGATTATGCTGATATACTGTGATGACATGGTTATTAAATGTGAACTTTTTGGACATCATGTTAACGGTATGATTATTACAAGGTGAATATGAATTACTGTGTGCCGTATTATGATAGTGACTCTGAGGTAGTGATGATCTCCTTAATGAAGGGTTGTAATGACGGACTCTCAGGCATTACCCAATGAACTAATGACATTATTATAACAGGGGTTTCGATTCTCGGCCTATATTAGACTATGATGTAAAGATATTTCAAAAAGGACATTAGACTTTACAACCGAATGAACTAGATATGATGAGATGTGTAACTTCAGAGTGGTGAAGTTATGTTCCCAAGCTTCTAATTAGTAGAGGACTCCAATGCTCACAATGATTCTAATGAGATGAGGACTCCAATGCTAATGGGTATGAAGAGGGTTCAACATATATATCCTATTTCTTTAACTATGTTGCCCCCATAGGAATACAACTAGTGGATCCACCTAGAATTCTATGTTTAGGTTTTGGTTCTACCTTGGAAAGTAGAGCACTTTTTGTCGGTGTATGGTTTCGTGACACCGAATTCCATGTTTATCTCATATGCTTTATTGTGGGTTAAGGCAATTTTTCTTGAAAGTAAAATGAATGAATGTAAGTAATAAAGTGAATACTAACTAGGGTGAATTAAGGGGTTCTATTTTGTGTAGGTAAGAGTATGAGACTTTAGCTATAACAGGGAACAGTGGGACTGAGTGGAGTCGGTAGGAGGTGTTCCTCATGTTTACTTCAGATTTTCATAAATTCCTATAGTTTGACGCTTTACATTTTGATGAATCCTAAGCGAGGTTTGGTTCATGATGAAGCAATGATATTGGGGGGCTAAGTTGATACATGATGATTAATATGCATGATATGAAGATATATGTAGACATTTCTTATGGTCTGTTGCCTTGGTTCTTGATTATGTGAGGTTATGGGGCTTCACATGAGCATTGCACTTGTAAGCTTGGGAGGGGATTCTGACTAAGGGTCTTATATACTTTTATGTTATGAAATCTATTCCATGGATTTTTGATATGACCTTATGATGATGCTATTCAAGTTGATATGATATTTATGGGGATATTGGTCTTGTCTTGGATATGAACTTTCCTTAGATATTATGATCATTGACTTGTATATGCTCATGTATCTGCATAAAAGGCTTTGAAAGTGACTTATCATGATTATGAACAAAATGTCCTTTTAAGCATGATTCAATGGTTTTACTTGCACATGTTTTCATACTTAGTACATGTGGTATGTACTAACTTATATTCTTTCTCTTTTCCCCAAACGATGTAGGTTCGGGCCATGTAGGAGGACACTTTGAAGGAAAGTAGGTCCTCATGTTTAGGGATGTTTCCATTCTTCTATTCTAGTTATGATGTTGCTTATGTCTAAAGAAACTTATTTTCTTTATTTGTCATTTGAAGACTATTGTTGTAAGACAATATGTTGCATATTGTATTGAAGTAAGGGTTATACCTGATATTCTGATTCTCTATTAGATGATTTAATGTGAGACGAAGTATAAGACTATATCTTGTGAATTTGTTATAATGCCTAAACAAGAAGTCTATGTAAGCTTCTTAAGCGAGGAAAGTATGTAAACTCCATATGTGATATGTGAGAAGTCTAAGTATACTTCAATATGTAGAAGTTCTTAATTTTCCACATTTTCGACCTATGATATGTTATGACGAATTCTAAGGTCTAGTCCAAGTCTTCTCCGAGGATGAAGACGCCGGTTACGTCTCGGGCGTTCTAACCGGTTGTAACATTTATATCCACCAAAAAATGCATACCTGTGGTAGATGAATAATGCTTTTAATTCCAGGTGAGATGCTTCTTTAATGGAGGGCTTGGGTGGAGGACCCAACACCCAATTCAAAGGCTTCCATCAATCTTCAGATGTACCCACAAGTTCCACATCAAGAAATAGCACAATTTGTTGTTCCTCAGCATCCCCATAAATATCATGCCCTACTAACACTTGCTTTAAAGGTTCCTTTGATTCCATGTATCAAGCTTCTGCCTCAAGATTTATCACAATTATGGCAGACAACTCCACATACACAACTAACTGTTTCAAAGCTTTATACATATTGTAAACCCCTCCACCTTATCATAAGCCTACATAGTATGTTGACCATCTGTTACATTTATCATCGTCCTCACAGTAGCCAAGAATGTCTTCCTGAGATGATCAAGACTCAGGATCTGGCTCAAAATTTAGCACAACAAAATGTACTCAGAAAATCGACTGTCCAACTTGTACTAACAAATCTTGTACAACCCTCTCATGACTAGCAACAGATCTATCAACCATCTATGAGATTATGGTAGTAGGTTTAGGACTACCAAGTCCAAACTTTTATACAAAGAAGTTGACATCAAGTTGATACATCCTCCTAGATCACATAATGATTTCACATGAATGCTCTTCCTTATAATGATCTTAACTGTAAAGCTACCCGGATCTTTCAGTTTAGTGGGAAACTTTTTTGGACTATGGAGATACACTCTTCAGTAAGTGCAACAGTCTTACATTTTGTCACCATCCTTTTATTTTCAAGAATCTCTTTCACATATTTTCATACCTGGGTATACCTTGCGAAACATCTACCAATGGCAACTTAATCTGAACTTGTTTCAAAAGAGAGAGAAACTTAAGTAAACATTCATCATCCTTCTGTTTCTTGAATTTTTGACGGAATGGAGGAGATGATTTCACAAGTTGTTTCACACTTTCTTCTTGTGCTACAACTTTTCTCTCCTTGGGTTTACTCTCTTTACTCACCACATAAATGTTTCTTTTCTTAGGAACTAAGTCCTCCAAATGTAAACAATAACGTGTACCTACTGTGTTTGCCTTCTTAGGATTGGGATGAATATTTCCCGGCAAACTTCCTTGCGGTCGTGAGTTTAGAGCACTAGCAAACTCCTAAAAGTGATTTTCAAGATTTTGTGTAAACAAATGGTTATATTTTACATCAACAACTAATTGGGCTTCATCGTCCATGATATTTTTAAGCATGTCTTCCTAGTTCATGGTACTAGATTACTTGTTCGTCGTCTCCCGTTGGGCCTGTGCTTGGTACCCCTATGCATTTTGTTGGGATCTATACTAATTTTGGCCTTGACCTGATTTTGATTTCAACCCCAGTAAAAGTACGGGTGGTTATGGAAACACAAGTTGTAAAAATTTCAATATTCTGAGGAACTCATATTCATTGGGCATTACCTACCAAATTAACTGAGTACGGGTTTGCACAACATACCTCTATGCTATGGCCATCATCTCCGCAGATCTCACACGAATATGGTGGTTGTTCAACTACGTTTACCTGTAGGGGCTGTGGTCCCAATGCTAGATTACTAACATGGGTGGTAATCATATTTTTCATAGCAGCATCTGTGCATCAAAATTAGTCACTGAACTATCTCTTGCATACTTGCAGATCTTTGAATCACTTGTTTCACCCCTGCTCCTTCCCATTTGGGGTTATCCTGTGATATCCAATCCAACAAGGTGAATAGCTCAACACAATTCCTCTTTAAATCCACTTTCCACCACCAAGTCATAACAAGGGTAGTATTTTCGGATTCAAGCGTACAAGGGTCATCACCTTTGGTGGAAACATCCAATAAACTATGCCTACATACAACAAAAGCAATTCCTCTAATGACCATATTTAAGATCAAAATCAAAAGATGACTAACCACTTTAAAATAGGTCAACATCAATTTGGGTACACATTACCCATTAAATCACTCTAAGTCAAAGACATAATCCCAACTATAGGATAAAACCCTTTCTCCATTTTCCCCACTCTTAGAATAGGTTCATAAAAGAACTAATCGACTAGTCATAGGGGTTCTCTCATTATCTAGTATACTTCACAAAAACCTTGCAAGGTTCAACACCCTCCTTCCCTCCTTAGGAGAGTATACATCATATACATCAATCAACACAAGGGTAACTATGGGGCATTTCTCAAATAACAAGGCAACATGAGCTCTTCACTAGTTACCACTTTTCTCCAAAACAATTCAAGCCTATACCATAACAATACACTATCCTTATACATAACCATATACAACCCATCATTCCAAATGACTCCATTCTACTATAACATCTCTTAACAATGTAGAACCATATCATATCATAGATTTTCAACTTATTATCTAAATTCTCATAAATAACATATGGCCATAATTGACATCACCTCAACATACTAGTTTTCACCTTCACATATACTCATCAAGACACAAAACCAAAGTAAGCCTCAACACTCACCTTTTCTAACTCAAAGTTTGAGACATCATCCTTTTCAAGCAATTACATCTAAAAGATAATCGGACAAGAAAACATAATAGAGAGATCATATAGATCTAAGTTCTATGGCACGACATAATAGTAGTGAAGAAAGTGAAACTCTATCGTCATGTAGCCTCTCACTCATAGATGTGACTGGACTCACCACCGATGAATGAGACTTTACTAGACGTGGCAATATGAGACTTTGGACCCTAAAACCATTTTCTATAACCCTCTGCTCTTACACAAAGTTTGTAACGACCCTAGAGTATACCCTAGAAGATATGGCATCCTCAAGTCTCCACATGGCGTCGTCGACCTCTCGGAGGTCTAAGATAAGCCTCTTAGCATTCATTCATTGCATAAACATAAAAATAGCGGAAAATTTAAAACATGTCATAGAACATCATATGCTAGAATATCACTTCATATATATATGAAATCATAAGTACATAAATAGACACTAAGTCTCTTGGAAATCTTAAGACACAACTCAATAGAATAGAATACGTACACGACCCTTAACAACATAAAATATAAGTTTAATGTATTACATTACCTTAAAGAATATCTTGACATAGGAAACCCTTGAATCATAAGGGCTAATTTGCTTGAACTTGGGAGATCTATCCAAGATCTCCACTTAGGATAAATCCTCTAGCCATCAACACCTACACTTAGTGTAAAAATATGAAGAAGAATGGTATAAATATAAAAATGCACTAAGTATTGCAACCATTCAAAAACATGCATTTATAGAGGACATTTTGTTTGACTTATGTCATATATATTATTATATAAGATATCTTGAAAGAATTATTATTATTATTTTTCTCCCCAAGCTCTTTCAATGATCTATCTCAGTTTTGATAAGGATGTGGTCAATGGTAGTGAAGTAATAATAGAATGAGAGGGTTGATAATTCTTACCGTTGTAGTGGTGATGTTCTTATTCCATCTAAGGTTATACATGTGGAGGAAAAATGACATTAAATTTAATTATGAGTACTAGTTAAGCATTACATGGAGTGGTTATAGTACAAAGTTTGAATTTGGTGTTGTTGACATGTGGATAAAAATTGATGATGCATTTGGTGTTTCTTGATTTGGGATCGAGGTTTGGTTGAATGTGGCTATAAGGAGAAGTATTCTTGGGATGATACTCCCTATAAATATATAGAACTTGAAACTTATTATTTTGGGATTAGGCTTCAACAAAATAACAAAAAAAAATTGACTTAGACGTTTGTAAGAATAGTCATTTACTCTAGTGGGAGCTATAATTTACAACTTATGAAGTTTAGTAATCAGAAAGGAGAGCATAGTTGAGATGTGTTGCTAAACTTAAGAGCTACCATCCATATCACTTAAGACATAACAGTCATATTCTTAGTTCATGTCTGTATACCCTTGTTTCATGTCGTAACCTATTGTCTTGAAATCATATTGCGCGTTTATGCCAAGCATGCTAGTCTAGTTTCAAAACTCTAAGTATGAATAAATTTTTACTATGTTAATAGAAAAACTTAGAAGTTAAAAACATAGTAACATTAATTTCTATTTTTTCCATACTCATTTTAACCGTCATTTGAGGAGGAATGTTCCTGAAGGGAGATATTGTAACAATTTGGACTTCGAGGAATGTTAAAGAAGTTAACGAGAAATCCCACATGCCTAAATAAGATAAGAACCTTCACGAGATGCTAAATGGTCAATTTAGGGCACCATTGTCTGTAGAGGGACAATGGATGGACATTTAATACCATGTTAATTTTGCCTGACTTGTACGGATCCCTAGACAGTTTGTTTACAAGTGTACTGTAACACCTTGAAATTCGACTAATTTTTAGTTTTGTAGTTAACTTCATATGAACATAATTTTTAGTACATGATGAGTTAGGTGGCCCATGAGGTATAAAATTGAAGGTCATAGAGTCCTCTTTTCAACTTCACCAAGTTTGATGAATTTTGAGTATGGATGAAGGAGATATGCCTGTTTGAGTACGACCTATGTAGTTAGGGAATTTCATACTTTTTCAGTAGGGGTGTCTAGTATTTTCCCTACCTACTAGGCCTACATGTTTTTCACTCTTTAATGGATCTAAACTGATTTAGTCATTCCAAGAAAGCATAAGGTTTTTAGAAATAAGTTTAAGAGAAAAAAAATAAGAATGTTTCAAGAAGTTATTCCAATCTTGAGGATTTTCGCCAAAAACTAAGTTCTTACGAGGTACACAGTGTTGGGTTTGTTTGCCTTCATGCTAATCATGTGATTTAATCTATCAATTTGATCTTAAAATGTATATATTCTGATTTTTGATGAAAATCTTGAGGTTTTAGCTTCATTTTTTAATTACAGAGGCTGGTTGAGTTCTTGAGGTGAGTTGTTTTGCGAATGAGTGTTATTCTTGATTAACGTTCTGTGGGTTTCATTGAAAACGATTTTGATTTAGAAAACTCGTAAACTTGGGCAATGAAATTGCGTTGGGTATGAATTGAATCACGTTAGGGATAGGAAGAAAAGATCAAGGAAATATTTACGTCCAGGACCCATCGTGAATATACTTAAGATTTTCAGTATCTAGTCCATCACCCTCTCTCCACATTGCGGAGAGGATACAGAGTCCTCTGCCTCAAAGTTATTTTGTGACAAAAACAATCCTTCTCCGCATCCGGCCAATGCTTTAAAATTGGTGTCATAACTTGCCAGGACCCGCGCCCTANAAATAATGAAGAATGAATTAGAAGAGATGAAGTAAGATGAGCACAGTAAGTAAGAAGATAGATGAGTATACCGAATAAGAATGAATAAGCCTAATGAAGCATAGTGTACGTAACCCGCCGCCGGCTCCCCGATCGTAGAATAAAGTGCAAATCGTCCCTCTTTCCCCGCGTGTTGCGTAGAACGACAGATATCGTTGCTCCTACCATGACTATGACGAGTCACATTGGAGGACTTGAAATGAAGTGATTAGAACCCCTGTTATAGCAATTTTATACGAACAAGAAAAATGTTATTAGAACATATCAGAAGACGACGAAACACTACTTCTTTAATTCATTTTTTTTTTGTATCCTTCTACTGATTGTCTGAGCCCCTTAGTATGCTGTATGCTGATTGAGTTTTTTGCCCCGCCCTCGAATGCACCACTTGTGTAGTTGTAATGCTTCCTTCTCCCATTTTTTGTTTGTCCCTGTTCTTGCTTGCTTTCGACGTTACTGTTGTTTCTGCACTTATTGTTCAATTGTGTCCCCGTCCCTTGTTTTGCCGTTTCTCGGCATCTGTTATATGGGCTCCTCGCCCCTGCATACCTCGACTCTCTAGGCCCCATAGTTTCCCGCGGACCTGTGTCCCCACCCACTCCACCTCGACCCTATGCCCCGAAAGCAACACAACGTAGTTGACGCTGAAGGGGTCTCATACAAGCCTCGTAGAATTCATAACATTGGATATAGGGAAAATGGTACGAAATTTAAAACTCATTTAGGTCCATACAATAAAAAATACTCATTGAAAAATTTTAAATGCAAGCGGAAGTCTACCATCTCACATGGCCACCTAAAACAAGAATTTGAAAAAAATTAGGGTCACGACCCTTTACAATTGAGAGTCTTAAACAAAATCTAGAAATAATTTAGTACATGAAAGAAAATGAACATCAAAAATTTGTCCTCGATCTATGAGGACATACCACCATTTGAAAAGAAATCCTCAAATAGAATTCAACATAAGAGAGCCACTCACTTCTAACTCCCGACGGGACGTGGGGAAAGAAGATAGGGACTGAGGGGGGGGTGTGATCCGCATATGTTAATAGTCCAGAAGTCCTTGATTTTTTTTTATAGAGGATCACTTGATGAACTTAGCCTTCAAACAACTTTTCTAGGCTTAAACAAAGGTAATGAACTTGGTTAGGAGGTATTAGAACCAAATCATCAAGGGACGACCATGACGTCCGGAGATTTGTAAAAATGACCTAGTGTGCCTTGCTATGTTTCAAGGGGTTTATAGAGTCAGAATTAAGAAATATTTGATGAAATGTTTCTAAATATATAATTAAGTGTGTTTAGGGTCGAAACGTCCAGGTAGGAATCCAAAATGACCCCTAAAGGACCCTAATAGCTGTCAATTGACAGTGGGCAAATGAAGTAGCAGACAACAAGCCATCGATGGGTCAACGACCCGTCAATGGTGCTCGTGTGTGGGGAATTATTCAAGTCCTAAAAAGTCTCCAAAATGGATTCTCTTACCAAAACAACATACTACCAGTACGGTCCGTGGTCTGGTTGACTGACCATCAACGTGGAGTCATGGTTCGTACTCCATTTCACTGCCAACTTTTAGTTTAAGTTAGGATAACTAGATGATTAGTTAATAAATTAATTAAGATTTAAGTTCTGGTTAATTAAGTTAGTTGGGTACTGTAAAAAAGTCAAACTTTATTAAACTAACTAAACTCTTCATTATTTCCCAAACCCAATTCACTCTCAGTTTTCTCTACTTTCTGTCACTACCCAAAGACCCCCATTGAAGACCAAGGTTCAAACTTCAGTAGAACTCCAAGATCAAGGTTTTTATCCTTCATTCATCAATTATTGTTAAGTATTGAAGCTATTCACTCTTGGGATCTCTTTCTCCAAGAGGCTCTTCAAAATAGGTTTCCAAAGATGTCTAAAATTCTGGTTTTCATCCAATTTCGTGGGTTATCTTTCAAATTGATTAACTGTTGTATTCTTTTGGTTTATATTTATATATTACGATTGTTTAATGGTGGATTGTTTTAGTTGTTAGTCTTTGACCTAGTTTCTATAAAAGATTCATGGATGAACCCTTTTTCCTAAACCCTTACCGTAACTATGAATTAGGTTAATGGATGAGTAGGGATGTTGGAATCAGATATATTATTGTGTAATTTATTATTATATAATGATGGTGCATGGATTATTGGATGAATGTGGTGAAATTAAGGGTGAGATCTTGAAGGTTGTTCTTGGAAGCCATAGGTAAGTTTTTTGAGATTATGATTTCTCTACTTCAATTATGTTGGTCTATTCTTGATGATGATATTCAATTGAAGTATGATTATGTGAATAGAATAGGAAGATATTGATATGATGAATATGATTCATGATATGAATATGTTGAATGTGAAGGTTAAATGTGATTCTGTTGTGTGCCTTATTATGATATGACTATGATGTGGTGATATCACTAATGATGGGTTGTGATGAAAGGAAGTTCTTATTCTCAATCTAATGAGCTAATGACATGATTATACAAGGGGTTAGACTCCTATGGCCTATATTAAAATTAATGATTAAAAAAAGGCTTAATGACATTTTAAAAAGGATTTAGCTTAGAACCGAGCGGACTAGAAATGAGAGGTGTCCCTTCCCAATGAGGGAAGGTAGGTTCACAGTATTCTCATGAGATAGAGACAACAATAAAACTTGCATAAATATTTTTCTATCAAATATCCTAGTTCCTTAACTATGTGCCCTCATAGGAACACTAGCTAGTGGATCCACCTAGAATTCCTATTTCATGTTCGTGGTTCTAGCTTGAAGTCAGAAGCACCGTCTTTCGTGTATGAGTTGGGGAATTGTGACGCGCCGGGGGGAGAGTACGTCATGTGGGTCAAATTGTATATGGCGTCTAAGGCAAATGTTCGTGAAAGTAAATTGACTGAATGAATTTAATAAGGATGGCCACTAACTAGATTGACTTAAGGGGTTCTACTTAGTATAGGTATGGGTATGGGACTTTACCTATGCATTGCACAAGTTGACCTTGAAGATAGCCCTAGGAGGATGTTCTTACGTGATGATGTTATTAATGAAATGCTTAATGTGATGATGATGATTTTATATGATGTGATGATGATGATTCTATATGATGTGATGATGATGATTCTATATGATGTTTGTTTCATTGATGAACATGATGTTGGTCCCAATGATAGTGTATGAATGATTGACTATGCCTATGAGCAATGTTCCATATGAATAATAAGCGTTTGGTTAGTGAGGGCCTCCTTTTCTAATTTACTTGATTTTGTGGGCTTCACATGAGCATTGCACTTGTAGGCTTGGGATGGGATTGTGAGTAAGGATATTGTATGCTTTAATTTTATGAACTCTAAGGTATGAAATGTTGCCTATGTCTATATTATGATGTTGTTCTTGTACATGAGTATGACTATGTCTAAATGTTAATATTATTATGGACTCTTATATGTTCTTGTATGTGCATAAAGGCTTTTGAAGTAATCATACATGTTTTTAATGAAAATGTCCATTTGTTCATGATTTCAATGGTTTTAATTGCATATGTTTCCATACTTAGTACATATGGTTTGTACTAACCCATGTTCTTTATATTTCTACAATAATGTAGGTTCGGACCATTGAAGAGTTCAAGGGCATTTTCAAGGAAGACTTGGATTTTTTCTGAAGTTATTGGTGAGTCCTCAAGTCTGAGGATGATGTATCTTTTCTACTGTAGCTATGATATTGACTATGTCCTAAGTAATAGTCTTTCTTACTTTGAGACTTTGTTTGTAAGCCTCTAAGGCTATTGTAATATGAAAGGCATTCCAAATCTTCTAACTTCTATGATAGATGTATTTATGGTGTGAGAACATATAGACGACGTAATTAATGTGGACATGTTAAGTGAGGATGTCTATGAACCATCCATAATGAGCAGTCTGTGTCAAAGTTTCATATGCGATAAACGATAAGTCTAAGTATACCTCATATGTAAAAGTTTTAATTTTATGCAATTTTACTACCTATGATATGTAATGATTTATGCTAAGGACTTGTCTAAGACCTTTTTGAGGACAAAGACGCCGGTTACGTCTAGGGTATGCTGCTCTGTCGTGACAAACTTGGTATCAGATCATGAGTTTGAGTAATCTTAGGACAGATGTCTCACTAAACAATGTCTATGTAGATCTTATTCATAATTGTGAAGCGCGCCACACTAATGAATAATAGGCTATGTGATGCATAGGAAATTCTCACCTCTTTGGTATTCTTGAAGTCGTGCCACTAGAGTCTTAATTCTATGTGTTCTTGTTCTTCTAACCCTTTTCTTGTGGTTATAGGCTATGACTACTAGAAGGGAAGCTGCAAGAAGAGTTGAAGAGGATATTGATAATGTGGGAGTTACTCCCAATAAAATCAAGCTCCTCCACAAGAGCAAGCTTCTCAAGGTGATCAAGTTCTGGCTGTTCCTCTAGCCATGAGGGATGGAGAAATAAGGTTAGATTTTCTAAGTTTGTCTCAAGCTATGACTACTCAAGATAAAGTCGTAGCTACTCAATCTCAAGCTATAGTGGCTCAAGAAAACTGGGAAGTTGGACACCATGTGAACCAAAATGCTAGTACCATGCTTCTCGCTTGAGGGACTTCACAAGGATGAACCTCCAATGTTCTTTGGGAGTAAGGTGAATGAAGACCCACAAGACTTTGTTGATGAGGTCTCAAGATCCTATATTCTATGGGAGTGAGTTCTAATGAGAAGGCTGAGCTAGTCGCTTATAACCTCAAGGATGTGGCTCAAACTTGGTATACTCAATGGAGGGACAACAGGGCTTTGAGAGATGTACCTATAAGTTGGGAAGTCTTTATGAGGGACTTGTTTGATAGGTTATTTCCAAGGGAGAAAGAGAGGAAAAATTTGAAGAGTTCATCAACCTTCGTCAAGCAGGTATGAGTGTTATAGAATACTCTTTGAAATTCACTAAGTTGTCTAAGTATGCCTTTTCTTTGATGCCCAATCTTAGAGATGAAATGAACCATTTTGTGAAGGGTGTGACCCATGATCTTTTGGAAGAGTCTTGTTCGGCGATGCTTCATGACAACATGGAAATTTCTCGTTTGATGGTTCATGCTCAAAAATTTGAGGAAAGTAGGGTCAAGAGGAAGAATAGGGATGCTAAGAGGGAAAGGTCTTATGAAGGAGGCACTTTTAAGGGAAACTTGGAAATGCAAGAAAACCCTATGTTCAAGAAGAGATTCTCCAACCATGTTCCTTCTAAATTCTGCAAGGCTAGAAAGGATAAGGTGTCTAACCCTAGGTCCCAAGTGGGAAAAGGTGTAAATTCACCAAGTGATAAACCTACTTGTACCAAATGTGGTAAGAAGCATATTGGTGAATGCTAGTTGGGAAGGATAATTATTTGGTTCTGAAAAGAGTGGGAATAAAGTGAGATATTTTCCTACGCTTAAAGCTAGAGTAAAGGAGAGTAACCAAGCTCAAGCAAGCGGTCCTAGTTATGATGCTCCTAAGAAGAACCACTTATATGCCCTCCTCTCTAGGGGTGATCAAGAGTATTCTCCCAATGTCGTTAGTGGTATGTTACAAATGTTCTCCATTAATATTTATGCTTTACTAGATCCCAATGCTATGTTATCTTTTGTAACTCCATTAGTAGCTAAAAAGTTTGATGTTCTACCTGATATCTTATTTAAACCTTTTGCGGTTTCTACCCTGGTTTGTGAATCCGCTTTGGCTAGAAGGGTCTTTAGGATTTGTCCTATATCATTGGCCAATAGAGTTACATTGGTTGATTGGGTTGAACTTGATATTTTGGAATTTGATGTCATATTGGGGATGGTTTGGTTGCATGTTTGTTTTTTTCTATCAATTGTAGAATAAGGGTAGTTAAATTCCAATTTCTTAGGGAAACCGTCTCTGAATTGAAGGCGGTAATTCAGTCTGTAGAGGTTAAATCATTTCGTGTCTAAAAGATTGTAATATTATTACTAAGGTATGTATTTATCATATATTGAGGGTCAAGGACCTTGAGTCCGAGGTTCCTCTTTTAGAGCTGGTACCCATAGTGAAGGATTTTCCAAAAGTTTTCCCCGATGACTTGCCCGTAATTCCTCCCAATCAAGGAAAAACATTTACATAGACTTGTTGCTCGATATGAGGTCTATTTCAATCCCTACTTATCATATGGCAATAACCGAGTTGAGGATCTAAATCTTTTAACTCAAAGATTTACAAGACAAAGGTTTTATACAACCTAGTATTTCTCCATGGGCGCTCCTGTGTTGTTTGTAAAAAAGAAGGATGGATCTCTTAGGATGTGCATTTAATATCGTCAACTAAATAATGTTATCCCCACTTTATCCCTATATTCTAATTATTTGGGGTGGGGGGGAGTATGCTAGGTTGTACCTTAATGAGATTGTGAGTTTGCATGGGATCCCTTTGGGTCCCATCATATCAGGTAGATTGCCATCCCCTTCTCGTCCGGCAACTCGTTGGAGAAACTTGAGGCACTTCCGGAGCTTTTATGTTCATCCTCAACAGGTGTGGCGGATCTGAGTCCACAAAACACGGAGAGGCGGTACCTACTCTCAATGACGCGCTGCTAGAAATCACTGGAACGTCTTGCAGATGTTAAGAGTTTTTGTCATGGACTTTAAGGGTAACTGGTATGATAACCTACCGATGACTGAGTTCTCCTACAATAATAACTACCATTCGAATATTTGTATCACACCTTTTGAAGTACTCTATAGTAGTATATGTAGGTCTCCGGTTGGGTGGTTTGAGGTTGGTGAGTCTTTATTGCTTGGTCCCCATATAATCTATGAAGCTATAGAGAAGGTTTGGATGATAAGGGATAGGTTGAAAACTCATCCCTCCTTGGCGAAGATTGATGAACTCCGTCAACTCCTCCCTCATACACTCCTCCCTCCTTGGCGAAGATTAATGAACTCCGTAACCTTATCCTCCCTCATATATCTAGGGAAAAATCGATCTAGAAAGCCGCCTTGAAGTCCTCCTAAGTTACCAGACCACCCCTCTACGACCTATTGTCCCTCCAATGCACATACCAAGTTTGGGACATATCCTTGAGTTGATATGAGGCCAACTCGGCCTTCTCACTTGAAGTCACCCCTGTAGCATATAGCACTTTGTAGACCTCAATCAAGGCACTCTTTGAGGGTATTTATCAATCTAGACCCTAGAAAGTAGGATGGTTAATCTGATTGAAGCTCTTAGACGGGAAAGCCATAGTAAGGACTTTGTTGATGAGTACAGGAAACGTCCCGGTTGGCTTTAGCTGTCATCTTTGGGCTCAACCGTTGCTGCTTGTGCCTTGGGTAGTCCTATCTTTGGGCCATTTGATCAAAATTATCTCGCTAATCTCCACCTCCGTCATAGGTGGAGGTTCCGGGATTGATCACCCATTAACATTTCTCCAATGGTGGAATAAGTTTCTCACCATATGAGGAGACCCACATTAGCAAATTTCCTGCTCAATCTTCGCTCCATTTCTTCGAGTATTCATGCTTCTATAGCACAACGAATAATGATTAGAGCAAAGCACACAATAAGGTCTACTCTCTTGGCTGAGATAAGATTTCCAAGAACGAGAGTGATTCCTAAGAATCATATAGGTTCCTACTCATACGTGTGGCGCTCTCACAATAGGAATACAAACCAAATAGACGTGGTAGAAGAGCACAATAACTAATGATATTCACCTCATGCTCTAATACCAAGTTTGTCACATCCCGGTTTAAACAACTCAGGCGAACGCATAGAACGTAAGCCCGCCGGTCGTCTTCCCCTTTGAGGACTAAGTACAAGCCTCTTATCTTACATTATTGCATTCATCGATTAAAAATACAGAAGAATTAAAACATTTAATATCTTCTAATCGTAGATTTCATAGACCGCTACAGAGCACATAATCATAATAATAGCAGTATACATACACTAATTTGTATAACAGATTACACACTCGTCTACTTTTAGTTCACCACTTATATATGAAGAAATAATTCATAAATTTGTCCTATCTCATATAACCATCTAAACGAGGACAATCATTGGTCATAGACCTACATCAGTAAAGTAAAGCCGCAAATAGGCTATACACTTTGTCTCAACTAGAAAATAGAGTCAATACAAAATTGTCTGTAATATGTTAGTCGGTTGGCTTAGACCTGCTTAACGTGGTGACCTCAGTTTGTTTGTGTAGCCTCCTGTTTCTCTCTAGTACGTCTCAGTCTGTTTCGGCTTCTCTCTTGTTCTTTCTTTTACTCGCTATTTTGTTGGTTCTCATAATTCTGACCTACCCACGGTGGGTTATATTGAATTCCAATGGTCTTCCTTCGAAATCACCGCTCACCGTTCAGTTCGCCAGACGACTGAACGTACCGGCTGGGAAAGCATTGGGTTTGTCGTGGACCCACAGTTGCGGTAACCACGCACATGGGGGTTGTTTACTCCAGTGTGTACTAGTATGGAGATCGGATTGTCGGGTATGCCCCACACAATGTGCGAAATGCTAAAACTCAACACCTCTTTATTCAACATTTGCTAGGATGTTTCTGACTACTCGGTCGCGCGGTTGTTTGTGTGAGCATCGTGACTGTGTCAGGGAGGTTGCAGGCAAAGCAGACCAATCTCAGCTCATCTGTCTTGCGCTTAACATCCTCAACCAGTACGCATTTACCCAACCCACTACAATCGATGAGTTACTACAGACCCTACACAGGATATTAGCCACAAGAATGAATAAGAGTTAAGCAGATTATACATAAGCAAGACCACACTTACCTAGTTCGTATCAAAGTCAACAAGTTCAATGACAAAGCAAACCCCATAAAACCTTACTCATCAAGTATCCTCAACAAGAAACCTGACCACTGTCCAATTCCACATTTCAGCATGGCATTTGCTTCCATTTCATCGTTATTATCATATAACCCAAGGCATATTCATAAATTAACAATCAACAAAGTATCAACAATATCCACATGGTCCATATAGATATATATATATACCGGGAAAGCTATCCGTGTGATATATCTCCTATATATATGAGATATATATATATATCTATATATCTCTATATACAGCAATATTATCATACCAAAGCAATAAAAACCGCCTCCTAAGACGCCCCTCAAGACTAACTAGCCCTGGTAGGTAAGTCCATACCCCTACGAAACGAAGCTAGACTCTTAGGTCGCCAAGTTCGAGCACGTCCCTGGTATTCGGTTACTTTTGGGAACATCTGACCTAATCTACATAGACCACATGAGCGCGTGTGGAATCCGGTGTCATAAAACCCGACATTGGAAAGAATACGGACTACTTGCCAGTAGTACCAAAACAGAAAATATAACTAGTGGCTCCACTGCTAGAAGTCCTAACGGGCAACATAGTGTAAGACTACAATTTGAGTTGGATCATTGATATAATAACCGTGGTTTCACGTCATCATTAATACTTTTTCCTTAAGCTGTAGGCGTCAAAAGCCTTTTTGTGCTAATTTTTTATATAAGTTTTTCTCTTTGTTTATTACAGGAACTGCTGTCCAAAGCCAAATGCGGAGATTTTGAGAGAAGAAATGTCAAAAGAGAACACTACGGACTGATGACGGTCCGTCATGTGTGACGGTCCATAGGTGGTAGTGTAGAGAAGCTGGCTCAAGGAAAATGGGGAGTCTGACCAGTGTCGGATTACGAATCTTGTTACGCCGTCGTGGCTCTGTACGGTCCTTCGTGGCTCTGACGGTCCCGTCCTGCGTTCGTCGTGGTTGACAAGATCACGAAGGAAGTGATCTCAAGTACCGCACAGCTCCCAAGAGTTTGAAGTTTTTGGTAAGAAGACCCCCGAACGGACCGTTTGTGCCTATGACGGTCCGTCATACTGTGGTCGTCGAGGGGAATGAAGAGAGCACAGAAAAAGTGCACAAAGTATGGGACGACGGAGTCCAGGACGGTCCGTTATGACTACTACGGTCCGTCGACTGAAGCGAATCTCTGTGCCGGACGCGGAGTCATGGGGCGCCCCGCTCGGCGTTTTTGGCTATTTCCACTATTATAATCCTTGTCTTAATTCAAGTTTTTGTTTTTTATAATATTTTGAAAAACCTCGTTTTTGAGGTTTAGACCCCATATATAGACATCATCTTATTAACTCTTTGTAGTAGTGTTAGACTTTGGATTTATCATTGATGTTGTGATTTGTGTGATCAATCAAGCAAACTTTCGGATTTTACCTCTGCTCATTGAAGCTAAGTACCATAATTCTTATTTAATATATTTGATATTGTGTTTATGGCTATTGAAGTACTAAACTCCATAACTAGGGTTGTGGGAACCATAGGCAAATAATTGATAAACCCTAACTAAATAACAATCTCGATTAAAAGTGTCTTGCATATATTAATATTCTTCGTTTAGATTCTTTTTTAATGGATGGACATCATACGTTAGAACTCGCCTTATTACCTGCCGTACTTGTCGACTCAAGATGTATATAATAGGACAAAGAACTTATAACATAGATTTCAGTGGTAATACTATTTAAGGCAGTATTATGGTACTAGGTAAATACCTTAGTCAAAATATCGAATACATGGCGTATATGAGCTAAGATTAAGGGTTAGATAGCAAAACACGTAGCCGGACCAGGGTGGGCGGAGTGAGATTTTCCTGATGCCGGACCAGGATATTTAAAATCATAACTTATTACTTTGCATGCCAGATACTAGGAAATGAAGTTATTGTGGAGAGTTATCTAAGTTATGTCAACTATGGAACCGTAACCCTAGTTACTTTGATTAATTGATTAAACCCAACATTAAAACTGCAAGGGTCTCTTTCAACGCGCGTTCTTTATTTTTCATCTTATTTAGAGATAGAAACCCCCCTTTATGTTTTTACTTTCCAGGAAGTCTTGACCGAACAATAGTAAATATAGGTTGAAGTTGAGCTAGAACTATTTCCTCGGGAACGATCCAACCTCACTATTGGGTTATTTTACTTGACACGACCGCTTTACTTCTTATTCGAGAAGTAAGTTTGAGGCGAATACATTTTTGGCTGCTCCGATCCGGGGAGATAGCTTTGTAGATAACTTGACCTTAAGTAACTATAGTTAGTTGATATTTTCTTGATTAACTTTGTTTATGTTTTTGATTTCTTTTCAGACTATCCTCCTTGTATGCAAATACCACGGAGAGGAAGAGAACCATTGTTCCCCTACGATATTGAGTTAGACCTACAATCTTGCGCATATGAATCAAACTTGGGAATAAATGAAGATGATCCAAACCAGAACATCCCATTTCCGGTTTATGTTCATGGTCAGATGTTATCGATGCCCCGGTGAACATCAACAGAGGGGACAAAATCCTGTTCCAACGTCCCCAAGCTTACTACATGAGGGTAGATCACATATCATACTCAATGGGCGCGCGCGGCGTTTTGCCCCCTTTAACCCCACAGGCCCACACTTTTTGTGGTAAACTATATGCCTGATGGCAAATGCGCACCCTGTCCAGAGGTTTGTGTTTGGGGGCTACTGCGAGGATCCACATGTCCATATAGCTAAGGTAAGGGCCAGTGTGTAAGTTGTTGTGGGGAGGCCTGATTTTGATTTAGCTGTACTAGGTTCTCAATTTTTTTCCTCTCTCACTTACGGGGGGCTTGCTATTTGTTCCTGAGCTCCCATACAACTCCATCTTTCGTTGGAATCAGCTAAGGGATATCTTCTTAGCACTCGCTACTATCTGGTACCAAGAAACTAAACCACAAAAACAAGTGACTAACTTTGTTGCACTACCAGGAGAGTCAGTTATTAGTTCTTAGGATCATTCCCTCATTCTTGAGAAGTGTTCCAAGTCCACCGTAAATAGATGATGAGTCACTGAAGAATCCTTCTATCGGGGACCGGATGATAACAACAAAGCGGTGTTTGAACTATAGCAGGTGGCTCTTTGAGAATTCCTTATTCTGAGATCTGCTGAAAAATTAGAAAAAATCTCCCAGAATAACCAGCCTGGGTACTAGAAGGCGGATAACCGGGAGAAACACCTTCGCAGTAACAGTCCACCCCCACACCCCAGCCACCGATGAATCATAAGAAATGGCTCAAATGAGAACTGACTGTGGGTTGGGTACTTGAAAACATTAGTCACCCTCATGTCCTCGCTGTTTGCGGTGCAGAAAAGATCTTCGAGCATTCAACTACTTGGCTAAACCACACCTTCAAAACGATGAGTGTTATTATGAGTAGGATTCCTATCAGTAACTGAACATATGGGGTGTTTCCGACCAAGCGCCCAAGGCTGCAAATCAGGATAATTGCGCCAGGTCAAGGAACCAAGTCGGAACTATGGTAACCAATCGTGAGGGTCATT
Source organism: Solanum habrochaites (assembly GCA_027704765.1). Taxonomy (NCBI): domain Eukaryota; kingdom Viridiplantae; phylum Streptophyta; class Magnoliopsida; order Solanales; family Solanaceae; genus Solanum; species Solanum habrochaites. The sequence continues at coordinate 17,093,023 of JAKWJA010002494.1, forward strand.
ATGTCCGAGATGGAAACTCAATCGCAAACAACGTTCAAACAGGGTAACTATGGTAATATAAACGTAGCAGTAATGGACCCTAATGTTTCCTGTCCCTAGCCAAAATCGGAAGTGTTACTCCTAGGGATTGGGTGCGGAGGATATTAATGTCGCGAGTTGAGATATGTTGCAATAAAATGATGATGAGATGTCCTATGCTATGATGAGCACAATAAAGATTTGAGAAATGATTAGTGCGGGTACTTGGGTCAATAGTTTGATACCCATGCATATCACTAAGCCCACTTGAGTTTACAATTGGGCACAATTATTCTGCAACTGTGAACACACAGCAACCTTGGCACGTCTTCTAGCAACACTGTCAAAATCCAAAGACTTAATGCGGCGCACTGTAATGGCAATCCTACTCGGGTTTGGTAGTCAACATCGCCCCACCTATGCCATCTACGGAGGAAAAAGTAGAAAGGATAATGACAATGTAGTAAAGTAGTGGGTGGAAAGAGAGAAAATTAATGGCAAAAGAACAGAAGTATCTATCAATGTAATCCATGCCTAGGCACCTCACCACACCTTTCCCTCAGAGATTGAGTGAAAAAGAACGCGGATTGTAATACCGTCATTTTATAACAATGCTGAAGGCGCTTCTATCAACGTCCCTTTGGTAGAAGCTCTAGAACAAATGCCGTTATTGCTAAATTTAATGAAGATCTGGTCACCGCAAGAAAAGATCGGTCACTTTCGAAGGATGATCATGACTACACCATTGTCGTTCTATTGCTCACAAGATCCCTCGTACAAAAGCAAAGAATATCCGGTGCGTTCACTATCCTGTACAGTTGTTTCCGTTACATTTTACGAAAGCATTTGTGTATTTCTTGGTGGCAAGATACTCTCATGCCCCTCTCAATTTACAAGATTTTTGGGTTTAAGGAGATCCAAAACCCACTGCGAGCGCTACTGAATGGCTGATCGGTTCTTGGGGGGGGGGGGGGATTTTAAAGTCAACAACAATGAAACGTAGCCCATATGGATACTCCATGATGTGCCTAGTAAAGTTGAGTCGATTCATCTTTCTTCTGGCTATCTGATTATTTTTTCTGACTGTGGAGTTGATTTCGAAGTGCCTATTAGTGCTTGGGGAGGCCATTCCTTGCTTACCAGGAGAGCATTATTGATATGTGAGAATGGACATGATGCATCATTTCAGTTCTGGAATAATGCAAGTGCACCTTCCGACCTTTTGTACGACTGCTGAGGCAGAGTGGTGAGTCCAATCGGTATCTGCATATCCCACAAAGAAAATATGAAGAACGTGACTGACATAAAAATTGCAAAACAAGAGTTTATGGAGGAGATTTGGGTGCTTTGACAGTTCTGGGGTGCCTTGTCTTCCGGCAAGCTCAAGGTCCAAATGGACTGGCCCTTACCACCGTGATTACCAAGTATTCCCTCATGAGCAGTTGATTAATATCCAAGGAGGGAGTGCGGTTTTAAGAGGAATATAGATAGCAATAAAACTCGATTTTAAGCATAAGCATTGGGTAATGAAGTGATTAGGGCATACATTCTTGATGAAGTCGAGTATCTCACGGGTCCCCTCGTGCCGCAACATATAATCAAGTGCGCTTGTGGGAGGCAACCCAATACTATATCCTGCTTTTTGTAATGAGCATTTTTCCTCTATTAATGGTTTTAATTTGCAAGGCACATCACCAGAAAAGTCTGCAGACAAATTACTCTTCCCAGTCACCGGCCTGATTTTGTTTACCGGAGAGTGAACATTAATCGCTCCATCTAGCTTGGGGCTTGGAGCTCGCGTGCAGAGATCTGCTTGAGACTGAGGCAGTCGCATGCCCCGTCATAACCAGGTACATTTGCTGTTGTTTTAAATTAGGGCAACACCACGAAGGAAGCAACGCGGGTTCTTCACAACTGCGCCACACCGACATCGGGGAAACCGTCGCGTGAGGAATGAATTAGACCCGCCCGCCCCGGCTGTGACCTTTTCAAATCTGACCGTTTAATCCCAACCCCCTATTTTCACCCCATTCGTCATTATTCTCTCATCTCCCTCTCCCTCCCCTCTTTTTCATCTTCCACTTTCCCCCTCACTGTCATGCCCCCGTCCCGTACGCTGTTCCCCAAAGTCTTAGAAAATATCATCTACTAGTCGGATCTGCTGCTGTCGGGTGTCTACCTTGACAACTGAGTGCATTGTTTCATGAATTTGTTTTTTTCTCCATTTCTAAGGTCATGTTGTCTCTAATTATACTCATTTATCTTGCATTTTGTTTATCATTAGTATTATCTTATTCTTAGTCGTATATTGTTTCCTTTATATGAATCATGTCTAACCTAGGCTCGAATGTTTGATTTTGCCATTTCGACACCTAGACAATAGGTGATTTTGCATTGCTAGTTTCCTAGGTGTTTTGGGTAGACACATATAGGTCCACAACACCTACACGAAATTTGTTCATCGGCGGATGCTAGGTTACTCCCAGTTCTATCACTGCTATTTAGTAACGAGACCCACCGATGACGGACCGTCGTACACACGACGACCGCGTAAGGTCCATTCCACAACCCTAGCAACCCTTTCGCCAACGACACATGTGACGGATCGTCGTCTTCACGCTGTCCGGCCTGCACAACCGTTCTGGTTGTCATAGACCCTGTTTCTCACGGTCCCTCTCACTTTTCTAAGTGACATTCAACGGAGATATGTTTGACGGACCGTCATACACCACGACGGTCATCCGTGCCACGGAGCCGCCCTGATGTCATACAGAAAGAGACCCCTCTGCTAGGGTCTCCAATAATTTTTTCTAAGTGCCTAACGACGGAACCTCGATGGACCGTTGTATACCCACGACGGTCCTCCTGATCGACCGTCATGATGGTCAGAGACCCCTCCTTCAGTTTTTTATATATACTAGACTAGTACAATACGACGATCCTCAGGACGGTCCGTCATAAACAGATGAGTCGGCATAAGGCCCGTCATGTGTACATTTTCACTAGGCATTGGACCCACTATTTTCTCAACGTTTTATTTCATCTGGGCCTTGCCTTTCTGTTTTGCACAACTCGTACTAATATGATCCTTTGCAGGTACTATCTACTATGGCACCCAAGCAAGACCGACTACGCACACAGGCATCAAATCTATTTCCCCGTCTGCACGCTTGATCACGGGCTCGATGATGAGGCGGAACGCGGAGTATGTGCCTCCCAACACTTCCACACCTTCCATGCTGCACGGCTCCCAGAGCACACCCAAAAGGTGGCGTCCGGCTTGTCACTCACTGCCTCCCAGTCATGAGGAGGCGCAACACTTACCGAACAACCCTCTGGGTTAGCCCACAATGAGAAGAAGCGCTGGCTCCTTAGGGTATCATGTCCGAGAAGCTTTTCGATCTGCAAGTGTTTCCCGGCACCTACCACTAGCTGCACCGCGTCGGCCTGTTTGATGAGGCTGACATTCAGACTCTACATCCGGTGCAACCTAACCAGCAGGTCCCCACCCAAGCCGTGACTAACGAAACCGGTGGTGTGTCGACGGCCATTTTTCAAGTTTACTCCGACTCAAGTTCCCTGACTGATAAAGGCTATTACTGAAAACTCACCTTGGAGCTACGGGTAGTTTTACAGGAGTCTTCCACATGGAGTTCCCCCACGATGATGGAAATCCATAAACCTCTTCACCAGGCTCGCTAGAGTGGCCAGCACGTCCGTTGGTATGGATACAGGGAAAGGCGAGGAAATGGTCCGAGAGTTTTCTACGACAAATCCTACTAGAGCGCCTCTCCGATCAGAGATCGACAAGGGGCTTGCTCCGCTAAAAACAAACTTGGGTCATTGGAGCATGTTCTAGTCCGGGCGTTCAAGGTTTACATTTCCCTGCCAGCCATCCGTTAGTTCCTATATGAGAGGTAGTTGCAGATGCTACTCTGACACCCATCACTACCGAGTTGGCCTCCGAGGCAGATAGTAAAGGATGGAACAGTTCTTGCGAGAGCCAGCAGCGAGAAAGACACCAAGAGTGATGCCCCTGCACTCGGTCAGTAGATGAAAGGGTGCCGATTGGTTCACTGAGCGAAAGGGGGCCATCAAGAAGGCCAACCTCAACGTTCGTAGCAAGTTTTGTTGGCTGCTTCTTCCGTCACTCTGCTTTCCCCAAAGCTGCTGATAACATAGTTACCTGGGATCGAGCATGTTGAGGCGGCGATGATAGCCGGCTTCGAGGTCGACTTCGCATGCTCTCTCCCATCTCCAAGCCACTCATGAACGGAGGGCATTCAATTCACTACGACATACCCCTTGACCTACCCTTCCCGTGTATGATCTTTGCCGTTTGCAGGTCCAGTGTGCCCAATAGCACGTCGATCCGCTTAGACCCCCCAGGGCACTGTCGACGCGGCCTTATCATAGACGAGGACCTGAGTTGGCTCCACGTAGATGGGCCCCGTACAAAGCTGCTTGCCCACGTTCTGATGATCTTGCGGATACGTTAGCCCACACTACACGTCGCCACCTGACACTACCCCGGTTCGGTCTATCCCGGGTATAGCACCACCCTGAGCTCCTCTCGCACAGCCCTCTAACCGTTACTGGTCCCGCTTGCTAGGGTCCAAAAACTAGAAGGGAAAAAAAAAAAAACAATGTTTCCACATCTTCTGCACCATATTCGAGCCTTGGATGCAGAGTAGTCGTTACTGAGTACTGAAGCACTCAGTAGGAAGATGCAGCAGTTTTACAGAGCGGAAGATTGCTGAGGTCCACTAGCTTCTGGACGCCTTTGAGTTGAGAGTGTTTAGCCCGACCAGCCTCCTCCGGTGGATGTTGTCGACTCTTCAGGCTGCAGTCGACAGTCGTTTCTTGCAGACATCGACACGTCCTAGAGGCAAGGGTGCCAAGTCTGAGGCCCCCTTCTGTCGAGCCTGCTGAGACATCTGTTTCCTAGCGGCCCTGTTTCTACTTCAAAAATTCCAACCACCCCTCCCCTCGAGAGAGGTAAAGAGGCGTAGGGTCGAGTAGAGTGATGATGGCGCGAGCAAGGAAGAATGAGCGCCGAGAGATGGAGGCTGCGAGGAGACCCGCACTTGCTGACGAGGCGGTGCACCAGATAAGAGCGTCAGGTTATCGGTTGGGGCATCTATCTCCGCTATAGTATCATTGGTGGCACTACTGAGGGTGCGGTTGTTGTCTGAGACACACCACTGAGGGTTCCAGATGCAGAGAACGTGGGTTCCGGGAACCGGACCCACCAGCTTGTCTGATCGACATGCTTTGCGCCACCAGGTTTGCTCAGCTCACCTACCACTCTATATTTAGATTTTTTTGTTGCATTGGGGACAAGTGCATGCTTTTTGTTGGGGGTGGGGTAAATGGAAAGTGGTGTTAGGGTGCAGTCTGAGTAGCCTAGCGCATATCCTCGTTTTGGGGTTTTCTTGCTTTGTCTTTTTCCCCAAAGACTGATTACTTTTTTCGTGAACCGGCATGTTTATATCTTGTACATAGTTTAAAAACTCTGAAGCATGATGGCTTAAATGATATCCTGATAAAATGGAAAATGTTGCATGAGGTAGGCAATACTAATTTGATAATTGGTGTGTGGCTCTAAGCCTGAAATATAATTATTACAACCATTTCATTACCCTAAGTCCTTCAATCGACTACGTGTCTAATACTGTATAAGTGATGACCTATCAAGTTGATGTGAGGAAATTTGAATAGTCCCCCTATTGGTACTGAGCTAAGAACTTGCCTGTTAGTCCTGCTAAAAAGTAAGCTTAATGACAATTAGGAAAGGATCATAGCCCTTATTCAATGTACCCATTTCTGTCCTAAATCAAGAACCAAATGAAATTTATCCTTCTTTGATCCACAATTTGAGATTAAATTAGAGACCTTTCTTTTTCCCACACCACTGATCTTTTCTGCTGGGAACAAAGTGTTGGCCAACGGTCCCCTTGGACAATGTGCACCTCAGCTTATGCCAAATCAAAAGTTAGGGTGGCTAATGCATGAATCACATTTGTTAGTGCCCTGACCCCATTTTGGTATTGTTGTACCTTTACTCATTGCGAAGCCATGATTTGAGGGTGTATCGGATGATACTCTGGAAGTGGGGTTGAAAGACAAAGAGAGAGAAGAACAAAAAGTAAAGTGCTCAGAAATCGTTGAAAGAGAAGTAAAGAAAAGAAAAATATACATAATTCAAACAAGAAAAGAAGGAGTTCACTCACACAAATGAGAAGAAGAGAAAATATCAGGTGAAGAATATGAGAAACTGGCCGAGATAAAATATAGAAAGAGGTAGGTTAGCCGATATGGTCAAGGAGGGTAAAAAGTCCCTAAAAAAAAATATAACCTAAATATACCCTAACCTGTACCCTGAGCCTAGTTACAAGCTAAAAAAGTCTCTTGTGATCTTAATGTATGTATAGCGAACTTAAGGCAGTGAAATAAGGGCAAGGCGTATGGCAAAAGGTTGACTGATGTGACTTGTTTTGAGTGCGAGTGTTGAAAAGTAATCCTTATACTCAAACTGTAAACATTCTGTGAAAAATGTAGGATTTTGTTCTAAAGTGAGGACATTAGTTTCAGTAACCAGAATTGTTAGTCAAGCACTTGGGGAGAAAAATTGAAGAAGATACGTTTTAATGCATGGGGAGTCTTTTCAGTTCTTATCCCACAAAAATTCAAGCTAAGAGTGATAGGCATGCATATATTCTTGATGAGATTATATCGGAATCGGATAGCTAAATATTGCGAAGATAAAACATGATACCTATTGTACAAAGATTGTGTATGAGTCATAGTGCGTCTCTTGAGGAACACAAGCGAATTTAAGTTGAGGGTGTTGATAAAATACCTGGTTTCCCCCCCCCCCCCCCACAACCAACCCCCCCCCCCCCCAAACCCCCCCCCCCCCCCCCCCCAAAAGACAACCCCCCCAACCCGCGACCAACCACCCCCCCCCCCCAAAAAAAAAAAACCGCCCACCCAACCAAAAAAAAAACTCCCCCCCCCCCCTCCCCCCCCCCCCCCCCCCCAAAAAAAAAAAAAAAAAAAAAAAAAAACCCCCCCCCCCCCCCCCCCCCCCCCCCCACGGTAATCATTATTACTTTTTCCTTAGTTTTAGTGCGTCAGAAGCCTTTGTGTGCCTAATTTTTATATAATGTTTTCTCTTTGTGTGCAGGAATCCTGTCCAAAGCCAAATGGTGGAGATTCTGAGAGAGAAATGCAAAAGAGACCACCTACGGAGCCTGATGACGTCCGTCTTGTTGTGGACAGTCTGTAGGTGGCATGTAAGAGAAGCTGCTGAAGGAAGATTGGAAGTCTGCCGCAAGTGGTGTGATTACGAAGTCTGTGACGGTCCGTGTGGCTCGGACGACCGTCCTGCAGGTTCGTCGTGGAAGATCATAGATGATCCACGTAATCCAGATTCCAGAGTTGAAGTATTTTGGAACGAAGACCCCCGACGGACCGTTGTTCCTTGACGGTCCCGCATACTTGCGTCAATGGGAATGACGAGAGCAGCAGAAGAAAGTGCACAAGTATGGACGACGGGTCCATGAGACGGTCCGTCATGATACGACGGTACCGTCGCACTGGTTCCGTCGCCCAGCTGCGTTTTTGCAGATTTCCATCTATAGAATCCGTGTTTAATCAGGTCTTTGTTTTTTATAATACTTCAAAAAAACTCGTTTTTTGAGGTTAGACATCTCTCTGTGATCTCGTTAGTACATCCTAATTATTAGAACTCTTATGTGGTTAGCCCTGTTGGATTATCATTGAGTATGGGTGATTTTGTTGTGATTAATCAGCAAACTTTCGGCTTTTACTCTTTCTCTCATTGAACATTACTGAATTCTTATTTAATATAATTTGAATCTTGTGTTAATGGCTATGAGTAACTAACGCCTAACTGGGTTTTGGGAATCCATAGGCAATTAGTGATTTAAACCCTTACACTACTATACCTAATTCTAGATTAGTGTCTTGCATTGGATAATAAATTCTTCCTCGTTAAAGTCTTTTTTTCACGGATGGCCAACGTTAGAAACTGCCGGCCTTAATGCTACTTGCCGGACCAAGGAGGTAGGATAATAGGAAAAGAAGTATTTAACAGCGATTTAGTGTAGACTTATCTAATTTTTTAGGCTATATTGATTGGTACCGAGGTAATACTTGTCAAATATCGAACGATGGCTTATATGAGGTACGGATCATGGGTTAGATAGCAAAACCCGTAGCCGGACCAAGGTGCGGAGTGAGAATTTTCTAGAGGCCGGACCAAGATTTAGAAATACTACTTTAATCACTTTGCATGCAAGATACTAGTAAGACTTGTTATAGTTTTAGAGTTTCAAGTTTGACCTGGGGAACACGTAAACCCTAGTTACTTTGATTAATTGAATTAAAACCCAACATTAAAAACTCTCAGTGTCCTTCAAGCGCGTTAATTTATTTCACTTATTTAGAGAGATAGAAACCCCCCTTTTATGTTTTTTACTTTCTCAAGAAGTCATTGACCGAACAATAGTAATAATAGGTGAAGTTGAGTCTATCTATTTTCCTCGTGGGAACGTCTCCAACCTCCCAGTGTTATTTACTTGACACAACCTCTTTACTGCTTATTACTAGAAGTAAAGTTGGAGCTGGATCCACATCTCCATCGTTATGTCGTCCACATTGATTATGATCTCTAATCTCAAGAGTATGTATGATCCTGCCCTCCGTATGTGGGAAAGGACACTTCTCTATCTATTTCACTCGGTGCAAGGGCGAGAGCCGGGCGGAAGGCGGGAAGCCGGAAGGACAAGCAGAACGACGAGGGACCAAGGGCAAGGGCCCACGCAGGGCTGCAAGCAGGAAGGCACGGAACAGGCCGCAGCAGCACCAGTCCGCTCAGAGTAGACAAGGGAGACGCAAGGGCCGGCGAGCACAGGCAGAGAAGGGAAGGGGAACACGGTAACAGGGCACAAGAAAAGGGAGAGGCACAGGAAGAGGGGGGGACCAGACGGAGACGGAGACACCTATCAGTAGCACCACACGCGACCGTGCAAGGACAGGCGCGGACGCGCAATCAGCATCCCGCACGGCGCAGTAGCCGGCAGAGAAGGAGGAGGAGCGCCAGAGAGCTGGACGGACACTACCAGTAACACAAGGGGGAAGGAAAGAGGAAAGGCGAAACGGGGGGGCGGGGGGGCGGCCCCAGGCGGGCTGAGAGTGGAGGAGCAAGGTCGCCCAGAAAGCCCGAACGCAAACCAACGGGAAGGAGCACAGCACACAAGATAAGCAAAGAGAATAACAAGGGGCCCAGTGCAGCGCGAGAACACATTGCATCTTGAAGCACAAAGAAGCGATAGAGATAGATATAATAGAGAGAATTAGAGATAGGAGATAAATGCACAGTACAAGGCATAACTAAAGGACATAGCAAGAACTGCATGAGAGGCCGAGAGGCAGCGGAATTCAACAGCAAGCGCACCAGAGGGGAGAATCGAATCAGCAACCAACGTCAATGGAATGTGAACATAACCACATAAGGCTAGATCACTACCTAGGGTGAGGAGAGAGGACCATACTCGGCAAGCTGACAAAACCAGCAAGAGGAGCAAGAAAAAGTACGGTAAAGAGACGCAAGCAACCGAGAAGCCACGAACACTCATCCAGAACTGCAAGGGCGTGAAGGGATGAACCCACAAGAAAACTCCACTGGGGGAAATCCAGGGGGGGACGAACCCTGTGAGGAAAGGAGCAAAGGGGAAGAGAACCCAGACCTTAAGGGGGTCGCAACATTGATAATAATCCACCATGGGCAGCCCCAACCCGAGGACGTGGGGCTACCCACCTACCCCCCCCCCCAAGGTGTTATAATTCCGGTAGTTTTTCGGGGTCTCGACTCACACGGAAGGGCTACCAACCTGAGGCGACCGAGTCAAGAAAACCGTGAACATGAGTGAAGAAAGGGCTGCCAACAGGAGTCGACGAAGGCAAGATGAGTACATCAGCCATGCAAGAGAAGAAACGCCGAACCGACCAGGCAACAGACGGGCCGACATAGGACTGGCCGGGCAAAGAAGCGGAGCAAGCAGGCGCCAAGGAAAGGGGACCAGACAGGAAGAAGACCCGTGCACAATCTAGCACCAGCAAGGAGGGGGGGGTGGAAGGGAGAAGGAAACCTGCAGCGTCAAATGGAGTACAAGTGAAACATGAGTAGGAGAGGGGGGTAGGGGGGAGGGGGCCACCCACACAGACTCAACAGTAAGCCGACGAGAGATTCTGCAGGCAGAGATAGGTAAAGGGAAGAAACCGAGCAAGTGCAAGACCACAATAACAAAGAGGAAACCACCGCCACCGGGCAAGGGGGGAGCACAGCAGAAAGCAGAATGGCGACGTGAACAGGCAAGGGCTCAAGACGGGCCCGGAAGGACAGGATCACAAGGACCCAACAAACCGAGAATCGGCAGGAACAGCAGACAGACAGGAGCGAACGGTAACAAGAAGGTAAAGCTCTGAGTAATGAAACAGGGTGGGGGGGGCAGGGGAGTGGGGGGGGGCAGAGAGCAAGCAAGTCCCAAGCACCAGGCCCAGAGAGAGAGGTGGGGCAACAGGTTGTGAGGAGAAAGCCACCATAATCACCGTTAAGGCCACTAGTGATGATGTAAGTCAATGGAATGAAGACGTGGAAAAAGATTGAGCATTATCGAACGCCGTGGTGCGGTGGCTAAGTGAAAAAACGAGGGGGGGGGTATCAACAGGGAAGACTGGAGATCACGGAAAGGAGAGCGAAGGGGAAAATTGGACAAGGAGCAAGCTACCATATATTGGGGTCTGTAAATAATCCCACAAGAAATCCCTTGAATAACTTGAATATTTGACATTAGAAGCTTAAAGTCTTCACCATCAATGGCTGTTTCAAGAGAGAGAACTTTTGTAGGTAAAGGAGGTTTGTATTTGTGATTTTGAAATAAGGAAATCAAAAATATGTTTAATACTTTAAGAAACCTTAAAATACCGTAAATAACTAACTAAAACCGTCCCCCAACCAAACTAGACTTAGGGTGAATTTACCAAACAACCCTTGCTTAAGCCTGGTGTACTTAGGTACCAAGGTATATTGTGCATACCGGATGTTGACAACTTGAGGGGAAAATTTTAGAAGTAGATCATGGGTCGTGATATTCTATTCATCCGGGTGCCAAAAAAATGTACCGTGATATTCAAGAAGTCTATTGGTTGGAATGTTTGAAAAGGGACATAGGGGAATTTGTGGCTAGGTTCCTAAACTGTCAACAAGTAAAGGCCGAGCATCAAAAGCCGAGTGGTTTGACTCAAGTAATGAATGTTCCTACTTTGAAGTGGGAAGACATTAATATGGACTTCGTAGTTTGTTTTCCTCGGACATGTAGGCAAAATGACTCAGTATGGTTTAGTGTTGATAGGTTGACGAAATCCGCTCACTTTATTCCCGTTAAGTCTACTAATTTAGCGGAACAGTATGCAAGGTTGTACCTTGACGAAATTTTGAGCTTGCATAGTATCCCTTTGTCCATCATTTTTGATAGAGTTGCCCAATTCATTTCTCATTTTTGGAGGTCTTTTCAAAAAGGGTTAGGTACTCAAGTGAAGCTTAGCACCGCTTTTCATCCTTAAACAGATGGTCAAACGGAGCGTACCATTCAAACCGTAAAAGAGCTTGTGTTATTGATTTCAAGGGAAGTTAGGAAGATCATCTACCTTTGATTGAGTTCTCCTATAATAATATTTACCATTCGAGTATTTCCATGGCCCCATTTGAAGCACTTTATGGTATGAGGTATCCGTCTCTGGTTGGGCGATTTGAGGTTGGTGATTCTTTACAAGTAAGACTCAAAACACTATCTCTAAGCCTAAGATAATGTATTTACAACTACAAGGTATAACACACACTCATCATGGAGGCGAGCATGGTCTTGTCACGCGACGGTGCAATATCTATTACTGTCCCCGTATATCCCGTCTACTTTGACGTCGCCTTGTCACTTTGTGAAATCGACTCACCCATCGATTCCGGTGTGCCCTTGGGGCCCCTTGTTTCATATGGTCGTTTTTTTGTGAGTCTTGGCGATCCCTTTAACTCTACCTCATGAGATGGATTGTCTCTTGTATGGTATAGTACCAGGCTGGTTAAACATATATTGGAGTGTTTTAGGGTAAAAAAATCTTGATACGACTCTCCAAGAACACCCTAGGGGTCCTTTGAGAGGACCCTTCCAACCGTCCAAAAAGATGTCTCTTGACAGTGCATACCTACGAGACAAACGACGCGATATCGTTTAGTGGAAGAACCTTCGGTATCTCCGTAGGTGAAAACTTAGACAATTTAAAAAAATTCCCAAAAACTCAAGTCTCTTACCCAATCAACGCCTTGCTAGTACGCTGGCGTCGATGGACCTATGGACCGTAGGTTGAGGTCTCGTAGGCTGGTCTATTTTTGACTGCCTAATTTTTAAGGGGATGATTTAATTAACTAGTTACTTAGGTGGTTAATTATTATTTTTTTTGGGGGGGGGGGGTTAATTTAGTTATTTAAGGGACTATAAAAGGCCTAACTCTCATTAAACTAACCCAACACCCCACAATTACAAAACTCACATCTCTCTAACTTCTCTGTAGTCTCTCCCTTTCCAAAACTTCAACAACCATTGTATAATGTTTCAATTTAATTAACTTCATAATCTTCCTGGTCAAACTCATTGGAGGATCCATCAAAGAAGATTATTGGAAAAAATACATTAAAAAGATAATGACTCCTATTGAAAATACCATACGAATATTTATGCATAAAATTCATGATTATATTGCCCAAAATTTTAAAAATCCATTGAAGAAAATTATTACTCTATGTTTGACTTCACTATTCTTATTAGAGTACCAATCACATTGTCATTTTGTCTCAAGCCGTCATCAATATCATATTTAATTATTCACTGCGCACAAAGAATATTAATGAAATAATTAATTTCAATCCATAACTATAAATAATTTTACATATAAGTGCATATTTAAAAGTAATTTTACAGATCTGGGAGTGTTTTTGTTTAACTTGCGGCAATGGTGTTTCCCCCGCCTATCACCACTTCCAGCATCTCTCACATGATAATCATCTTACTATTTCCGTCTTGTTTTCTCTGTTTTACTTTAATTTATGAATAAGGAAAAAAATGAATTAAAAAGTGGCGGGCCTGGTAATCGACACGGGGTCAGGGGCGAGGAAGAACACAAAGAGTAAACTTAACTATTTTGGAGAAGTGTGAGAATATTAAGGGAAAAAGGTTTTAAAAATATAAAATAATATTATTTACGTCATCAAAATGCGTTTATAACATTTTCTCAGACAAAAACTGAGATTGCTTTCAGAAGGGGTCATTAATACCACTTTAAACAAGCGCATGTGTGTAACAGGTCATGACAATATTTTAAGCTTGTAACTGACTTTTCGAGACAAGTTCAAGTGGGAATCTATGTCTTTTCCCCTTTATGAATCATATAATTCACATGCATAGAAATAGGTATGATTCACAGGAGAAATATCATTTCCTTAATCATCATGAATCTATCCTATTCATAGTCATGCATGAAGTGTGTGTGTGTACATTATTCAACATGATCACATAATGGCTAGAGTATAACCTTCAGGAGACCACCCTCTAAAGATCAAAACACATGTACAACATTCCTCAAGTCTCAAGTCATACGCACATATAGAGTATTTAGGACTATAGACTACACACACTCACATTACATCATAGGAGACAATAACACATTCAACATTAGAATAGAAGACTCCTAACATACATTGATCACACATTCACATAGGGTTCATATAGGTAGGGGTCATGCCATCAGAGGTTTACTAAAACAGGAAAATCGGCAAACGCTTTCCCAACCGAGAATACTTGCTCCTCTCATAAGAAGTCAACTCTACGTGCCTTTGGTCCTCCTGTCCACTTCCTGCCGAGAATGCTACCTGAATGCGGTAGTGATCGAAGTACTCCCTACCCACCACCCTCTCCTCCTTCCCCTGATCATCGATTATACAATATAATACACAAACCTTAATCATACAATTAGTGTTGAACACTATACATGTAAGTTCACATAACATGAATTCACTTAGAATATGATACAAGAATCAAGGCTACATCCTTCAACTTTCTAATCATGAGATCATCATATTAATTAATCTACCATCTAATGCCTTCAAGTCCATGATAATGTCAGATAAATATGTACAAGAATGTAAACACGCCACCATAAGTGGACCATAACAATCATCACAATTCAATATACATTCTAATCTAATAAAAAAAATAGGTCAACTTACCAAATCTCCAAGCTAATGATCATCTTGATAAATTCTCCATAATTCATAATAAATTGATATACATAAGACTATGATTAATAAATATTCTATAATCTAATAACAATTAAATCATAATCTAGTAAAGATCACAAGACCCATAATATATTATAATTTGAGAGGATAAGCAGATCATGGTTTCTTCAAGGAATTATATTGAAAATTATGTTAAAACCATATATTAATCATATATTCAACATTATAATGCTTTTGAAATCACTTTCACAATGATCCCATGGATAGATTGAAAGATAAGATTTTTGAATTAAAACTATCTTTGAAAAAGCTTTGAAAGGACTCCATAGATGAATGGTTATGTAGGTATGAAGGATTACCATATCTTATACATAAGAAATCCCACAAAAATTTGAGAATAAATCTCCAAGAATCAAAATCCATAGCTTGTTCTTGAGCTTAATCTCCAATGGTGGTTCGAGAGAATTTGAAAGAGAAGAAAGTTTTGGGGATTTCGATTTCTTAATGGGTATGGGGGTTTTACTTGGGAAAAGGGTTAAATAGGACCTAAAAACATTTTATAACCGACTCCCAAAGTTACTAAAATACCCCATATTATTTTGGACTTTTCGACATGTCAAACTTGACTTTAAAAGGACACAACCAAATATGGGAAGTGGCTGATCGTTATGGAGGCAGACTTTTATCTAGCCTCCCATAATTTTTAGGAAGTGAGCCATGTGTAGCTCACGTGACGCACAGGCAGACCAAGTGTTGGGCCCGCGATGCGAGGTGGGCTTCACTTCTTGGTTCTGCAGGCTTCCATTTGACAGCTTCCTTGTTCAACGTTTGGGTCTTCCTCTAGGACCCTTAGGGTGGTCTAGGGGAGTCGTATCTAGACTTTTTGACCCTTAACATTTCTATTAAGATAGTAGGGTTAGATATACTGATTTAGACTCCAAAAAACACATAATAACATGGAAAAGGTACAAGGAGATAGTAGTACAACTAAGTACTAACTTTCGAACGTATTGGGCATTATTGGACGTTTGACCTCCAAAGTACTTCAAATCAACTATGCATGCTAGAAAACACTTTATTAACATCTTATTAACCTTTTTAATTACATGTGAGGCACAGATACGTTAGTTTATTCTGAGGATCGTTACACTACTATACCTTAGTTGAAGAATCTTCACAAATTTTAGCAGAAAAGGTGAGTTCTTTTGCCCTTGACCATGACTTCATCTTCTCCAATGGAGGTTCTTAGTGAAAGAAATTTTTGGGGGGTAAAGTTACTTATAATTTGGATTTTTGGGAATTCTGAAGTAAATTGGTTGTTTAGTGGTTTAAAAATACTTACATAGGTCTATTAAAATGAATTAAAACGACCCTACACTTAAATTTTAATTAGAATCTGTCCAATAACAAAAATCTGCAAAGCAGGGGGAAACAACCTGGTCCGGTCACCGCAGGCGGCCTATATCTGCTTCTTATTTCGTGCGCCACCACGGGCCAAGAATCCAAATGGGTCTGACAGTCGGCGTGCCACGGCCTATCCCCCGTCTGCTGCATGTCCTTGAGCTCGAGCAGCGCATAGTCTCTAGCCGTCGTCTCTCCAGCTCTCAAGACTGTGGTCGTCGCGGTGTACCTCAGACTTCCCATGACAGGGGGCGAATGGACCAACACCCAGCGGGTCACAAAAATTTTGGTAGCTTGGCAGTTTTGAGGTTAGGCCTTAGGATCCTTCTCAAGGACCCGTTGGTTGGTAAATGGGGATTCGTACCTTGATTTTTAACCTCTAAACACC
This sequence comes from Solanum habrochaites, assembly GCA_027704765.1. Taxonomy (NCBI): domain Eukaryota; kingdom Viridiplantae; phylum Streptophyta; class Magnoliopsida; order Solanales; family Solanaceae; genus Solanum; species Solanum habrochaites. Next base: position 17,109,207 of record JAKWJA010002494.1, read on the forward strand.
TCGTCCTTGGTACAGGAAGATAATTTACAACCATAACCCTCACATCAAACTCAAAAACACACTCGTAAGGCTCTAGTTTCACCTACCAGTTTTAGGGGGCGTAACAATATCTCCTCCTTGGGACATTTGTCCTCAATTGATACATCTAAAGACATTCTTGCAAATTCAAACTCAAGACTAGAAATCCATGATGCAGGAAACATCAAAAAAATGCATCATTTAAAGGAGAAAACATCAATCTCATCTCAAAGCATAATCAATTTAATATAAAGGAGTAGAAACTGCCTCTAACAACACAATATGCATGAAACACAATATTTTTCATATGCGTAGGAGGAAATAATTTCTCCAAGTAAAATAATGTTCAACACAACATCATTGAGAAAAAATGCAAGTTCTCTCAAATCTATACTAACGAATATTCATTAACACATCTCATGAAGTCAAATAGTCAACTCAAACCCAATGCACAACAACGTGAGTAACATAGATCAAGAAAACTCATTTTCTCAATCAGACATAAATTACATCAAGAACAAGCATCATTCAATGAAACCATGGAAAACATTATTTCCAAAACAAAGAAATTATGGAACACATACAACATCTAACACTTATGACACAAGTCAAGGGAATCTTAATTTAAAAAGGAAAGATAACGATATCAAGACATCTCATTGTCCCCTAGACCTCCAAAATAGCGCACTCACCTACATCATTCGCACAAAGACCACTCCTCACACCTCGATAAAAACTGCTTCCTCAATATTCAATTTCTTAACTTTTCACTATAAGACTTCTACCAAAACTTCTAAATTAGGGAGTTTCTCATTTAGGAAATCTAGCTCATAATCAACCTTACCCACCTCTCTCATAAACAACACTCTCCTCTCTCTCTCTCTCACATTACTCCAAACATGGGACTAACTCGCAAAGCACTATAAACTTCTCAGAGGTGATAATGTCCAATTCAATCTCCAATCTAAATCATGAACATCAAGGCAACACGTACTCACGGCTGGCCATAGCAACACACTGACTCCTTGGAGGTCATCGGCACTGGGTGCTGTTTCTGCGGCACTCCGTGTCGGCATTCTGGATACTACAAGCCACGATCTTGTCTGGTCTTTTCTGCTCGGGAGCATCCGTTTCGTTCATATTTAAGGTTGGGTCAAGTTATCACTCAACTTTTACATCCCAAGTTATTCTAAAACATGGAGAATTACACTCCTACCCTCCTTTTAAAGAGTCTAGTCACTCAACATCTCTAGGCATCACTTAAACACCATCATTCATCAAAACATCTGACACACCCTTAAACATATCATGACTAAGTCAGGTTCTACCAAAAAACATACATAATAATAATGAATCCTATTCATACAAAAGGATCTCAATTTAAATCTATTATATCAAGCCTCATCTTAGACACGTAGACATAACTGGAATCACTACTAACATTTTGTCCCTCAATCCTCATATCATTTGACTTTTAGGTGGTCATATCCTAAAGATCAACAAATAAGGAATAGGAGAATGATGTTATTAACTTAATATATATGCAAGGATTTGAAGGATAAAGAGTTATGATTTTCCTAACATCAAATAGTTTCCTATTCATAAATGTGATGCGCTTCACACTATGAACAACACTCTACTAGATATGGTTTGATAAACCCTAAAACTATCTCAAAAAATCTTGTGCTCTAATACCAAATTTTTTATGACCCGAGAGTACCCCTAGACGTAACATGTCGTACAAAACTCTGAAAAGCTTTATACAAGCCTCTTAGAATATCATAACATAAGAACATAGGAAATACTCAAAATTTAATTTTTTTTTAACCATTAAACCAAAGTGGTCGTGGCAGTAAAACAAGAAAAGGTCGGCGGAGAGGCACTCGAGAGCGGCTGCGATATAGGACGCGCGGGCGCGAGGGCGGCGGGTCGGCCTTCGTCGCTCCCTGGCTCGCCTCGCGGCGCGCGTCGGCTCCGCTGCTGTCTCGGCGCCCATCACACCTCTCTATCCCCTGCCGTTCCCCTTGCTTCCTCTCCTCTCCTCTCTCTTCTTTCTTGTCTCTTCGCTCGTTCTTTCTCTGTCTTCGCTCGCCCTTTTGTGTCCCACCAACCAAGGCCAGCGCAGCAGCCGACTTTTATAAAATAACTAAATCTAGGACATTTATGTATCAAACAAACTACAACACTTTGAATAACACTTTGGGATATACACCATACAAAATCTCTAAAATTAAAATAAAAGACATTAAGGGAAATAGTGGATTTTTCATTGAAGCTATGAGGAATCATGAAATCTTCAACTCCTTGCTCCTTACAAACCTATGTTCAAAGAAAATTAAATTTTGGAATGAATGTTTTTAGGGGTTTTTTTATTAGTGTGGTTTTTTTGTTAGTGGTGAGGGGGCAAGTTTTATAAAGTATTATAGCGTGTTTATTAAGAACATAATGGTTAAATTTATATTAAGCAAATTGAATTTACAACACCAATGGTACCGCCACATAATTTAAAAAGAATTTTAATTTCTAAATGGTGCTAGCATTAATGATGTGACTAAAATTGACCCAATGGGAATTGGGAGGGGTATTTGTGAGTCCCCAAATAGGTGGTGATGGTCGTTATTTACCCTTTATCAATTAATTTTGGAAGGTATTTTAGGACCTTTTCGATTAAATGTGAGAATTATTTTTTATATGAATTAAAGTCACTAAAATCCTATAACACAAAGTTGAGTTGGACACTTTCTCATCACTTGAGTGTCACTTTGAAATTTTACTTGAGTCCAACTTCACATTAACCAAATAAATCTCTTAGCAGTAATGATTAGATCCTTCTGACATCAATAAAGGTTTATTGATACTCATTCCAATACAAAAGATTTTGTCTTTCCATTTAGTGCTCGCGTCAGCTTTGAGAAAGTACTCAAAACTAGGCCTGTTGCAAGTGTGTGTGTGCAGTCATGTTGGGAGCGGTGAGAAGTGAACAAGGGGACGAGGGAGACAACGCGGCGCAGGACAAGAAATGAAAGTTATGCGCGAACACAGTGGTCAGCCCTAACTGGTCGTTGAAACCTTCTTTTAAGATGCTTCATCAATTTTAAAAGTTGGGTTAAGTTTTGTATTTCCATTAGTGTTTTAACTCAATTTCTAAGTCTACACATCTGATCTTTTTCACCTAGGGTGTTGTCTTAGAAGGTGTTGCAGGCATATCTGTACGTCGAATTACTACCTAATGTCTTTAGAGTTTCTAAGGTCCAAACGGAGAATAAATCTAGTTTTTGTTCAAGCGTGTCCACTAGCTCTGATGTCACAGAATGGGTGTCGGCACAAGCCAATAAGGTGTTGGCGCTGCTTGAAGGTGCATGCAGGCTTAGCCAGCCTATTGGACTAGTGTTCGTAGCGAGCTTGTCTATTGTTAGATTCCACCCGTTAATACTCTACTTCCAGGTAATTAAAATATAGATAGAGGATAATATGCTATTATACCCTACTCTTATCGATCTGCGTCTTAGATTTGCTTATTTTAAGATGAGTTGATGTTGAGTTTTTAGTTCTTGAGTTCTGAGTATTGAGTTTTTTGATATTTGCCATTGAGTTCCTTGAGTTGATTTATTCATCTCTAGATTTCAGCATGAACTCTATTTCGAGTTATAAATTTTGAGAATCTTTTAAAGTCAACATTTTTATTTTAAGCTTAGTTTTGAGAAAGTAAACCAATATTTGAACAATAGTATAAGGAAACTATATATTTCCTAAATGTTTTATTTTTACATGAAGAAAGAGAAAATTATTTTGAGAAAAGTGAAAAAGTTTTTAGAAAGATTGACTACATAGTTGTTACCTCTTAAAAATGTCATTTCGAGTAATTATTCCAACCCAGAGAAAGTATATTTACATTGAATAAAGAGAAAATTTGTTTAATATGGGAATGAGTTTAAAGAACTGAAAATTCTTACAAACCAGGTCTTCCCATTATCGGTACATGATCATACTTTTCAGATGAATCCTTATTGCTTACTGGATCCACATAGTTGAGAGGTTTTATACCGCAACATGGTATCGGATAGTTTTGGAGCGTGTGCGATATGTTGTATTATCACATAGATCACACTGATTGTTTTTTATTAGAGAATCTCCAAAAATAGTTAGAAGTTTATTTTTATCATATCCTTAATAGGTTGAGTTAATGTCACGATCCCGACCATCGTGATTGTCACCCACACTAACGTTCAGTGGGAGAACTACCACTACAACCCCAAACCAAGAAACTAAACAAAAATCTAAGGTATTTAAGTTACGAAACAGGTTTAATACTAATGAAATAAATAGAGTTCCCATAAACTCTAACAAAAGTCTATCTAGTAAAAAAATGCAGAAGAATTAAGCTAGAATTTGAAAGTCACTGTACTAAAACTCTTACACGATACATAAGTCTAAAAGCAAAATGGGTACAACCCAACTAATATAAGAAGCATCTAAGAACTAGTGTAGGTCTTGAAATGTGGATAGAGACTTAACGAGAGTCCAAAGCACACAGAAGAACTAGCTCACCCTTGAAATCAAATGATCATTGTTCTTCTAAATGAGGTCTGTATAGCCGCCTAAAGATGACCTGTACTAAATAAAAATAAGAGCAAGTGAAGTATTAGTATCCAATTACAGTTGTTACGCCTCGAACTACCCCCGAGATGCGGACATGGAACCTATGACCACAAGTGATCCCAATCTAATCATGCTCGCATGATCATGAGCATTCTAAAGATAATAAACTTTTGCATAAACTAAATCATAATTTTAAACTGAAAAGATGGTTAATACCCATATTCTATAACTGAGATTAATGAAAATTGATGAGTTTAATACAAGAAAATATTAACTCACTACTAAGCTGAAACTAACTGTGTGAAATAAGCCTCTAAACTGGACTAGAAATAATGGGATAAGTCCCAGCTAAATCTAGCGAAAATGAAACTAAATGACTAAAGACTGAAAAGAAATTCATGATTGTTGTCCTCGAAGAATGAGTACTAACCACCGAATCTGCTGAACTGAAGATCGAAAATTATTTAATGTATGATCTTGATGCTGAGAACCTGAACCTACATCATGAGAAGATGTAGTGCACGTATGCGTCAGTCTTGAAAGGTACTGAGCATGTAGGATAGAATAAAGTTGAAAACATAACTGAACAAGCACAGAGCAAGTATAATAATTTGAACATGATATAGATTATGAATGCTGAGATAATGAAATGCAATGACAAATTTATGACATATTGAAACTAAATAATGAGTACACTTATAAATGATCAATGCAAGAGAGTCTGACTTAATTGTGGGAACTACTAATAACTAATTATGAAACCACATGATCTAAATGTGGAGTATGGTGTATACGCCCCATCAAGAGGACCCAATATACTATGCCAAAGGTATATAGGCATGCTGGCATGATCACTAAACTGATTGCCCACAAAGGGGACTTAAAACCTATTTTGCTAGTAGTTGAGGACAAATTAGGTACGCTAAACCCTTGTCCAACTCGGTATTATGCTACTCCCATGAATTTTGTAATTAACTGATTATGACTAAGTTTCTATAAATACTAGATAGCTCAAAACTGGACATGCAAAAGAAGAATACAACAATTTATTTGGTAATTATGCATTTATAACCGAGGCATGTATATCTAAAGTAACTAAAATATCCTACCTAACATGTGTAATTCAAGAACTAAAGAAATACATAGCAAGGGTTATGAAATTCATGCAATAAACCAAATAATAACATGATAATCTGATTTGGAACGTATAACAATAAAGTTCATTATGTTCTATTGAAGTTTTAGAAATCCAAGGTCTAATCATGATGTGGGAATCAAGAATCTGACTGAAAACTAAGGACCCAATGGGTGAAAGGAACCCACTAGTGAAATCCCAAATACCTGGTGCTGAAATCTAAGAGAAACATTTAGATTTCAGGGCTAGAACTGCTGGATCCTTGTTATATTTTTGAACTAGGGTTCTTGACCTTTTTATCCTTTCTTGCTTCTAATTTTCTTAGTTTTGGTTAATGATTTTACTTAGGGTAAGTTTTAGTTATGCTTCTAGGGTTAAACTAACTAAAATCTGATGACTTAGGGTCAAAACGACATATCTTAGGTTTAAAAAAAGTAGGAAAAGACCAAAAGACCATGGGTAAGTTGCTTTCGACATATCTTAGGTCCGTAGTTTGGGCCTGTTCAACATGCCTTTACTAAAACGAGCATAAGTTTTACTCTGAGGTCGGATTTAAGCAAGTTCGGTGGCAATGGATATCTAATTTTTTTATCTATATGTGGGTAGGTCATTGGACACTTAAATCATTTTGTGCTTAGAGTTATGACCATTTGAAGTTGACCCAACTGCATTTCCCCCTTAACTGTCTGCTAATTCCCATCTACGGTCATACCTATGGACCGTGGGTCCACCTAAAGACCGTGCTGGTCATCCGTGGATCTTGTTAGAGAGTGGGTGAATGGGGTCTCAATCGACGGTCATAGACTACGGACCGTAGTCTAACCTATGGAACATAGGTCCGTCCGTCTACCAAGACTTAAATAATTTTCCTTGGTTGAGATTTTTGGGAGTTTTTGACCCCATCGATGGATGTGTTGGATGAACCGTGGGTCAGGCTACGGTCCATCGATCCCACCGTGGGTTGAACCTGCAGATTTTTCTGTAATGCTGTTTTTTGGCCTATTTTGGATATGGGGTGTTACATTATCTCCCCTTTGGGAACATTCTTCCTCGAATGAAGACCAAACTAGCTGGATTAGAGGGAGAGAGTTTCAAAGCCTACTACTAAACACTAAGAATTGAGTTTCTGAATTAATTGAGTTCCAAGAACATGCAAATATGATGAAAATGCAAGTACAAACTGAGGAAACATGATTCAAAGACTAAATTTACGCATGAATGACTGAAAAATTAAAGAGGAACTATTACCTCAAGTTGAAGTCGAATCGGAAGGAAAGAGGTGAGGATACTTGGCTTTAGTGGCTGCTTCTGCTTACCAAGTAGCTCCCTCTACGAACTAACTGCTCCACAAAACCTTGACTGAAGCGACTTCTTTATTTCTCAATCTTCTAACCTAACGGTAAAGTATCACAACTGGTACATCCTCATAAGAAAGACTATCCTTTACTGTCACACACTTTAATAAAACTATAGAGGCTGGGTCACCCCCACACTTCTTCAAGAGTGAGATGTTGAAGACCAGATGTACTACTACTAAATCTACTGGTAACTCTAACTCATATGCCACCTTGCCATCGCTTTTCAAAATCTTGTAAGGGACTACACATCTAGGAATGAGCTTCCCTTTCTTTCAAAATCTCATCACCCCTTTCATAGGGGAGACATTTAAAAAAACAATCATCAACTTGGAACTCTAGTTCCCTTTTCCTTACATCTGCGTAAGATTTCTGACGACTTTGGGCTGTCTTAAGTTTATCTCCAATGAGTTGAACTTTCTCCATAACATAAACGACTGAATCAAGCCGTATCAAAGCTACTTCAACTACTTCAAACCAACCAACAGGAGATCTACATCTACGCCCATATAAAGCCTCATAAGGGGCCATCTGAATGCTTGAATGGTAGCTATTATTGTAGGCAAACTCAATAAGAGTAAGGTGATCATCCCAACTACCTTTGAAATCGATCACACAAGATCTAAACATATCCTCTAAGGTCTGAATGGTACTATCTACTTGCCCATCCTTCTGTGGATGAAATGTTGTACTAAGGTTTACTTGAGTACCAAGACCCTTCTTAAATGACTTTCAGAAATGAGAGGTAAGCTGAGGACCTCTATATGAGATGATAGACAAAGGAAACCAATGCAACCTCACAATTTCATTAATGTAAAGCTTGGCATAGTCCAGTGGCGAATCTGTAGTCTTGACCGCCAAAAAGCAAGAAGACTTAGTCATCCTATCAACTATCACCCAAATGGATTCATGCTGTCTGCGAGTACGCAGTTACCCTGTGATGAAATCCATATTGATCACTTCCCATTTCCAAGTAGGTATGTCGATCTCTTGACCCATTACTCCTGGTTTCTGATGTTCTACCTTGAATTAGTTGCAATTGGGGAACTTAATCACAAAGTCTGCTATATCCCTCTTCATGCCATTCCATCATTAGACTTCCCGCATATCGCTGTACATATTAGTGGCACCTGCATTAATAGAATACCTAGAGTTATGGGCTTCTGCAAGAATATGATGTCTCAACTCGTCTACATCAGGTACACACAATCTACCTTGGTAGCGAGTAAACCATCTCCCATTTGGGAGAAAATCTCCACTCTCTGATTGTGGACAACATTCCTATGTTCAAGGAAAATTGGTCACTGTCCTGGTTTTTCTTAACCTCCACTACCAAAGAAGATTCTGGACCCTTCTAAACTTTTACACCATTGTCTGATATGCTCAGAAGGTGAACTCCTAAGCGACCAAGCCTATGAACAACCTTCACTAGCTCCGTACTTCTTCCTCAACATGGGCTACACTACCCGTAGATAATCTTCTAAGGGCATCTTCTACTACATTCGCCTTACTGGGACGATAATGCACACTCGTATCATAATCCTTAAAGAACTCAAGGCATGTCCTCTAGAGAAGATTCAACTCTTTCTGGGTTAACACATACTGAAGACTCTTATGGCCAGTGAACACAGCTACGTGAACACCATATACGTAGTGTCTCAAAATCTTAAGTGAAAACACCATTGCTGCAAGCTCGAGGTCATGAGTTGGATAGTTCATCTCATGAACCTTAAGTTGTCTAGAGGCATTAGCGATCACCTTACCTCGCTACATCAACACACAACCTAGTCCAACTCTAGATGTATCATAATAGATTACATAATTATCTGAACCCTCTGTAGAGTCAAGATAGGAGTTGTAGTCAATCTAGTTTTCAATTCTGCAAATCTTTTCTCACAATCATTTGACCATTGAAACATGACCATCTTCTAAGTCAACCTAGTAAATAGTGAGGACATGGAGGAAAATCCTTCCACGAACCTTTTATAATAACCGTCTTGACCTAAGAAACTTTTGATATCTGCAGCAGAGGTAGGTCTGGGTCATTTTTTCACTACTTCTATCTTTTATGAATCCACTGGGATCCCTTCTCTGGATACAATGTGACCAAGGATAACAATGGATTGCAACCAAAACTCACATTTGCTAAACTTAGCGAATAACTATCAATCCTTGAGAGTCTGTAAAACAATTCTCAAATGACTCGCATTTTCTTACTCATTCCTAGAGTAAATGAGGATACCATCAAAGAAGACGATAACTAACAAGTCCAAGTACTATTTGAAAACTTTGTTCATAAAATCTACGAAGGCTGCAAGAGCATTGGTTTGTCTAAATGAAATAATTACAAATTTGTAATGACCATACCGAGTTTAGAAGGCTGTTTTTGGAATGTCACTATCGCTGACTCTAAGCTGATGATAACTCGATCGGAGGTCTGTCTTTGAGAAGTAACTAGTAGCCCGAAGTTTGTCAAACAAGTCACCAATCCTAGGGATGGAATACTTATTATTAATTGTGACCTTGTTCAACTGTCTATAGTCAATGCACATTCTGAGAGAACCATATTTCTTCCTTACGAACAGCACTGGTGCACCCCATGGTGAAATACTAGGTCTAATGAAGCCCTAATCAAGGTCTTTCAACTGCTTTTTCAATTCCTTAAGCTATAGTGGAGCCATTTTTTAAGGAGGAATAGATATATGCTGGGTATCTTGAAAGAGATCAATTCGAAAGTCAATTTCCCTTTCGTGAGGGACTCTGAGAAGATCTTATCGAAATACTTCTGGAAATTCATAGATTATTGGAACTGACTCAAGATTTGGGGTTTTAAGGCTAGAATCCTTAACCCAAATTAGATGATAGAGATAACTCTTAGATATCGTCTTTCTGGCCTTAAGGTTAGAAATAAATCTACCCATAGGCGCTAAGCTACTACCCTTCCATTCTAAGATTGGTTCGTCTGGAAACTGAAAATGAACAATCCTAGTTCTACAATCGACTAAGGTATAACTTGAGTGTAACCAATCCATGCCTAGAATGACATCGAATTCTACCATTTCTTAATCTACTAGATTTTCTGAGTTGACTTTCTAAAAGACAGGGCAATTTTAGTATATCCGTCTATCTATAACTGGGTCACCGACTAGAGTAGAGACTAAGAAAGTTTCTGAGAGAGTTTCTGGACTAACACTGAAATGGACTGTTATGTAAGGACTTACAAAGGAAAGAGTAGCCGCTGGATCTAATAATGCATAAACATCAAGGTCAAAGAATGGTAATGTACTAGTGACTACATAAGGAGAACCTTCCAGATCCGGTGGAGCCTGAAGAGCATACAACATGTTCTGGTAATGACCGCCACCTATACCAGATGAGTTACCCTACTGAGTAGGGCAACTTGCTGGTGCTGCTAAAGTTGTAGATTGTTCTCTACCATTACTGCCTCCTTGACCCTGTCTAGAAGGATAATCCCTCAAACTGTGACGAGACTGACCGCACCCAAAATATCACTCTTTTCCTGCAAGACACTCTCCCAGATGGTTCTTACCACACTTAGGCAAGTTGGGTAAGTCTTGGTGCCTGAAACACTTTCCTGAGATTTAGAGCCTGTTGATCTACACTTCTGGTCATACATTTTCTTGGAGGATGGAACACTAGCTGACGAATGGGCAGGAGCTGAAAACTTTTGCTGACTCTACGAGCGATTTCCACCACCCGATTTCTGTGAGAATAGTCATAGTTCCCAGTCCTAGCCTTCTTATTTTAATTAGCCTGTTCCCTAAGCTTATCACCCTCAACCTGCTAAGCATTCATTGTAAACCTAGAGATGTTCATATCTCCAAGTAACATAGCACTTCTGCACTCAGTTTTCACCAAATCCCACACTCTATACAAGAACTTATTCATCTACGCCCTGGAGTCAGCAACCATGTGAGGAGCATACATGGAGAGTTGGTTAAACTTAAGTCCATACTCTTGGACTGTCATTTTACCATGCCTTAAGTTCATGAATTCTTGGGCTTTTGCTTCTCTCAACTCTATTGGGAAAACCCATTGACAAAAGTCTCACTAAAGCAATCCCAAGTGATAGGAGACGAATTCTCACCTCTATTCTCCTTCCACTGAGTGTACCAAATATGAGTAACATCTTTCAAATGGCATGGTACCAACTCAACCCAATCATTTCCAATGACTTGAATTACCTCAGATATTTTCTTGAACTCATACAGGAAATTCTGAGGATCCTCAGTAGTTTGTGATCCGATGAACTCAGACGGATTAATCCGAACAAAGTCATGGACACTTGCTGCTACTAATATACTATTTTCATTCACATGATCATGAACCCTATTGTTCAGGTTAGTCATACTCTGAGCCAACATCTGTATAGCATTTCTTAAATAAGCATTGGAGGCTTCTTGATCTGGGACTAGATGAGTTGCATTTGCATTTTTAGAATTCGCATTCCTAGCATTAGCTTTATGAGGAGGCATGCTTTGAAACGTAGAACGTGAAGTTAGAATGGAATAAGATCATACCTCACGCACGATAAGAGTAACAAGAAAGTGAAGTTTTTCCTAAAACACTTCATAGCCTCCCTCTCATTAGATGTGGTGCACTTCACACCAACGAAAATGACTCTACTTAGTGTTGATTTTTTGACATCCTAGGACTCTTAAACCAACCTGGCTCTGATACCAAGTTTTGTCACGCCTCGAACTACCCCCGAGACGAAGACATGGAACCTAGGACCACAAGTGATCCTAAGCTAATCCTGCTGGCATGATCATTAGCTTACTAAAGATAATAAACTGTTGCAGAAACTAAATCATAATTTAAACTAATAATATGGGGAATACCCATATTCTATAATTGAGATAAATGAAAATTGATGAGTTTAATACAAGAAAATATTAACTCACTACTAAGCTGAAACTAACTGTGTCTAAAAATAAACCTCTAAACTGGACTAGAAATATTAGGACAAGCCCGAGCTAAATTTATGAAAACAGAAACTAGATGACTAAAGAGTGAAATGAAATTTGTTGTCCTCGGTGAATGAGGACTCACCACTGAATCTGTTAAACTGAAGATCAAATATCTGCTTGATCTGGATGCTGAGAACGTGAACCTAAATCACAAGAAGATGTAGCGCGTGTATGTGTCAATACTTGAAAGGTACTCAGTATGTAGGATAAAATAAAGGTGAAATAAAACACAATTAACAAGCACAAAGCAAGTATAATAATCTAAACATGATACAAATTATGAATGTTGAGATAATTGAATGCATTGACCAATTTATAATATGATGAAACTTTATACTGAGTATACAGATAAATGGTCAATGAAAAAGAGTCTGACTAAGTATGGGAGCTATTAATAACCGATAATACAATAACATGAGCTAAATGTGGAGTCTGATGTATATTCCCCATTGAGAGGACCCAATATACCTTGCCAAAGGGATAAAGGCATGTTGGCGTGATCACTAAACTGATTGCCCATAGAGAGTACCTACAACCTACTTGGCTAGTATTATGAAATTCATGAAATAAATTCAATAATAACATGATAATCTGATTTGTAACAGCTAACTAATAAGTTCATGAAGTTATGTTTGAGTTCTAGAAACCTTAGATCTAATCATGATATGGGAATCAAGAATCTGACTGAAAACTAGGGACACAACGGATGAAAGGACCCACTAGTGAAATCCCACATACCTGGTGATGAAATTCATGGATAAACACTCAGATTTTGGGGCTGAAACTGCTGGAGCCATGCTACGTTCTTAAACTAGGGTTCTTAACCTTTTTCTCCTTTTTTTGCTTTTAATTTTCTACGTTTTGATTAATAATTTAACTTAGGGTAAGGTTTATTTATGTTTTTTGGCTTAAACTGACTAAAATATGATTATTTAGGGTCAAAATGACATATCTTAGGGTTCAAACGAAGTGGGAAAAGACAAAAAGACCCCAGGGTAACTCTCAGACCACATGATGACCTAGACATACGGTCCGTCGTTCCATCGACGGTCCGTCGTTTGGTCCATAGGTTGGTCCTGTTCGACAGGACATTACTAAAACGGGCATAATCTTTTACACGAAATTCGGATTTTAGCAAGGTTGGTGACTATGGAAAGGTAATTCAATTATATATCTGCAGGTAGATCATGTGACACCTAATTAATTTTTTTCTAAGAGTTATGTTCATTAGAAGTTGACCCAACTGCATTTCCCCCTTAATTGTCTGCTAATTCCCACCTACGGTCTGACGTACCGATCGTGCTGGTCATTCGTGGCACTTGTTAGAGAGTGGGTGAATGGGTTCTCAATTGACAATCATAGACTAAGGACTGCAGTCTGACATAGGGACCGTAGCTCCGTCCGTTGACCATGACTTAACCAATTCTCGTGGGATGATATATTTTGTATTTTCTTACCCCATCGACGGATGTGCAGGACGGACCGTGGGTTAGGCTACGGTCCGTCGATGCAACTGTTGGTTGCACCTGCATATTTTTCTGTAAAGCTAGTTTTTGACCTGTTTTAGATACGGGGTGTTACAACAGTGTATTGGTAGGATCACGCGGCTACCCCAGTAAGTGTAACGTAAGCAAGTCCAATAACACTATACACATGCATATACAACACATATACAATATAATGCCACATATATGAAGAACGTAAAATTTCACAATTCTCAAGTTACACTATTATGTGAAATAGTGTGTTCTCTTATGGAACCCAAACCCTAACTGTTAGTATATAGGAACGTGGTACCTGATGCCATAATTAAGCCGAAATATGAAAATATGACTCCATTTTTATGCCGAAACATGGCAATCGATCCACTTAGTTATGCTAGAACGTGGTGATCCGATCCTTCACCACACCACAATCACACATACAAGTATAATATCAATTCATACAATTAAGAAGTGATTAATGGCACCTAGTAATTCGTCTATCTCATTTACAAAAAGTGTTACCAACAATTAAACATTCACATACATACAAGTAACATAAGGAAACAAGAAGTAACATACATCACACAATCATAGAATAACAATGATCACCTACTAAAAACAAGTTTGAAACCCTAAGAAACTTGATCCGTATTTGTTCCACTTGTTCTTGGTCTATAAACAATCAATATAATAGGGAATGAATAAACAATCACTAATTACACGAATAACTAATAATTCTAACAACCCTAAATTATACCCATGATACCATGTAACCAAACTAGGGCTTTTCCCATCATGGTTTTCAATTTCAAACTCTCCACCTTGTATTCCTAGGTTTTATACATCGAAAAATGGATTTATGAGGTGATAATCTTACCTTTAGCCTTAATAATAGTTAAAAACTGATAATAAGTCATATGGGGTCGTTTCATTACTCACAAAATTGAAAATTTTTTAATAAAAATATTTAGGAGTTTATTTACGACTTTAAGTCACGTATGGCGCCACATCGGCACCCGTCTCGCTATAACAGCCCCTCTATAGCGACCAAAACAACTAACAAAGTGGCTTGCACGAGACAATAAGTTATTTAGTTAATTCTAAGACCCCTATTTCGCAACACACATCTAAGAAACGACACTCAGGAAATAATATTTACGCCAAGATCGACTTTGAGAGTTCTACTAGCTCGAATTTAATTCCGCAAAGTCATACGAGTTTTTTAACGGGTTTTCTATCTCCTCATGTAATTAAAATTGCATATAAATAATCCGATTGATACCACATTTCCCTAAACCTTAGTTACTCCGATTTCATTCAAATCTTGACTAGGTTGGGAAAACTCCAAATACTACGGAAGAGTTTTCCGACCCAAAATTTCTCCCCTTTAGCTTTTCTATAAAGAAGGACCTGATTGTTTCAATATATACCAATTTACCTATCAATCTTCCCAGAGTGAAAACTATAAAAAAAATTAGGCTAAGGATTGAAGTAGTACTTGAACCGAGGAAAAAATTGGAATACTTGTCTCGCATGTCCCTCTCGATCTCCAATTAGCTTTTTAAACTGGACAATACTTCCATTAAACTTTCACGGACTTAATCTCCTTAGTCCTCAACTAACACACATCACGATCAAAAATTGCAATCCGTTCCTCCTCATATTAGAGGTCCTTGTCTAACATAATTAAGTCTCACTTAATAATGTAATCCCAGTCACCATGGTATAGCTTGAGCATAGACACATGAAATACCATATGACCTCCCGATAAATTAGGAGGTAAAGAAAATTTATATTCTACCATCCCCACACAATCAAGATCCTTTAATGGACCCAATATTGTAGACTTAACTTACCTTTATTGTCGCAATGTCATAACCTATTTCATAGGTGATACCTTAAAAAGAAAATTTTCAGCGGTTTGAAATGTCATATCTCTTACCTTATGATCCAAACATTTCTCCTGTTTATTGGGCTTCTATAAGATTAGCTTGAATACTTCTCACCTTATCTTAAGCTTCCTTTACTAAATCAACCACCAAAATTTTCACATTTCCAGTCTCAAACCATCCTATGGGTGATATACATATCCTCATATAGAGTACCTTTAATGGTGTCATATCTATGATGGAGTGATAACTATTAATATTGGAGAAGTCACATGTTACGCCTCGAGCGACCCCAGAGACGCGAAGATAGAACCTAGGACCACAAGAGATCCCTATTTAACCATGGTAGCATGATCATAAGTATACTAAAAATAATCAACTGATGCAGAAGCTAAATCATAAATAAAATGAAAGGATGGGGAATACCAATATACTATATCTGAGATAATGAAACACTGATGTGTTTAATACAAAGAAGATAATAAATCAATAATAAGTTGATCTAATT
This sequence comes from Solanum habrochaites, assembly GCA_027704765.1. Lineage (NCBI taxonomy): Eukaryota > Viridiplantae > Streptophyta > Magnoliopsida > Solanales > Solanaceae > Solanum > Solanum habrochaites. The sequence goes on from JAKWJA010002494.1 coordinate 17,125,186, forward strand.
ATGTATGAATATAGCCTCTAACAGACTAGAAATGTTGGGATAGATCGCAGCTAAATCTACCAAAACTGAAACTAAGGGACTAAAAATACTGAGAAGAAAGTCTTGACTACTGTCCTCGGAGAATGAGGACTCACCACTGATTCTACTAAACTGGATATCGAGAATTAATTTATGCATGATCCAGATGCTAAGAACCTGAACCTACATCAAGAGAAGATGCAGTGCACGAATGCGTCAATACTTTAGAGGTATTGGACCTGTAGGATAGACTAAAGCTAAAGTAATACATAATTGAACAAGTATAATATTCTAAACATGATATACCGAATAATGAGCTAACTGAAAGCAATAACCAAATTTATAACATGTTGAAACTGAATAGTGACTGAACTATAAATATGGTCAATGTTATAGAGTCTCACTTAACAGTGGGAGATACTAATAGCTGACTGTAAAACCACATGAGAAAAATATGGAGTCTGATGTATTACCCCCATACAGAGGTCCAATATACCCGACCAAAGGTATATAGGAATGATGGTGTCATGATTACACTCATTCTTAAAGAAGGGGCTTACAACCTACTTGGCTAGTAATTCGGGGACTATTCGAGTATGCTAAACTCTAGTAAAACTCGGTATTATGCTACTCCAAATGAATTAATTAGTTAACACATTTTGGCTGAGTTTCTCTAATACTAGATAGCTCAAAACTTAATATGCAAATCTGAGAGTGCAACACTAAATCTGATAATGATGCAAATATAACGAAGGCATGTATATCTAAGTGACTTATATATCTAACCTAGCATGTGTAATTCAAGAACTAAAGAAATACATAGCTAGGGTTCTAAAATTCATGTAATAAACTGAGTAATAACATGATAATATTATTTGGAACATACACCTAGGCAGTTGATAATGATGTGTTGTAATTCTAGAAACATTAGGTCTATTCATAATAAAAGAATCAATAAACTGAGTGAATTTTAGGAACTTGATGGGAAAAAGGAACCCACTAGTGTAATAACAAATAACTTGAGAAAAAATTCACTGATAAATCCTTAGATTTTAGCTTTGGAAATGATTGAATCTTTTTGCATTTCTGAACTAGGGTTCTTGACCTTTTTCTCTTGTTCTACTTCTAATTTTCCTTGTTTTTACTAATGACTTGACTTAGGTATATTCTAGTTATGTTTTTAGGCTAAAAATGACTAAAAACTCATAATTTAGGGTCTAAAAGACGTGTTTTAGGGGTCAAATGAACAGCGAAAAGATCAACAGACACTTGACTTAAAAGCTGTCAGAATGGATGATAAAGTTAACTGACTGTTCATAAGTTGCTTGACAACCCAACTGGTCAACCCTCATTTGCAACTTAGGAATGAAAGTCGGTTGGCCCGTCGATGGAGATGACTGACGGATCATAAGTTGACTGACTGTCCGTACTGGTCGACTGTTGTTCATGTCTTAGGACTGAAATTTAGTTTTCTCATCGATGGAGCTGACTTACAGACTTTAAGTCAACTGACCGTCTGTACTAGCCGAGCGTCATTCAGAACTGAGGAATGAAAGTTTACTGGCCCATCGACGGTGTTGATTGATAGACCAAAAGTCACTGTTGGTCCGTACTAATCGACCATCGGTGGAAGCTACAACTTTTGATAATTTGCCTTTTTGGTCTATTTTGGATACATGGTGTTACATTATCTCCCCATTGGGAACATTTTTCATTTAATGAATACTAAAATAGTTGAGCTACAATTACTACAACTAAGTACTATAAATTGACTTCTTACTTAACTGCGTTCCAAGAACATGCAAATATACTGAAAATACAAGTACAAACTGAAGAAATATAGTACTAAGACTTAATATGCATATGAATGACTCAAAAAATGAAACGGAACTATTACCTAAATCTTGATTTTGATTGGAAGGAAAGATATGAGGATACTTGGACTTCTTAAATTCTTATGCTTCCCAAGTAGCTCACTCTATGGACTGGCTCCTTCACAAAACCTTGACTGAAATGACATTTTTTTGTCAACCTTCTATCCTAACGATAGAAAATCACAATTGGTACATCCTCATATGACTATTATAATGATAGAAAAAATCAAATGGAACATCCTGATATGAGAGACTATCTTTCATGGCCACAGTCTCCAATGGCACTATGGGTGTGGGATAACCCAAAAACATCTTCAAAAGAAAATTGTGAAAATCTAGATGTACTGCTGCTAATTATGCTGGCAATGCTAAATAATAAGCAACTTTACCAATGCTTTTCAAAATATTCTAAAGGCCTACATATCTGGGACTAAGCTTCACTTTCTTTCCAAATCTCATCACTCCTTTCATAGGTGACACTTTCAAGAAAAAACCCAATCATCAACTTGGAACTCTAGTTCCCTTTTCCTTACATCTACATAAGACATTTGGCGACTTTGGGTTGTCATAATTTTATATATAATGAATTTCACTTTCTCCATTTAATGATGGACTTAATGTTGTCCTATGAAGGCTGCTCCACCTACTTCAAACAAACAAACGGGAGATTGGTACCTATATCCATACATTGCCTCATCGGGGGTCATCTAAATGCTGGAATAGTAGTTATTATTATAGGAGAATTCCATAAGAGGACGGTGATCATCTGACCTACACTTGAAGTCTATCACACAAGATCTAAACATGACCTCTAAGATATGAATCGGTCACTCTTCTTGACCATACGTCAGCGGATGAAATGATGTGCTAAGGTTAACCTGAGCACCAAGACTCTTTTGAAATGTCTTCCAAAAATAAGTAGTAAGTTGTGGACTTCTATCTAATATGATAGAAAAAGGAATGCTTTGAAACCTTACTATCTTATTAATGTAAAGATTAGTGTAGTCCTCTGCCGAATCTGTAATCTTGAATATCAAAAAGCGAGAAGACTTAGTCATTTTGTCAACTATCACCCAAATGGATTCATGTTGTCTGCGAGTGTGAATTTAACCCTGATAAGGAAATCCATATTGATCACTTTCAACTTGTAAGTAGGAATGTGAATGTCTTGAGTCATACCCCCTGGTTTCTGATGTTCTACCTTCACTGTCACAGTTAGGGCACTTACTCACAAACTGTTTTATATCTCTCTTCATGTCATTCCACCAAAAGACATCTCGCAATTTGTGGTACATCTTATTGGTGCCTAGATGAATAGAATATATGGTTTTATGGGATTCTTCAAGAATATGTTGTCTCAACTCACCCACATCAAGAACACATAATCTACCCTAGTAGCGAAGTACACCATCTCCCTATTGGGAGAAAACCTCAACTGTTAGATCGTGGACTGCACCCTAAAGTTCTAGTAAGATTGGATAACTTTCTTGCTTTTCCTTAACCTCCATTAACAATTAACAGTTTGCCCTCTTCTGAACTGTTACACCACAGTCTTATATGCTCATAAGGAAAACTCCCAAGCGAGCAAGCCTGTGAACATCCTTCACTAGTTCCTTCCTTTATTTCTCAAAATGGGGTACACTACCTATAGATAATCCTCTAAGAGCATTTACTACTAGATTCTCCTTACCAGGATGGTAATGCAAACTCATATCATAATCCTTAAGAAACACAAGCCATCTCCTCTAGCAAAGATTCAACTCTTTCTGAGTGAACACATATTGAAGGCTATTGTGGTTAGTTAAAACATCTATGTGAACACCATAAGAGTAATGCATCAAGATCTTGAGTGGAAACACCACTACTGCATGCCCGAGTTCATGAGTCGAATTCTAGAATCATAAGCTATAACCTTATCTAGCTACATCAAAACACAACCTAGACTAACTCTGAACGCATCACAATATATAACATAGACATCTGAAGCCTCTAGTAGATTCGAATTAGAAGTTGTAATCAACCTAGTTTTCAATGCGGCAAAGCTTTTGTCACAATCATCTGACAATAAAAACTTTACCATCTTTTGAGTCAACGTAGTATATGGTAAGTCTATGGATGAAAGTCCTTCAAAGAAACTCTTGTAATAAGCCTATAAACCTAAGAAACTTCTTATATCTGTAGCAGAGGTTATTGTTTCACTTGTTTTATCTTCTGTGAATCAACTTGGATCCTCTTTCTATCTACAATAAGATCAAGGAAAGCACCAGAGTGCACCCAGAATTCACATTTGATAAACTTAGCGAATAACTGGCGATTTTTGAGAGATTGCAAAACAACTCTCAAATGACTCATATATTCTTCCACGTTTCTAGAGTTAATAAGGATATTATCAATAAAGATGATAACGAACAATTCCAAATACTGTTTCAACACTTTGTTCATCAGATCTATGAAAGCTGTAGAAAATTGGTTAGTCCAAATAACATAACTACAAATTCATAATGACCATACCGAATTCTAATGGTTGTTTTCAGAATGTCACTATCTCAGACTCTGAGTTAATGATAAACGGATCTGAGGTCTATCTTTGAGAAATTGCTATCACCCTAAAGTTGATAAAACAAGTAATCAATACTGGGATTGGATACTTATTCTTGAATGTGACCTTTTTCAAATGCCTATAGTCAATGCATATTCTACGGGAACTGTCTTTTTTCTTCACGAAAAATAGTGGCGTACCCCATGGAGAAATACTAGGTTTGTTGAAGCTCTTATCTATAAGTTATTTCAACTACTCATTTAATTCCTTAAGCTCAAGTGGAGCCATTCAGTAAGGAGGAATAGAAATAGTTTGGGTGTCTGGAAGGAGATCAATTTCAAATTCAATTTCCCTTTCAAGAGGAACTCTAGGAATATTTTTTTGAAACACTTCAGGAAACTCGCTGACTACTGGAACTAACTCAAGAGTTGCGGTTTAATAGACAGAATCCTTAACCTGAGCTAGATGATAGATATAACCCTTATAGATCATCTTTATGTCCTTGAATTTAGAAATGAATCTACCCCTAGGATATAAGCTACTACCTATTCATTCTAAGATTGGTTCGTCTGGAAACTGAAGATAAACAATCCTAGTTCTACAATCAAGTGAGGCACAACATGAATGTAACAAGCACATGCGTAGAATAATATCGAAATCTACCATTTTATATTGTACGAGGTCTGCGAAGGTGACTTTCTGACAGACTGGGATAGGAAAATCATTTGTATGTCTATCTAGATATAAGTGGGTCACCAACTGGATTAGAGACTGAGAAAGGTTAAGAGAAAATTCTTCGACTAACACTGAATTGGATTGCTATATAAGGACTTAAAAATGTAAGAGTAGCCCATGGATCTTTCAACTGAGTGTATATATGGGAGCCACATCCTTAAGCTGGTAGGATGACAATTCCACCCTATCACTACTATTTCTTGCAACACTACAAAGATTTTCTTAAAACTTATCAATAAAATTTTGTGGCTCTTCACCAACTTGCGACCCAAAAAACTCAGGCAAATTCATTTTACTGAAATCTCAAAATGTAGCTTCCACAGATCTACAATATCCATTAGTATAAACTCGAAACTACTAATTATTCTTGTTGGTCATACTTGAGCCAAAAACTAAATTGGTGTTCCAAAACTATGCATTCAAAACTTCATGATCTAGTACTAGAGGAATTGTGTTAGCATTGTGTGCATTAGCATCAAATGCATAAACTCTACGAGAACTAGTGATCTAAAGCGCATAACGATGAATTATAAAAAAGATCATACTAAGGAAAGATAAGAATATAAACAAGTGAAGTTTTCCTAAAACACCTTATAGAATTCCTCTCATTAGATGTTGTGCACTTCACAGCCATGAAAAGGACTCCATTTTATGTAGCGTTTCACACATCCTACGATTCTTTAACCTAGTACTCTAATACAGAGTTTTTCACACCCGTGCTACCCCTAGATACAGACATGGGACGTAAGACCACAAGTTATCCCAAACTAACCCTTTTGGCATGATCATGAGCATCCTAAAGATAATAAACTTATGGGAAAGCTATATCATAAATAAAACAAAAGGATGGGTAATACCCATATACTTTAATTGAGAGAAATGAAATACGAATGATTTATTACAAAGAAGATATTAACTTAATACTAAGTTGAATCTAACTATATCTAAAAATAGCCTCTAACTAACTAGAAATGCTGGGAGATGCCCTAACTAAATTTAGAAAAATAGAAACAAAAGGACTGAACATATAGAGAAGAAACTCATGACCATTGTCCTCGGAGAATGATGACTCACCGCTAATTCTATTGAATTGTAGATCGGAACCAATCTGAGTGTGATATGGATGCTAAAAAGTTTAACCTATATCACGAGAAGATATAGCACGCAAATGTGTAAATACTTTAAAGGTACTAAGCATGTAGGATAGAGTAAAGCAGAAATAATACATAATTGAACAATCAGAAAATCAAGTATAATATTATGAACATGATATACTAAATACTAAGATAACTCAATGCAATAACCAAATTTATAACATGTTGGGACTGAATACACACTGAACTATAAATATGGTCAATGCAATAGATTCTAACTAAGCTCTTGAAGCTACTAATAATCGACAATAAAATCACATGAGCTAAATGTGGATTCTGATGTATACGAACAATCTAGAGGACCCAATATACCCATCCAAAGGTATAGAGGCTTGATGGAGTGATCACTAAATTGATGCCCAGATAGGGGACTTATAACGTACTTAGCTAGTATTTATGGGACTATTCGGGTACGCTGAGCCCTAGTCAAACACGATATTATGCTACTACCAATTAATAAAACACATTATGAATGAATTTCCATAACACTGGATAGAACAAAACTGAACATGACAAAGTGAGAATGAAATAATTAATTTGATAATGATTGATTAATAACACGGGAATATATAACTGAATGAATGATATATCTGACCTAGTATGTGAAATTCATGAACTAAAGAAATACATACCAAGGTTTCTAAAATTCATGCAATAATGAACATACACCTACGTAATTCTGAATTATTTGTTCTAATTCTAGACACCCTAAGTTTATTCATAATAAGGAAATCAACAAACTGACTAAATTTTATAGACCTCATGGGCGAAAGGAACCCACTAGTGAAATCCCACTTACCTGCTGACGTTCCACGGATAAATCTTATAATTATGGAGCTAAAATAGATCGAACCTTGTTGCGTTCTTGAACTAAGGTTCTTGACTTTTTTTTCTCCTCTCTGGCTTCTAATTTTCTATGTTTTCACTAATGACTTGACTAAGGTGAGCTCTAGTTATGTTTATAGGCTTAAATACACTAAACCCTAAAAAATTAGGGTCTAAACGACATAGCTTAGGGGACAAATGAACAAAAAAAATAACAAAATGCCCCCAACTTAAAAGATATCAGAATCACTAAGAGAGTTTACTGACAGATCATAAGCCATCTGACAGTCCGTGCTTGTCGACCGTGTTTTTGACTGAGGACTGAAAGTTTTTTGGCCCATCAACGGAGCTGACTAATGGATCGTAAGTGGTCTGACAGTTAGTATTGAGTGATCATTGTTAACCACTGAGGACTGAAAGTTGGCTCACCCATCGATGGAGATGATTGATAGACCATAAGTTGACTAAGCGTCAATTACTAGTAGACCAAATCACATTGAGGAAGACAAGTGAAGTCATCGATGAAGTTGACGGGCGGTTCATACTGTCGAACATCAGTGCACGTTCAACTTCCTAAATTATAAAACTGTTTGTATGTTTGTTTTCCTTGATTTTCATCTTTTATACGGTTGTGTACATCACATAAAGGAAGGAACGTATCCCAATGCCCACCAAATCAATCAAACATGCCCTCAACATGTCTTCTAAATAGTCCTCTCTTACGGCTTTTCTGTATGTGGATGGAAGGTTGTACTAAAAGTGAGTTGTGTTCCCAATTTGTCATCTAATTTCCTCCAAAATATGGATTTGAATTGGGAACCACGATCAAAGATGATAGAGAGGGGAACTCCATGCAACCTCATTATCTCTTTCACATAAACCTTAGCCAATTGTTCAGCACTATGATATATTCTTACCAAAATAAAATAGGTTGATATAGTAAATCTATCAACAACTACCCAAATAGAATCAAACTTCCCCAAAGTCTTTCCCACTTCCATTATGGAATTGGAATTATTTGAAGCAAACCTGTGACCCTTTGGTGTTCATATTTCACTTTTTAACAATTTTGACACTTAACCACAAACTCCACTATATCCTTCTTTATGCCCGATCACCAATGCATTTAATTAGATCTCGATACATCTTCGTAACACCCGGATGAATAGAATGTCATGAACCATTGGACTCTAGCACGAAATTTTGAATGAAATCATCAACTTGAGGAACAAAAATTCTTTCTTTGAAACTAAGTACATCTTCCGCATAAAGAGTGGTCTCTTATGCCTTACAAAGCACATTATTCTTTATATGTTCATTAAAGTTCTCATCCTTAAATATCTTGGCCTTAATCTCTTCAATGAATGTGGCCCTCGCTTGATACTAGCTAACAACCCACCTTTTTCTCAGATGACCAATTGCACGAATTTCGACTCTAACACCTAAATTTCTTTATACAAAGGTCGCTTGGATACACTCAAGTAAGCTAAACTACCCATATTAACTTCCATTAGACTCAAAGCATCTATCGCAAAGTTAGGCTTATCTTGATTATATTGAATTGTCACATCGTAATCCTTGAGTTACTCCATCCATCTTCGTTGTCTCAAATTTAAATTCTTTTTAGTGAACAAATGCTGCAAACTACAAAAATTATGTTTTGGGTAATTTCTCATGCACCTTCAATTGACGCGAGGCATAAGCAATCACATTGTTATCCCGCATCAATATAGCACCAAACCATAATGTGAAGCACCAAAATAAATGAGAGAGTCTTTACTTTCCACTAATAATGCTAGAATAGGTGCGGTGGTCAAGAGAGTCTTGCTCCTCACATTTCACTCCATTCAAATGACATCTCCTTTTTTGTCAAATTAGTTAAGTGAGTGCCAATAGAAGCAATGTTCTTCAAATATCAACAATAGTAGCTCAAGAGCCCTACAAAACTCTTAGCTTATGTCATAGAACATGGACGAACCCAATTCTTAAATGCCTCAATCTTTTAAGGATCTACCATTACCCCTTATTTTGAAACTACATGTCCCAAAAATTTTACATAAGTCAACCAAAATTTACACTTTGAGAATTACCATACAATCTTCATTTCCCAAAAACACCCATAACATTATAAATATGATCGGTATGTTGTTCCTCACTTTTAGATTAGACCATAATGTCATCAATAATGACTATGAAAAAAGAATCAAAAAAAGGATTGACCACCCCATTCATTAAACTCATAAAAGTTGCAGGCACATTAGTCTAACCAAAATACATAGCCAAAAATGTATAGTGACCATAGAGAGTTCTAGACATTGTCTTGGGCACATCTTCACGCTTAATTTTCAGTTGATGATAGCCAGCCCTTAGATAAATCGTGGAGAAAATTGATGCAGTTTGTAATTAGTCAAAAAGATCATCTATTCGAGGTAAAGGGGACTTATTCGGAATAGTAACATTATTCAATTTCCGGTAATCTATTTACATTCTCATACAACCATCATTTTTCTTATCAAACAAAACTAGCAGCACCCACTGCGGAAGCACAAGGTCCAATAAGTACCTTATCAAGATTTCTTGGATTTGAGCCTTAAGCTCTCTTAGTTCTACTGTAGCCATGTGATATGGAGGGATAGAAATGGGACGAGCAGCAGGATTCAAATCAATGCAAAAATCTATGTTTATCTAGAGGCATACCAGGCATATTAGTAGCAAACACTTCTCTAAATTCTGACACCACATGTATGGACTGAATAGATTAAATCTCAACCTTCACATCCGTAATATTAACAAAATAAGACAAAAAAAACACTTCCCTACTAGTTTCCCATCTTAAATGGAGGATATAATCCTATCTTTTCTAGGCGTGTACACCTCTTCCCACTCTAAATTTTCCCTTCCCAAAATTTCTAGAGTTAGACTTAGTATTATAATTCAACACAACATGATAGGGGGGGGCCAAATTAGCCAAAGTATGGTAATAAATAAACAAGATAGGACAAGCACGATAGACATGGGTGACTATGACTGACTCTCCAAGTGAAGTACAAACATGGATAGAGGAATCAATTACATCACAAACCAGGTCAAACTTTGAGGAAAACCTCATGGATAGATAAGAATAAGTAGAACCCAAATCAAACAACACATTAGCCATTCAGTAATAGACAAGAATAAGTCATGTGATCACTACATCAGATGCCTCTGCCTAATTCTTCCATTTAAATGCATAAACCCTAGCCTATTCATCTTACAATCACGTACCTCCTAGGTGCATGGTACACAATGCGTTATTACATTTCCTCTACCTAAACCGCCGATGTATTACCTCCTTGCCCACCTTGTGGACGTCCTCGACCATTGTTACCAATTCACGTGGGTACTACTGCACTAGTATGCTTCTGTGGAGACTCAAATAAATGTGGGTGGGGAAAATACCTCCTTATATGCCCAAGTTCTCCATGTTGTAAAAATTAAAATCAAAAGAGGTCATTCTATACGTCGAAGTTGCGATTCCTTGACTATCCTAAACCAAATTATAACGCAAAGGTACCAAGTAATTACATGTACAGGTAGCCATAGTAGACTAAATTGGCTTGGCTGCCACCGTTGGCCTCCTTGAACATCTGTAATAATAACCTTTAAAGTTGCTTAAATACTTGGCCATTTTTGTGAATGCCTTAGCATGGTTGTTCGCCAACCTCTCCAATTTCTTAACATAGTCGGTTACCTAATTAAAGTTCCTCCCTAAAAAATTCATAAGAATAGATAATACTTGCAACTAAGAATTATGTCCCCTGATAAATAATTGGATCTTCTTCTCCTTAGTGGTCACCAATAGAGTAACATATCTAGACAAAGGATGGAACTTGGACATATATGTAGCCATTGTCATACACAATTATGTCAAGTAGTTGTTCCTATCATGGAACTCAAACCCAAATTATTAGCATACCAAAACGTGGCCAATCGGTCTCATCTTTTTGCCGAAACGTGGTAGCCTATCTCAGTTAGTTATGCCAGAACATGTAAATTTGTTCCTTCAACACACCACAATCACAAACACAAGTATACTCTCAAGTCATACAATCAAGAAGTGATCTTGGCCTATAGTCATTCATCTATCTTATTTACAACAAGTGTGATCAATAATACAATATTCATATATATACAGGTATCTTAATGAACAAAAAACTAACATACATCACACAATCATAGAATCACAACTATCAAATACCTCGAAACAAACTTGAAACTCTTAGAAACTTGATCCTTCCCATTATGGATTTTTTTTGCTTGATCTTGGTGTACAAACAATCAATATAATGCGACAATCAATAAAAATCAATAACAATACAAAAAACTCTAGATCATACCCATGATCCCAAGTAAACAAATAAGGGTTTTTACCACTTTGGTTTCAAATTCAAACACTCTCTCATTGATATTAACCAAAGAAAATAGGTTCCACTAATTAAAAAAATGGATTCAAGAGGTGAAAGTCTTACCTTTAGCCTCAATAATGCTGAAAAACTGTTAAGACGTAGTATGGGGTCATTCTTTAGCTCTAAAAGTAGAAAAAGTAGAATAAATATGTTTAGGGGTTTACGATTTAAAGTTGTGTGTGGCCTACCACAATGGCACCAATCCCGTTACTATAGCTCCACCAAAGCATCCAATACCACTGCCAAAGTGGCTTGCACAAGATACAAAGCTATTTAATTAATTTTGAGACCCCTATTTCACAAAAAACCTCTAACCAACGACACTTACAAAATACCAGTTACGCCAAGATTAATTTCAGGTGTTGTACTCGCCCCAATTCAATTTCGCAAAGTCAAATAGATTCATTAACGAGTTATCTATCCCCTCATTTAACAAAAATGTAAATAAATCACCCGGTTGATAATATATTTCCCTAAACCATAATGAGTGCAATTTCGTCCAAATCTGGACTAGGTTTGGAAAATATCAAATACTACGAAAATATTTTAGACCCGGAATTTCTCCCCGTTCTTTTCTATAACGACGGAACCTGGTCATTACAGTTAGGAGATGAGTAAGTATTTTGTATAGTTTTAAATGATTTAACTCCTTCATATCTTTACAATCAGTTTGAGTATAGTTTATCTATTGTGGTCTTTTTATTTAGTTATTTCTCTCTGTCTACATTTCATACTCATACATTCAAATGTACTAATTTCATTTGGCATGCTTTTTTTTATGATGTAGATATATGTTTTCAGGATCATCAATAGGGAACTTCATTGCGATCACTCTACAATTAAGCTAGATTTCAGTGAGCCTCCTAGCAATTTAGAGGACTTCACATTTACTTTCCAGTTAGTATTTTTGAGGTGTCCTGTCTCTTTAACCAACATCCTTCTTTAACAATAGAGGCATTATAGATAGCCACAATTTAGGTGTCTCTCAGTGTTTACTTTTCTTGAGTTATTTTGCAAAATATAAGTATGGTTGTTGCGTATTTTCTAGAATTTATGAGATAAGTATTTGTGTTTAAAAATTTAACTATGTTTCGATCCTATCATTGCATGAGTAAGTCCTCCTCTAAGTAGTTATCCGTGCCAACAATTTTCTTGCTGGCCAGAAATGATTCTCAAGTACCGGTCATATCAAAAGGTATAGGCTCAAGGTGTGAAAATAAAAATATACAAACTTACTCTTATAAACTCTTAATTACAGTTCTTAAATAGACATTATCCTTCATCCCCATTTATAGACACACACACACACACTAAATCAGTGTTTTTAGTTTGGAGTATTGTAGTAATTAAACATTCAAATTATGGGGCATTCAAATTCCACAGAAAAGAAGAATAAAAAACTTAATAAGTTCATAGTTTAGAGATGTAAGGAAATCCTTCCAGTCATCACCAACAAAAGTTAGTATCAACAGGTTTATCTTTTCTTATTAGAAAAATTACAACCCTTTAGAAAAGTCACAATCCTTTGGAAATGTCAGAACTCACTTAAAAGTTTCAACTACTTTTGAAAATCACAATCATTCAATGTTAAAAGGTGTGTAATGATTTTAATATAATATAATACAAATAAATATAATATAACATACAGAAGATATATTAAATGAATGTTTTAAAAGAAGAACTACAATAGAAGACTTTTCAAAGTTATAGTTTAAATATAAGCAGAAACTCATATATTTAATTTTTAGTCAACAAAGGGTAGTATAAAAAGGAATTTACTGTGTCTATCAAAAATAATTTACTACCTCCTAGAAAAGTCTTAACCCTTCGAAAAAGGCATAACCCAACAGAAAAGCCAACCCTTTAAAAATGTCATAGTTCTTCAATGTAAAAATGTTTCTACTTTTAATAAAATTAATTAAATAAAATAAACTGGAGAAGATATAATAAATTGTTTTTTTAAGTTGGACTATTATACTTATTTAACATTATTCTATGGTATTCATGCTTTAAGGTAGTATAGTTACATATAAATATGTTATATTTAATTTGAGGTGAAATTTTTTAAAAATAAAGAAGACTCAATTTTTTGGTATAAAACTAAGGATATGTAGAATGTACAAAAATGTCCTTTTATTTTGTGGTCTTAAACATGACACATGAAAAGTTAGAATAAAAGAATAGCCTCCCACCCCACCGCCCCCACAAAATATATCTATTTTAAATTGAAAAAAATAAATCTTTACCTAATAAATTCGAATGAAAAAGTACTAGCTAAATCTATTTTAGAATATTCAATCAATTTTTTGTGTATGTCGATACGTGATATCCGATCCAGTTAGTGTGTTGGAACATAACACCCAATCCATTAAACAAGTAACAATCGCAATGTACATTCTCATAATCATATGATAAAGTGTTGGTTCAAGGCACAACGTTATTCATTCATACTCATTCGTGTTTGATGTATTCAATAGTTCAACATTCACAAACCTGCATGAATTACAATGAAGCACATACAAACATACATCACACAAACATGAAATCATACCATCATTTACCTTAATTCACAAGATTAGGCCTCCCCTAAGGTACAACCCTGGATGAAATAACTTAAGATAACATGTACGACTATAAGTTTTTTGGTGCACGAAAGTCTACGCATGACTTGTACAATAAATTTCGAGTATACTACACTGTGAGTCACAAATTTACAACTACTCAATTAAATAAATTTATCCTACCTTGAAGCCAAACACCTGCACGGAATTATGGCTCCAATTCTTGTTTCTGGTCTTCGTGACAGTAGATTTGACAACGAATTCGCAAGCTAGCATAATCCTTGCACTAGAAATCTCTTCCTCCTTCACTCCCAAGCCCAAAGCAGCCTTTTCATGGTTTCTAGGTAATCCTCACCTAATTTTTGTGTTTTGGGTAAATGAGAAAATAAGGTTTCGCGTCATTAAAGTTTTGTCCCGTCCATATCTATCTACTGCAAGCTCTGTCACTCTGGCGTCGCCTCCATAGAGGAAACTGGCCTGTTGTGGTGGGATGGTGGCCCTAGTTTTCCCTTGATACTTTTCTTTCCTAATTATAATAAAAGTTGGTCGTTATAGATAGAAAGCAGACAGACAGGACAGACAGACAGCACTAGAAAGACAGGACAGACAGAAGACAGACAGACAGGACAGACAGACAAGACAGACAGACAGACAGACAGACAGATAGATTAGATAGATAGAAATAGATAGATAGTAGATAGATAGACTGTTAGATGATAGATAGATAGATAGATATTGAGATAGATAGATAGGTAGATGCTAGCAGATAGAAGATAGATAGCTAGGAAGATAGATAGATAGATAGATAGAAGATAGATAGATAGGAAGATAGGATAGATTAGATAGTATAGATTAGATGATATGATAGATAGATTAGATAGATTAGGAGATAGACCAGAAGACAGATAGATGAAGATAGATTTTTTTTTTTTTATGATAGATAGAGAGATAGGATTTGAGATAGCTATGAAGATAGATAGGAGAGATAGAAGTATGATAGATGTAGAAGATAGATAGGAGATAGATAGATAGATAGATGAGATAGATAGATAGATATGTAGTATAGATAGATATGATCGATACTGATTGATAGATTAGATAGATTAGATAGATAGATAGCCCTAGATAGATAGATTAGGAGGATAGTTCGTAGATTAGAAGATAGATAGTAGATAGATAGATTGATAGATAGATAGATAGATAGATAGATAGATAGATGATAGATAGATAGATAGATAGATAGATAGATAGTAGTCAGATAGATAGATAGATAGATAGATAGATAGAAGATAGATAGATAGATAGATAGATGTAGACAGATTAGACAGACAGACGCACAGACAGACAGACAGACAGAAAGACAGACAGACAGCCAGACAGACAGACAGACAGACAGGACAGACAGACAGAAGAAAGAACAGGACAGACCGAAGACAGACAGACAGACAGACGACAGACAGACAGACAGACAGACCGACAGACAGACAGAACAGACAGACAGACAGCCAGCAGACAGACAGGGACAGACAGACAGACAGACAGAAGACAGAAGACCGACAGACCGACAGACAGACGACAGGACAGACAGACAGACGCAAAGACAAGACAGACAGAACGACAGACAGACAGACAGACAGACAGACAGACAGACAGACAGACGACAGACAGACAGCAGACAGACAGAGCAGATCGACCGACAGACAGGACAGACAGGAAGACAGGACAGGAACAGACAGACAGGACCGGACAGACAGATCAGACAGACCAGACAGGACAGACAGACAGAAGACAGGACAGACAGACGACAGAAAGACAGACAGACGACAGACAGGACAGCAGACAGACAGACAGACAGACAGACAGAAGACGGACAGACAGGACAGACAGAAGACAAAGACAGTACAGACAGACAGACAGACAGCAGACAGACAGACCGACAGACAGAGACAGACAGACGACCGACAGACAGACAGGACAGACAGGACAGACAGACAGACAGACGACAGACAGAAAGACAGACAGACAGACAGACAAGACAGACAGCAGACAGAAAGACAGACAGACAGACAGACAGATAGATTAGATACTGTGTATAGATAGATAGATGTAGATAATAGCTAGATAGATAGATAGACGACAGACAGAGAGATAGACAGGACAGACAGACAGGGACATAACAGAAGACAGAAGACAGACAGACAGACAGACGACAGACAGACAGACAACAGACAAGACAGCAGACAGCCAGACAGGACAGACAGACAGACAGACAGCCAGGACAGACAGACAGACAGAACGACAGACAGACAGACAGACAGACAGACCGACAGACAGACAGACAGACAGACAGAAAGACAGACAGGACAGACAGACAGACAGAAGACAGACAGACAAAAGGACAGACAGACATAGACGACAGACAGCAGACAGACGACAGTGGACAGACGACAGACAGACAGAAGAGAGACGACAGACGCAGACAGACAGACAGACACGACAAGACAAGGACAGACAGACAGGACAGAAAGACAGACAGACAGACAGACAGACAGAAGACAGACAGACAGACAGATAGATAGATAGATCGATAGATAGATAGATTGGAGAGTTTTTTTAGATAGCTAGATAGATAGACGAGATAGATAATAATAGATAGATTAGATAGATCGAAGACAGAGAGATTACAGATCGATAGATGAAGACAGACAGCTATATGGATCGATGATGGATGGAGGAGGGGGGGGGAATGGTTCGAGGATGGAGGCGGATGGATGGAGGGATGAGGAGGGAGGATGGATGGAGGGATGGATGGATGGATGGAGGGAGTGGAGGGATCGGATGGATGGATGGGATGGAGGATGGATGGAGATGGATGGAGTTATGGACGGATTCATGGTACGGATGTTATATAGGGAAATGGAAGGGATGGAGCGGGACGGTACGGATACCAAGGGGAGGGACGGAGGGAAGACGTAGGGAAGGACGGATGGACTGACGGAGGACGGACGGAAATGGACGACGGATGTACGGACGGATGGAAGGGACGATGGACGGGACTATGGCACGGACTGCGGAAGGATGTCAGGCGGATGTATGACGGAAGATAGACGGATCGATCGGATATCGGATATACGGATCGACGGTATCGGACAGACGGAGGCGGCCGGAGGGAACGGGATGGATGACGGATGTATGGGACGGCATGTGTGTATGGACGATGTATGGAAAGGATATGGGACGGATGTATACGAATGATACGGAAGGGGAGGGGACGTACGGAGGGACGGTACGGATGGCAACGTGCGGATGGACGGAAGGATGGACGGACGGGAGGGACGGTCGGTATGACGGCAAGGAGGAACGGGACGATGGACGGACTGTATAGAGGATGTATAGGAACGGATGTATAGAGGATGTATAGGGTTGAGGAAGGGATGGATAGGGATTGATAGGGACGGAGGAGGGACGGACGGATGGACGGGACGGGATTGACGGTACGGTATGGTACTGATAGGTATGAATGGACGGACGGATGGACGGACGGATGGACGGACTGATTACGGACTTATAGACGGATGTATAGACGGATGTATAGACGGATGTATAGACGGATGTATAAGGATGGATAGGGACGGATAGGGACGGACGGATGGACGGACGGATGGACGGACGGATGGACGGACGGATGGACGGACGGATAGACGGACGGATAGACGGACGGATAGACGGATGTATAGAGGGATGTATAGATGGATGTATAGACGGATGTATAGACGGATGGAAGACGGTAGGATAGGACATGGCCATACGGATGGGCGATACGGAAGGAAGGGACAGACGAGGACGGACGGACGCAGGGACGGACAGGGAGGGACGGTAGGAGGGGACGGAAGGCTATGGACGGACGGCTATGGACGGGACGATGGAAGGACGCATGGGACGGACGGACGGACAAGGACGGACGGAGGACAGACGGATAGATGGAGAGATAGATGGAGAGATAGACAGAGAGATAGACAGAGAGATATACAGAGAGATAGACAGAGTGATAGACAGAGAGATAGACAGAGAGATAGACAGATAGATAGACAGATAGATAGACAGAGAGATAGACAGAGAGATAGATGGAGAGATGGACGGATAGATGGACGGATAGATGGACGGATAGATGGACGGATAGATGGACGGATAGATAGATAGATAGATAAATAGATAGATAGATGAGGATAGATAGATAGATAGATAGATAGATAGATAGATAGATAGATAGATAGAAGATAGGACGATAGATAGATAGATAGTAGATAGATAGAGCAGATAGATAGATAGATAGATAGATAGATAGAAGACTAGATAGACAGATAGATAGATAGACAGACAGATAGACCGACAGACAGGACGGACAGACAGAAGACAGACAGACAGACAGACGGACAGACAACAGACAGGAACAGACAGACAGGAAAGACAGACAGACAGAAGGACAGACAGAACAGACAGACAGACAGGAACAGACGACAGACAGACAGACAGACAGACAGACAGACCGGACAGAAGACAGGAAGGACAGACAGACAGACAGGAAGACAGACAGAACAGACAGACAAGACAGCAGACAGACAGACAGACAGACAGACAGACAGACAGGACAGACAGACAGAAAACAGACAGAAAGACAGACAGGACTACAAGACAGACAGACAGACGACAGAAGACAGAAAACAGACAGAATGACAGACAGACAGACAGGACAGACAGACAGACAGACAGACAGACAGACAGACAGGAACAGCCCCAGACAGGACAGACAGACAGACAGAAGACAAGACAGACGACAGACAACAGACAGACAGGACAGGAACAGACAGGACAGACAGATAGATAGATAGGACGATAAGCATAGATAGATAGATAGAGAGATAGATAGACGATAGAGAGATAGATAGTAGATAGATAGATCGATAGACAGATAGATAGAGATTAGATAGATGATAGACGACAGGATATATGGACGATGGATGGATGGAGATGGAGGTGGAGGATGGATAGGATTGGATGGATGGATGGATGGATGCGATGGACTGGATGGATGGATGGATGGAGGATGGATGGAATGGAGGATGGATGGATGGATGGATGGATGGATGGATGGATGGATGTATGGATGGATGTATGGACGGATGTATGGACGGATGTATAGGGATGGATAGGGATGGAGAGGGACGGACGGAGGGACGGACGGAGGGAAGGACGTAGGGAAGGACGGATGGACGGACGGATGGACGGACGGATGGACGGACGGATGGACGGACGGATGGACGGACGGATGGACGGACTGATGGACGGACTGATGGACGGATGTATGGACGGATGTATAGACGGATAGACGGATCGACGGATATACGGATATACGGATCGACGGACGGACAGACGGACGGACGGACGGAGGGACGGATGGATGGACGGATGTATGGACGGATGTATGGACGGATGTATGGACGGATGTATGGACGGATGTATACGAATGTATACGGACGGACGGGGACGGACGGAGGGACGGACGGATGGACGGACGGATGGACGGACGGATGGACGGACGGAGGGACGGACGGATGGACGGACGGATGGACGGACTGATGGACGGACTGTATAGACGGATGTATAGACGGATGTATAGACGGATGTATAGGGATGGATAGGGATGGATAGGGATTGATAGGGACGGACGGAGGGACGGACGGATGGACGGACGGATTGACGGACGGATGGACGGACGGATGGACGGACGGATGGACGGACGGATGGACGGACTGATGTACGGACTTATAGACGGATGTATAGACGGATGTATAGACGGATGTATAGACGGATGTATAAGGATGGAAGGGAAGGATAGGGAGGACGGAGGGAGGAGGATGGACGGACGGAGACGGAGGATGATAAGGACGGGTACGGATAGACGTACGGATGCAAGGAACGGATAGCCGGATGTATAGAGAGGTATAGATGGATGTATAGACGGAATGTTAGAGACGGAGGATAGACGGAGACTGATGGATGGGGATAGGAATGGATACGGATGGATACGGAACGGAGGGGCAGGCGCTCTTCACGTGGGAAGAAGTGGGCCCAAAGGGCCGGACGGAGGGGGACGGACAGAGGGACGGACGGAGGGACGGACGGATGGACGGACGGATGGACGGACGGATGGACGGACGCATGGACGGACGGACGGAAGGACGGACGGATGGACAGACGGATAGATGGAGAGATAGATGGAGAGATAGACAGAGAGATAGACAGAGAGATATACAGAGAGATAGACAGAGTGATAGACAGAGAGATAGACAGAGAGATAGACAGATAGATAGACAGATAGATAGACAGAGAGATAGACAGAGAGATAGATGGAGAGATGGCCGGGAATAGATTGGACGGATTAGATGGGACGGATAGAAGATAGCTGGACTGGATAGATGGAGTGATAGATAGATAGATAGATAAAATAGATAGTTATAGATAGAGCGAGAGGAGATGGACGGATAGATGGACGGTAGATGGACGGTAGATGATGGATATAGATGGACGATAGATGGAGGATAGAGGGAGGATAGATGATGGATAGATAGATGGATGGGTGGATAGATAGATAGCTAGATAATAGATAGATAGATAGATAAGATAGAAGATTGATAGATAGATGGATAGAGAGAGGGATAGAGAGATGGATGGAGATGGATAGATGGAGGATAGATGGTGGATAGATGGAAGGATCGATGGATGGATAGATGGATGGATCGATGGATGTAGGGGAGTGGGTATGGGATAGATGGAAAAGATAGCAGATAGATAGATAGATAGATAGATAGATAGAGAGAGAGATAGATAGATAGAAGATAGATAGATAGATAGATAGGAGAGATAGATAGATAGATAGATAGAAGATAGATAGATAGATTAGATAGATAGAAGATAGATAGTAGATAGATAGTTAGTAGAGAGTTTCCCTTTAATGTTGATGGACTAGGGCGAATGAGGATAGATAGATAGATAGATAAATAGATAGCCAGAGAGATAGACAGCGAGGATAGACAGGAGATCGACAGAGAGATAGACAGAAAGATGACAGAGAGATAGACAGAGAGAATAGACAATAGATAGACAGCTGATAGACAGATAGATAGACAAGATAGATAGATAGACAGGATAGATAGATAGATAGATATGATAGATAGATGAAGATAGATGATAGATAGTAGATAGATAGATAGATATATAGATAGATGAAGATAGATAGCATAGATAGATAGATAGTAGGATAGATAGAATCAGATAGATAGATAGATAGATAGAAGATAGATAGGATAGATAGATAGATAGATAGATAGATATATAGATAGACAGATATATAGATAGATAGATAGATAGACAGATAGACACATAGATAGATAGTAGATAGTAGATTATAGATAGATAGGTAGATAGATAGATAGACAAATAGACAGACAGATAGACAAACAGACAGACAGACAGACAGAAAGACAGACAGATAGACAGACAGACAGACAGACAGACAGATAGACAGATAGATAGATAGATCGATGGATAGATGGATGGATAGATAGATGGATAGATGGATAGATGGATAGATAGATAGATTGATAATAGATAGATGGATAGATGGATAGATAGATGGATAGATGGATAGATAGATGGATAGATAGATATATAGATAGACGGATGGATAGATAGATAGATGGATGGATAGATAGATGGATAGATAGATGGGTGGATGGATGGATGGATGGATGAATGAATGGATGAATGGATGGATAGATAGATAGATAGATAGATAGATGGATGGATGTACGGATAGATTGACAGAAGTAATGATTAACGGACGGATAGAAAGGGAGATGGACAAACAAACTGATAGACAAGACAAATAGATAAATAGATAGCGATGGAAGGATGGATAGATGAAAGGACAAATGGACGGACAGAAGGAAGGATGAACGGGCAGAAAGAAGGATGGATGGACAGACAAGATAGGCAGATAGATATATTTTTCACTAGCTACCCATAATATTCACAATATTATCCCTTTGTTTTACAATTTCTTTCATTTTAGTTTTCATTCTTAAATTGTATAAATTTATATGTTTGCAACATGCCAATCCTTATCCTCTAGGTAATGGTGTTTTTGCCTAAATCCCACATCAAAGTTTAGATTAAGAATTAAAAGATTTCAAGCCTATAAATAACTCTATAATTGTTACTATTTGAAAAATGCTTTCCAAAGCCGAACTGACTTAAATTTCTTCAATTGGATAGGTTGTTGGATTCATTATCCCAAGTCTAAGAATTATTTACATTAGATCAAGTTCTAATGTTTTTCTTTATATTTTGCGTCAATTTAGTGAGTGGCGGGGAGCTTATTCACCAATCTAATCGTCTTCATTCGCTGTTAGGAGAAAGGTATAAGCCCTTCACTTTTACATTTATTCTTCTCTTTTGTTTGTTGTTTTTTCATATATAATTCTTCCTTGTTTTTCTTATATAAAATATTAGTAGTCATGTTATTATCCTGGTGATTTGGTATTTTCATATAGTCATTTGTCTAATTTCATATTAGATTGTATCTGCACCAATAAATTAATATAATATATGTTAAAAATACTTTCAAGTTTGATGTTAAATTATTTTTAAACAAAATTGTGTGATTGAAAATTCATTGTTGTACATTTTTACCGAGCATATATTTTTACTTTTCTTATCTTATTTTATTATCGGATATACTTAGATTCCTTTAGTAGTAAATAGAGCAACTAGTTGAAAAAATTTCATACTCTTTACAAACAACTTGCATTTGCAACCAATTTGGCATGTTCTTTTTAAATCTAAACTATCATTTGACATGTTTTTCAAATCTAAACTATCATTTGGCATGTTTGAGGTATATGTAGGGAATTAAAAAAATCTTCAATTAAAAAATTAGGAGAGTTAATTTGATTCTATCTCCATTTTTTAAAATATAGAAATGAGGTTTCAATCTACTTAAGTTTGTCCTATTTTCCAATTTTGAGAAAAACAAGTAAAATCTATTTAAGCCTTTAGTATTTACTATCAATGTTTTTTAATCTCATTAGAATAATAAAGTCCATTATTTGATTTAGTAAATGATATATAAATCGAAAAGGTTTATTTATATTTTGTTTTGCTTGATAATTGGACTGAACGAATAGTTGATTGCCCTAAACGAATAAAATTGGAGCTTAAAAGTCCAACGAATGTAGCCACGAGAAAATATGGTCCAAATAAGAAAATTGTTTTCTTATTTATTTATAATTTTCGTGCATTTACCATTGTTTTGTAGTTTTTATTCTTAACACTCACATTTTATTTATTTTAACTTAGATGATTTCCCTGTGAGTTGCTTGAACTAATTTTATAAATTGTTTTTCCTTTATTGAAAGAGGGAATACCTTTTTTTTTGGAAATTTCTTGATTATTTAGGTTCTCGAACCGAGTTATATTTTAAATGAAATTTGTGGATAGCTTATAGTTTTGTCCATCTATAGATACAAATAAAAATAGACTAGAGGTAAGAAGGAGTGTCCCTCGCTTGCTCTTGATAAGTGCTCAAATAAAGTATGAAGTGGTTTTGTATGTACTTTTCTTCTTCAGTTAAACCACTATGATTCCTTTCTATAAATTCTATAGGGTTTTCACACATGTAAAACAACAATAATAGTAGCAAAAATTAATAGAACTTATGAGAGAGCCTCCCTAGTCATAATGGTCAAATTACGTACTGGTAATCTCATTTCTATCATACAATTCCGAGAAAGGATTTCTTATCAATATAAACCCTCATCCTTTTACCATTGGTTTTTGGAATGTGAAAATTCTTTGGGATAGAAAGACAATGAAAGTAAGCGCCCCAGGTTTCTGTGCATAAGAGAATTTATGGGTATGGATACACTTATGCAATAGTCACATAAATGATCTGCATGCTATATGTTCTCCATCACCTCAAAGTACATTCATTTGCACTTGAAAATCCTACAATAATATAGCCTCATTTTACACACCCACACCTACAAATAAGGCATCGAGATCTCATAGTGGTATTCGTTTCCCAAATACACTTTTTCCATTTCTATCGATGTTGCCTGTCCAATTCAATCGTGGGTAATTTTGTAAAGTAGTATCAAATTTATTATCTTCTTTAAATCCAAACAATGGATTTAGTTCTCTTCGCATGCAACAATGGATCTTTTCACTAAAATGGCATTTTTTTTCTAGAAATACTTAGTTACAATGTTACTCTAGATCTAGTTATTGATGAAACAAATTCAGCTGAGCCGGTAGGTGTATCATTCACTAAATTGTCAAAACGATCTCCCATGATAATTAAGAAACAATCTGGATAGAGGATATCCTCTGTATGTGTATGACTGCAGACCACAAATATCACTGCATAAACTGCTCAAGCACCAGTGGAACCACTGCCATTACATAGAATTGAAGAAACCCTAAAATATAGGGAGTTACAACGAAAATATGTGTGTATCTGTATTATCTTATCAATCTAAAGGTTTCTTTCGGACGATATTAGGTGCACTAAGGTCCTCATCGGCACATAGGTCATTATCTAAGAAAGTCAATGTTTAAAATATAGTTGATTTATATACACATGGAAGCATTTTTATTTCAAGGATATTAATGTAAAGTACAATAAGAAAGATGTTCGGAACTTTATTCGCAAAAATAACAAAGCGAAAGTAGACGATATAAAATAGGACGACAAAGAGATGAATGATGATGATGTTAAAGGTGAGCCCAAAGAACTACATGTAAACCATAACATGAAGCAAGTTTACATAAAAAAAGAAATTTTGATTCTATTTCGTATGGTACACCTGATCATGATTTAGTTTGAAAAAGGGAAAAAAGAGGTCCGCGCACGCCGCACCCCACCACGCTCGCCACGACCGGGTGCGGGTACAGAGAAGAGCGAGCTCCCCCACGATTAAGGGAGACAGTGTGAACGCGCGACACGAGTGAGCACTGACGGAACGTGACACATAACTTGAAGACTTATATTGTGAACTCCAAATGTCCCAAAATATTTTTTCCATTGTTCAGAGAGTGTAAAGTTTTGATGATTCATGATCACTACACCATAGAAAAGTGAATCAAAGAAGCCATTCTTACATTTAACACACTTCACTTTCTATTTTCTTTTGATATGTACTTCTTTGGTCTCACCTATAATCATCATCATCCATAAAATTTTCATTATCCTATTTGATCTTGTTATATTTGCTAAAAATCTCTGAAACCTCTTTCTGAATAAACTTTACATTTATTTTCTTAAAATAAAAATCATCCTTAAATCTTCTTGTGACACGGGAGTTCTCACCTTCTCTTCCCACCACATGATTTATTGAACTTTAATGTGTATATAAAGTAAATCAACTTTTTTATATTTTGTCGTCCTAATAAATGTCATATGTGTCGATGACATCCTCGATGCACCTGATCTCTTTCTCAAGCGTAGTTACCTTTATAATGATGAACCTTCAATTTTTTATTTGTGGATTTCGTCAATGACTCTAGTGTTACTTTATTGTTATTTAATGGCAGAGGTTTCCTTTATAGTGCTAGAGAAGTCTTTGCAGTGATATTTGTGATATGTAATAATGACGATGGAGTAGATTGCATCAATTCCAACTGATCTTCAATTCTCATGGGAGATAGTTTTCACAGCTTTCTTAGTGATACGTATGTCAGCTCAATTGAATTGGTTCATTAGAAATTGTAATCACAGTAGCATTCACTTGCAAAGAACATGTCATTTTTTGGCCAAGATTTATTATTATAATTGAAAGAGAATTCGATGTAGTTTTTGACATTCGAATAGACGATATATTAGGTACCAATTTTGTTGATTTTCTTAGGATTAGATTAGACAAATGGGTGAATAGCAAGGGAGGAAATGTATTTAGGGAACCAGTACCAGCATGATATGTCGAGGCCATAGTTGTAGTTGTGGGGTAAGGAGAATCATATTTCATTATTCAGGATCATAGAGTACAACTGATATAATTTGAAGTGACGGAGAAGATAGAACTTGCAGATCCTTTATGTCACCACCATACAAGTATATATATACTCATATATTATGTCATGTGCAAAAATATAAGCACCATCATTCCAATGTATTTCCATCCTAAGGATTTCAAATTATAAGAGAATTGGCAGAAAAGGTGATGGTTCATAAAGATTAGAAAGCCATTGTAATGAATATCGGAAATCAATATGACAAAAATGATACATAATTTGATCTTCTTATATGGGGTTGCTCTCTTATTAAATCCGGAGTCCTTTACCATGAATGCGGTTTGAGAGGTGTCAAAATGTAATGAATTGGTAGTGATGATTTTAAAGTGAATAGATTAGAAAAGTTCAATTAAAGAAGAAGAATGAAGAAACTGCTTCATGTTTTATTTGAGCACTTGTCAAGAGAGAGTGTGGGGAATTCCTTCTTTCCTCTTTTATATTTTTATAAATCAAAGTGTCACTTATCAAGAAATTTCAATTAATTGGTTAGAGAATTTAATTTAACTAGAAATTTCATAAAAATACGCACTTCTAGTCAATGAACAATAATAAATAAAATTGGTTCAAATAACTCTCCAAGAATTCATCGAAGTAAAATAAAAAATAAATTTTACTGTTAAGAGTAACAACAACATAATAATAGTAAGGGAACGATAATAATACATTGAAAAAAATTAGGGATTGGACATCTAAGTCAGATTCAATTCAGAGAAGATAGTCAAAATATGTAGTGAGTGTGGTACTTGATCCAACAAATTGTACACTGTACAAGACATGATACCCAATCTAATCAATAATATGTATGAGGCTTTGTATCTGAGCAAACTAAGAGTTTTCTCGTATTGTTTGCGGTGGCCGAGCCAATCAATAATATGTATCGGGTGTCGTATCCATAATGAAGAAATATCTCATACGATATGTGGTACCCGACCTTACCAAAAATATTTACTAGGCATAGTACCTAAAGTACCAAGTGATATTTCGTACAAGGCATGGTACCCGAGCCAATCAATATTCACACAAACACAATTATAATCACACTGGTAATACAAGTAAACAAAAACACATTCATTACATGAGATTGGCAAACATTCATCATTTCCACATTCAATCCTTATTATTCCCCATAAGATGTATTGTATAGGTTTCACTGGCCCCTCTCTTTCTCTCTCAAGATGCATTCAATCCTAGGCTCTCTCTCGATACCTGTCGATAAGACACACAATTCACACCAAATTAAAATTAAGATAGAAATTTGTCACAACCCAAAACGATCCGCGAGTGGCACCCACACTTATCCTACTAGGTGAGCGAACCAACAAATCTAAACCCCAACATTTGCCAGTATAACTCAATTCTGAATAGTAAAAAAATGTGGAATGGGAGAACAATAGCTTATTACGTAATCATTAAATAAAATTCTTAAAGTTTAAGAACTTATATCCCCAAAATCTGGAAAGTCCTCACATCAAGAAACATATATCTCAAATTACCAAGTCTAGGTATTAAGAAGCTAATAAGTAAAAAGATTGTCATGTCCAACTTCAAAGACTCAAGACGTTGACGGAGAGAACCAGCCCGAGTGGAATAATTAGCTCACCCTGAAGGCTGATGTGGCTGGAACGGCTAGAGTTGAGGGCGACGAAGTTGATGGAACACTTGCGCACTCCACAGAATAAAAAGAGAAAGACAAGTTGGTGGTCAGTAAACGGAACAGTTATGAGTATGGTATATCGGCCACTCAAAATAGGAAATCATATATACTAATAATAATATAAATAAACCATAATACTTAACAGGTGGCAATCAACAAGTACAAGAACCATTGGCAAAACACCAAGCACACCTATGAGAAGGACTCATCTCCACACCATTACCATTGAGCAATAGGTTTCTCGAATTTGAGTATATTAAAATTAAATTCAAGATTCATTCTCTTTATTACGTATGTGTCGAACGTGACACTCCCGATCCCATAAATACTTGTCAGAACGTGACACTCTGATCCATATACTACCATGTCGGAAATAACACTCCGATACAATATTACCGTATTCGGAATTGGGACAATCCGATCATTGATCTCATTAGTTATTTTAATCAAGTCTACTTTGCGCAAGGACGTTCATCAATTAAGAGGATTTAAGATTCAACAATTCATCATTCTACCCCCACCACCAATTACACAATCAAAAACATACAAACATACAATCAAGCAAATAGAAGACTTTACAATACCACCAAATACAATCGATCGCTATTTTAGAGGTTATTCTATACATCGAAATAACCACAGAATAACAACCTCACCGGAAGAATCGTTGATCAATCAAGATACCTTCCAAATTCCTTTGATGTACTATTCGTTCTGCTCTCTGCGCTCGTTCGTTCCCCTTTCATCGCTTTTATTTTGTTCTGCAGATCTTTTCTTTTACCCTCTATCATCTAATCCATTATGATAAAGCACCAACCATTTAATTCCCTATTCATCTTATTTAACCCCAAGTAAATAAATTATTACACTACCGCGCTAATTTCATGATATAAACATGAATAGTTCCAAAAAAACCTTTTAAGACTTTAGCTGAAGTCTGACCAGTCGGGGTTAGCAGCTTGTGACGGTCCATCGATCTATGATGGGCAGTCCTCTAGGTCCGTCAAAAAGTTCAGGCGGAGTCGATCCCAGTACCCAGATTTCAGAGTTTTAAGTGGTTTTGGAACGAAGACCTCGACGGGGACCGTCGTGCCTTATGACGGTGCCTACTGTCGGCGAGGGGTAATGATGAGAGTCGCGAAGGAATTATAAAGTATGGGACGACGGAGTCCCATCACGGTCCGTCGGTTCCATGAGGTTCCGTCGCGGGTGCAGTAGGCCCAGTCCGTTTTATCAAAAATAATCTACTGCTAAAAACGACTAAACAGGTGGTTAACATCGATACCAATTACCCATTCGTCCTCGAACGATCACAGAAGAAAGAAAAGTAAGTGCGAGAAAAAAGAGTACCTGAATCTTAAAAAGATGTGGATATCTTTTTGGAATATCAATACCTCATTCTCAAGTGGACTCTAATGCCGATTCTTCACTGAACTTGATAGATGCAATCTCCTTGGATCCTCAACGTGCGGACCTCTCTTATCTAACTAGCAACAGGATATTCCTCATAAGACAAATTCTCATCAAGAAGAACTGAATCCAACGAAAAGGGTTTCCATCCCATGGTATTTTTTCAGATAGGACACATCAAATACCGGGTGCACTCTTTGAGAGTCCTGGAGGAAATGCAAATCATAAGCAAAAGCCCCCAACGAGCTCAGAACTTCAAATGGACAAATATACCTAAGAACCTAAGCTTACCTCGCTTACCAAACCGCATCACCCCTTCATGGGTGGAAACCTTCAGCTAGACTTGTCACCCCATAAAAATCCAAGGGTCCCTAACCTTTCGATCTGCATATTCTTTCTGCCTGCTGGCTGCTAGAAGCTTCTCCTGAATGAAGTTTAGTTTATATAACGTTCCTCAAAAGTTGGACCAAGGTCACCTCTAATGCATCCAAACCAACCAATGGGAGACCTAACTTTCTCCCATACAGTGCCTCAAATGGGCCATACTCATACTTGGTGATAGCCCATGTTGATTGTAAAAACTTTGCTAAGGGTAAGAATTTTATTTCCCAAGGAAAAAAATTCATCCACAGCCACACAGCCGTATCCTTCCCAACACCCTGAATCGTTCGCTCAGACTGTCATCGGTCATGGGGTGAAATGCTTTTGGTGAAGTAATAAGATCCAGCTAGTACCGTAATTTAGCATGTAACAGTTCTCCAAAAATTAGAAGTAATCTGCGACCCTCTATCATTGATATGATGCGAAAGTGGAAACTCAATGCTAATCGAACAATCTCTGAGATATAGAGTTTGGCTAATTCTCGCATTGTAAGTCATCTTGACCGGAATGACGTGCGTAGATTAGTTCACCTGGTCAAACAATTTCCAATATAGAATCAAACTCCTAATGTCTTGGAAGACAACCACGAAAATCCATTGCATTATTACCAATTCCATTCAGGAATGGGCATTCTCTGAAAGTGTCCCTCCAGCCTTGGTTTTGTCATCCGTCACTGATGAACTTTGGGCATTGGGCACAAAATCAATAAGTCACGCTTCATCACTCCCACAAAAAATGTGTTCTAGGTCAACGAAATTTGGTTGGCAACAAGGGTGTAAGGAAACATGACCTAGGAGCTATGTAAGAATAGTGTGATGAATCAAATCATCAACACGGGGCACACATACCCTCCCCTTAATTCTGAAAAACGCTTCCTCATCAATTATTGCCTCTTAGCCTCTCCCGTAATACCATATATCGAATTAGGTAAGCTCTATCAGCAACTGCTTCCCTTAATTATCAAGGAAAAGAAGATCGTGCCTCCACACAGGCCAAAGTCCTCCTTTATCCTTAGTACTTCTAGACGGCATAAATTCATTAGACAAAGTCTGACGCAATCTAGTACATGGGGCGTCTAGAACTGCAAGTGGGCTAAACAACAATGCTCCCGTGCCTTTTCATAATTAACGAAGTCTGCCCACAAACTAGATTTTCTGGTGTCATACAAATAGTAAATAAGTCCTTCAATAGTTGCCATACACATTCTCTTGCCTCAAATTTCATGTCTTTCTGATTAAAGACATACTTTAAAAACCTACGATGTGATCATTAAACTTTCACACTTGACCCCAATATATAATGTACCATTGCGAAGCAAATAAAAATGGGCCGCCCCCCCAACTCCAAATCATGGGCGGATCAGTTACGGTCATGATTGGTAATTGCTCGAAGCATAAGCATTACATTTCTCTCTTGCGTTAGCACTGCACCCAACAACAGAATTAAGATACATCAAACAAAAAGAAACAATAAAATTCTAACTTCCATGGAAAGTTGTTAAGCATTGGGCAGCGTCAACAAGGTCGAAGTTCTGAAAAACTTTCTTCAATTAATCAGACCTCACAAATGGAAATTTTGCTAGTCAAATTTGTCAGCTGCGAAGCAAAGATGAAAACCTGACGAACCCGACGTAGTATCTAAGCTAAACCAACAAAGCTCCTTACCCTCTATAACTAATAGGTCTACCAATCTTCATGCCTTCATCTTAGAAGGATCCTACCATAACTCATCCTTTAGAAACACGTGCCCCAAGAAGGACACTGATCTAGCCAACACTCACATTCCATGGAGCAATTGGAAAAAGCCTTGTCTCCCTCAAGAAAGTCCGAATACAATTCTCAAATTGTTCCTCATGTTCTTCCTGATCTTGATATTCAGTAATCATCAATAAATTACAATAACCAAGAGATCATGATGTCTAAAAATCCCGTCATAAGGTAAATGAAAACAAAAGAGCATGGGGCATTTGTAAGCCCAGAAGAAGACATTACTAATCATCATGCCCATACCTGGTCGAAAAAAAGCAGTCTGGAACAATCGGCTCCGTATTTTCGATTGATGATAACCGGATCTAAATCAATTAGAGGAAGACCAAGCAACCTTGTAAACTGAATCAAACAACTCATCAATGGAGGAATGGATACTTGTTCTTAATAGTTACCTTATTCAGCTTCCGTAATCTAGCAATCCGAAGACTTACATCTTTCTTCCACAAATCAAACAGGAGCACCACAAGGAGATGCACTCGGTCTAATAAAACCTTTACCTAACAATTCCTGAAGTTGGGCCTCTTTAACTCCATTAACTCAGAGGAGCAATTCTAATAAGGGGGAATGGAAATGGGGCGAGTACCAGTCAAAGCAATACAACATCAAATCTATGGTGGCATACCAGGAAGGTCTTGCAGGACACACATACAGAAAACTCAAAGACTATCGGAAAAGACTGCAATCGAAATGGTATTTGGAAGATCATCACCTGAGATGTGCCAAGAAAGTAAAAACCTTTACTAACCATCCTTTAGCGCGAAGAAAAGAGATAATACGAACTGGGGTGGAAAATAATACACCCTCCCACACTAGAGGATCGCGTTCCAGCTGGCCAATGTCACAGGTTTTTGCATTGCAATCTAAGATGCAAAACTTTGGAGAAAGCAGAGTAATACCAGAATTACATCAAAAATCAACATTCTTAGGAATAATCAAATCTACATAAGTATTGGCTTCCCCAAATAAGCACAAGACACGACCTATACACCTTGTCAAACCTTCACGACTCACCCACAGGAAGTAGAGAACCAATAGGCAGTCAAGAAAATCACCATGTAAATCAAGACCCGTAGCAAATGAGGAACGATTTACATATGAAATGTGGATCAGATCAAAATAATACAGAAGCCTGCAATCATAGACCCAAGAGAGTACGCTTTTATAACAGAATCAGATGTCTTGCTTAGACCTCCGGGGAAAGCATACCAATGGGCCCGTATCCTATGTCTGTTCCATTGCCTCCACCAGTTGCGCTGCAGTAAAGTGTTCCGCTTGCCGCCAACTCCGACTGATTTGGTGACCACATTACTTGGCCAACCACGTCCTCCAGAATGGCGGCCTCTCCCATGACCACCTAGACCTCTAATACTGGGGGTATATGTAACTATGTTTTGGGACAATATCCTAATATGTCCAGTCTCTCCACATCCTATTAATAATGTATGGAGTCAAGAATAGGTCCTTGTGAAAAGGACGAGCTGGGATAAAACTCCAAACTCAACAAAAGGCTACAGGGGCAGGCCCGCAGCAAATCCGCAGTTGAAGACTGGAATAGACGGGTTAGGTAACCTTCCTGAACTCTGCCCTATGGAGTAAGAACCACTAAACTCACCTACCCTACGAAACTTCTGATTGTCGACGCTCCGGTGAAGTCGTCTGGCTTCACCCCCCTTCTACCTAATCACAAAATGAAGGGCCACTTCATAAAGGATTTGCTTATTCGTTGGCAGAGCAGCTACCTATAAGGATTGGGATCCGAAATCTGACCTCAATCCTTTCACAACAAAAGGGCGGCATCTGCTCTGTGGAAGAACAAAATTGAGTGGCCATACCTGGATAGTGCACGAATTATCCTCATAGGCAGGCAGCCGCAAGGACATCCTTCTTGATTCTAGGCTCCAGGGAAAACTCATCTCCTCCTATCCCTCAAAGTCCGGGGTAAGACTTCTCCATAATAGATAGAGAATGACGCCCAAGTCATAGGTGGGTGCCGTGCTGGTGAAAACTCAACATACGCGCCACCACATTTTTGCTCCCTCTTTGAACTGAGGTCACAAACTCAACACCGAATCGTTTTACATGTCCATCTTATGTAGCTAGTCATGACATCAAACAGAAACTCATAGGCATCTTGGATCAGCACCCTTGAAGACTGGAGGTTTCAACTGGAAGAATTTAGTGAAAGTCAGCTGATCACTTGTCATTATAGAAAATGTAAGCCAATCGAGGAAATGTGCTACTTCAACCTGAGGCATCCATGCGGGGAGGCCAAAGTTAGCTGCATGTTGTACTCCATTTGAACCTCAGGTACTGGTGCAGAAAACACTGGAGGGTGTCCTGGCGTTTTGATCAGATAACCCGTTAAGATAAGTAAGAACCTGATAATCATCTCTGGGGTAGGCTGGGTGGGTAATTCATCCTCTTGAAGCCTAGCTATTGTTCCCATTCTCAACCCACTTTTTTCCTTTTTTTCAACCGTTTTTTCTTAAAAAAAAAACCTCATACAGCTCGGTGGAGGAGTCACTACCCTATTATACTAGATAGGACCAGGTGTTGGTCCTCTACTTAGAGGGCGATACCCTCTGCGACCTCTACCACGGCCTTTGCCATTGATCCCCCTAGAGCTAATAGGCCCCAACGGTGGCTCAGACGCACCCTGTGTCTTGCCGCGTTGGTGGTGGCACAGTTTTTGCTCTAGCTAACCATTGCGAAAATAGACGAGGATGTCAGATACCAATTTGAATCAATAGATACCAATTGGATCCAAGTAATAGCACGATGAAAAGAACAAAAAATGGAGTTTCTAAAGTCCTATAGCCTCTCAAATGAGAGTAGGGCGTCCCCTACCGTTCCTCAAGGGGACCTACTCGACTCGTTCTTGTGTGATGAGACCAACGAAGCCAAACGCTCTGATACCAAGTTTTTCACGACAAAGGATCGCGAGTGGCACCCACACTTATCCTACTAGGTGGCGAACCAACAATCTAAACCCACACATTACCAGAGATCAATTATGAATAGTAAAAATAATACGGTAAGATCCAACAACTGCTTAACGTAATAAAATATTCAATAAACACGTTCTAAATTTTTATTATTATCCCCAAAAGTCAGGAAGTCATCACCATACCAAGATTCATCTATTATCAAATGACGAAGTCTAAGAGTATTTAAGAAGCTAAAATAAGTAAAAAATGGCCCCATGTTCGAACATCAAGACATCAAGACGTGAAAGGGGAGAGAATCCGGCCCGAGCTAGGATAATCCACCATGAAGTCTGATGTGGGAGACTGGCTAGAGTTGAGGCGAGTGCGAAGGTCGATGCACACTTGCTGCCTCACAAAGAAAAATAGAAGAAAATACAAGTAGGGGTCAGTACAAGGAAACGGATACTGAGTAGGTGGTCTCGATCGGCCAACTCCAAAATCAGAAAGCATTTATATATACTCCGAATAGAAATATTAAAATTCAACAATAATAATGAACAGGTGCAATCAACCAAGACAAAACCATTGGCAACACCACAAAGCACACCTATGAGGACTCAAGCCTCCAACCAGACTCATTTGGGAAATAGGTTCTTCGAATTTGAGTAGTATTATTAAAACATAATTAAGATTCTCTGCTCTTTATATTATTGTTTCGGAACGTGACACTCCGAATCCCATATACTACCATGTCGGAACGTGGACCACTACGGTCAATATTAAGTGTCAGAACGTGACACTCTGAAAAATTACCGTGTCGGAATGGGATCACTCGATCCATTATCTCATTATTTATTTTACAAGGTCTTTTATGTCAAGGCGTCATCTTACAATCAGAGGAATTTAAGAATTCAACAATTCATAATTCGAACCACCAAAATGACACAATCAAAAACATACAACATACAATCAAGCACATTAGAAGACTTTATAACACCAACCAATTACATACCAATCGCTTACTTTAGAGTTATCTATGACATAGAAATAAAACCAAAAAAACCCTTAAAAAAACACCACCGAAGAATCGTGTGATCAATCAAGCTAACTTCCCAAATTCCTTTGGATGTACTATTCGTTCTCCTCTCTCGCTCAGTCCGTTCCACTTTTCTCTCCTTTTTATTTGTTTCGGCCAGATCTTTTCTGTACCCAATTATCATATAATCCATTATGATTAAAAGCAACCCACCATTTAATTCCCATTTCTTCTTTAAACCCCAAGTAATGTTAAATAAATTATTACACTTACCCCGCTAATTCATGAATTATAATCGATGAAATAGTCCAAACACCCTTTAAAACTATTAGCGAAAGTTTGACAACTAGTCCGGTCGGCGGTTAAGCAGCTGTGGACGGTCCGTCGTATCTACGCGGTTTGTCGAATCTAGGTACGTCCACAAGTTCAGCGAGCTCGATCCAGATGTACCCAGGATCAGAGTTTAAGGTTTTGGACGAAGACCCTCGACGGATGTCGGGACTGACGTTCTCCCTACTTGTCTCGAGTGGTAATAAGAAGAGAAGCGAGAATGTACACAATTATGGGACGACGGAGTCCAATTCATGTCTCGTATGTGACCATGACGGTCAGTAGTGTGGTCTGTCGGCACCAGTCAGTTTTATCAAAAATAATTCTAATTGCTTTGCCTAACCTCTAGCTCCCCCGCCGCCCTCACTCCTTACTCTCCCTCACCTCCCCCCGCCTCCCGTCCCCTCTACCCCACAAATACCCGCACTCACCTCTCCCTTATTCCTCTTGTGCACCCTACCCCCCCATCACACCCCTGCAACCCCACCCCGGTTCCTCCTCCCCCCCCACCCCTCCCCCCCCCCTGCACTTGCCCCCCCCCCCATGCCACTTCCTACCCCCCCACCTATTCAATCTTTTTTATCCTTCCACGCCGCCCAATCTCTTCCCCCTACCCCCATAACCATTTTTCCCCATACATCTCCCCCCCACTCCTTCCCTACCCCCCTCTCTCTTCTCTCACATCATTCTCTTACACCCCCCCCCCATCCCCCCCTGACCCCAACCCTCACCCACCCCTCTCTTCTCCACCACCCCGCTTCCCAACACACAACCCCCCCCCCTCCCCTCCACACCTGGTTCCAACCCCTCCGCACCCGCCCCCACGCTCCCCCTCCCCCTCTCTTCCCCCTCACCCCCCCTCCCCCACATTCCCTTTACCCCATTCCTCCCTCACCGCTACACCCGCCCCCTTGTTCGACTCCCCCCCAATCCCCCTCCCTACCCCACCTAGCTCCCCTCAACCTCTCTTCATCCTTCACGGTATCCGCCCTCCTACTCCACCCTCAATCTTCGCTTCCTCCCCCTCGACTGCCCAGCTGCTTATGCCCCCCCTTATTACCAATCCCAGCTCCCCCTACCCTCCCTACCCCCCTATTGGTCCCATCTCAACCCTCCCCCCCCCCACCCACACTTCCCGCTTTCCACGATCTTGGTCCTTTTCACGCACTCTTCACCCCCTCACCCTTCGCCTCCTCCTTCTCCCCCACCCCCGCCCACTCCCCCTTCTTTCTACTTACCCCTCATCTCTTCTCTCCCCCCCACATCGATTAAAGTCTCTCTTCTCATCATTTATTCTCCACGCACTCTCACGCCCGCCCTTCTCCCCCTTTCTCCCTCTTCTTCTTCCCCCCCCCACCCCCCCCCCCCTCCCCACCCTTTTTTTCCTCCCTTCTTCATCTTCCCCTCGTTCTTCACCTTGCCCCTACTTTCTTGTATTCCATCTCCTTTTTTTTCTCTCCCTATAACCTTCTTTTGCCTTGAACCGGACGAACTGCTATAACAGGTGTACAAAATTGACAACGCTTAAAGTAAAAGTAAACGCGCCCATGATAAAACTTACTGTTACAAGACCTTAATTTAAACAACAACAGTGGAATACATTAAGCTAAAGGATAGCCTGGCCAACATTCTATCTTAGGATCGAAGAAAAGCTTTATTTTAACTACACAACATAACATGCCCCACAACTTTATGCGTCTCTTGTCCTATCTGAAAATTGTACAAAATAAAAACAATAATATTTACTCTATATAAAGATCAAAATTCCACGCCACAAAAATATCAGTCAACACGTCATAAATAATAGCCCAACTTCATAGAACAATGCAAATAAGGTTTTTCGTAATTATATGTCCTAGTTAACATAGTGTAACTATTACTTTGATTTGCTGAGAAAATTACCATTAAAAGGAGTCAAATTTGATGGGTTGCAAACACTATTGATGTTGACTAGCAACCTGGAGCTACAATAGGAAGTGAAAAGTATCGTAAAGACTTGAAGTTCAAAGACAAACTCTAACTGAAATTTGTGTGTGTGTCCCATGCCCTCCAAATATGACTAAAGAGTCCATAACTTAACCTGGAAATTATGTATGCCATACTCATCACTTGTTTAATTGTGTGAGTCCATATAAACTATGGGCATATAGTTGTGATGTATGTATTAAGAAAGTCATGGAAAATGACCCTCTATATACCCTTCCTAGTTCTACCCTTAGTTGTTTACTCCCCCACTATCGAGGTGACTAATATAGATCGTAGGAGAGATGTCTAGGACATGAGAATCATTAAGAATAAAATAAAATATTTGGAGACCAATCTTCTCCTCGTGATACACCAGATGCATGAACAATTATAGAATCAGGACATGCAACAATAAGATAAGACACTACTCTGAAAATACATTTATCTCATCCATTGGCTAAAGCTTCTAAAAGATTTATTGGTTAATTTTGACCAAAACCTCAAGTAGACAACCTCGAAATGAAATTCAGATAGTTTTGTTACCTCTAGAATAACAATTTTGGACTATAAAGAGCTTTGATGTGGATTCTGAGGATCTTGGACTCATTTTGAGTCCCCTTGTGGAAATTAGATTAAAATGGAGCTTGGTGTGGGACTTACTTTTCATCAAGATGACCTCCATTTGAAGTTGCAACAACACCATTGAGTTTAGAAAGCTGAATTTGGTAGGGTAGCATATCTTGTTTCAATGCCAGGGTTTTGAACGAATCCTAAGCACCCAATAAGAGATTTTCGTACAAGGCTAAACTAGTTTATGTGCATCAGCTTGTGCAGCACAAAATTCTTCATCATGGTCATGCGCACCTAGGGTTGTGATTGTTGTGGACAATGAGCTTTGCCTATGATTTTGAAAGCTTGAGGCCCCCTTCATGACATACCGTGAGTTTATGGTATCTTTAATACATTTCTCTTAAGATTTGTATATGTCTAGGTTTATTTTGTATTACAACTAATGTTTATTATGCCATAATTGTAGGAAATAGTCTGGGACGTGGACAAGAGAGACAGCTAAAATTTTGCAGAGAGAGCCACCTACAGAAGTGACCTACCATCCGTAGGTCTAGTCATTGTCCATCAATGGGCTGCCATAGAATGACACTGGAGGAAGTCTAACTAAGTGTAGAAATACAAAAGAGAGTGACATACCCTAGGTCAAACCACTGGTAGTCTTGCACAACCGTCAATTGATTTAGAAATTAAGAGTTCATGTACTTGAAGAAAGTTCTAAGTGTGGAGCCATAAAAGACGACTCATGGACTGTACCAAAACTTATGGGTCATACTGTGCACCCGTTGTTTGTGTCAGAATGTTTAAGGGTCCAAATTCTGAGAAAAAAGTCTAAGTGTCGAGCCATAGAAGGGACTTACGGACTGTAGCTTTGATCATGGTCCATAGGTTAATCTCGTCGCTTGAAGACGTGTTTAGTAGTTTTATTTCCTTATTTCATTTGTTTAGGATAAGTTTTTTTTTATAAATACAGTATGTAAACCTCGTTTTGGGGGTTAGACATTATTGTTTTACTTCTAATTTTTTGTATTATCTTGTAGAATTAATTTTGCAGCCTTAGAAATTTGATTTTCCAAGTTTGTTTTACAAGATTTTGACTTTGCAATTCAAGTTGAGATTTTTGGTTTCTTCTACTCAAAGTGTAAGTTCATGATTTCTTCTTCTAAAAATATGAATTGTGTTCTTTCAATCATGAGTAGCTAAATAAATAACTAGGGTTGTGGGAACCATGAGTGATTAACAACGTATGCATAATAAATAAGTAATTGTTGGCTAATGTCGATGCATGCATTGATAATTCTTTTGTTTAGAGGTCTTTTTAACGGTTTCAAACATTTCAACTAGCCTTATTGCTACTAGCCGGACCAAGGAGGCAGTTAATAAGAAAAGAGTTATCAACAGAGATTTAGTGTGATACTATTGAATAGTCTAATGTCAAGTGATGCGAGCGTGAAAAAATAAGTCATACATTGATGTGATGTCTAATCTGAGGTAAAGGTAAGGATTAGTAAAATATATACATGTAAACGGATCGAGGTGTGGGGTGAAATTCTCTATATGGTGGACCAAGAACTTAGGGATTCATAACTTACCACTTGCATTTGATACAATAGGAAAGGATTACTTTTATTAGGATTATCGGGTTATTAACATATGGGGAACACATAAACCTTAGTTTCTCTCTCATTGATAACATTAATGTTCAAATCTTGCTCACTTGTTACTTAATAATCAATCAGTTAATTGTTACACAACCCCCCCCCCCTTACTTACTTGTCTTTTAAATAAGTTGGCTAAATCAAAATAATTGTTATTTAAGATTTAAGTGTAAACCATATTCCTCATGGATCGACCCCAACCTACTAGTTGGATTCTTTATTTGACTATAATCTCTTATACTTCTTTAGAGAAGTGTAATTTCAGTGTATTTAAATTTTGGCGATGTTGCTGGGGAATAATGCTTTTAGAATAAGTTTAACTACATTATTGAACTTCAGTCAATTATTTCAAAATTTTACTTTTATTTTATTTTTGTTTTCCACTGTCAAGTACATGGAGTCAAGGCGAACCATTTACCCCATAGGATCCAGACTTGGACAAAACTTTGAGAAGAATGAATAATCAAGGGTCCCAAGTCAATCTAGTCAGAAGGAATCTAGGTGATGGATTTGAGTTACAGCCTTCTGGGATTGTTAATGAAAATGCTCAGGATCATGATGACAATCTACTTGGAGATACATTGAGGGTGTAGACTCCACCAGAACAAATGAGGTAAGATAATTATAGGTTCGAGTTTAATGAAGTTGAATCAAAAGTACCCATTGTTCTCCTTACACTACCCCCAAGGAATAAATTCATGGTGACTAGTACTTTGGTGCAGATGCTTACATCGAAGGGTTTGTTTATAGTGTTGCTTTGAAATATCCGCATGGGCACATGGACAAGTTTAGGTACATTTGTAAGAGTTGTGTGGGGCGACTGAAGTTGTTCATGGACGTCATAGGGTTGAGAGTCTTTTATCTATCATTGACTGGAGATGCTGCGATCTAATATTTTGAGCTTCCATTAAGTCAATTCATATATGGGATAAACTGCACAAAGTGTTCACATCCAAGTACTTCCCATTGTAGAAGAAGTTGAACCACAAAAACAAACTTAACAACTTTTTGGCACTACCTAGAGAGTCTGTGAGTAGTTCGTGGGATAGGTTCACTACATTAATAAGAAGTGTTCCGAATCACCGCATTGATGATGAGTTGTTGAAGGAGTTTTTCTACATAGGTTAGAATGACAATGGTAAGGTTGTTCTTAATACTATTGCTGGAGGATCATCTGGTAAGTGCAATTTTGAGCAGAATGCTGAGAAATTGGAGAAGATTTCCTAAAACAATAAAGCATCGAGCACTCAAAAGTTTGGCACTACAAGAAGAACATTTTTGGGAAATAACTTGTTTTGGTATTAAAGCATGTAAGCGGAGGA
Organism: Solanum habrochaites; assembly: GCA_027704765.1. NCBI lineage: Eukaryota > Viridiplantae > Streptophyta > Magnoliopsida > Solanales > Solanaceae > Solanum > Solanum habrochaites. The sequence continues at coordinate 17,166,485 of JAKWJA010002494.1, forward strand.
CCACAAATGGTAAATGTTGTGAACTATTTGATTAACACTCTACCACCACCCGTTTGAGGATTGTTATTATGAGGAACATGCTTACTTGGGGAATGGTCAGACGGGGGATACCGAGACAATGCAGAAGGTTCCAATTTGGATCATTAGAACCAAGGTCAAAGATACCAAGGTTGGAACTATGGTGATTACAATCGCGAGGGTCAATATTGTCGGGTGGGAATTAAAATAATTATAACAATGAGAACTGTAACAATTATGGCAACAACAATGATAGGGTTGGGTATTATGTTCCTCAACAAAATTGGAAATCTAGCAATAGAGAAGATGGGGATAGTATGTGACAGGTTGAAGATGTGATGTAGAAGATGATGAAGTGGTTTGATTCGACTATTGAGAATGTGAAGGGGTTGCGAAACGATTTGTCTGGAATTGCTCACAAAATTGATGCCCATGCAGTGACAATCAAGCAACTTGATCAGCAGCCAGTTTTCCACTACACTAAACCCCGTTAGCATGGCACACTTCCTAGAAACACCATCAAGAATCTTACAAACAATAGGCATTTTATAGTAGTCACCACTCGATAGTGTAAATAGACCATTGATTCACCTAAGATATATGAGGTTGAAATTTTGGTTGAAATAGAAGATAATGAGATTGAGGTTGCTGGGGAGTCCGAGAATGATACAAAGAAGGAAGCAGAGATAACTCAAAAAGCTATTACCATGCCTACACCTCCACCTTCATTCCTATAGAAGTTTGTAAAGAAGAATGAAGAAGTGAAATACATGATGAGTCCAAGATTTGGACTAATCTAGAGCTTTGTTTTCATAGATTTAGTGTCCTAAAGTACATATTGTATGCCAGTAACTGATATCAACCCTTGGTTTTCAGGGACTTGAATTGAGGAACAAAGCATGGATACTACTGAGGAAAAAAGAAGAAGGCAGTTGATAGAACAAAGGAAGCCTTGAGGATCTGCTAAACCATTGGGCGAGACAGTGATTGGCCATAGACTCGCCTAATATTTCAGTGTGACAAGTTCTGAAGGAGAAAATCAAGTTGGTGTAAAAAAGGAGAAGTCGGTGAGTCTCCGAACAATTTCTTGATATGGTGCATTATCTCCAAAAGTTACAAAACTTAAGGATGATGAAGGTCAAAACAAAAGGGTGATTGAATTGACCAAAGGGTGGATCGCTCAGTAGATCGGTGATCAAGACTAACTGCTCCTGTTTGTCCTTCGCATCACAATATTTGATGACTGTAAATATTTTTTTATGTTTTATCTTAGCATCTTATCTTGAGTTAGATAGTTTTCTTTACGTTTGAGAGTTTAGAGTGAGAACTGAGTTTTGCATTTAAAGAAAATATTTTCCTTAGCTTTGAAGATTTCCATTTCTAAGAATTGGATTTTGGTATTAAAGATTCTTCATCTTAGACCTTTGTAAAGACATTATTAATCTTACTGATTTGATGGAAACGGTAAGAATTTCTTGCATTTTACTATATTTAGCTAAAACCCCAAATCTTGGGGTGTGATTATCTTATTATGGATTGATTTAACTGTTGGATACTATTAATTTATAGTGCAAATGTTGTTTAAAATGATTTTATTCAGTAATTGTGTCTTAACATAAAGGGTTGTAGTTGCAAATATAAATCAACCATCGTGTTTTGGATTTCTCAAGAGAGAGTTTTTAAAACCAAGATTACTGATTGAATGGTCTATGGATATTTGGTTGTTATTGGTTCAACTCGAGAGAGTTAATCCTAAATCCACACATTCGACTCGAGAAAGTGAATGAATGAAAGTGAAGGTTGTTCTTAATTGTTGCTCAATTGCGTTTGTGAGAAACTAATTTGATTTGGGGTAAATCCTCGAGATAGAGTTTATCTCCACTAAAGTCTAGCTCATTCGCTAATTTACAGGTATTCACTATAAATGGCAATTACCTAGTTGTTTACCTTAGCCCATAATCATATCACATCCAAAGAATCATGTCTCCATATTATTATTTTGTTGGTATTTCCAATTTTAGTTAATAAATGAATACAAAACCACTCTCAATATTTGACACTTGTGTCACCCCAAACTTGAATTATTTTATTGTTTGTAAATATGTTTAGCTATGATTGACTTGAACATATTCACATGGCTATTGATACTCAAAACCACTCTTTGTGGGATGATCCCAACCCTTGGTTGGATTATATTACTACTTACGAATATTGGCACTTGAACATGAACTACTATCCTGATACATGAAATTTAAATGGCTCCTTTGCCTGCCATTGGTATTATTTCAGAATTTTTACTTAAGTTGAATTTTGTTTTTATTAGTCATAGTCGAATTTACTTAATTTTTAATTTTTGTCTTTGTACTGCTTGCTGAACAGAGAAATTTACCATAGATTGTAGAAAATTTGGCCCAAATGCCTAAAGTTAATCAAGAGATTGATGAGGACCACTATTTGTCCCCACTAATAACTCAGGTGGAATATTTGGACAAGAAGATATTAGAGGTTGAAGTCCAATGCAAAAGAAAAGATATATACATGCACCCGCATGAGAGGAGAAAGCCTAAGGACAACGAGACTAAACGTGTACAAGATAAACTTGTAGTCATTCTCCAAAAGGTCAATGAGCATCATGAAGTGTTAGAAGAGCTAAGGGAGAATGTCAAAGTGCTAAATCATATGATTAGCTCTAACTCCAGATTTATCCATCTAATTGAATACCTCATGGGTCAAGTACTGCCTCATCTTTGCCAAAAACAATAAGAGGGTTTACCTAGTGATACTATGGCCAACCTGAAGAATGAGGTTTGAAGGTGGACTTGTGACGTGTTGCGACGTTTTCTAAGGCCCTTGTTTGTAGGAAACCCATGACCCTTTATCGCTTTGTGTTTTTTAATAAATAAAGGTTTGTTGATTGTGCAGAACAAAGTGTTGAAATTATTTGAAAAGTAAAGTTTGGTGAGCAGGTAGTCCAGTTATCATATCTCCAAAGAGGTTCGAACGCCTAAATTGAACCACCGTTTCACCCATGGTAATATAAAATAAAGTTTTGTAAAACTATGAGAGCCTAGGAGCTAATTGGTAAATCGCCAATTCGGTCGACGATCCCAATTTTGGTCCACCGTTTGGAACTCCATATTAATAAGAAGTCCTCTAAAACATGGCGAGGTAAGATACCACTTGGCGTGTCGCTGAGTGGATCAGCGAGCATGACTAATGTCGTCGAATGGGCGAGAACGGGAAAGTTTTTTAAGGCCAAAGGTTTAAACTTTTGAAAACTTTCACTTTCAAACTATAAAAAATCACACCTAATTAGTGTTTTCAATATTTTTCATTTTGAAAGTATTTTAGTCGTTGATTTGTTCTTGGATTGGTATCACTTTGTCGCATAGCATTTCAGTCATTCGTTTTCCGCATAGAAGGTTGGTTTTCCAAATCCGGAATTTCTCTTTTATCAAAATTGTACTCATATTCAAATGATCGATATTAGTGATGTGTTTTGGGACTCTTTGATTTTATTTTTTTGAATGTGACTATTTTAGTTTTAATATCTAGCCATTATTATTTAATTTATTAATTTGCATAATCTAGTGCTTTAAATTTGGTTCATTGTTCGTGCATGTTGTTAATATTAGTTGGGTGAAGTCTAAGTAGTCCTTAATGGTGAAAAATCACATAATTTGCTTAATAATATAGTGGGTGACATCATTGATATGGCTAAAAGTCATAAAAAGGCCAAATTTGGCAAAACCAAGAGAAGCATGAGTATCCCAGGATTATGGGTGCTATGGGTCTAGTCTTAATTTGAGTTTTCCGGGTTTTTATTTTGATTTCATGGGTTGTGGGACTGAATTTGAGTAGTTGTGTTGAAAGTAGGCATGTTGGATCATTTTGCGAGTTGGGTTCACCGAAGTTCCCTATCTCGCTTTTATTCTCATGCTTTATTTGCTGCTATGTTCCATAACTTTCGGCAAAAGCCTGAGGTCGCCAAAAGCACTTGGAGACTGGGGGGAAGTCTTCTTGATCTCACTTTTTTTCACCCCTGTATCTCTTTTTCCACTATAACTTTCAGCAGGCTAGCCCTTGCTCGCCAAAAGTTTTCGATGACTCGCACAAAGGCCCTTCTCGTCGTCGACTCGCTTAAAATTAGATTCAATCCTTTAGGCAAGCCCAATTTTTCTCAACAATGATATTTGGCGACTCGCTAAGTGGATCGGCAAGTTTGTTTGCAATTGCTTTTCTGTGAGTTTGATTTAGTTGTTCCTCATTTTTTTCTGATGTTTTGTAGATATGGCCAGATCTAAGGTTCCAGGTATAGACATGCCACCCCAAGAGAATTTAAAGGGGATTATAATCGATGAGGATGCAACTGCATTCAGAAGCAAAGCAACAAAACTTCCCATATCTGGTTGAAAGGAAAACGCAAGGGAAAGAGGCCCACTATTAATAGGGATACTACTCCTTGAGACCCTTATATTCCTTCATGGACCTGGGGATTCTATGCAAATATTCATACCTTCTTGGAGGATACATCATTGGCAATTCCTAGTGGGTCTAGTATTGTTGTTTCTTCTTAGAAGACTCTCGGCACTAATGCCCAAGTCCAGACTAATACACCGGGCACTGATGCCCAAAGATATAGAGTGACTAATGATACCTCTTCACCTCCATATATGTATTACCTTATTTTGACTTAGGGTTATTTTTTGCTTTTTTTTTTGCATTTCAGGAAAAATGACTGTTGTGGTGGGGTGAGGCCCACCGTTTGTGACCTTCTTGGTTTTATTTATTTGATTAGGTTTTCAGAGTTATATTATGTTTTTAACTACATATAGTAGATGATTGAACTTGTGGCTCGTTCTTTTAATTGCAATTGTTTTTTGGACCCCTTTCAAAAAAAATATCCCACCTCTTTTGTGTATGATTTTACCCACCTACGTGGATGAGGGGTAGTTATGCACCAGTTTTAATACTTCGAGGATATTTGAGGACCTTTTATGTTAAATATGGGAATTATTTTGGATATGAGTTAAATTCACTAGAATCCTATAGCACAAATTTGAGTTAGACACTTTCTTATCGATTAAGTTTCAATATGATATTTTACTTGGGTCAACTTTAAATGACAATATATCTGTGCATATAAAGAATTAGATCACTCTGAAATATCAAATAAATGTCTATGGTACTCTATCCAACACAACAAAGTTTTCTCCATTTTCAGTTCGGAGTAAAAAGTTATATTCATTTTAGTGAAACCTTTTTAGGTAGTTGAAGTTTCACAGAAGGCTTGACATAAAGTTAAGTGTTTCACATACCATGGATCCCTAAACGGTCTGTGAGGACTTCCTTTCAAGGCGCTCCAGCAATTTTTAAGTTGGGGCTATTTTTGTATTTCCCTGCATCGTTTTAACCCATATTCAAAGTCTAAATCACGATGTTTTGCACCTAGTTAAGGTCTTAATGAAAGGAAGGGAGAAGAAGGGAGAGGAGTAGAGGAGGTTGCTTATTAACACTTCAAGTCTTTATATGAAGGTTCCAAAAGGAGAATAATCTTGGGTTTTCAAGCGTTCTCCAAATTTCAACAATTTCGCCAAGAACTTTGTTCTTCAAGCGCCGTGTAGGCTATATAAGTATTGTATAGTTTCGTACTCACACTCCTCCCCCCCCCCCCCCCCCCCCCCCCCCCCCCCCTCCCTTACTATGCTTTTAAATGTTTTGAAAGAGTAATCAAGCGGCTAATATACTGATTATTTGAGTATCTTGCAGATCCGAGGTTGATGTGTTTATTCAGCTCTGATTAGTTCTTGAGTTCTAAGTATTGAGTTTTTCAACAATTTATTAGCCAGATCCTTCTATGACACTAGCTTCATGTTATAATTCAAGCACGAACCCTATTTTCGAGCTCATAAATTTTTTGCAGAATACTTTTATTACAAGTCAAAATGTTTATTTTAATTTGAGTTTTGAGAAAGTAAACCAATATTTGAGCAACTAAATAAGGGAACTATGTATTTTCTAATTCTTTTATTTTTACATGACGAAAGAGTAAATTGTTTTTAGAAAAGTAAAAAAGTTATAAAAAGATTAAGTACAGAGTTGTTACCTCTTAAAGAGGTCATTTTGAGTAATTATATCAACCCAAAGAAAGAATTTTTTACATTGAGAAAATAGAACCTTACTGTACTAAATGCGCATGAGTTAATGTATAGAGATATTCTATTTAGTTACCTCCTTTTAAGAGGATTAGTCTCTTTGAACATATTATCTCAAATATATATTAGATATATAGTAATAGATATAATATATATACTATATATATATATAATAAATATATATAGTATATATATATAGATATATTATATATATATATAATATACTTTATATGACTTATATATATTATATATATTACTCATATATATAATAGAGTATATATATAATATATATATATATACATATAGGAAATTAGTATGCAGCCATCAATCATGGGTAAGTTAGAGAACTCAAAATTCTTATAAATCATGTCTTCCCGACATTGGTACATGATCATACTTTTTAGATGCACTTATTGCTTTAGTGCGATGAGGGAACTTCTAGTTATTAAGATGGTTGTTATACCACAAATGAATGAGAGGAGTAGTTCTCGCCAGCTAGCCATTCTTTGTGCGAGCATATGTATCATCTTATAGCTCACAATGAAGATTTTTTATGAGAGAATCTCAAAAAAGAGTTTAAAGTTTATTTTAATCTTATCACTTAATATTTTGAGTTAATGTCACGACCCCAACCATCGTGATTGTTACCCACACTAAATTTACGGTGGGAGAACTACTACTACAACCCCAAACCAAGAAACGAAACAAAAAACTAAGGCATTTAAGTTACGGACACAAGTTTAAGACTAAGGAAATAAATAGAGTTCTCATAATCTCTAACAAAATTCTATCAATTAAAACAAATGTCGAATAATTAACCTAGAACATTAAAGTCAATGTACCAAAACTCTCTACAAAGAATCTATAGTCTAAAGAAAATGAGCGTACAACTTAACAAGCGAAAGACGCAATTAGAACATCTGCAGTAAAAAAAGTGATGGATAAGAGGATTAAAGACGAGTCAGGCCATCCGTAGGAGACCTAGATCACCCTTCGCAATTTGATATGATCATTGTTCTTACAAGATGAAGTTTGTATCCCCTCCCATCATTAGCCTCCTAAAGATTCCTTGTGCTCAACAAAAATAAGAGCAAGTGAAGTATTAGTATCCAACCAAAGTGTACTAGTCGGATCACACGGCTACCACAATAAGTGTAATGTAAGAAAGTTTAATAACACTATAAACACATGCATATAGAGAACATAAACAATAACACCCCATTTATGAAAAACGTATAATTTCACTTTTCACAAGTTACACTATTATGTCAAGTAGTTTGTCCTCTTAGGTAACCCAAACCCAAATTGTTATCATACCAAAACGTTGTACATGATCCTATAAGTATGCCAAAACATGGAATCTTTATGCAAAAATATGGCAACAGATCTAGTTAATTATGCTGGAACGTGGCAAACCGATCCTTCAACACACCACAATCACAAATACAAATATAATCTCAAGTCATACAATTAAGAAGTGATTCATCACAAATAGTCATTTATCTATCTCATTTACAACAATTGTGATCAATAATGCAACATTAATATAAATACAAGTATCATAATGAAGCAAGAAATAACATACATCACACTTTCATAGAATCACAACCATCATCTACCTCAAAACAAGCTCCAAATCCCTAAGAAACTTTATCCTTCTTTTTCCAGATTCATTCCACTTGTTCTACGTCTAAAAACAATTAATATAATATGGGGATCAATAAATAATCACTAATTACCTAGATTACTAAAAATTCTACAATCCTAAATCCATACATGATCCAAAGTGACCAAACTAGGGCTTTTCCCACCATGGTTTCCATTCAAACCCCCCCCCCCCCCCCCGATAATAACCTAAGAAAATAGGTTTTGCAGATCAAAAAATAGAATTAGGAGGTGAAATACTTACCTTTAGACTCAACAATGGTGGAAAACTTTAAAGAAGTAGTATGGGGTCATTCCTTTAACTCACAAAGTCGAAAAGTTTGTACTAAAGACATTTAAAGGTGTATTTATGACTTTAAGTCGCATGTGGCATGCCGCATCGGCACCCATCCCGTTACAGCAGTCCCACTAGAGCGGCGAAAGTGAAAAGGACACACCTAATATATATGAACCTACGTCAAGGGGAAACTAAAAATGAACAATCCTAGATCTACAATAAACTGAGGCATAACAGGAATGCAACCAATATAAACTCAGAATAACATTGAAGATCATACCATTTTAATTTGTTCGCGCTGAGCTCTTCTGTTGAGGGTGCACTTTTCTGACGTTAGATACGATGAATAGAGAATTTTGTATCACTCGTCATAAAACTCACTAATGACTGATGAGCTAGACAAATGAGAAGAACGTTTCGTGCAGAATTTCTTGACTACATGAATTGGACTGCCCCTATATAAGCGCACGTTTATCAAAGGCTAAGATTAGCCCATGGATCTTTCCACTATGTGTACCATATGTGAGCCACATGCTTAAGCTGGTAGGATGCCATTTCTACCCTCTCACTACGAATCACTTGCATCACTCTAAAGATTTTCTTAACCTTATCAATAAAATTAGTTTGTGGTGGTCTTCACCAACTATGCCAACCCTATAAACTCAGGGTTAATTCATATAACCTATCAAAAGATCAAACTCTAGATCAAATAAGAATCACCATTTTTATTAGTAAGAACTCGAAACTATTGATTGTTCTGGTTGGTCATACTTTGAGCAAAAAGCAAAAAAAATTATGAAACTCTGCATTAAAAAATTCTTGATATGGTACTAGAGGATCTGCATTAGCATTCAATCCTTAAACTCTACGAGAAGGCATGATCTCAAGTGCATAACGATGGATTAGAAAGAAGAGCATACCAACACATAATAAAATATCAAGAAAGTGAAGTTTTCCTTAAACACTTCATAACCTCTCTGCCATTAGATGCGGTGCCCTTCACACCCATGAAAAGGACTGTATTTGGTGTGGTGTTTCAGACATCCTAGGACTATTAAATGTAGTACTCTGATACTAAGTTTGTCATGCACCGAGCTACCTCGAGACGCAGACATGGGACCTAGGATAACAAGCGATCTCAACTAACCCTGTTGTCATGATAATGAGCATAATAAATATAATAAATAGATACGGAAGCAAAATCATAAATAAAAAGAAAGGATGGGGAATACGTATATACTATAATTGAGATAAATAAAATACCGATGAGTTTATTACAAATAAGATATTAACTCAAAACTAAGTTCAATTTAACTATATCTGAAAATAGCCTCTACCTAACTAAAAATATTGGGACAAGCCCCGGCTAAGACTAGAAAAACTGAAACTAAAGGACTAAAAATATAAAAAAGAACATCATGACTATGATCCTTAGAGAATGAGGACTCACCACTGATTCAACTAATTGGAGATCAAGAACTGATCTAAGCGTGATTTGAATACTAAGAGCCTGAACCTACATCACAAGAAGATATAGCATGCAAATACGTTAGTACTTGAGAGGTATTGAGAATATATGACAGAATAAACCTGAAATAATACTTAACTTAACAGAACATAAGCAAGTATAATATTCTCAACATGATATACAAAATAATGAGCTAATTTATAATATGATGAGACTGAATACTGACTGAACTGTAATAGTCAATGCAATAGAGACTAACTGAGGTATTGAAGCTACTAAGAACACACAATAAAACTATATGAGTTAAATATGGAATCTAATCTATACGCCCTATCGAGAGGACCCAATATATTAGGCCATAGAGGGGATGCTGGAGTATTTACTAAATTGATGCTCATATATAATCTATACGCCCCATTGAGAGGACCCAATATATACCCTACCAAAGGTATAAAGGCATGCTGGCATAATTATTAAATTGATGCTCATAGAGAGGACTTACAACGCACTTGACTAGTAGCTATGGGACTATTCGGGTACGTTGAACCCTAGTCTAACTCGGTATTATGCTACTACCAATTAATTAAGTATTTAACACATTGTGACTGAGATATTTTAATACTGGACATCTCAAAACTGAACATGCAAAACTGAGAATGCAACAATTAATATGGTAATAATGCAATAATAACTGAGGGCATGTAACAATGACTAATATAGAACTAACACTAGCATGTGATAATTCAAGACTTAGAAGAAAATAAATGGCTTAGGCTTCTAAATGACATGCAATAACACTTAGAATAACATGAAATCTAATTTAGGCAACATTACACCTAGCGTATTATTATGATTTCTATTGCTAATTCTTTTAAGGAAACCCCTAGCGTCATATTCATATATAGGAATCAACAAATTGTCTTAATTTCTATGGAAATTAATGGGAAAAGAAACTCACTAGTAGGAATCTCATATGCCGGAAGATGAATTGCAATCGGTAAATCTTAGATTCAAGCGTTCGCGAAACTGATGAACCTATGTTGCGTTTTTTCCTTAGAACCTAGGGTTCTTGACCTTTTCTCACCCTTTGATCTTTAATTTTCTACGCCCCCCCCCCCCCCCCCCCCCCCCTTTCTCAAATACTTGACTTAAGTAAGTTATAGTTATGTTTGTAGGCTTAAATTTGCTAAAACCCATAATTTAGGGTCTAAACGACATAACTTAGGGGACAAAAGAACAATGAAAAGACAAAAAGACCCATAATTTAAAATCTATTAGAATCACTAACAAAGTTGACTGATGGACCGTAAGTCAACTAACAGTCTATAGTGGTCAACTATCATTTGTGACTGAGGATTGAAAGTCGGTTGTCCCATCGATAAAGTTGACTAACAGACCGTAAGCCCCCCCATAGATTGACGTACTATACTGGCGCCCCGCACTTGCCAAAGTTTGCTACGCCCATCGACAGCAGGTGAACTGAATAGACCGCGTAAGGCAATGACCACCCATAACAAGTCGATCTGTCCAATCAGACTTAGGGGTGAAAGTTCGATGGCCACGATGAGCTAGACCATTGTTAATGTACTGGCGGTCGACATCCAGTGCGCACCTAACAACTTCTAAAGCTACTTTTTTGCACTTAATTTTTATACAAGGTGTTACATCACACAAAGGTTGGAACTTATCCCAATCTCCATAAAATTCAATTACATGTTGCCTCAACATGTCTTCTAACACTTTAATAGTCCTCTCTGACTGCCCGTCTGTCTGTGGATGGAATTTTGTTCTAAAGTGAGTTCGTACCCAATTCGTCATGTAATTTCTGTCAAAAATTGTATGTGAATTGGATACCACGGTCAGAGATGATAGAGAGAGGAACCCCATCCAACCTCATTATCTCTTTCACATAAAATTAAGAAAATTGTTCAGCACTATTATATATTCTTACCGAAATGAAATAGGATGACATAGTAAATCTATCAACCACTACCCAAGTAGATCAAACTTCCCCAAGTTTTTCACACTTCCATTACGGAATTGGCATTCTTTGAAGCCAACCTGCGAGCCTTTCGTGTTAACATTTCACTTGTTGACAATGTTAACACTTATCCAGAAACTCCACTATATATCCTTCTTTATGCCCATCGACCAATAAATTTTCTTCAACTCTGGATACATCTTCGTAACACCTGGATTAATAGAATATCAGAAACCATGGAACTCTATCACCAAATTTTGAATTAATTCATAAACTCGAGGAACACAAATTCTTCCTTTAAAACTAAGTACACCTTCCGCATCAAGAGTGGTCTCTTGTGCCTTACGATGTGCAATCTTCTTTCTAAGTTCATTCAAGTTCTCATTCTCAAATTGCATGGCTTTGATATCTTCAATGAATGTGTCCCTAACTTTAATGATAGCTAACACCCCACCTTTCTCTATGCCCAATCACATTAATTTAGACTCCGATATCTGAATTTCTTTAGCCAAAGGTCGCTTGGATACACTAAAGTAAGCTAAAATACCCATACTTACTGTCTTTCGACTCAAAGAGTATGTCACAATGTTAGCCTTACCTGAATGATGTTGAATGTTCAATCGTAATCCTTGAGTAAATCCATCCATCTTTTATGTCTCAACTTTAGATCTTTTTGAGTGAACACATGCTGCAAACTACGAAAAATTGTGTGTTGGGTAATTTCTCTCATTCACCTTTAATTGAAACGAATCATAAGCTATCACATTCTTATCCAACATCAATATAGCACCCAGACCATAATGTGAAGCATCACAGTAAAATATAGAGTATTTAATTTCCATTGATAAGGTTAGAATATATGCGGTCGTCAAAAGACTTTTGCTCCTCACACTTTTCAATACATTCAAATGGCATCTCCTTTTTGGTCAAATTAGTCAAGTGAGTGCCAATAGAAGCAAAGTTCTTCACAAATCGACAATAGTAGCTAGTCAGCCCCACAAAACATTTAACTTCAATCACAAAACAAGGACAAACAAAATTCTTAACCTCCTCAATCTTTTGACGATCTACCATTACCCCTTCTTTTGAGGCTGCATGTCCCAAAAATTCTACAGAAGTAAACCAAAATTCACACTTTGAAAATTAGCATACAATCTTTGTTTCCCAAGAACACCCATAACAATTCTAAGATGGTCGGTATATTGTTCCACACTTTTCGAAAAGACCCAAATGTCATCAATAAAGACTATGACGAATGAAACAAGAAATGGCTTGACCACCCCATTCATTAAACTCATAAAAGTTACAGGCACTTAGTCAAACAAAAAGACATAACCAATGACTTATAGTTATCATAGAGAGTTCAAAACACCGTCTTGGGCACATCTTCACACTTACTTTTCAATCGATGGTAGCCAAACCTTAGGTCAATCATGGAGAAAACTGATGCACCTTGTAATTGGTCAAAAAGATCATCTATTTGAGGTAAAGGGTATTTGTTCAAAATAGTAACCCTATTCAATTACCGGTAATCTATACACATTCTCATACTACCATCTTTTTTTTAACAAACAAAAAAGGGGAACCTCATGTTGAAGCACTAGGTCGAATAAATACTTTATCAAGAAGCTCTTGGATTTGAGCCTTTGGATCTCTTAATTCTACTTAAACCATGCGATATGGAGGTATAGAAATGGAACGAGTACCAGGTACCAAATCAATGCAAAAATCTATATCTATATCCAAAGGAATACTAGACAAATCAGTAGGAAACACTTCTTTAAATTCTGACACCACAAGTATGGACTAAATAGATTAAATCTCAACCTCCACATCCCTAATATGAGCCAAAAAAGATTTAAAAAAAAACCCGCCCTACCAGTTTCCTAGCTCGAATAGAGGATATGATCTTAGCTTTCTTAGGCATGTACATCGCTTCCCACACTAACTTTTCCCTTCTCAAAATTGCTAGAGTTATACTTAGTATTACAATTGAATACTGCATAATAAGGGGAAAACCAAGTCATCCCTAAGACAATATCAAAGTCAGTCATATCCAATATCACAAAATTATCCATGTCTGAAAAACCCATTAACAATATAGGACATGCACTATAGACATGGGTGACTATGAGACTCTCTAACTAGGTTAGAAACATGGATAGAGGCATGAAGAAGTACATCCAAACCATCATGAAGTTATACATCACAAAACCATATCAATACTTTTATGAAAATACTCACGCCGGATACATTATAGAATAAGTTAGAACACGGCATTAAAACAAACACATTAGCCCATTACGACACAGACAAGAATAGTACCTACAATGACTGCGTTAGACTCCTCTTTCGTATTATTTTCTATAAATGCATAACATTGAGCCCTATCATCTTGAACAACCACTTCCCTTTATGGTTTCATGTTACCCCATCTTGCATTATCATTTCCTCTACCTTCATGACCTTGTCAATTACCTCATCGCCTACATTGTGGACATCCTCGACCATTATTACCATTTCATGTGGGTACCACTGCTCTAGTATGCTTCTATGTGGACTTAAATATACATTGTTTGGGACAATCTCTCCTAATATTCCCAAGTGCTCTGTAGTTGTAACATGTACGATCAAAAGAGAGCCTACTACCCCTCAAAAGTGCGATTTCTTGACTTTCGTGAATCAAATTATAAGGTAGAGTTACCAAGTAATTACCTGTAGAGGTGAGTTGGTTTGGCTTCCAGTGTTGGCCTCCTTGAACCTCTAGAATAAGAACCTTGAAAGTTGCTTAAATATTTGGCCCTTTTTGTGAATGCCTTAGCATAGTCGTTCCTCACCCCTCCACTTTCTTAACATAGGTTGTTTCCTTGATAAAATTCCTCCCTAAAAATGCATATGAACAGATAATACTTGCAACTCAGCATTAAGTCCCCTAACCAATAACTGGATCTTCTCCACCTCAATAGTCACCCATTGAGTAACATATCTTTACAAAGTATGGAACTTGGCCTTATAAGTAGTCACTGTCATACGGCATTGTTACAAAGCCATATATTCATCATTCTTACGATCCTGAAAGTCGGCATCAAATTTTTTTCCAAAAATAGAGCATGAAATTGGGTCTAAGTAAGTGGAGGTAAAACTGATAATATGCATTCCATATAATCTCTCCACCACTACTAAGCCTTACCTTGAAGTTGAAAAGTCACGAAGTCAACCCCGTGTTGATGGACAATTCCAACTTACGAAGCCTTTCATAGAAATCTAAGATGAAATCCTAATCATCTCCATTCTCAGAACAGGGAAACACAAAAGGCTTAAGCTTCAAAAACTTAGTCAACATGTCATTCTCGTTACAAGTCTTAACAGAAACCAACAAACAACGAAAGAGAGCATTGTTACCCACGTTTCTGTTTGCCTTGGGAATGGTAATATAAATTTGAGGATTGAAGGGAGATTGAGTTGCTTGAATAGAAGGAAGCACTCCAGGACTAACCAACCCCTTCAAGAAAGACATGATCTACTTAGCTACCACTGGGTCTACGGGAGGAACATCGGTAGTCTTAGAATGCACCTCTTCGACTCATCCAACCTCTTCAATATCAATATTATCATCTATCTCTTAATGATGCACACGAGGGTTCTCATTCATAGAAGAATTCTCCATATGACATTCATCCCCAATAGGTGATAATCCTCCATGACTTCTACCTCTATATCTTCCTCTACACCTGCCTCTACCGCGACCTTTCGCTGTAGAACCCTCAGTTAGAGCATTAGCGGAGTGACAGGACAAACATTGTATCTAGTATTAATCATCTATGGATAGAAAAGTAAAAGAGGTTAGATAGAAATATGTATCTATAGATACCAATTGGAATCAACTAAAGGCATCTCCATACCATTCTGCAAGACTCTACTAGCTCATTTCAGTGTATTGAGATAAACAAACCTAGGCTTTTAGACCAACTTTATCACAATCCCCCCCCCCATTGTGATTATCACCCACACTAACTCTCTGGTGAGAGAACCACTACTACAACACCAAGCCAAGAAACTAAACCAAAATCTAAGGCATTAATGTTACGGAAGCTAGTCTAACACTAAGGATATAAATAGATTTCCTATAAAATCTAACAAAAGTCTATAAACTAAAACTAATAAGGAAGTTTTAACCTAGAACCTAAAAGTCAATGTACCAAAACTCTAACAAGTTCTATAAGTCTAAAAGGAAAATGGGTACAATTCCACCAATATAATAAGCATCTAAGAACTAGTTTGAGTCCGGAAATGTGGACAAAGACTTAAAGAGAGTCCAAGGAAGCTCAGAAGAATTAGCTCACCCTTGAACTCGAATGATCACTAGTAGTCTAAATGAGGTCTGTCAATAGTCACCTAAAGATTCTCTATACTTAACAAAAATAAGATTTAGTGCAGTATCAGTAAAAAACTACATTGTGCTGGTAGGATCATGTGGCTACCCTAGTAAGTGTAACGTAAGCAAGTCCAATAACATTATAAACACATGCATATACATAAAATATACATAACACCACATTTATGATAAACGTTCAAGTTCACAATTCTCAAAATACACAATATATCATGTAGTTGGTCCTCTGATGGAATACAAACCAAAATTGTTAGCATACCGAAATGTGGCAATTCGTTCCCATATTTATGTGGGTACGTGGCAACCAATCTCAGTTAGTTAAGCTAGAACATGGAAATCTTATCTTTCAACACACCACAATCACAAACACAAGTATACTCTGACTTCATACAATCAAGAAGTGATTCATGGCATATAATCATTCGTCTATCTTATTTACTACAAGTGTGATCAATAATGCAACATTCATATATATACAAATATCATAAGGAAGAAAGAACTAACATTCATCACAAAACCAAAGAATCACAACCATCACCTACCCCAAAACAAGCTTGAAACCCTAAGAATCTTGATTGTTGTCTTTCCAAATTTGTTCCGCTTGTTCTTGGTTTATGAACAATTAATATAATACGCGAATCAATAAAAAATCACTAAGTACCCGAACTACTAACAATTCTAACAACCCTAGATCATACACATGATCCGAAAGTAACCAAACTAGGGATTTTAGAACCATGGGTTCCAACTCAAACCCTCCCCCATTGATAATAACCCACGAAAATAGGTTCTACGAATCAAAAAAATGGATTCAAGAAGTGAAAAGCTTACCTTTAGCCTCAAGAATAGTGGAAAGTTTTTATGAAGTTGTATGGGGTCATCTTTAGATCTCAAAGTTGAAAAATGCAAAATGAAGACGTTTAGGAATTTATTTTTGATTTTAAGTTGTGTGTGGACCGCTACAACGTCACCAATCTAGCTAAAGCAACCTAGCGACCAAAACCATTGTCAAAGCTTCTTGCACAAGACTTTGAGCTATTTATTTAATTCTGAAACCCCCATGTCACAACACACCTCTAACCAATGACACTTACAAAATACCTACGCCAAGATTAAATTTGGGTGTTATATCGCCCGAATTCAATTCCATAAAGTCGTATGGATTCCTTAATGAGTTATCTATCCCCTCATGTAACCAAAAATGTAAGTAAATCACCCAATTGATATCAGATTTCTTTACACCTTAATGACTTTGATTTTGTTCAAATATGAACTAGATTGGAAAATTCTAAAATACTAAGAAAAAATTTTCCGACCCAAAAGTTCTATCCATTTGATTTTCTACAATGATGGAACATGGTCATTACAGTTAATAGATGAGTAAGTATTTTGTAAAGCATTAAATGATTTAACTCCTTTATATCTTTATGTTCTATCTATTGTGGTCTTTTCATTGAGTCATTTCTCTTTGTCTATATGCTTACTCATACATTCAAATGTACTAATGTCATTCAGCATGCATTTTTTTATGATGCAGATATAGGTATTCAGGATCATCAATAGGCCCTTCATTGATATCACTCTACAGTTAAGCTAGTTTTTGGTGAGCCTTCTAGCATTTAAGAGGACTTCACATTTACTTTCTAGTTAGTAGTTTTTACATGTCGTGGTTTTTTACCTGACATCCTTCTTTAATAGTAGAGGCATTATAGATAGGCACACTCTAGGTGTTGCTCGGTATTTACTTTCCTTGAGTAATTTTGCAAATTATAAGTATGGTGGTTGTGTATTTTCCAGAATTTATGAGATAAATATTTCAATTTAAAATTTTAATTATGGTTTGATCCTATCATTGCTAGAGTAAGTCTTCCATTAAGTATTTATCGATGCCAACAATTTTATTGCTGGCTAGCAATGATTCTCGAGTACCGGTCATGTCCAAGGTCTAGGCTCGAGCCGTGACGGAAAAAATAAACAAAGTCACTCTTATAAACTCTTAATTAAAACTCTTAAATGGACCTTCTCCTTCCTCCCCTTTAATTTATTGCTTAGTTATTATTGTGTTGTTGGAGTTTTGCTTTTAGTATAATAAAAACAAATAAATAAATATCAATGTAAAATATTTAATTTAAACTAAATAGGTGCTTTTAGTTGGAGTATTTTAGTAATTTAACATTCAAATTATGGAGCCTTCAAATTCCACACAAAAGAAGAATTGAAAACTTAATAAGTTGATAGTTTAGAGATGTGAGGAAATCCTTCAATTCATCACCAACAAAGGGTAGTATGAACATATTTATCTTGTCTTATTAGAAAAATTACAACCCTTTAGAAAAGTCAAAATCCTTCAGAAATGTTAAAACTCACTTAAAAGTCTCAACTCCTAACAAAAATCACAATCATTCAATGTTAAAAGATGTGTGATGCTTTTGTATAATGTAATATAAATAAACATAAAATAACATATTGAAGATATATTAACTTGAGTGTTTTAAGAAGAAGAACTAAAATACAAAAAATTTCAAACTTATAGTTTAAAAATAAGCGGAGACCCCTATATTAATGTTCAACAAAGGGTAGTATAAAAATGTATTTATTGTATCTTATCAAAAATAATTTACTGACTTCTAAAAAGTCACAACTGTTCAAAAATGTCATTGTTCTTCAATGTAATAATGTGTCTACATATAATAGAGTTATATAAATAACATAAACTAGAGAAGATATAATAAATTGTGTGTAAAGGTGGACTATTATAATAATTTAACGTTATTCTATGGTATTCATTCTTTTAAGGTTGTATAGTTAAATATAAATATGTCTAATTTTTATTTAATATGAAAATTTTCAAAAATAAAGAAGACTTAATTTTCTGGTATCAAATTAAGGATATGTAGGACGTACAAAAACGACTTGTAATTTTGTGGTCTTAAACATGAAACATGAAAAGTTAGAATAAAAGAACGACAAAGGGCATAAAATACCCTTAAAGTATTAAATAGTAGAAAAAACGATATTTAATCCATTATGGCCTCAAAATACCTTCTCATCAACTATTGGCTCACAAAAAATGCACTTGTCATCCACTTTTGGGTTTTCAAAATTGACCACTTATACGATTTTAAATTTAAACTATTTAAATATTTTTTAAATACGTAGGGTTCTCAACTATTTGTTATATTTATTTATTGACTAGAATTTACTAAACCCACATCAATCCCACCCATTACTAATAAACCCACCCAATTAATAAACCTGCGTTCTTATTACCCAACGAGTGTTTCTATTACTTTTGAGGAGGAAAATGGTCTATGAAGTTTATTACCCTGATTCAGTCCTTAATCAACAACATAGTGATATTCAAGTGTCTAAATTAAAATTACCGATAAACTTATAAAATGTCTTATGTGTGTCATCTTAATTATTCATTCGTCTCAATTATATGATGTAACTTCATTAAAAAAATTTAAAAAATATTATATTCAAGTTTTAAAATTTAAAACAAATAATTAATATTCATAAAATTATATTTAAAAGTGTATGAATTAATTCGGGATGTACTACTTCTTTACCTTTAATCAAAAAATTTGAATTCAATATTGATAGAGAATATTATTGAAAGTGTTCTCAAAAATAAGCGGCTAAATTTAAATTTAATTGGGTCTTCAATTCGCACTCGAATAATTTTTTAATTCATTTTTAGAAATTTATAATTTTGTCGTGTTTTAGTAGTGTTTACGGCGATTTTGATATTAGAATTGGTTTATTAATTTGGTGGGGTTTAATTATTGATGGGTGTGTAGCGGGATAGTTAATAAATTAAATTATATTCAATAATTGAGCACTAAGTATTTAAAAAATATATTGAAATAGTTTAAGTTTAAAACCATGAAACAAGTGGTCAATTTTGAATCCAGAAGTGGATGACAAGGGTATTTTGGATCCAATACGTGGATGAGAAGGGCATGTTGGAGTCAATACGTTGATGGAGGGTAGTTTTGTACCATTTCCAATACTCTCAGGGTATTTTAGGCCCTTTCTCGAGAAAAGAATAGCCCCCCACCCCACTTCCCCCACAAAAGATATCTATTTTAAATTGAAAAAAAGTCTTCACCTAATAAATTGGACTGGAAAAGTACTAGCTATAGCTATTTTAGAATATTCAAACAAGTTTTTGTGTATGTCAATATGCAATATCCGATCCTAGTTAGTGTGTTGGACATAACACCCGATCTATTCAACAAGCTACAATCACAATTGCAATGCACATTCTCATAATCATATGATCAAATTTTGATTCAAGTCATAAAATCATTCATTTATACTCATTTGTGTTTGACGTATTCAATAATGCAACATTTGCATACATACATGCATTACAATGAAGCAAATACCAACATACATCAAACAAACATGAAATCATACTATCATCTACCTTAATTCACAGGATTAGGTCTCCCTCTAAGGTATAACCCGGATGGAGTAACTTAGGATTCATGTACGACTACTCCTTTTTTTCGTGCACGAAAGTTTACGCATGACTTCTACCATCAATTACAAGTATACTACACAATGAGTCACAAATTTACAACTACTCAATTAAATAAATTCATCCTACCTGGACGCCAAGCACCTGCACAAAATTATGGATCCAATTCTTGTTCTCGGACATCGTGACGGTGGATTTGACAAATAATTCGCAAAATATAGTCATCCTTGCGCTAGCAATCTCTTCCTCCATCTTTCCCAAGCCAAAGACAGCCTTTCAAGGTTTCTGGGTAATCCTCACCTTTTTTTAGGTGTTCTTGGAAAAACTGAAAATAAGGTTGCGTCATTAAAGTTTTGCCCCATCCATCCCACTCTACCATGAACTTTGTCACTCTGGTGTCGCCTCCCTAGAGGTAGCAAGCCTGTTGTGGTGGGATGGTGGCCCCAATTTTCTCTTGATACTCGGACAGGCCTGTTGTGGTGGGATGGTGGCCCCAGTTTTCCCTTGATACTTTTGCTTCCTCAATAATGATGGTTCAGGACGTTACAGTATTTTAGTAATTCAACTTTTGACTTAGATTCTTCTCACTTTTAGTATATAATATGATATGATAGATGGATGGGTGGATAGATGGATGGGTGGATGGATGGATGGATAGATGGATACATGGTAGATAGATGGATGGATGGATGTACGGATTGATTGACAGAAGTAATGAATAACAGAGAGACGGAAAGGCAGATGGACAAACAAACAGATAGACAGACAAATAGATAGTGATGGATGGATGGATGGATGGATGGAAGGATGGATGGACGGACAAATGGAAAGATGAACGAACACAAGGACAGACGGATGGACAGATAGATAGATAAATAGATTTTGCACTAGCTACCCATAATCAATATTATCCCTTTGTTTTCCAATTTCTTTCATTTTAATTTTCATTCTTAAATCGTATAAAATTGTTTGTTTCCAACGCGTGAATCCTTATCCTCTAGGGAATTCTATTTTTTCCTAAATCCCACATCGAAGTTCAGATCAAGAATCAAAAGATTTCAAACCTACAAATAACTCTACCATTCTCACTATTTGAAAAAAAATGGTTTCCAAAGCCGAAAGGGCTAAAATTTCTTTAATCGGATAGGTTGTTGGATTCACTATTCCAAGCCTAAGAATTGTTAATATTAGCTCAAGTTCTAAATATTTTTCTATCTATTTTGAGTCAATTTAGTGAGTGGGGGGGAGCTTATTCATGAACTCATCGTCTTGATTTGCTGTTCAGAGAAAGGTATAAGCCCTTCTCTTTTACATTTTTTTTTTTGCTTTTGTTTGTTGTTTATTCATATATAATTCTTGCTTGTTTTTCTTATATAAAATACTAGTAGTGAAGTTTTTATCCTATTGATTCGTTATTTTCATATAATAATTTGTTTAATTTCTTATTAGAATAGTATCTGCACCAATCAGTTTATATGATATAAGTTAAAAATACTTTCAAGTTTGATGTTAACGTATTTTTCTAAAAAAAAGTTATTGGGAATTTATTGTTTTACTTTTTTACCGAGCATATACTTTAACTTTTCTTATATTATTTTTATTATAGGATACACTTAGCTTCCTTAATTAGTAAATAGAGCAACTAATTAAAATGTTTTCATATTCTTTACAAACAACTTGCATTTGCACCTAATTTTGGCATGTTCTTTTTAAATCTAAACTATAATTTGATATGTTTTTAAAATCTAAACTATCAATTGGTATGTTTGAGGTATATGTAGAGCATTAGAAAATCTTGAATTAAAAAATTACGAGATTTCATTTGATACTATCTCCGTTCAATATAGAAATAAGGTTTCAATCTATTTAAGTCTATCCTATTTTCCAATTTTGAGAAAAACAAGTAGAATCTATTTAAGCATTTACTATGTACTATTAATGTTTTTTTTGCTTATTGGAATAATAAAGTCCGTTCTTTGATTTAGTAAATGATATTCTAAATCGAAAAGTTTTAATTGTTTTTTTTTTGCTTGATAATTGGAGTGAATGAATAGTTTATAGCCCGAAATGAATAAAATTGGAGCTTAAAAGTCCAACCAATGTAGCCACAAGAAAATACGGTCCAAATAAGAAAATTGCATTCTTATTTATTTATAATTGTCATATATTTACTGTTGTTTTGTAGTTTTTATTCTTAACACTCACATTTTATTTATTTTAACTTAGATGATTTCCCAGTGAGTTGCTTGAACTAATTTTATAAAAAAAAATTCCTTTACTGAAAGAGGGAATACATTTTTTCGCAAATTTCTAGATTATTTAGGTTCTCGAACTTAGTTATTTTTTAAATGAATTTGTGAATAATTGATAGTTTTGTCCATCTATAGATACAAATACAAATAGACTAGAGGTAAGAAGGAGCTTCCCTCGCTTTCTCTTGACAAGTGCTCAAATAAAACCTGAAGTGGCTTCTTACGTACTCTTCTTCTTCACTTCAAGCACTATGATTCTTTTATATAAATACAATAGGGTTTTTACACATGTCAAACAACATTTATAACAGCGAAAATTAATAGAACTTATGAGAGAGCCTCCCGATTCACAATGGCCAAATTACGTATTGGTAATCCCATTTCTGTTATATCAATTTCTGAAAAAGGCTTTGTTATAAATATGAACCCTCATCCTTCTACCATTAGTTTTTGGAATGTGAAATCCTTTGGGATAGAAAGACAATGAATGTACGCACCTCAGGTTTCTACACATAAGAGAATCTATGAGTATGTATGCACTTATGCAGTAGTGACATAAATGATCTTCAAACTATATGTTCTCCATTACCTCAAAGTACATTCATTTGTACTTAACAATCCTACAATAATGTAGACCCATTTTACTCACCCACACCTACAAATAAGGCATCGACATCTCGAAGTGGTATTCATTTCCCAAACACACTTCATTTCTATCCATGTTGCCTGTCCTATTTAATCCTGGGTAGTTTTGTAAACTAGTATCAAGTTATATCATCTTCTTTAAATCTAAACAATGGATATAGTTCTCTTTGCATGTAATAATGTATCTTTGCAGTAAACTGGCATATTTTTTACTGAAAATACTTAGTGACAATGTTACTCTAGATCTAGTTATTAATGAAACAAATTCATCTGAGCCGATAGGTGTATCATTCACTAAACATTCAAAAATGATCTTCCATGATAATTAATAAACAATCTGGATAGAGGATATCCTCTGTATCTCTATGATTGCAGACCGCAAATATCAATGTATAGACTGCTCAAGCACCAGCGGAACCACTGCCATTACATAGCATTGAAGAAACCCTAAAATATAGGGACTCACAACTAAAATATGTTGGTATCTATATTAGCTTATCAATTTAAAGGTTGCTTGGGGAAGATATTAGGTGCACTAAGATCCACATCGGCACATAGGTCATTAACTAAGAAAGTCAAATGTTGAAAATGATGTTGATTTAAATACACATGGAAGTATTTTGATTTCAAGGAAAATAATCGAAACTCCAATAAGAAAGAGGTTCGGGACTTTATTTTCAAAAATATCAAAGCTAAAGTAGATGATAGAAATTAGGATGACAAAGAGATGAATAATGATGATGTTAAAGGTGAATCCAATGAATTACATGTAAAAGATAATAGGAAGTAAGTTTATAATAAAAATGACTTTTTGATTCTCTTTCGTATGGTGCACTTGATCTTGAATTAGTCTGAAAAAAAAGGAAAAAAATATTATTGTACATTTGGAGTTTAAAAACATAGCTCATTCATACCACGTCTCATAACTCTGAACGAGTTATATTTATCAACTCAAAATGTCCCATAATTTTTTTTCGTTTGCCCGGAGAATGTCAAGTTTTGATTATTAATGATCAGGTGAACCATAGAAAGAAGTCATTCTTACGTTGAACACACTTCTTTTTTTATTTTATTTTTATATGTACTTCTCTGGTTTAACCTTTAACATCATCATCATCCATTAGTTTTTCATTCTCCTTTTCATCATCCTCTTTGATATTGTTATTTTTACTAAAAATGTCTCAAACCTCTTTCTTATTGAACTTTATATTTATTTCCTCAAAATAAAAATCCTTTTTAAATCTTCTTGTTCCACATGAGTTCTCGGCCTCTCTTCCCACCACATGATTTCTTGAACTTTAATGTGCATATAAAGTAACAATATTTTTTAGGTTTTGCCTTCCTAGTAAATGTCTTGTGTGTCGATGTCGTTTTCGATGCACCTTATCTCTTCCTCAAGCATACTTACCTTTATAATGATGATACCTTCAAATTTTTAGTTATGGATTTCAGAAATGACACTAGGGTTTCTTCACTGTTATTTGATGGGTGAGGTTTCATTGATAGTGCTGGTAAAGTATTTGCATTGGTATTTGTGATTTGTAATAATGAAGATGGAGTGGATTACATCAATTCGAACTGAGCTTTAATTCTTATGGGAGATAGTTTTGTCTTCTTTTTGAGTGATACACATGTTATCTCAATTGAATTTTGTTCATTAGTAATTATAATCACAGTAGCATTCACATCCAAAGAACACATCATTTTTGGGCCAAGATTTATTATTACACTTGAAAGAGAAGTCGATGTAGTTTCTAAAATTTGAATAGACGATATATTATATAACAATTTTGTTAATTTCCTAGGATTTGATTAGACTTATGGGGTGGATAGCAAGATTTAGGGAACCGGTACCAGCATGAGATGTAGAGGCCATAGTTGTATTTTTGGGGTAAGGAGAATCGGGTTTCATTATTGCAGGATCATTAGGTACAACTGACATACTATGAAGTGACGGAGAAGATATAACTTGCAAATCCTTTATGTCACTACCATACAATTATATATACTCATATAGTACGTCACGTGCAAAAATCTGAGATCCATAATTCCAATGTCTTTCCATACTAAGGATTTCACATTACAAGAAAATTGGTAGAAAGGTGATGGTTCATTTAGATTAGAAAGACATTATAAGGAATATCGGAAATCAATATGACAAAAATGATACATGATTTGATCTTCTTGGATGGGGTTGCTCTCTTATTAAAATCCAGGGTTTCCTTTACCATGAATGTGGTTTAACAAGTTCCAAAATATAATGAATTGGTAGTGATGAATTTAAAGAGAATAGATTAGAAAAATTCGATTGAAGAAGAAGAATGAAGAAATCGCTTCATGTTTTATTTGAGCACTTGTCAAGAGCGAGTGTGGGAAATTCCTTCTTGCCTCTTTTATATTTATTAAACCAAAGTGTCAATTATCCACAAATTTCAATGAATTGATTAGAGAATTTAAATTAACTAGAAATTTTCATAAAAATATGCACTTCTAGTGAAGGAACAATAATAGATAAAATTGGTTCAAGCAACTCTCCAAGAATTCATCTAAGTAAAATAAAAAAATAAAAATTTACTATTAAGAGTAACAAAAACATAATAATAGTAAGGAAACGATAATAATACATTGATAAAAATATTGGATGCTAGCACAAACATTCTTGTGGCTACCGTTGTTGGACATTTAAGTCAGATTCAATACAAAGAAAATAGTCAAAACATGTACTAGGTGTGGTACTTGATCCAACCAATAGTATCATGTACCAAACGTGGTACCTAATCTAATCAATAATATATATGAGGCGTGGTATCTGAGCAAATTAAGAGTTATCCAGTATCATGCTTGGTGCCCGAGCCAATCAAAAATATGTATCAGGTGTGGTACCTATAATGAAGAAATATCTCATGCCATGTGTGGTACCCGAGATAACCAAAAATATGTACTAGTGTAGTACCTAAGCCCACCAACTAATATTTTGTAGAAGGCATGGTACCCAAGACAATCAATATTCACACAAACACAGTTTCAATCACACTGCTAATACGAGTAAACAAAAAAACCTTCATTACATGAGATTGTCAAAAGTTCATCATTTCCACATTCAATCCTTATTTTTTTTCCCCAAGATGTATTGTATAGGTTTCACTAGCCTCTCTTTCTCTCTCAAGATGCACTCAATCCTTAGGCACTCTCTCGATACATATCGATAAGACACACAATTCACACCGAATGAAAATAAAGAGAGAAATTTACATACGTTTAAGTAAATTTAACTCGACAACATAATAAACCTTACATGTTAAAACACCTTAATCTTCAAAGAACAACAATAGGAATCAAGTTAAGCTAAAGGATAGCTAGTACACAATTTATCTATCGAAAAACTTGAGTTTTAACTAATAACTCAACACTCTCCTACACTTATGCTTCTCTTTATATTGAAAATTACAACAATATAAAAAAATATACATATAAATATCCAATATTCCAGGCATAAAAACATCAAATAAACACCTTAATATAGCCCAACTTCATTGAAAAATCTAAATAAGGTTTTCTGACCATTTAATTGTATGTCCTAGTTATCATAGCTTAACTATTACTTTGATTCACTCAACTAAATATTAAGAGTGATATTATTACCACAAAACAATAGAAAGACACCCGATAAATCTGATTCCTTCTTCTGGAAGAACCCTTCAACCCACAAGCAAAGAGGAGAAAATAAGTAACACAACCTCTATGAACATTTTAAGGGGAGATCACGTTGAGATCTTGTAGTTTTTTGTACTTAGTTGAAGGGATACTGTTAGAGAGAGTTTAAAAGTGTTTGTATTCTGAATTGAGAAAAAAATGAATTAAAGTCAAGCTGAAATGTATATATCATCAAATATAATTTGCACCTACTCAAGGGGACCTTACTATAGGTTGTTAGTGTTGTCTGGCTAAAATGTAAACACATCTCTTGTTTTTTATAATATCAACAAATGGTTTAATATGTTATAAACTAGACTTGTATATCTTCAAATTAATGTATTATAGGTTCTCTAACTCTTCATAAATTGGGAGATGTTTGTAAAAATATAGGAAATATAAGGAACTATTTTGGAACACTTTATCACAATGAACCCTTAACTTGAAATTTAGTGTTAAGGATTTCCTTGCCTAAAACTTAGCTTTTTATACTTCAAATATTTCCAAATACATTTATGAGTAAATTATTAATTTATATCATCATTTCTTTTTGTTGATGTCAACTTAGTAGCACATGTTCTAGTAGTTACGGGGTGTTAAAAGGAGATATTTCATTCATAGTTGAGGGCATGAAACAGAAGTATAATTTCTAAAGTAACTGCGACTTCACTCTAGAGAAGAGTTTCAACATAGCTGGGTAGGGGAGGAATTTTGTAATATCGTGCAAGAGTTCACCACCAAAAAGTGGATGCCCCTTCAAACACCATACGAGGCTTCTTTATAGAGTTGGTCATGGAATTTTATGCCTCTATCAGGAAGGGAAAGATTCAATGGGCCTTTGCAAGCTAGTAGAAATTTTTTTAAGCTGCCTTCAGTTCTTGTGAGAGTAGTGGAAGTCAACATCTCATAAGAGAAAATAAACTCTCTTTTGGGATGAAAAGATAAGGAATGGATCTACATGTGCTGGAAAAATTACCACTAAGAGCAGCCAAATTTGATGGGTTACCAACAGAATTGATGTGGACTAGCCAACCGGGGCTACAATGGGAGGTGATATATTTCGTGAAGACTTGAATTTTGAAGCCAAGCTCTAACTGGAACTTATTTCTGTGGCCCATGCCCTCCAAGTATGACCAAAGAGTCCATAACTCATGCTGGAAATTGTGTATTCCATACTCATCCTTTTTTTTAATTATGGGAGTCTATATAAACTATGTTGAAATAGTTGTGATGCAAGTACGAAGAAAGCCATGGAAAATTACCCTCCATATACCCTTCCTAGTTCTACCCCTGGTTATTGTTTCCCCCACTATCGGGGGTGACTAATAGGGATCACAAGAGATACACCTAGGTAATGAGTCAGAGATTTGGAATCATTTGGGAATTTTTTAATATCGATTTAGTGTCCTCAAATTCTTAATTTTTACCATAAACTAATGTTAAGGCTCTGATTTTAGGTATATGGATTGAGAAACAAAGCAAGGTTACTAACAGGAAAAAACAAAATGAATAAATAAAGAAAGAAAAGCTTGATGATCGCCAAGAGATCTTGGCAAATCGTGGAGTGGCTAGCTTGACCGCCTAAACTCCAATGTACCATCATAATTCTTGAGGATGTTGAGTGCCAAGGCAAAAAGGCCATAGAAGAGATCAATGGGCGGTTTGCCGAGTGGTTCAGCGACCCAACTTACTTTGCCAAACCACACTATGTGGCTTATTTTTGGCAAGTATAAATTAAATTTTGAACAATTATTTTAGTATGCTAATTTATGTTGACTTAGAGTGATTTAGTTTAGGATTTTTCTCTCTTCATTTTTTCATAGTTTCTTTGTATTTTTGAAGGATCTTGGAGATGTAATAATTAGGAGATTTTTTAAGTTGGGGTGTCATGAGTCCATGATTTGGAATCATTTAAGGCTATATTTTGATACATTTAGAGTCCTCAAATGCATAGTTTGTCTCAGAAACTGATGGAAAACCTTAAGTTTCATATATTTAGACTTCGAGACAAGGCATCAAAATAATTGAGCTAAAAGGAGCAATGTAGCTAAAAGAATAAGAAAAGACAGCCTGAGGATTGCCTAATCCATTAGGAAAATCGCCAAATATCCTTATTCTCGCCTAGTGTTCCAGTGTGCTAAGACCAACACAAAGATTCTAAAGGCTAAAGCAAGATGACAATGGAATATACAAAAGGGTGAATCTCTAAGTTGTACGACATTTGCGACTAACACCACCGAGTGATCCTTCACACTATAATTTTTGACAACTATAAATACTTTTTTTAAGTCTTATTTTACTGTCTAGAGAATTGAATATCAAGATTTTGTGTAACCAGTCAGAAGACTTCTAATTTTAGTTCTTAGAGTTTTGGAAAACATTGTTCTTGAGATTTTAAGACTTGAAGGTTTCCAAATCGAAGAAGTGGCTATTCAAGAATGTTCATCGTAGAACTGTATAAATACATTTTCTATCGTACCCAATTGACGGAAATACTTTTCGATATCAATTTCTATATCTTTACCATGTCTAGCTAAAACCACAATTCTTGGGGTGTGATAATATAAATATGGATTGAATTTATTGTTGGGTCTTGCTAATTAGCAATTAATTTGTTGTTTAAATGTGATTTCATTCAATAGTTGTGTATGAAGTTGATGGAATTTTAGTTGTAAATATAATTTCATCATCCTTTTTTTGCTTGCTCGAGAGAGAGGTTTTAATACCAAGTCTACCGAATTGATAGCCTGTGGATATTGGGTTGTCATGGGTTTAGCTTGGGAGAGTGAATCCTAAACCATCCCCACATAATCAGCTCGAGAGAGTTAATGGGATATGGCAAAGGGTGTCCATAATTACGGATTATCGGTGTTCGAGAGAAACCAATTTGATTCGGGGTAAGTTGCTCAAGAGAGAATTTACCCCACTAAAGTCTATCTTAGTCACAGATCTACAGCGATTTCAATAGCATGAACCCAGTTGTTTATTTTAGCCCATATTTCTATCACATCCAAAGAATCATGTCTACCTATTCGTATCTCTATTTTTTCAGTTTTAGGTGATAATTGATTAAATACCCCCCCCCTATATAATTGACATTTGTATCGCCCCTTGAATTTGATATGTTTTCATTTGTAAATGTTTATAGCTATGACTATTTATATAATATTCATACTTCACTATCATTTCTCGTAGCCACTCCCTGTGGGATTCGACCTTAACTCACTTAGTTAGGTTATATTACTGACTAACGACCTTCAAAACTTAGTATTGGATGAAGTGTTCTGATACATAAAAACAAAATTCCCACCTTTTGTTTTGATTTGTGACTATGTTTTATTAGTATATTTGGGTTGTTATGCTTAGACTGTTCTTTGTACAACTTTTTATAGATGTTTGAGCTTCTGGACCCTTATGCTTTAATTGTAAATGATTTGACACTTCCGAAAAAGTTTTCCCCACATCTTGTATGTACTTGAATATGGCTGTTCTTTGGCAAATTTGAGTCGCGGTGTTAATTCATAGTGATGAATTGGATAGTGCTCGCAACTAAATGAACATGAATGTACATCTATGATGAGGATAAATGAAGTTGCATAGGCAATATGTGAAATTTTTTA
This sequence comes from Solanum habrochaites, assembly GCA_027704765.1. Taxonomy (NCBI): domain Eukaryota; kingdom Viridiplantae; phylum Streptophyta; class Magnoliopsida; order Solanales; family Solanaceae; genus Solanum; species Solanum habrochaites. The sequence continues at coordinate 17,197,141 of JAKWJA010002494.1, forward strand.
ATCTTGTTCTGATTAGCCAATAATCAAATAGAGTTTCTTGCGATGAACATTGCACATTGCAAAAGTGTGGAGTCTTGTTTGACTTTGGTGTTAATTTCTTTTGTGATGATCTTACTGTGAACCATGCATAATGACACCTAGAATTTGTCCCGGTGGTCCACTTTGCTAAGTGATGTGATCTCATGATATGATCTTACGCAACTTTGAAGAGCGTATACCAATTTGGCACATACCTCTTTTGTGGCCTACCTTGTGAGTGTGGGAACCTCTTTTGAACACCGTTTGAGTATTACCTTCCTTTGGAAGAAACTTGATGAAAACATGACTTTTGTTAAGCCACTACCTATAATCTTCTTGATTTGTGGTTGATTGAATAGCCAACTTAGGCCAAAAGACTAAGTTGGGTGTGTGTGAAAAGAGTAGGCAAGTCAAGAAGTGCAAAAAAAGTAATCCTTTGACCCATGATATTGAAAAGAATGAAACCCCTCCATATTAAAAAAACAGAGAAAATGAAAAAGAAAGAAAAAGTTGTAGAATACAGATGTGAAACTGAAAAATAAAATAGGGTTTCTAAACAATCCATGGAAAAGTGAATAATGGGATGACTTATGAGCACGAAAGAAAATGATGAAAGAAGAAGAAAGGAAGTGTTATGAGTACCACATTTCATGAAGATAAAAGTCACTAAGCCTAAATGATCATATCTTTACACTCAACCCCATTACAAGCCTTGAAAAGACCTTTTTGATCTTCAGTGAGCTGGAATAGAGGTTGACTGGAAGATACGGGTAAACCTATGGTTAATTCATGCATTGTGTTCATCTTTCTGAGTGTGAGCATTGCATTTGATTACGGAACTTAAAATTCTTGAACCATTGTGTGTGGGAATGGAATCATTCCTTGTTTGTGGGTATTTGATCACTTTCGTTGAGCTTGAACTTGAATTTGAAGCAAGACTCCTGAGCTCGAAAATCTTTGACAATGGTATGTTAGAACTTGAGTCATTAAGTACACAATTGATCCTTGCATGAGTAAGTTAAGTCTTATTGTGTACATTCATGATTGAGTCTTGTGTAGCACCCCGAGACATCCTTTTCAAACTATTATACTTGAGTTTTACTTGAGGACAAGCAAAATTTTAAGCTGGGGGTGTTGATGAGTCCACGATTTGGAATACTTAGGAATATATTTTGGTAGATTTTGTAACGACCCTAAGTACCCCCTAGGCATTACTAGAATACTCAACAGCGAAGAGGTCTTATACAATCTCTTAGCATTCATCATAGCATGTATCATAAAATAAAACTGCGGAAAATTTAAAACTTTTTACGTGGAAGTTCACTTCACTTCTTATAAGAAAATATATCCTCTAAATCTGTCACAAAGTAGTATCTATAAGGAATAGAAACTTGGGACTTAACCCATACAATCAATAAGAACATCTCGAATTAGAAGTTACAGTATTGTCTTTTAAAACATAACGAAACTAGAAAGCTAGAATACGGGTCACCCTCCTCAAACTTGAGGACTGACCAACTTAGAGAAGCAATCCAAGTGTCATGAAAAGTAGCCTTGAAAACCTTAACGGTCCGAATCTACAATGTTTGGGGAAAAGGGAAGAAATTATGGGTTAGTACATCACACAGTACTAAGTATGGCTTCCATACATAAGATTCATCAATGCATGTATAAAATAACATTTTAGTCAAAGCAATGCTCTCTATCAATTAAACCCAACATGCACATATAGTAAATATCATAAGCCAACCCAACATGTGGACAACCAAAATAATACTTGTGTAATGCAAAGAATAGAACCCCATAACCCTATTCAAAGATAAGTATCACATTAAGAAACCTACCTTATACATACATTCAAAATATCATATTTCATCATAACTTGCTACATTCATAGAGATCATTTATAGCTTAACATACAAGAGAATCATCAACATAATCAAAAAATAACACAACTAGAACCATCCCCTTAGGATCCCACAAGTGCAATATGTAAGAGAAGTCCCATACCTTCCTCACACTATGTAGAAAACCCCTCAATAAAATCCCCAGTAAGAGTTCACACATTTCCATTATTCATTCACTTTTACTTTAGGGAAAGAAGTTGCAATAATCGATATTAGACCATGCGGCTATAGAAAAAAGAGGGTTAACACTTGCCTAAGGTTTAACCTTTCGTACATGGATATCTAGGTGGATCCACTAGAAACCCTAACTTGATAAACGTAGGGGTTTCCAACTCATGATACAACATATATACTTGGAATTCAAACATACTAAATGTGAGGAACCCATGTGGGGAGCCAGACTTTCTAAACTTGCAACCCTCATCTCATTTACATGCCCTTTTAATTCTAAGAATTTATTCCCTTTAGTGATCATCTTTATTCATCATACAAGTTCACATTAGTCTCTGCTATACCCCTATGTAAAGATCTCATCATAATTGCTCATTGGTAATCATAACCCTTTCACTTTAGAAAGCACTAAAAAGTTAGTAAGACTTTCACTAAAATACTTTATTATAATCATGAGAACTACTTTCAATCATATAACAATCATACCATAACATGCATACATACTACATGGCTAATCCAAGTTTGTAGGGAAAAGGGTGAGAAATGATTGTCATCACCACCACAACAACACATTTAACATAGGATCATTACTATCTAAGTAAGTCATCTTTCATAATTGAAATCAATAAAGAACCAACCTTCATAACTCCTTGAACCTTCATGGGACTTCATATCTCAATTTCCCAAGAATACATACTCAATACATAAACAAGGTAAATTCAAGAATCAAAACGTAGCTAACATCATTCTACATAATCCATATACTCGTCATCTTCCATAATTCATAAAATTTCAAGGTTTTTATGAGTTTAGGGAAGAACAAGGGTCCAAGGGCGAAAAGGAGGAAATCTTAAGTGATTACCAACATTTAACCATAATTACATAGTTAAACAACAATAAAGTATCATAATTAATCATAATTTAGTCACAATTTCATTTTGAAAAGAGGATCCCTGTTTAGATAGAACCCCTAGTTGGGGGAGTTTTGGAATACTCCTTGAAAGGCCTCTTGGGGAAAGAAATCCCAAGAGTGAGGGAAACCATATATTAAAGATGATTAGCCACGAATCTTAGTTGGATTCCTTGTTGAATTTGTCTACTTCTTGAAGCTCTAGGGTTCCTTCCATGGAGGTTTGAGTTAGGAAGAGAAAATCTAGAGATAAGTAGGAACCTTTTGGGGGGGTTTTGGGATTTTGAATTGTGTTGTCTTGTTTAATGAGTTAAATTATCTTAAAATACAATAAAAATGCTATTTACCGACCCTACATTTAATTGTCGAAGGGTGGAATTTACCAAACCACTCTTGGCTTGGCCTTACAGTGCATCAGCTTGCAGGAACCATCGACGCCTTCCAACGACATTTCTTCATTCCATGAATGGACCATCCTGAAAAATTGTCGTTTGCATCAAAGTATGATCCATATGGAGCCTTGGCTCCACATTCTAAGTGTGTACTTACTCCAAAAGATGAAGTGTGAGTCAATTAATGGGGTGTCATTTTCCATCGTAGTGTGCATATTGTTTTAAAAGCAGCTTTTGTGTCAATGTTTGGGTCCTCATTGAGGACCCTTAGGGTGCTTTGGGGCATTTGTACCTGGGCGTTTTGTCCCAAAATTTTCTCTACGGTGTTCCCTAAGTGTTTTTACAAGGTATGACCTTTATACGACCCTTCCAAGACTTCAAGGCACACTTGATCACGTTCTCTAGTCTACGAACGTCATGGACGTTTCTTGACGTTCCGACATTAACACCTCCTAATTAAGCTACTTACATTTATTTTAGGTCTAAGATCATTATTATTAATCATGTAAGTCTCTAGTCTAGGTCATAATATTTCTAGGGTGTTATAGATTTAGTGTCCTCAAATGTATAGTTTGTCTCAATAATTAATGAAAAACCTTAGTTTCAAGTATTTAGACCTGAATACAAAGCATGGACACAATTGAGAATAGAGGATCAAGGTATCTAAAAATAAAGAAAAGATGGTCTGAGGATCGCCTAATCCCTTAATAAGTCGCGAAATTGCCTTATTTACGCCTAATGTTCGAATGTGTTGAGCCCTAATGGAGAGGATCATGACGGTGGTGAAAAGATCCATCATCGTGTCGATGAAAATTTCTATGAAGTAGTACTATATCAACTAATGATCCCGAATGTGGATATGTTCAAAGGATAAAGTATGATGACGATTGAATATACAAAAGGGTGGATCACCGAGTTGACCACCGATCCAGACTAACTTCGTCAATTAATTCTTCACAACATAATATTTGATAACTATAACTACATTTTTAAATTGTTTGTTTACTATCTAGAGAATTGAATATCAAGACATTGTGTAACCAGATAGAAAACTTCTACTTTTAGTTCTTACAGTTTTGGGAGACATTATTCTTGAGCTTTTAAGACTTGAAGGTTTCCAACACCAATAAATTGGAAGTGGGTATTGAAGAACCTTCATCCTAGACCTGTGTAAATATATTTTCTATCATACGCAATTGATGGAAACACCTTTCGGTGTCGATTTCTATCTCTTTACCATGTCTAGCTAAAACTCCAATTCTTAGGGTATGATCATGTGAATATAGATTTAATTTACTACTAGGTCTTGCTAATTTATAATAAATTTGTTGTTTAAATGTTATTTTTTCAGTAGTTGTGTACGAAATTAATGGGATTTTAGTTGCAAATATAATTTATCTTCGTGTTTTTGGCTTTCTCGAGAAAGAGGTTTCAAAACCAAGACTAGTAAATCAAGAGCCTATTGTTATTGGCTTGTCATGGGTTCAACTCGAGAGAGTGAATCCTAAACCTGATCCCACACATTCAGCTCAAGAGAGTGAATGGGCTAAGGTGAAGGCAATGCATAATTGCGGCTTATCGGTGTTTGAGAGAAACTAATATGATTTAGGGTAAGTTGTTTAAGAGAGAATTCACCCCCACTAATGTCTAGCTTAGTCAAAAATTTACATCTATTTACTATCAATATCATGTACCTAGTTATTTATTTTATCCCATATTCCTATCATATCCCGAAAATCTCATCTCCTAATTCATATCCCAATTTTTTCAGTTTTAGTTTATAATTGAATGGATAACCCCCCCCCCCCCCTTGATAGTTGACACTTATGTCACCCCTTGAACTTGATATGTTTTGATTCGTAAATGTCATTAGCTATAACTAATCGAAATTGATTCATACTTGGCTATAAATTCTCGTAACCACTCCTTGTGGGACTAACTACCTTTGACACTTAGTATTGGATGAAGAGTCTCGCATTGTGAAGGCTAAATTACTCTTACCCGGTTGATGGAAAATTGATTTGGTATTCATTTTAACTCTTTTATGGTGTGATCATGTGATTATGGGTTTAATTAGTTTATGGGTATTATTAATTACTATTTTAAATGCTAAATTAAAGTGGGTTTCATCATTAATTGTGGTTTAGTTTATGAATTGTAGTTACAAATGCATTTCTAATTTTATGTTCTTGGCTTTCTCGAGAAAGAGGGTTAAGAAATAAGATTATTTATTAATGATTTGTAGGTATTGGGTTGAGTTGGGTTTATCTCGAGAGAGTGAATCCTAAACCAAATCCTACCCATATAGATTGAGAGGGTGGATGAACTATGAAATGGGTAGTTCTTCAATTTTATGCTTGTTGATGTTCAAAAGAAATCACCTGATCCGGGATAGTGATTCAAGAGAAAGTTATCTTCTTATAGTCTAGCCTACTCACTAATTTTTGGTTGTTTACTAGTAGTTTCAATATCCATATAACCTAATTTTCCTATAACTAATCACATCCGGAGAATCCCTCTCCTTATTGTTAGTTCTTATTGTTTGTGAATATTTGTATTTTATAATTTCAAACCAAAACCTCTAATCTGACATTTGTATCACCACTTTTGATTTGTTTCATATATTTTTTTATAATTGTTAATGCTATAGTTGATTACACCACATTTGCACTTCCTAATTAAATTTGAACATGTACCGCTATGTGTCAGATTCGACCACAATTCTTTGTCATATATTATACTACCTAAGGATCGTTTGCACGTAGAATTGGATGATGTCTTTTTGAAATGTTAATAAAAATCAGGTCGTTGTCGTGTAGTGGTGTTCTTTAAAATTCTTTTGGAAGTTGAATTGTCATGTTTATAGTTATAGATGAATATACTTATTTCAGTTTTGGTTTTGTGTTGCTTGTGTTAAAATAGAGGGTGATATGAGCGTTAACGGAACTAATGGTAGCCAAGTGGGCCACCAAGATGAGGTAGGAAACCTCAATTATGTCAATGACCTAGTCCAAATGGGTGGTGCTGGGGAAATTCATTTACCTTCGACTAAAGGAAATTTTTCACATCAAAAGCGCCTTGCTTCAGCTCTCCCAAATGAAAGGATTATTTGGGGGGCTGGCTCATGAACAATCCCATGAGCATATTAGGTATTTTTTGGATGTATGTGGAATTTTCTCATTTAAGAACATACCGCAAGAATCAGTTCGTCTTAGGTTTTTCCCATTTCTCTGATGCACGAGGCTAGTAAGTGGTTGGCTGAGTTTCCAAGAAAATCCATCACTTCTTGGGATGAGCTTACTATTGCACTCCAAGTCCGACTCTTTCCCCCATAGAATATGATGACCCTAAGTGATAGTATCCAAGGTTTTCGAAGGATATCCAATCCACGATACGTGGATGAGGTTTAAGAAGTAGGTGTTGCAATGTCCAACTCATGGATTTCCCAATAATGTGTTGCTGCGATACTTCTGTAGGAGCCTCGACTGGGGAACAAAGGAGTTGTTGATCAACTTGTTCCCGGTTGTATAATGCAGCAACCCTACGAAGTAGCTTCCCAACTCCTTGTTTTTTGACTAAGTTCAATATGGAATGGTACACACGTGAGGACCAAATCTCTCCTCTTAATTTTGGAATTAAAAAAGAGTAGATCAAGAAGAATTAAGAGAGATACCAGACCATGACCAAAATGATGACCCACCGAGATATCTTGGTTTAGAATATCATGGGTGTTGGTACAATGAGTATTAGTGTTATGGGTGTTGGTGGAGTAAACCTAGATTAAGCACATTTTGAAGCGTTGTACAATGAGAAAGTGAACTTTCTAGCCAATCAAGGAGGAGATTAGCATGCAAACTGCCCAAGATCGGGTGGAAATCAATGTTGGAATAAAGCTAAGGGTTGGAAAGACCGTGATAGATATTAGATGTGATTATGATGCCATGTCGAAGGAAAGAGAATGGAAAAGCATATGTATGTTACTTCCCATGAACGTCAAAATCCCAACGAATATGAGGGTGGCTATATGGAAGACATGCTCTCATGCATTCTCAACAAGGTTGAAAGGTATGATAAAGTATTGAAGGAAATGAAAGTGGATTTCTCGGCTATTAATTAGATGATGACCTTTGAATCAGTATGTATTAGGCAGCAAGAGACCAAAATGGTCAAATTTCCTCATATTTGAATCCAAGACGACAAGGAGTTTGCCTAGTGATACAATATCAAACCCCAAAATTAAGACTGTATGGGTACTTTCATTGAGCCAAGACATTAACTAAAGCGTTTCTTGGAAGGAAACCCATGTTTTAATTCTTTAAGTTTGATTTTGAATAACAGGTGTTGATTATGTAGGTTGAAAAGTAAAGTGTGTTGTAAAAGAATCAGTTTGGAGATATGAAATTCCAGTCGGTGAAGAGGTCGACAAGCCCAACATACACTATAGTTGGATCGAAAAAACCTAAAGCAGAAGTTTGTAAATCTTGGTAGGCCAATTTCTCAATCGAAAACTCACCGAAGAGGTTAGCGAGCCTGATTTTATTCATCGTTTGAACCCTCAACTTGACTAGAGGTCCTGTAAAACTTTGTGAGGTAAAGTACCACTCGACGCATTGCCTAGTGGTTTACCGTGGATGACTTACTCCACCGAAAGGGGTATGAATTGAAAGGTCTTAAAAGTCCAGATGGTTCAAAATTTCAAAATCTTTCATATTCTCTCATTTCTAACCCCATACACACTCCCCCACACTTTAGATATTCCCTACTTTACAATTGTATTCACTTTTGGTGTGTGATTTCATACCCGGATTGGAGTACATTCCTGCCTAGCTTTTCAATTTCTCAATTCAACACACGTGTTTATTTCTGAATCCTGTACTTTAGTTTATTGTTTAAACTCAAATGCAATCGGTAATTGCTTATTTATATGTGTTGGGTAATTTTTTAAATGGTGTTTTTATTTATTGGGTTGCTCGTAGTGCGTCCAAACATGTGCATAAAATCTTAAATTGATGATTTTTTGTGTTTTGTACATTAAAATTGATCTTAATTTGTTGTGTTATGGTTATTTTGTGTTGGGTCTAGTTGGGTGAAGTTTGAGTAACTTTGAATTGTTTCAAATGATGTAATTTGCCCAATGATTGAGTGTTTGAAGTTATTCTTAAGGGAAAAAGTCGTGAAATGGAAAATTTTTGCCAAACTAGGGAAAGTTTGAGTACCCTGAAGGCATGGTTCATATAGGCATAGTATGAATTGCATGGTGTGTGTGTGTCTAATTTTGAATTTAGGGGTTGCAGGCTTGATTTTAGGAAACGGTGTTGAAAGTCGAGGTTTTAGAGTTGAGGAAGTTGTAGACCATCTGAAGTCCAGAGACTTCACTTAATTGTTTGAGTCAGCAGAGGTTTTTGAAGTTCTCGATGCAGATTTTCCAGGCCATTTTGATATGTCTCGGGATACAACCAAACATGACTATATGGAAGATGTGGTTGTTGTTGAGTCAGTGGCTGAGACAGATAGAGAGCAACTCGATGTTCAAGAGGTGATCATTTATAAAGACCTACCTGATCTAGAAGAAGGGATAGTACATTCATTCATTTAGACATCATTGACAGATACCTCCAAGGCAGGCTCTAGTAGAGCCACAGTTGATGCCCAATCCCATAGTGTGATCCTAGGAACTGATTCCCCGACAAGTGGAGTGACTGAGTTGATAGGAACATTCTTTTACCTCCCTTTCTGTTGTTTTATTAAATATCTTTGTTTTAGTTGCATTGAGGACAATTGATTTTCTTTTGTGAGTGAGGTGAGGTATTTTCGTACCTAACTCTTATAATTTGGTGATGTTTGTCAACATTAGGTTTTGTGATATATATTTGTATTTTGATCGTAATCTTATGGATGTTTGAGCTTGTGACTTATTTTGAATGAAAATGGTTTTTACCTATTATTAAAATTTGTGCCACCTTTATTTTTTATGATTGTAGTTGTTCTTGCATGAATCTGAGTATCGGTGATGATCAATACCAATGACTTCAATAGTGTTATTAATTGAACGAAATGAATGTGCGTCTATGATGAGGACAATAAAGTTGCATAGAAAATGTGTGAACACTAAATATCTTCTTGTGATTAGCCAATTATCCATTGAGTCTTTTTTGATGAAAATTGCACACTAGCTACAAAGTGCAGAGTCTTTTTTGATATTGATGCTAATGCCTTATGTAATGAGTTTACCTTGAACATTTTGTGTGATTACACCTACAATTTTCCCCGTTGGTCAAGTGGACTAAGTGATGCAAGCACTTGAAATGATCTTAGACAACAATTTTGAAGAGTGAAATAATTTGACAATATACCTCTTTTGTAGCCAACCTTGTCAGATGTGTAAACCCTTTCTTGAAACCTCTTGATACTTGTCCTTTTCTTGGAAGATACTTGAAAATTTGTGATCCCTCTTTATTTATTCACCCATAACTTTCATGAAGAGTGATTTGTTTGAATAGACAACTTAGGTCAAAAGCCTAAGTTGGGGTGGTAGTGAATAGAGAAGGAAAATCATAAAGAGTGAAATATTCCCCCCTTTGAGCAATGATTTTGAAAAAAAATGGAACCCCTCCATGTAAAAAATGAAAAAAGATGAAATCAAAGAAATAGAAAAAAAAATATGAAATAAAGTAGTGGAAGTTGCAAAAGAAATGGGGTGTCCGGTAGTGCATTTGAAATTAAATAATTAGGGTGAATGATGACCATTACCAAAATGGTGAAAAAAAGGAAGAAAGTGATGGTTAAACCACACTTCATGAAGGCAGTTGTTACTGAGCCTAAATAACCATGCTTTTACACTAAGACCGATTACAAGCCTTGGAAAGACCTTTGTCATCGTGAATAAGCTGAAACGAATGTTGATTGAAAAATAAGGGCAAACCTATGGGTGAAGTCATGTATGTGTTCATCTTTGTGAGTGTGAAAGTTTTATGTGATTCCAAAGCTATAAATTGTTGAATAAATTTGTGTGAATAGGGAATCATCTTTCTTGTGAGGGTATTTGAGTACCATTGTTGAGCTTGAACTTGCGTTTGGAGCATGCACTTGAGCACCTTTGATAATGGTGAGTCACAATTTGAATCTTTGAGTGCATAATTAATCATTGCATGAGTAAGTTAAGCCTTGTTGTGTGCACATGTTGTCTTATGCATCACTATTTGAGACATCCTCTTTGAACTGTTGAGCTCAATTTTTACTTGAGGATAAGAAAAATTTTAAGTTAGGAGTGCTGGTGAGTCTGAGATTTGTACTCATTTGGGGAAATTTTAAGTTAGGGGTGCTGATGAGTCTGAGATTTGGACTCATTTAGGGCTTTGATTATATAGATTTAGTGTCCTCAAATGCTTAATATGTGTCATAAACTAATGTTAAACCCTTGAATTTCATGTATATGGACTGAGAAACCAATCAAAGACAATAACATGCAAAAAGGACCAAAACAAACTTGAAAAAAATAAAGAAAGACAAGGTTGGTGATTGCCAAGAGTACTTGGTGAATCGCCGAGTGGCTAGATGGACCTCCTAAACTTCCAGTATGTCATCCCTAAGGAAAGAAACAAAGTCGGTGACAAAAAGAGTAGTCGGTGTAACGTTGAGCAGTTCCATGATTTAAAAAAAGATCCCCAAAAGTTACAGAACTTGAGGATTTTGAGTGTAAAGGCAAATAAGGGATGGAAGCGATCAATGGACAATTCACAGAGTGGTTCGATGAACCTGACTTACTTAACCAAATTGCCCTTTTTAGCTTATTTCTAGCAACTATAAATTTGATTTTGAACAATATTTTAGTATGTTGATTTATACTTATTTATGTTGACTTATATTGAATTAGTTTAGAAATTTTCTCTCATGAGTTTTAATAGTTTCTTATTAGACTTGAAGGATTTTGGAGTTTCAGTTCAGAGATTTTGCAAGTGGATTACTGATTCGTTCGATTTTGGGCATTGTAAAGGCTAAATTACTCTTACTCATTTGATGACTAATGGATTTGGTAATCGTTTTACTCTTTTATGATGTGTGGCTAACAACCCATTTTTGTAGAGTGATTATGTGATTGGGTTGAATTAGTTTATGGATATTGTCAATTAGTAGTTTAAATGCTAAATTAAAGTTGATTTAATGATTAATTGTGGTTCAGTTTATGAATTTTAGTTGGAAATACAGTTCAAATTTTGTGTTCTTCGCTTGTTCGACAGAGGTTTTAGGACTAAGATTATTGATTTATGATTTGTAGGTATTGGGTTGAGTTGGGTTTAGCTCAAGATAGTGAATCCTAAATACAATCCTACTCATCTAGTTTGAGATAGTGGATAAATTAAGGTGTGGGTTGTTCTTCATTTTTATTTTTGTTGATGTTCGAAACAAATAACATGATTCGGGATAGTTGTTCGCGAGAAGCTATCTCCCTTATAGTCTAGCCTACTTAAAAAAATTTAGTTGTTTACCAGTTGTACCAATTATCCGTATATCAAAATTTACATCAGACATTCATGTCTCCCCTTATAATTTTTTTCATGTATTTTTCAATAATTTTATTCCGATGGCTGATTAGACCACTTCTGCACATCCTAATTGAATTTGAACACGTACCCCTCTTTGTTGGGATCAGACCCTATTTCTTTGTTCAGTTTTATACTAAATAAGGATCATTTGCACCTAGAATTGGATAAGGTGTATTTGAAACGTTAATCACTAGGAAACGAAGATCAAACAAAACAAAATAAAAATATTGGGAGACTAATTTTATCCTCATGATACACTAGATGCATGAACACCTGTATAATTGTCACGAACGCGGAGCACCCCCTAGACGTAACCGGTGCCGTCGTCATCGGAGAGGACTAAAACTAGCCTCTTAGCATTCATTATTACATATCATAGGTTAAAATTCGGAAAAATTAAAAAAAAAATTACATATTGAGGTACATAGACCTCTCACATATTCCTTAGGGAGTTTACTTAGACTCCCCGTATAAGAAGCTTACATAGGCTTCTCGTTTAGACAATATAACCAACATACAAGAATTTAGTCTAATAATACCCTCTCACATTAAACCATCTAAAATAAAGTAGAACATCTGAGCGTAGCCCTTAATACAAATCCATAATTAACACATAGGGCTTACAACAATATCTTCAACAATAGGATAGAAATGAATGTCTTTAGACTATAGAAATACTACTAATATAGAGTACGTGGAACCACCTCGAACTAAAGGACCTACCAAAACTTAGGGAAAAAGTCCAAGTCTTCTTGCAAGAGACCTTGATACCTCAACGGCCCGAACCTACATTGTTTTGGGTAAAAGGGAAAGATTATGGGTTAGTACATCCACTTGTACTAAGTATGGAAGCATATGCACATATAATCTCTGAAATTGTGCTTAATGGGTCATTTTATTCAGAGTCATGCTAAGTCACTTTCAAAAGCCTTTATGCACAATTAGGAACCCATACAAGCCAATAATGACATATTTATTTAAGACAAGTCCATATTCAACACAAGACCAACATCATCAATAAAGTGAAGTCAACATGGATATTATCAACATAAGGTCATATCAACATGAATAGTAGCATATCAAGATCATATAACCAAAGCAACTCCAATCTAATGTCACAAAAACAAAACATATGCAAGATTTCAAATCATCATAACTTATAAGACCCTTACCAATAATCACATCCCAAGCATACAAGTGCAATACTCATGTGAAGTCCCATAACCCCACATAATCAAGTAAACAAGGAAACAAATCATAAAATAATGCCTTACTTCATATAAAATATCATCACGAGTAGTCATCATATATATCAATACAGATCAATAACATGTTCATAAGTGAAACTAACATCATATAGGATCATCAACGTATAAAGTCAACATATGCATATCATTTACTTTATAAGAGCATAAGAACAACCTCCTACGACTTCCCTCAAGGTTAACTAGTGCAATGTATAGGTAGAGTCTCATACCCTTACCTAAACTAAGAATAACCCCTTAAGTCACCCAAGTTAGAGTTCACTTTACTACTTTCAGTTTACTTTCGAGAACAATTGCCTTAACTGTAAATAGACCATGTGAGCTAAACATGGAATTTGGTGTCATGAAACCATACACCTAAAGAAGGTGATCTACTTACCAATATAGGACCAAAACATGAATATAGCATTCTAGTTAGATCCACTAGCTAGTATTGCTATGGGGAAACATAGTTCAACAACTAGGAGATATGTGTTGGCCTCTCCTTATGCACAATTGCATTATAGTCACTATCGCTTGAGAACCCTTAGTGAATCTCCCTTCTATGGGGAGGCAACTCCCTCTCATTGTCAAGTTGACTCGGATATGTCTTAAGAATGAATCTAGTTAGGGAAGATGGTTGATTATGTAGACATGATCCAAACATAGTTAGTCTTAAGGATTATTAAGGTAATTTTGAAGAGTTCAATCATAGACGTTATTACTTAAGTAAATGATTTGATAACTTTTGGAAGGGAAAATGTCACAGTTTATGTATGGTATTATATTTGGTGAGAATGATTTTATCTTAGGTAGTATATAGGATCTCTTAAGTGTGTGTGTAAGGGATTGTATGGGATATAGCTTCACAACTCACTCAAGTGAACTTTAGAATCACCTTTGATAAGAGGATCACCTGTTCATGTGGTTGGGGTGTTGTAAGTGTGTATATGTCATTATAGGTGGTCTTAAGGATCATTTAGGTGTGCCTAGAGAGGGTATATGGGTGGTATCTCTTTATCTTGATTAAGTGAGTCTTAGGATAGCTTTTAGTGAGAGGATTGCATAGTAGAAAGTATCCCATGTGAAGTTGAGAAACTTCACTGTAACAATGAAGTTAGTTCACTGTAACTTGGCATGACTTTACTGTAATGTTGCTAAAAATGTGAATACTTGTCTAAGTGATTCCTTATGTGTTTCTAAGGTGTAAAATATGTATATTTCCAATAAATTTCCGTTTTTATGATTTTTATGCATTATGCCATACCTAGTACACGTGTTTGTACTAATTTCATGATTTATCTGTCTCTAAAGTGACTCATAGGTGATGATGCTTTTGGAGAGGTAAGCTTGGATCAGAAGATCATTCAAGCAAATTGAAGTATGTCCTCATTTAACTCGAGGTCAAAGATGTCTTTTATTTGTCTTATTGAAGTATTGTAATAGACTTAGTAGTACGTATTTCTATATTTGTATTGTATGGTATGTGTCCCAAGTACTCTTGTGTCTAAGATTTGATGAAATGCGACATAGTATTTCCTATGAGTTTTATATGAAAGATATTTTAAATACTTATAGAATGTTTGTGAAAAATTTTAATTCCACACTACTTTCATATGTTTATATGTGATGAACAATACGGAAGGTCTTGTATAAGACCTGCGAGAGGTCGATTACGCTGGTTACACTCCGAGAGTGTCATATCTTCTAGGATATGGTCTCGCAATGTAACATCTTCATCAAGTTTTAGAGGATTTATTATAAATAAAGTTATGGTGATCCTTCATATCTAGTTGATCTTCCATGTAGAGAGTTCTCCTCAAATTTTTCAAAAGAGATTTCATGATCAAACTTCTTCTTCTTCAATCTAGCCATGGGTTCTTTCACAAAACTTTTTCAAAGGCTTAATCATGATGAATTGATGATAATGTATTGATTTTAACGTGAATTTCAATCCAATTGCATTGTAAACCCATGTCCCTTTCTCGATTTAACCTATGCATGGGCATTGTGATCGTGGCTTGTTATTGGTAGATTTGTGATTCTATCAAGTTGAATTGCTTATGTCTGCTGTTTATTATGTATATTTATAGTGAATTGTTGATGAATAATCCATGTGGATCAATGTATGAAGATTTGAATAAGAGTAACCTATGTCTCTATGTGTCCACTGTAACATTGACCTTATAATGTATGAATGTGGAATTCGATCATCTTAAGATGATTGTAGTTACTCCCTTAAGTTAGTATCATGTTTGAATTATGGTTATGAATCTCGTATGACCAAATAAAAGAAGGATTGGTATGAACTGATCTAGAATCTTCTAGTCTATTGATTCATAATGCTATGTACGTGATGTGATCTCGATTTTAGGTCAGATGAAGCATGATTCCTTTTGAGTAATGATCTCTTTAGAAACTGTCTAACATGTACATTATTGATAAAATATGATTGGTTATCAAGGCTTTATGGAATTATTAGGATTGCCTATTTTCTCTACTCTCGATTGAATTGATAGTCTAGTGCCTATGTTAGGTCAACATACCACATTCAATCTACAACAACTCCATTCCATAGACAAATCAACCAATCCATTACACAAAGGCTCTTACCAATAGACATGATCACCAATTCAATCCAATAATCACAATATACAATGATCCAAGATAATACAATACGAATTCATGAATTTAGGAAAGCCTACATACAATACTAACATGATTTTTACATAATTCATTAGCCCTAATAAAACTACACAGGAAATCAATTGACCTAAGAAGCGTCATTTGCATCCGTCATTTGATACTGTTTTTGGCAGTCTTGCTCACAAGTTGGGTCCTCCTCAAGGACCCTTAGGTTGGTCCTTGGGTAATCTATCGCGGAAGTTTCAAACTAAAATACATTCATATACAATTTAGTAACCTCTCACATCAATTTCAACCAAAACGAACACGTAAAACATGTAAAGGAACACCTAAACATACAAGCACGTCGCAATGAAAATCTTTTGAACGTCATGGACGTTCTTGGACATTTGACCTCCAAGCATCACCAAACTTTAGGCAATGCCTCAAAACATCATTATAAACCATTTTAAGGCTTTAAACCCTCATGAAACACATTTTAGGCTCTAGCTTCACCTAAGTCATATCAGAGATGTTACATTCTCCCCCACTTGGACAACATTCATCCTCGAATGACACTTGCTTCATTTTAGGCACTTTCAAGAGATAAGAAACTCAAGACTTAGCAGCACAAAGACATACCGCACAATATAAAATACACAATTATGAGGAACACCATAGAAATCTATAGCTCATCATGCAATAAGACTCACATTCTTCATTACAAATTGGAGGAACTCCTTATCCACACATAATCATGCTCATATACATCATTTCAAAACACATTACAACCATTTTACATGAAAGAGAAATTTAGTGAAAATTTCAAACTTGTTACAATGAAGCATCAAAACTTACAGTGAATCATGCTCAAACTTTAAATAATGCAACTCAAGCAATTTATGATGGTAGCATGACAATATGACAGAAAAAACCATACAATCTCAATTTACAACAAAAGCATAACTTCATGAAATGCAAAATGCAAGGAATGAATGAAATTCATTTTCAAAAAGACCCCTAAACACTGCAGCATGCAACATGCTACTATGATATTCTATCTCTCAAACTTGAATCGAATAGAAGAGAAGAGACGAAAAATCACAATTCCACTACCCCCATACTCCCCCACTTAGAAGAATCCATTACTACACAAGAGAAGAACTATAACTTACCGGCATCATCACCCGAATTTTCTCCCTTAGCTTGAAGAACATAAAAATTACTCCTCTTTGGAACACCACTATCACGGAACACTTGGAGTAGCTTGCTTGGTCTCCCTTACCCTATTTGCAATAGTAGGAAGATCGCTCACCTTATAACCATACTTACACAACCAAAGAAACCTCCAGTACCGGCTAGACATTTCCCAAAGTGCTTCTTCCCACAAGTAGCACAAGTAGGATTAAAACCTTGAGAACCACTACCACCTTCAACCTTGACCTTAGGATCATTAGGTCCATCTTGGTTTGGAAATATCTTCTTGGACCTAGGTTGGTTTTTCTAATCCACTCTACCCCTCTTCAAATTTCTAGAGATCCTAATAATCTTGGACTCCTCAATGGAATGTGCATACACCATAAGTCTAGACAAGTTCATGTCATTATAGAGCATGGTCGTACGACACTTTTCATTCACAAGGTCAGCAACACCGGTCACAACCTAGTCATCTCATCCCTAGGATTAAACACCAAGGATGGAGCATACCTAGACAACAAGGTGAACTTCAAAAAATACTCTTCAAAACTCATTATCCCTTGTCTAAGGTAAATGAACTCCTCAACCTTCACCTCCCTACTCTCATGGGAAAAGTACTTTCCTAAGAAAACCTGCTTAAACTCCTCCCACTATATAGGACCCGATTCAATTGGCCTATTATCTTTCCATTGAGTGTACCACACTTAAGAAACTTCCCTCAATTGATACCAATTCACCTTTTCCTAGAATTCACCGCCATAACACTCAACACCTTATACACACCATCAAGAAACTCTTGGGATACTCTCCCACCTTAAAGTCAAGAAGTATAGGAGGATTCATTCTCACAAAATCTCTCAATTTAGAGGTCATGGTACTTACTCTATATCGCATTCACCTAGGCTCCCACCCCTATTCACATGAGTCATCATGGATCGGGCTAAAGAAAGTATATCCTCTATAATCTCCCCAATTAGTCATGTCTGAGGGAACATCCAAAACCTCATTACCTTCACCTCCAATAGGGACTTGATCACCTATGGAAGGAACTTGGACACCTTGGGGATTTTGAACACCTTGTGGATCCAATCCACCTTGGGAAATTCCCTCTTGCACTCCTTTTTCTTCCAACCTTCTAGCGGTCATTCTTATAGTAATCATCTCCTAAAAACACAAGAGAATAGATTAGGAATAGACACTTATAACCTCAACTCTAATGGAACGACACAACATTGATGAAGAAAGTGAAACTCTATCATCCTATAACCTCTCGATCATAGATGTGTCGCGACTCACTACGATGAACAAGAATCTATTAGACATGACTTTAATGAGACTTTGGATTCCTAAAGACTACATCGTAACTTATGCTCTGTACCAAATTTATCACGACCCGAGAGTATACTTGTTACGACCCAAAGTACCCCTTAGGTGTAAATGGAGTTGTCGTCCTCTAAGAGGACTAAGACAATCCCTTATCATACATCATATCAAATCATAGGTCAATAATACAGAAAAATTTAAATCTTTATATATGGAGTTTACATAAACTCCTCACATACGAAGTGTACATAGACTTTTCTTTAAGCATAAAAAAAGCATATAGAAATATAAAGTCTCATCTCACATACAAACTATCTACAAGAGTATGAATGACAATAGTTTGGGCATAGCCCTTAGTCTATTACAATATGCCATATAGGATACAATGAAATCTCAACATGAGAATGGAATAATTGTCTCAAAACTTAAAAAAAACGATTAAGGCATGATGAGTGGCTCTATCCACGGAACTCATGAGGACTAACCAATTGACTTAGGAAAGATTCAAGTCTTCTTCTTCAATGACCACGAATCCCCTCAATTGCCCAAACCTAAAATGTTTGGGGAAAGGGAGATGGGCTGGTACAACCAACACGTACTAAGTATGGCTCCTATGCACAAAAATCCTCAATGCATGAGAAAAGGACAATTTAGTCAAAATCATGCTTTTGATCAATTTAACTCAATATGCATTTATAATAAGCATAATAAGTCAATTCAATATAATAGAAACCCAACATGTATATCACCCAAGCAATACTTATGCAATGCAAAAGATAGAACCCCATAATCCTATCCAAGGCTAGTATCACATTAAGAAACCCACTTCATAATTACAACATGTTCTCTTAAAGTCATCATAACATGATTAATACATGAATACTACTCATATCTTATCAACATAATCATAATCATAGTCATAATCGTAAAAAGAACACAACCCTAATAAGAGTTCACATACTTAACTTATTCTTACTTTTACATTAGGGAAAGAAGTGCAATAACCGACATGATACCATGTGAGCTACATGGAATCCGGTGTTCTACTCCCACAACAAAATGAGAGGGTTAACAGTTGTATAAGGTGTAACCATTCGTACATAACTATCTAGGTGGATCCACTAAGCTAGAGTCCTATATGGGCACATAGTTAATAGTCAAGGAGATTGTTGCTAGAAACCTTAACTTACTAACGTGGAGGTTTCCATCTCATGATACAACTAATAACTAAGGAATACGTATTTACTAACATGAGGAAACCCATGTAGGAGGCCGGACTTACTAACGTGAGACCTCCATCTCATTTACATGCCCTTATGGTGATAATCAATTATTCCCTTTATTAATCATATAATCTCATCATACAAGTTCACATTAGTCTCTTTTAGACCCTTATGTAAACATCTTATCATATATAGCTCCTAGGTCATCATAAGTGAGAACGATCCTTTCACTTTAGACATCACTTCACAAGTGAGTAAACCTTTCACTTAACATTTTATTGTAATCGTAAGAACTACTTTCAATCATACAATAACCGTATGATAACATTCATACGTAGCTCATGTCTAACTCAATTAGGGTAAGGGATTTGGTATACTTAGCATCAACATCACAACCACACAATAGACTTAGAAGTGTTACTATCGAAGTAACTCATAATTCGTAATTGAATCCAAGAAGAACCAATCGACATACCTCATTGCCCTTCCAAGAACCTTCATACTTCCATTACCAATAACACATAACCAATTACACAGACAAGGTAAATTCAAGAAGCAATTACATAATTAACAATAATATAGTCAATATACATATTCATAATCTTCACAATTCACCATATCAATTCAAGGTTTTCATGAAATTGGGTAAAGGGCATGGTTCTAGGGAAATCTCATAGGAAATCATCAATTAACCATTAATATATATACTTAAACAACATTAATTCATCATAATTAACCACAGTTGATACATAAATTCAATTTTCAAAGAAGACCCATGTGTAGAAGAAAACCTAGGTTTTGGGGGATTTAGTAATCATATTTTGGAGGGACCTCTTGGGGAAAAGGATCACAAGAGTGAAAGAAATCATACTTTGAATATGATAAATCCACGAAATTGGGTTGAAAATTTGAAGGCTTGATCTTCTTCTTGGAGCTCTAATGGTCTTCAATAGAGGTTTGAAGGAAGAGAGAATATGAGAGAGATGAGACTGAATTTTAATTTTAACTTTTGGTACTTTTTTTGGTGTTAAAATTGACCTAAAACTGACCCTAAGACCTTATATAGTCACCCATTAAATCACACAAAAGACCGCTCACTTAAATAGGTCTTTTTGTGAAATCAAAACACTAAAAATACACCTTTTACGAATCAGGAAAGTAGTTGCGCGTCGCGGGGTTAATTTCACGATTAATTTTTTAAATACAAGTTGAGGAAGTGAAACTCGTGTAGGCCCCGCATCACGAGTCCATGTTCAAATCACCCCATGATGGTTGCGCGTCTCACAGAAGCCACCAGATTCTTGTTGCACGCAGACTGCTTTAGTAGCCTACTCGCCCATGTTCGGATCCTCCTCAAGGACCCTTTCGATTTTCCTTGGGGTGTCGTGAATGTACGGTTTGATCCTATATACTACATATTACCTATTAAAAGTCTTTTTACATGTTTTTAACTTCATATGACCCTTTGAAACCTTCACCAAACATAGGGATGTCAAATAATTAAATTTTGCTAGTTTCCAGACATTAAGGCTTTTCTTTAATGTTATGGCTCCAATACTTCTCAAACAAGTTATATACACTATTTTAGTTCTTAAATCATCATTATACAACATATGAGTCTCTATTATAGGTCATGGAATTTCCTGCGTGTGTCAATACTCCCCCCCTTAGGAACATTCGTCCCCGAATGACACTCTAGACCTTTATAAAAGGAAGAGACTCAAGATAGCAGCCTAGCCAACAACAATATAATAGAATGAGATGCAGATCATTTGAGGAATCGTTCACTCCTTTCAACATACAATAATTATAATAATACATAGGAACTTAATCCACAACATAACATGTACATAAACTAAACTTTTCATATCACATACTTCTCCATTTTGATATGAGCTCAATATGAACATTAAGAGTTGACATGCTGATTTCTTATCAAAACAATATCAAAAATGTTCATCATAATTTCCATGAGTACTTATATCATACCACACACGTTAAGTGAAAGCTAATTATAAGAAATATGTTCCATGGAAAGTAAAAAATTCAACTTAGGCATGGATTTCTACTATAATATGCACTTATTTAGAAAAATATGATAAGTTAAACATTATTTATAATAGTCATAAAGGAACTACTAACCTAAATCTTGGCTAGGAGTAAGGGCAAAAAGATGAGGATGGCGGGACTTCATGTTGACCTCGGCCTCCTATGTTGCACCCTCAACAAGGTGGTTCCTCCATAGAACTTTTACGGAGGCAACCTCCTTATTCCTTAATCTCATAACTTGGAGATCCAACATCTCCATCGGGACCTCTTTATAAGAAAGGTCCTCTTTTACCCCTATACCTTCTAGAGGAAGATTGAAACTGGATCACCTATACTCTTTCTATTTTTTGTATAATATTTTTTCCGACTTTTAGCCATTTTTAGTCTATCTCTTATAACCCAAAACTTCTCGAGGGATTCATAAACCCGATCGGGACCAAGTAGAGAAAACTCACCTACCTCATACCACCCAACAGGGGACACCTTCTCCCATAAAGCGCCTCGAAGGGTGCCATAGAGATAGTCGAAAGATAGTTATTGTTGTAGGAGAAATCTATCAAGGATAGGTGCTCATCCCAATTACCTTTGAAGTCGATGACACATGCCCACAACATATCTTCAAGAGTTTGAATAGTGCATTGCGCTTGACCATCCGTCTTTCGATGAAAAGTGGTACTAAGTTTCACCTTCGTACCAATCCCACTTTGGATACTTTCCAAAAAATGGGAGGTAAATTGAGTACCTCTATCTGAAATGATGGACAAAGGGGCTCCATATAACTTCACTGTCTCTTTAAGGTACAATTTGGCATAATCTTCCACCGAATATGTGACTTTGACGGGAAGGAAATGTGCAGACTTGGTCAGCCTATCCACAATGACCCATTTCTAGTCATGTTGGCTTCTAGTACAAGGCAACCCCACTACGAAGTCCATGTTAATATCCTCTCATTTCCATGTAGGAATATCTATATTTTGAGTTAAGTCACCCGATCTTTGTTGATCCTCTTTGACTTGTTGGCAGTTTTGACACTTAGCAACAAAACTGCATGTCCCTTTTCATACAATTCCACCAATATATTTCTCATAAGTCGTGGTACATCTTTGTGGCACCTAGGTTAATGGAATATCGAAAGCCATGAGCCTCTTCCATGATCAATTCCCTCAATCTATCCATATCTTGTACACACAATCTTCCTTGGTGCCTAAGCACCCCATCCTCTCCTTGAGAGAAGGACTCATTAGATTTACTAGGGATCGTTTTCTTCAACTCCATCAATAGAGGATCAAGGTGTTGCTTGGATTTCACCAAAACCACTAAAGACGACTCGGAGTTGTGGTGAATCACGAAACCCCCTTTGGAGAGTCTTCTAGTCGAACACCCAAATGAGCCAACCTATGAACCTCTTTTACTAACGTTTTCTTATCATCAACAGCATGAGTCAGACTACCCATGGACACTCTACTAAAGGCATCCACTACCACATTAGCTTTTTTGGGATGGTAAAGGACACTCATGTCATAATCCTTTAAAAGTTCTAACCAACTTCTTTGAAGTAGGCTCAAATCTTTTTGGGTAAACACATATTATAAACTCTTGTGATCTGTGAATACATCAACATGTACCTTATATAATTTTCAATGCAAATACCACGGAAGATAGCTTAAGGTCATGAGTTTGGTAATTCTTCTCATGTGGCTTGAGTTGCCTAAAGGCATACGCTATGACTTTCCCATGTTGCATGAGCACACATTCTAGACCTACTCGGGAGGCATCACAATAAACCATAAACACTTCGGTACCCTCCGGTAAAGTCAACACCAGAGCTGAGGTGAGTCTATCTTTCAATAATTGGAAACTCATTTCACATGATTCTAACCATTCAAATTTGGATTTGTTTTGGGTTAAGGCCGTTAATGAATATTCGATAGACGAGAATCCATCAACAAACCTCCTATATTAAATGGCCAACCCTAGAAAACTTCTGATGTTGGTAGTACTCAACGATATAATCCAACTTTTGACCACTTCCGTATTCCTTAGATCAACCTCTACCCCTTCACTAGAGACAATGTGAACAAGAAAGGCAAGTGATCTCAACCAAAACTCACACTTGCTAAACTTGTCAAAAAGTTGGTTATCCTTGAGAACTTGCAAAACTATCCCCAAATGTATCATATGACCATTCTCACTCCTAGAGTATATCAATGTCATCAATGTAGACAATGACAAACAAATCAACATACTTTATAAAAACTCGATTCATAAGATCCATGAATGTCGTCGGGGTATTTATTAGACCAAATGACATCACTAGGAATTCAAGGTGACCATATCTTGTTCGGAATGTCATTTTTGGAATATCAACCTCCCTTACTCTAAGTTGATGATAACCCGACCTCAAGTCAATCTTTGAAAAGTAGCTCGCTTCTTGGAGTTGATCGAACAAGTCATCAAACCTAGGGAGAGGGTACTTATTATTTATATTGACTTTATTTAATTGAAGATAGTCGATGCACATTATCAACGACCCATTCTTTACAAATAAATCTGAGCACCCCATGGTGATATCCTCAATTGAATAAAACCCTTATCTAACAAATCTTTGAGTTGAGCCTTTATCTCCTTCAACTCTGTCGGGGCCATCCGATAAAAAGGAACTGAAATAGGTTGCGTATCTGGCAGTAATTCTATGTCGAAGTCAATCTCCCCTTTGGAAGGAATTCTGGGAAGGTTATCAGGAAAGATCTACGGAGATTCCCTCACTACGGGTACCGACTCTATGGAAGGGACCTCAGATTCAAAATCCCTAACTCTTACTATGTGGTAGAGACAACCCTTTGCAAGATTTTAGACATGAGATGATATTACCCCTAGGATTTGAGTTTCCTCCCTTCCTCTCAAAAATGAGTGCACTTGGGAATTGAAATTTCACTACCCTTGTACTACAATCAATAGAGGCAAAGCAAGCACGCAACCAATCCATACCCAATGTAACATCAAAATCTAGCATATCAAGTTCTATCAAGTCAAGTAATGTAACTCTATTGGGAAAGGAAATAGGACAACTTTTATAGACTCTATTAACCACCACAGAATCACCCACCGGGGTAGAAATCGAAAAAAGTTTGTCTAATATGTCAGGTAGTATTTAAATTTTCATGGCTTCAAGAGGGGTCACAAATGAAAATTAGTTCCCGGATCCAACAACGCATATACATCAAAGGAAAATAATTTTAACATACCGGTGACCACGTCCAGTGAACTTTCTTTATCACTTCAGGATTGGAAAACATAAAAGTGATTCTTCTTAGAAGCATCCGAATTTGGGGCACTTGCTTGAGCTTGAGCATTTTCTCTTCCTTGATTCTTCATCATAATGCAATATCTCTTAATGTGACCACTCTTTCCACAACCATAGCAATTACCCGTGCCAACTAGGCACTTACCATCATGTTTTCTACCACATTTTGAACAAAGAGGCTTCTCAACATACGAATCACCACCTTTCCCCTCTTGGGGCTTGGGAGTAGACACCTTACTATAGTTGATACTTGGAGCATTAGGAGGGCCTTGATTAGAAAACCTCATTTTGAACCTTGGTGTGTCTTGAACCTCAAACCTATTCTTAGAAGATTTCCCCTCTTCGGTTCTCACCTTCTTCAACTGCCTACCAACTTGCTTAAGTTTTTGCTCCTCAATTTATTTGGCATGAACCATGAGACAGGATATGTCCATGCTAGGAATCAACATAGCTGACCTACATTCATTAACCACAAGATCAAATATCCCCATGACAGATTTGTTCATCTTGGCCCTAGAATTTGCAACCATAGTGAGAGCATGATTTGATAGTTGAGTGAACTTGAGGCTATACTCCTTTACGCTCATACCCGGTTGACGAAGGTTGATGAATTCTTGCATTTTTCTCTACCTTAGTTCCAAGGGAAAGAACCTATCAAGGGAAGCAAATTCTAAAGCTCCCAAAGTAATCCGATCTTCTATAATTGGCCTCTCATCCTTCCATTGCTCATACCACACTTCAGCCACATCTTTGAATTGGTAGGCGGCTAGTTCCGCCTTTTCTTGAGAAGACACACCCATAGCATCAAGAACTTTGAACACTTCATCAATGAACCCTTGTGCATCCTCCTCTGCCTTAGAACCATAGAAAGTAGGGGGATTCATCCTTGTGAAATCCCTAATCCTTGAAGCGGTGGTATTAGCATTGGGGTTCACTTTCACCATTGTATCCCTAGCAACTTGGGTATCCAACACTTGAGTCAAGCTACGAATGGATGACCTTATCTTGACATTAGACATAGCCCATTCTTTAATAGGAACTTGAGGGTTTTGAGGAGCTTGAGGGGGAACCACCTCATTCAAATTCTCATCTCTAGCCCTTCGAGCATTGTTCCTCCTTGTATTAATTGCCTATAAGAATAATAAAAGGATTAGAAGAAAGGAATAGATAGAGTTAAGAATCTTAGGCACGACTAAGGAATAATAAGAGAGTGAAAGTTCCTAAGCATCACATAGTCTCTAATTCATAAGTGTGGCGCGCTTCACAATTATGAATAAGACCCTACATAGACGTGGTTTAGTGAGACATCAATCCTAAGATTACTCAACCTCATGTTGTGATACCAAGTTTGTTAAAACCCAAAGCACCCTTAGGCGTAACCGGCATCGGCATCCGCTAAGAGGACTAAGACAAACCCATGGTATACATCATAGCACATCATAGGTCAAAAATACAGAAAAATTCAAAACTTTTTATATGGAGTTTACATAGAATTTTCACATACAAAGTGTACATAGACTTCTCATTCAGCATAACAAATCATATAGAAATCTAAAGTATCATCTCACATATAAACCATATACAAGAGTATGAATCAAAATAGTTTGGGCATAGCCGTTAGTTCATTGCAATATGTCATATAGGCTACAATAAAGTCTCAACATGAGAATGAAATAATTGTCTCAAAACATAGACAAAACTAATAAGGCATGATGAGAGGCTCTATCCTCAGAACTCATGAGGATTCACCAATTGACTTAGGAAAGAGTCAAGTCTTCTTCTTCAATGACTACAAATCTCCTCAATGGCCCGAACCTAAATATTTGGGAAAAAGGGAGAAAATATGGGTATGTACAAGCCACATATATTGAGTATGGCTCCTATGCACAAAAAACTTTAATGCATGAGAAAAGGGTGAATTTAATTAAAATTATCCTTTCTATCAATTTAACTCAACATGCATATATAAGAAGCATAATAGGTCAATTCAACATAATAGCAACCCACAATGTAGATCACCCAAGCAATTATTGTGCAATGCCGAAGATAGAACCCCATAATCCTATCCAAGGCTAATATCACATTAAGCAACCCACTTCATACTTACAGAATTTTCCCTTTAAGTCATCATAAAATAATTAATGCATGAATACTACTCATATCTTATTAACATAATCATAAATAGAATAATCATAAAAAGAACACTACTAGAATCATCCCTTAATATCCATATGTGCAATGAGTGAGAGAAGTCTCATACCCTCCCTCACCCTATGTAGTATCCTTCAAGACAACCCTAATAAGAGTTCACATACTTAACTTTTTCATTTACTTTTACATTAGGGAAAGAAGTGCAATAACTTACATGAGACGATGTGAGCTACATGGAATCCGGTGTTCTACTCCAACACCAAAATGACAGTGTTAACACTTGAATAAGGTGTAACTATTCGTACATAGCTATCTATGTGGATCCACTAAGCTAGAGTCCTATATGGGCACATAGTTAATGGTCAAAGAGATTGTTGCTATAAACATTAACTTACTAACGTGGAGGTTTCCATCTCATGATACAACTAATAACTAGGGAATACGGACTTACTAATGTGAGGGAACCCATGTGGGAGGCTGTACATACTAACGTGAGACCTCCATCTCATTTACATGCCCTTTCGGTGATAATCAATTACTCCCTTTATTAATAATATTATATCATTATACAAGTTCATATTAGTCTCTTCTAGACCCCTATGTAAACATCTTATCATATATAGCTCATAGGTCATCATAGGTGAGAACAATCATTTCACTTTAGACATCACTTCACAAGTGAGTAAACCTTTCACTTAACACTTTATTGTAATCATAGGAACTATTTTCAATCATACAATAATCGTATCATAAAATGCATACATATATCATGTCTAATTCAATGTCTTAGGTGTAGGGATGAGGAATACTTAGCATCATCATCACAACCACACATTAGACTTAGAAGCGTTATTATCTAAGTAACTCATAATTCATAATTGAATCCAAGAAGAACCAATCAACATACCTCATTGCCCTTTCAAGAACCTTCATTACTTCCATTACTAAGAATACATAACCAATTACATATACAAGGTAAATTTAAGAATCAATTACGTAATTAACAATAATGTATCTACATATTCATAATGTTCACAATTCACCATATCAATTCAAGGTTTTCATGAAATTGGGTAAAGGACATGGGTCTAGGAAAATTTCATAGGAAATCATTAATTAACCATCAATATATACCTAAACAACATTAATTCATCATAATTAACTATAATTGATTCATAATTTCTATTTTCAAAGAAGACCCATGTGTAGAAGAAAACCTAGGTTTTGAGGGATTTAGAAATCATCTTTTGGAGGGACCTCTTGGGGAAAAGGATTACAAGAGTGAAATAAACCATACCTTGAAGATTATAAATCCACGAAATTGGGTTGGAAACTTTAAGGCTTGATCTTTTTCGTGGAGCTCTAATGGTCTTCAATGGAGGTTTGGAAGAAGAGAGAATTTGAAAGAGATGAGAGTGATTTTTGTTTTCAACTTTTGGGACTTGTTTTGATTGATAAAATTGACCTAAAACTAACCCTAAGACATTATATAGTCGCCCATTAAATTACCCAAAAGAAACCTCACTTAAATGGGTCTTTTTGTGAAGTCAAAACGCTAAAAAATATGACTTTTATGAATATGGGAAGTAGTTGCTCGTCGTGGGGTTAATTTCATGATTTATTTTTGAAATACGAGTTGAGGAAGTAGTGAGGCAAAGTCCAAATCTCCCTGTCATGGATGTGCGTCGGCAGCAGTCACCAGATTCTTGTTGCACGCGGGCAGCTTTGGCAGCCTTCTCGCCCATGTTCGGGTCCTCGCCAAAGACCCTTTTGGTGGTCCTTGGTGCATTGTAATTGTACGGTTTGACCCTATTTACTACATTTTACCTATTCAAAGTCCTTTTACATGTTTTGGACTTCATATGACCCTCCGAAAACCTTCATCGAATATAGGGTCGTCAAATAGTTAAATTTTGCTATTTTCCGGACGTTAAGGCTTTTCTTTAATGCTATGGGTCCAATACTTATCAAACAAGTTATATACACTATTCTAGTTCTAAAATAATCATTATACAACATATGAGGCTCTAGTATAGGTCAAAGAATTTTCAGGGTGTGTCAATACCCTAGAAGATATGGCATTCCCTTGGATCGTAACACAGCATACTTGACCTCTCGAGGTCTTGTACAAGCCCTTTGACATCACTCATTGCATACATGTATGATAAGTAATGTGGAATTAAAACTTTTCACATGAAATAGTAATACTTCAAAATATCTTTTTTATAGAAAATCATAAGTCTTTAAGATGCTACGTTAGACACACGAATATCTTAGGACACGGACCATACATAAAAATATAGAAATATCTAAATCCATTGCAATACTTTTAACAAGAAAAATAAACATACCGATGTCCTCGAATCTACTAAGTACATACCCCAACTTTGCTTAAATGAATACTAATCCAAGCTTCCACTTCAAAGGACTCCTCTCAAACACCACCTACACCTTTAGAGATAGAAAAATATATATGGAATTAGTACATTAAAATCCACTATGTATGGTGTAATGTAATAAAATCATGCAAAAAGAATGTTTGTATAAAACATTCTCTTTTTGAGTAAAACTTCATAAGACAAGTATAAGAGTCACTTAAAAGTCAACATAAGCACATATAGTCACATTACAAAATATGGCATCAAGATCACTTCAAATCACATAAACATGAGACCCTCCTACCAAAGGTTATTCTAAGGATCACTTGAGTGAGTTATAAAGCGACCCCCCCATACAACCCATTCACACACACCAAAGTGATTCTTTACACTACCTAAGATAAGGTTTTTTACCATTACATGAATTTAACTCCCTACCTAGAATTATTCTAAGACTCACCTAAGTAAGATATGAAGAGACCGTCCCTACACCCTATCCAAGCCTACCTAAGTTATCCTCAAAGCTACTCTAGATAAGTACCTTTTCATTAACATGAATTTAGATTAAGTCACTATGTTCATTAATTCATTTAGTAAACATTCAACAATAAGTACTTTCACACAATGGTCTTAGAGAAGACCTAGGGAACATACACATTAGCATCTTCAAAGCCTACTCGTGCAATGTCAAGATAGCGTCCCATTCCACTTCCTAAACTTCATAGTACTCATCCAACACTAGCATGTATCCCACATAATGAGAATAGGCAATAACATACATAGACCATACTAGCTAGGCATGGAATCCGGAGTCAAACCCTACTCCTATGGAGGGTGTTCCACTTGCCAAGGGTAGAACTAGGACACATCCTATGTAGGCACATGGTTAAGGAATATCAAGGGTTTCTTTTTACTCTAGTCTCATCTCAACAAGAGTCACTCCCTAAGTATACTCACTCGGTGGTAGCCTTTGTTCTCATAGAGTAATTCAATAAAGAAACATATGAAGAGGTACCATATCTTAGTCATAACAAAATCATAATACAGCTTACCAAGGAGGGTCCACTAGAGCTACCTTACAATGGTTATTAGGATAGCTCAATGATTTTTCTAAGAATGATTTCATGTCGTTCCATCCAACCAACACCTGAGTCCATCATTCACACAAGAAGGATACCATCACAGCTTTCAACTTCAAGGATATCATAACCTCCTTTCTAGAATGTTCCTCATAAAGTCAAGGTTACATTTCAACCATACATACGCATTCATGACAAAGGTTCTTTAGCCTACTAAGTCAAGGATTCATATTCACATTCTTAATATATCAAGTAAGGGCCATAGTTTACCAAAACAAGACACACTTCATAATCATCTTATCACATGTACAATATCATTCAAGTAATATAGGGTCAGCTAATCATACTACAAGTCACCCTAGCACTACAATATAATCATCAACATAACTCATCATAAGCTTCATATAGTCAACTAAGAAGATTCACACTTCAACTTCAAGTATGAACATATAAGGCATCACTATAGCCTATCAAGATCACATATATTCAATTAGAAGAACACATACTTGACTTCATAGATACACATAACTCATATAGACCTTCACAATGATCATATATCAAAGATATAACATGATTACATCATAATTCATAATGTAATGTCGAAAAGACCACATTTTTTCACAATTCATAAATTAATGTTGATGAGGCCACATTATTCACAATTATATCACATAAGCACAACCACCATAAGTTGACCATACCAATCATCATAATTCAAGACCTATACTACACAATATAGAGAAGGTTAGGTCAACATAACACCATTTCATCCGCAACAACTCCATTACATAGCCAAATCAACCAATCCAATACACAGAGGCTCTTACCAATAGCCATGATCATCAATTCAATCAAATAATAACAATATACAATGATCCACGAAAATACAATATTAATTCTTCAATTTAGGAAAGCCTACATACAATTCTAACATGATTCTTACATAATTCAATAGCCCTAATCAAATTACACAAGAAATCAATACAATAGAGACATGATCAAGTCGCCCATAATATAGTCAAAATAAGGAATTCATGGTTTGCATGGATTCATGGAGTTTTTAGTCTAAAATCATCAAATTAACATTAATTCAATCATAACTCGTCGATTCAAAACTTTTTATGCAAGAACCCATGGCTAGACTTTAATATAGAAATTCATACTTTGAGAAAGTCTTGGGAAAACACTATGAAGTTTGGCTCCTTGAATAAAGAAGATTAAAGGATGAAAACCATACCTTATTTGATGATAACCCTCGAAACTGAATGAGAATTGATGGAGAAATCAAGCTCCAAGCTCCCTTCAAGCTTCAATGGTGTTCTAGAGAGTTCTTCTTTGTGTTTGGGGTTTTTATTTTTAATAATTACTTGAATAGGGTATCTAGACTTATAAACTAATTGAAATACCCAAAATACCCTTAAGAAACTATCACGACCAGGGAGCACCCCCTAGAAGTAATATGGCGTACTTGACCTCTTGGAGGTATTGTACAAGCCCATAACTATCATTCATCGCATTGTCATAGGTAAATTTAGCGAAAAATTTAAAACTTTCTTAGCACATCATATGCTAGAATATCAATTCCATTATATATAAAATATCATACTACATCGTAAAAGACTCTAGTCACTTTTTTCCATCCTAGACTCAACATCATTAGAGTACATTTGGGACACGGTCCTTACAACATAAATTATAATTATATCAATACATGACTTTACAGTAAAGTAAGATTAGGAAATCCTTGGACTTAAGGATTCCTTTTCTTGAGTTGGCTATCACATATCAAACTCGTCACCAATAACGACATCCTTTAAGCATTCATAACCAATACTTTGTGTAAAAAGGTAGAGAAGAATGGAGTTAGTACAAGAATGCACTAAGTATGACAACTATGCAAAAAACATGCATTTAACAGGGACATTTTACTTAAAATCATGTAGTATGCCTTTTTGTGAAAACTTAATAAAACTCTTATACAATAAGAATTATTATTAATTTACTTAATATATGCATATTAAATGGTCACATATCATATAAAATCACACATTGCATTTAAATCACATTTAGGACCACTTTACAGTAAGCTTTCCTATTTTACAATAATCTTTCCTATTTCACAGTAAGCTTTCTTTTCTCTTTACAGTGAACCTTCTTCTTATTCTAACTTCTT
Source organism: Solanum habrochaites (assembly GCA_027704765.1). Classification (NCBI taxonomy): domain Eukaryota; kingdom Viridiplantae; phylum Streptophyta; class Magnoliopsida; order Solanales; family Solanaceae; genus Solanum; species Solanum habrochaites. The sequence continues at coordinate 17,229,828 of JAKWJA010002494.1, forward strand.
GACTTTCCCAAGTACCCTATAGGTAAAACATGTAAAATGCTATACGACAAGTGTACCATAAAAACTACTCACCACTCAAGCATCACCTTAATGCCAAAGCAAACCATAACCTACAACCTTTTCAAGTCGACACAGACATTCATATAGGACCTTTTCATACACAAGCACATACTTCACATTAGGACACCACATAATACTCTCTTACTCATAACCCTAAGGCTAAGTCTACTGTTGCAATGTACAGTGAAGCATCATAACCTCACACATACTTATAGTTAAAACTATCATAAGGCACAAGCATCATCTTATGCATTCATACACTGTCAAGCATAGGACAACTCATCAATTCAAGCAAGACCATCATAATATAGTCATTAACAGACAAACTGTAGTATATTAGGGACACGACCGCCTTCATATAGACTCATACCAAGAATTTTATTCAAACAAGTAGACAAACACTACAATGTCATACGTAAAGAACATCACCATAGTCATTATAATTAGGATTTTTAGAATCACCGTACTAGAACCTTCCCACAAGAAAGCTACTGTGAATGCATAGGTAAGTTCATTAACTCACCTATCCTAAGAAACTTTACCGTAGGTCAGCTAGTAAAGTCAACTAGTCACATTTGACTTACACATTGTCCATATACATTCTGTAAAAACTAAGCTGAACCGACACAAAAACCATTGGTGCACATGGAATTTGGTGTTGTAAAGCATTACACTAAGGGAAGGTGCTCCACTTAGACAAAGTACAACATTGATGCATATAGCTTTACTAAATGGATTGTCACTGCTAGCCTAGTGGCAAGCATAGTTTGGGGAACTTGGGGGTTTACATGTGGCAACCCTCCCTTTATAAAAATGGGGAATCTGTGTAGTTATCTACTATGATTTATATATCACTATATGCCCTGGGATTATGATGATAACTACTCGTGAGGAGGGACTAGGGTGACTTACCGTTCTATAATGGGAAGAACCCCTCAAACTTCAAGTTTTCTCGGTGCTAGCGCAGTTTCCTTTTATTAAAAAACCTTTATTAAATTACTTTATAAAAACACGCTTTGGAGATGTGGACTCCTCATATGCGTTAGCTCGTTAGGTCATAGATGAAAGGTCACCAACCTATATCATGGAGAAAGTCTTTCACATGGACTAGCTATTCAAGTACCATATAGTTTAGGGTACACTTGAGACCCTGTCAAGGCCCCTCCATTGACTAGATCATCAGACATGTGTGTGTGGAACATAGATGGAGGCAACCCTTTCACATAAAACATTTAGACCACCACATCACCATCTTCATTTCGTGATGATAAGTGTAAAAGTGTAAACTTATGAGGCTCATTTTATATAAACAGATTAGGCACTAGGTAGGAATAATACTTCATCATAACATTGTCACTGACATTATAGCAGTATAAGACATGTCAGATTATATCTAGAATCACATACTCATGAAATTTATATTTTGTACATAGATAATCAAACCTAGATATTATTCCTAATCAAAGCAACAATGTGCAATGCGAAGCCAGGTCCATACATTGTCCATACTAGTACACCTATCAAGTATCCTAGTGAAGCTACATCCACATAAACTCATAGAATGGATAAAATAGCATAAGACACATTTATTCAAGACAAAAGGCGAATTACAATAAGCTCTGATCATTATGCACAATATTAACTTACTTCACATAAACATTAGAACACCTCGTCATAGGCAGCAACTATAATAACACGAACATACTTACATGCTCATAATTATAGACAAACACAACTAGATCTAAGCTAGATAGAACAGGAAACCTAGGATAGCTTCACATAGTGTGATCACCACTCACTCGATTCAAATACAATGCCTTCAAGGCCATGGTTCATATATTATATATAATATATATAATATATTAATATATATAGATATATACTATATTATACTAAATATCATATATTATATTAATATAATTGTCAATAAAGATTAAAAACAACTAGCCACCATGAGTGAACCATACCACACAATGCCCTACAAGAATTTATCGGACTAACAATTCCTATAGAGAAAAGTAGAGGACAGAGTATTCGTACCGATTCATCAAATCTTTGAGCATCAGTGCTCATACACCTCGTTTCATCAACAATTTAAGTTTAGGGTTGTAGCTAAATATATTTTAACAGAGACTAAATCATACATAAGCCACTACAAGATCATGCTACTAACAAGTACAGTATATCACCAATACATTAGAAATCATGCTTCATCTACCCTAGAAGTGAGATCACATCATGTACCTACATTATCAATCTATAGGTTATAAGAATGTAAATCAATCTTACCACAACTCCTTTACTTGTATCATGAAGGATTCATGCCCACAATTCATAATAATGTCAATATAAGACAGTAGCTACAATTATCTTTACATAAATGAATCCTACCTTCATGCACTATAGAATTGAGATTATAGTGAACATCATTCTTTAACAATCAATAGGAAGTAGAGATCAAGTCCTCAAACATCAATCCACATTGGACCAACAACGCATAATTCATCATAACATTACATCATAGGCAGTAGATATAAGCAGTTCAACATGTTAGAACCATAATTCAATCAACAAAAGTCATGATCACAAAGCCCACACATAGGCTAAATCATGAGTGTGGAAGAGACCAAGGGTTCATCACGTAATTCGATTGAAAACATCATTGTAAATAGTAGCTAATCCATAATTCATCATAATAATGCTTTTGAAATTGATTTGAGAAGGAACACATAGCTAGATTGAAGAAGAAGAAGTTTGATCATGCAAACTGCATTAAACACCACTGAAGAAACGCTTTACATGGAGGATTAGGATTATTAACTAAGAGGACGGATCACATACCTAATGTATGAGAAAAAACACTAAAAATTGATGAGAAATCTGAGAATCCCTCACCATGGTTGTTCTGGAGCTTCACCTTCAATGGAAGAATTAGAGAGGTTTATTTTTATAGGGAAGGTTAAATTGAAATAACTTGATGGGACATGAACTAGTAACGTTTTGGAACAAAACTAAAATACACCCAAAAATAATCAAACCGCTCAAATATTTTTTAGAACACTAGGTAAATTTCCTAAAATTCCCAAGGCTTGGTAGAAACACCTGTAGAAAATCTGCAGGTGCCAATCGACGGTTCAAGCTACGCCCCGTAGACCCACCTACAGACCGTCCTACTGGTCAGTGGTATGGGTCGGAGGCTAATAAAAGGGAACTTAAGCTCCCCAGGCTAAGTATAGATCAACACCCCAATCGACGGGTCGTCGATTAAACTAAGGGGCGTTGATTGCACCTCCATCGATTGAGACTGTTTTTGGCAGTCTTGCTTAAAAGGTGGGTCCTCCTCAAGGATTCTTAGGTTGGTCATTGGGGAGTCGCGCCCAGACGTTTCCAACTCAAATATATTCGTATACAATTTAGTAAACTCTAACATCAATTTCAAACAAAACAAACACGTAACATATGCAAAGGCACACCTAAACATACAAGCACGTCTCAAGGCAAATCTTTCGAACGTCATGGACATTCTTGGACGTTTGACCTCCAAACATCACCAAACTTTAGAAACTACCTCAAAACATCATTATAAACAATTTTAATACTTTAAACACTCATGAAACACATATTAGGATCTAACTTCACCTAAGTCATTTAAGAGGTATTACATGCAATTTATATGTCTTCTTACGAGATAGCTATGCAAATCTTAGTAGTTACAATTTGCAAAAATTGACTTCATGTTTGCGAATATAACATATATAAACTTGAAAATAAAGTACTATAATAAAAAATAAAAACACAACTAGGGGATTGTCTAGATTCATTCTCGGGCGAATGCTCATAAGAGGGGCAAAATGTAAGATCCCGTACCTTTTCCCTATTCTTGCATAATATATGTGGCGTAGTCTAGCATGGTTATATGAGATGTATATGACTTTGTATCGTCTATTGGATATTAAGATTGAAAATAGGTGAAAATGTCAACGAAACACACTAAAGATTTAGGTCAAAGGGACCCCATCAAACAAAGTCAATGATTAAAGAAATGGCTCGGGTAGTACTTCGCATGTTTGAAATGTTTAAATTGTACCATACCTTGTGGACAAGCCAATGTGTGTACAACATACTAAGAATAGGTTTTTATGAGGTATTATAATAATACAAGGGTCGTATTTTAAGTTTTGAAGTCAATGAAATTAGTGAAACTAAGGTCGGCAAAAGTTATAGAAGTTTCTCTAGAAATATTTTCTTAATTTTGGGTCAAATATCATGAATGTTTTCTCCCAATATATAAGAATTTAGAAGGCCTAACACCCATTAAATCGAAGAGGGGATAGTGTTAGTTGGTAAAACCAACAAAAACCTCAAGTTCCCCCCCCCTTGTCAAATAAAATGGGAGTAAGAGTTATGAGGGTTTTACACGGACTTGTCGGCGGTGGTTAGGATCCGGTCACGCACTACTAGAAATAGGTCTGTGTGCACCAAACAAGAAAATCATTGTCATCGACTCAAAAGTTGTGGCAATGCATTATGGCAACGGAAACGGTGTGTTGCTTACGCCGTTGCGATATGTCTATAGTACGGTGTTTTTATAGCAACAATTGCTAAATGTTGCATAACACAGTATCTATAGAAACAATTATTCTTTAGGTCTAGAACGACACTTTTTTATGGTGCCTACAAAAGTGTGCGAAACCGTTGCAAAAGACTCTAGCACAACTTATTATTACAACTCGTGTGTACTCTTATTACAACAGTTCTCTAAAACTATTGCAAACAAGTTATTAAGCTATGATATACAATAGACTTGTTAATGGTAAACTAGTGAATAAATGATACGAAAAGACTAACCAATATGTACTTTCAACCTAGTCGTCCAATAGTAAAAGAGAAGTACAAGGATCTTGATTTACATCAGATGTTAACATACATTGATGTCACAAAAAATTAAGATAACACAAAAAATAATAGAATGTTCAAGATTGGGCATCATTAAGTTCAAATAATTAGGCCAAAAAGTAGAAAGCGCGAAGCTTAGTTTCCTTTTTAGGTCATGGTCATCTCCTAGCCTGGTAATTATGCACTTCAACGTGTCTATGCTCACCTTAGTCAGTGATGTAGATTCCTTAAACTCTAAACAACCACAAACAACATAATAAGGCCAATGAAAGGAAAATATTACTTGGAAAAAAAATATACTGATAAAGGGGGGAATGTTCATTTCTTACTTCCAAAATAGTTTAAAAATGCAAATAACTTTGACTAACAAATACTTCAGCCAAAATATGAGGATAGAAATATGATAGTCATGCTGATAAAAATTGCTTTTGGGAGGAGAAAGGGCTGCACGGAGACTAATTCCTCGTAGCTCGTTCATCGGAGACTGGGAAAAAAGAGCAGACTAGATCAGCTGGCCATCTCCATCTGCTATTGTCAGCGCCGGAGCTGCTGGAAAAAAAAAGGGGAAATGGAAACGAGAAAAAACAGAATAGAGGAGGCGCTAGGGATATTGCCCGGCTGCTGGTGGTGGGTGTCTCTCGTCTTTGCCGGAAAAATGAAAGATTTCGGTGACGGGTCTATTTTGCCTTGAGCTCGGTGGTGGAGCTGGTTTTTCGTCGATTGGAGCCGGCTCGCTTGGAAGCTGCTGGATATGTTTCTCGTGGGAGCGAAAAGGGAAGCAACAATGAGGAGGGAAGGAGAAGATTATTAGCGGGCGTCGCTTCTATGGTACAGGGTGGATGTGAATTTTTTGTTAGGGTTCTGTCTTGATAGAATAAAAATAGGTTGTAAACAATACTTTGATCTTATTGTTGATGTTTAAACGTGTAATGTAAGGGCTGGAGTTGAATTTACTAGAGATCAAAGTTTGGATTTGAAAATGAGGCTCTTTATTTAATTTACAATTAAATTTTAAAAAAACAACTCTTTTGCACGGGGTATAGTTGAAAAAGTGGAGGAATAATTGGCGAACTGTGCCATAGAGTAGCTAAGGCGATCGTTTTCGAAAACGTTTGCAATATAAAGATACTATGACAACGGTTGCAGAACTAATGCAATGATTTAATTCTCAAAGTGTTTCATTAGGTCCAATTTTCTATTGCAAAGATTATAACCATTGTGAATGAGTAAATATTGCAACACATATTTAATTGTTGCTAAATAATTGTTGCTACAGGCATGTTTTCTAGTAGTGGCGATTCGGGCCAGGTCAACAATATGGCATATCGGCTTAACTCAATGTTTTAAGCCATGAAAATATTTCATTCTCTTCCAAACCAGAAAGAAAGATAAAGAGATAGTTCCTATGGAGTTCTTGCATGATGAAGGATAGTTTTGGACGATTTCTACTATTAAAAGTTGTCCCGCGCCTAGAAATGAGATCTCTACATGTAGCAATCGTTTTCCCCTTCTATTAATCGCATTTGGAGCTATTTTTTGACGATATAAATTTGTAGTTATTGATGTTTATTCAAGTTTTACACTTGGTTAACTAAGGCAATCATCACATGATTGTTTTATGATTGTTTTTATGAAGTTCTACGAACATTTAGTCAAGTTAAGGCCATTTGGCATATTTGCCAATTTAAGATCAATTTTGAACTGTTAGGTGCATACCAGTTGTGTATATAGAGAGTTTGTGAAGCTTAGGACATAAGGAACAACTTTCGTGAATAAACTACAGTCATTTGAGCGTGAATTGGAAAGATATGTAAGGCTAAGCTACGTCCTCATTTAGTCAACCAACTCCTCAAAAACTTTAAAAACACTCGAATGTGATATTGTGATATATCTATTAGTATGCTTAGAAATACATTCACAGTGAAAGGATTCCCTATTGGGTTATCTAAGGGATTATTTTCTATGATATGGGGGACCTGTTTGAGCTTTATCTTGATGAGCTCATTCTTTGCACAGGTTAATGTAGACGACGGTCACCTCGACCATGTAGTCCTTGACGAGTCATTTGACAGGATTATGTCCACATATCGAGTGAATTCTTAGGTCTGTTTGTAATGATTGAGGTACTTAAAATAGTCGACCTGTAGTAGTGAGGGTAACACGACAGTGGTGCACCACTTAAGGGCATGATGAAAATTTATTTAAACAGTGTACCCACAGTCTTTCAAAAACTCTCTAATATAATATTCAACTTAAATGTTTCAGGGACTATTGAAAACACGGGTTTGTGTTGGTAGTTTAGTACCTCTTTTGAGGATATTATGTAGGAATCAAGTTGAGGAACGAAGGGGTTGACTTCAATTAACTCTGAAAAATTGTGCCTTAAGGGATTCACTGCCAACGGTTTTCTGAGCGTTTTTATCTTATAAAAGGTGTATGTTAACTTTTTCAAGCTTTTTTGTGGAGATAAACATTACGCAGGCTCCACGAGATTGTTAGATAACAACTTTTATTGGTTCCGTAGACTGTTTGATTATAAGAGCTGGCTCGGACTTCGCTTGTTATTTGATTGAACAAGACTACAACAGGACCTAAGATGACAGCCAGAAAAACACTAATTATAAATGTTTATAAATTCCAAACATAACAGCTGATGCATTCTTACTGTCTCGAGGACTACTCTGGCTATGACGACTAAGCCTTAGGTGCTCCCTCATGAACAAACCTCGTCTACACCCCCCGCTCCTCATCCCCACCTTCTCTGGGCGAGCCAAGCCCGGGGACTCTCACCTCTTAACGCCTTAACACACATCCGTACTACTCCCTCAATATTAACTCCACCAATCCATATCATTCCTCTTCCTTTATCACCTCTCTCCTATTCAAACCTACCCGCCTCTGACACTCCCGGTTTTGTCCCCCAAATCATCCCGCGATACTTGACCTGTATTTCTTCTTCCTAGCAAACACGCTCTAATAAATTAAAATTCGAGTGCATCGAAGAGACACCAGAGCATCGATATCAGCGGTCAGGTCGGACAGCTAGGGAACCAGAACAAGTTTAAACGACTCCCCCGCGACGTCCGAAGTATGTTCGCCACCCCACATGAGCTTACACTCTTACACTTCACATGGCGAAAGGTTTAGAATCTTGAGTGGTGGTGTAGTTCACTGACGCCTCATCACTATAGGTCTATGAATGTGTGTGTCCGGAGCAGCCCCGCCAAGTGTAGCTCCCCCACTGACTGCACCAGATAATAAGGGGGGGTACGAGTTGAGCCGGTAGTTGTAAAACGGTATGGTAGGAATTTATTCAGTCGGGTCGCGGGTCCGCAAGCTGCAAAGCGTGGGAGAATCAGGGGTTACTTGCACCCAATTCTGGGGTAGGGTCAACACACTTGGGGCTTACTAGTATGTTTTATTGGGTTACGTCTATGCTTATAGATATCCAGTCAGTGGCAGTTGTTCCCCTATTCGGGAGTGACATATATGAACCACTATAAGAATATATAGTTTAGATGGTAAAATTGAGGGTATATTTAGGGGTGTGATGAGTCAGTTTGGATCGGTTATTGGTCAAGACCAAAACCAAACTAACTTTATCGGTTTTAAAATTATCAAAACCAAACCAAACCAAATATAATATACATTTATCGGTTTGGTAGCTATCAATTTCGATTTGATTTGGTTCGGTTATTTGGTATATACAAAAATAAAAGAAGATTCATTCAAAATGTGAAAAGTGATGGTTTTAATGACTTAAATTACTAAACTTTCGATCACTAAATTTACTATTAATACAGCTTTAAAATTCATTGTATTGGCCTAGATAGAAGAGACAATAATATTTTCAATTTCACAAAGAATTGTCATAGACATTCATACACATGAAATCAATAAGACAATGTTTTCATCTTGGTCATTTTTACTTTCACTAAGTAGATTATAATGAAATTTTAATGAAAAAATATATAATATCTTTAAAATTGTTTATAATAACAATATATTAAGTATGCATATTAATATAATCTATGTACATGATCATCAGTTACGTTCGGTCATTTCTTCGATTTTTCGAATAAAATCATAACCAAACCAAATACTATTGGTTTTCAAAAATCTAAACATACCAAACTAAACTCACATCAAATCGATTTTATTTTATCAATTTGGTTCAATTGTTCGGTTTGGATCAATTTTTATCTAAAGCGTAAACACCCTAGGTATATTATACCCTTTTCTCTTTATTCTGTTTGGTATTGACAAAGGATATTTGACTTTTTTTTAAATTTTTTTTTAAAAAAAAAATTAATAAAAATGAGTAAGGGTAGGAGGTATGTTATTATTATAATAACAAAAGAGCATGACAAATCTGACAGGCTTACTGTCTTAATTATTATTGTGGCAATATGCCTTAAATCTGAAGCACCAAATTAAGACGAAATGAGATCTATTGGCAATTGACCGAACTCGAACCAAATAGAGCAAGCAGGAGAGGGAAATCGCGGGGCTGAGATGTGGGAATCGATTTTCCTGACCGTCGCCGCAACCGCCGGTAACAATATCGGCAAAGTTCTGCAGAAGAAAGGAACCCTCATTCTGCCTCCTTTATCTTTCAAGCTCAAGGTATATGGTATACTTGCCGCTTTCAATTCTCTATTTTGGTCATTCAATATATATATATATATATATATATATTCTTTTATTTTATGTTCCTCTGTTAACAAAATTGATTTTCATGAATGTACATTTTCTTTGGTGGACTGGTTTATCTGATTGTAATTAGACAGCTGATTTTTTTGGAAGGATGTTGGTTATGGGTGACTGGTTATGTTATCCTATATTGTGTATGAATTAGTGTTTCGAATGTCTGGCGATGCTTCTGTTTCTTGGATTGTAATGTGAATGCGTTAGTGCACATATGTTAGTTGGTTTTTGCAGGGAGATTTTTTTTTTTTTTTTGGTGAGGGGTTAGAGATTTTTCTATTAATGTAAAGCAAACTCGACTAGTTTAGGATTGAAGCATAGTTGTTGGTGTTATGATGCTGGAATGTCATTTGTGTGACCACCATTTATCATGTGATTCTGATATGAGAGATTGCTTATTGCTAACAGAAAGTGGATTATCCACATGGATTTTATGTTTACATATATAAAGTGCTTTGTTATATGTACAACACATTAACAAGCACTGAAGTTAATTGTCTAGCTTTCTTTTTATATGAAAAAGATTTTGCTCTTTCAGTTTGAATTATTTTTAATTAACTAGGATTCATATTGCTGGTATAAACATGTGTATGTAACAAGTTTTTCAGTAATCTTTTTAAGTTGCTAAAGCTTTTGCCCAGTTTGTAGTCAGATGGTAACACAGATTTAGGAAGGACTCCCAAAATTTTGCAATGAATAAAAAGGTGATTGACTGATTCCACATCCTCTTCACAGAGATGACATTTATTAGTTAACATGCCTCTCTTCACAGGGCTAAACATGCTTCTCTAATGACACCCCACCCGAAATACTCTGGCTGCTTTCTTTACACTGTTTAGAAAGATAAAAAAGTTAATTTGAGTAAACTAGCCACTACTTGGATATTTGATGATGAGAATTGAAACTGAGGAACTTCATGACATAAGTTGATCAAGGATAAGTCTTGAAATTTCATTATCACTGAAAAGAATAAGATAATGAATAAATTAGTAGCAAAAAGATAAATAGATATACCCTTCGGGGTGGCCCAGTGGTTTGAGCTTGGGACTTCCAAGTTGGAGATCTCAAGTTCGAAACCCCTTGCCAGTGAAAGCAAGGGGTTTGCCTTCTGGTTCGAGCTCGTCTCACCAGGCTTGCCTAGTGCGAGTTACCTCTCCTATGTGGTTTGCGAGCTATTGCATAAGAGCGGGGGTTTTACCCTGTGCGCACCCAAAGGGTAGCGGCTGCGGGGTTTCCCTGTAATCTAAAAAAAAGAAGATAAATAGATATAGTTAGCAAAATGTTGTTAAGGAAACTTTATTAATAAATTAATTAGTGATCATGAATTGGACATCAGAAATTTAGTGTAAGAAAACTAGTTACTAGACCTAACAAAATTGAAAATAAGTAAAAATTAAATGTACAATAAATATACTAAATAAGAGAGATGGAACAAGTGTACCAAATTTCCGCAATAAGTTGAATACTTGAAAATTAGATGTTTAAATTGAATTTCAGAACTCAGACAGTAGTACAATTACAATTGCTCACTTCTACTTTTGATTTATCAATTAAATCGTAAATAAAGAAAAAAGTAAAATTTAGAGAGCTTATTGTTGATAGCACTTTAAGAGAGAATTGAGATGGATGTTGGTAGAGAGCTGTGTGGGAAGAAAGAAATGAAGAAAGAAGGGGTGGGGCATGGGTTGGGGGATGTTTATAGATATTCTAAAGGTAAATGTGTAAATAGGGGAGGGGTTAGTTTTTAAATAAAAAAAGAAGAAAGGGGTTAATTTTGTCCGTTAGGCAACAGTGCTATTCAATTTGGACCGTTTGCCAATGGTCAGATTTTTTTTGTGAAGCTGAAAACATTATCATTATCGAGTGTGAATGCAAACTATTGTATTTGAAATAGCTGTAAATGTTCCTGTTTTTGACTATCTCTAGTATTATGCAGACATCATCTCTTTCTTGCCCTTATATTCTTTGTTAAATCATGTTGGCCTCCATGAAGCTATCCTGCTTTCCTTTACTTTTATGAATTCGTCACATTTCTTCTATGAAACACGTCTACTTGGAAACTGGAAAGCTTCATGATCTCTGTCTACAGGTGATTAAAGCATATGCTTTCAACAAGGCATGGATTTTTGGTTTACTTATGGATTTGTTTGGAGCAGTCTTGATGTTGCGAGCACTGTCTCTAGCCCCGGTAAGTGCATTTCCAGCAAGCTCTCTTTTATGCATATTTAGGGAATTGAACTTGATAGTTTGAAAGTAAATGAATTATTAAAGAGAACCCCATACAGAATGTTTCTTTCTTATATTGATAGCTAGAAGAATCATTCACACTTACATTTCAATGATATTCTCCAGGTATCGGTCATTCAACCAGTTTCTGGCTGTGGACTTGCTATACTTTCAGTCTTTTCCCATTTTTATCTAAAGGAGATCATGAATGCTATTGATTGGATAGGAATTACCTTGGCGGGCATTGGCACCATAGGTAATGTAAGTTCCTTAATGCTTTGCATTTTGTTAAAAGAACTAACAAGCTATGGAAAACAAAGAAACAGTTTATTTTCCTCTGTATTGCTAAGCATGGTGTTACTGGGTAGATGGCCTTATGCATATAGGGGGAATTCATCTATTAAGGGTGACTACTTTTGTTCCATTCGGAGGAAGTAGTTGACAAGACAATTGTGCGGCCTCACACCAGGCTTAGAATATCTAGTTCGTCAGGTTATCCTTGTTGAAGTTGGAGTGTTATTTTGTTAGAGGATTACTATTACTCGGTTTTTGCTTCTGTTGATATTTGGCATCTAAAGAATCTGTCCTTTTAAATCTGCTTTCATGTGCGTTACTTGAGCCGAGGGTCTTTCGGAGACAGTACCTCATAAGGTAGGAGTATGGTATTAACAAATTTGGCTTGGTCCAAAATTGATAATTATTGTTCTGGAAGGTCTTCACGTCTTATTGGTTGTAAGAAGATCATCAGTTTGTTTCTCTTTCAACTCCTTATAATGCTTTGACTAACGTGTTTATATCAACTTCTTAGTTGAATCAGTGGCTATATAGACTCAGGTTCACTCCTGTTTCCAGGGATTGAGTAATCAATATAATAGTGCTTTTGTGGGATGTGAAAAGAACTCTGGCTCCCTATATGAATCTAGATGAAAGAAGAAAAGTCAGGAGCAACTAGTGGAAAATAATGAAGAGGTGGAAGTAGTAAGAAGAAGGGGGAAAAATCCACTTTCAACTTATCAATGGAGGTCAAATTAATATCATGGAATGTTAGGGACTTAACATGATTTTTAAAAGGGATCTCGTTAAGAGTCTAATGAGAAATGGAGTGCTGACTTGTATTGTTCTCAGGAAATAAATTAGAAAAGGACGTGGATATTATGGCAACTATGGGCATGTAGATGATGAGATGTGGATATCTTGAGGCTGAAGGTAGCAGTAGTAGAATTCTAATGCTATGGGACAGTAGAATGTGGAAGGGAAACTGATTGCAACACAATGTTATTGAATTGCCTATAGTTTTGAATCAGTGTTACAATCTTTTAAGTGGTGTCTAACAGAAGTGTATGCACCATACACCAGAAGGGAAAGGAAATTAAGCTAGGAAAAGATTTCATCATTAAGGGGTTTATGTGAGGGACCATGGATATTCTGTGGTGCTTTCAACACTAACATGCTTCTGTATGAAAGAAGGAAATGTATCACTAATTCAATGACTGACTTCTCAGACTGGATAGAAGACATGGAGCTATTCGATCCACCATTGTACAGGGGCTGATTTACCTGGTTGTTAGAGGTCAATCACTACAGTACAGCTATGCTGGACAAATTCTTATTTTCAGTTGAATGAAAGGAAACTTCTAGGAGCACATAACAAAGGATATTTCCTAGTTTTGGATCACAACCCACTACTTTTTTTAAGTGTGGAAACTGAGAACAATAGAGCTTCTTTTATATTTGAAAAATTGGTGGTTAGGGGTCGAGGGATTTAATGATATGCCAGTCTCTGGACGGATAAGATTATCAGAGAATTCAAGTTTGATGGAAGAAAAAATTGTTGCAAATCCCTTATATTTTCTATAGAGGACATTTAATGTAATAAAGAGCATACTAAAATAATTAAAAAGTAAGCAACTGTTCTTGCAGTGTGGTCACAAGTGGGGCCTGAGGAGGGTGAGGTGTACACAGACCTCACCAGTTGGGAGGTTGTTTCCCATAGATCCTTGGCTCAAAGAAATCATTTTTTAGAACATGTTCGAAAAAAGGGAGGGTGAAAAAAGCTTTAGTGAAAACATTAAAGAAATTAAAGTCTTCATAAATAAACATTGAAGAAATAGAAGTATGGAGAGCAGGAATAGTAAAGATAACTAAAGTAAACAAAACAACAGAAGTAGTAACTTTGAAGAATGATTAATGCTTATTATAATAATAAAATAGTGGAAAGGAAGCAGGAAGGTTCTCAAAACAAGAAACATGTTCTACCACTAGGACAAGAGGAATCTCGACTACCTTCTAACTGCCTACCCTAATCCTCGGCATCCATGCTCTTCTATCTAGGGCCTTGTCCTCCGTGAGCTGAAGATGTGCCATGCCTTGTCTAATCACCTCTCTCCTCCCTCTCCCTCTCCTTAGACCTATTACTGCCAACCTCTCAGTCTCTCACACCTCACTGGCTATGCTCCTCCTCTTCACATCCCAAACTATCTCAACCTCGATTCCCGCATCTCATCCACCACGAATGCCACTCCCATCTTGCCCCAAACTATCTCAACCTCGATTCCCGCATCTCGTCCACCTGGAATGCCACTCCCACCTTGCCCCGTATGTCTTCGTTGAAAAAAACAAAAATAAACACAAATATGATTCTAGAAGCTTCATGTTTTTCTTTGGTGAAAATAGAATTAAAACAATAACATCAAGCAAAATAAAAGAAGAATTGTGTTTCAGCATTGTCTAGTACAAAGCAAATATAGATTCTCTCACCATAACATGGAAATTGATTCTCTTCCACTACTTCTTTCATGAACTTAGATGTAATTGTTTGTGTTGATTATTTGATTCACTTCTTATTTTTGAGTAATAAGGATATCTTTATTACTACTTAATCATGCAAAATACTGCAGTTGGTCCTTCAACAGTACTAAACCCCTACATAATCATTGTGTAGATGTCTCTTAGGACATTAAGATTGCCATAGTTGGCTTGGATACTAGTGTTTACATTAACATATTAAACAAAACAGTTTCCTCCTTTGCGGTCAACTTCTAGTTTTTCTTCAGCAAAATATGGAGGTCACACATAATACATAAACTTTATTTATAGTGGACTAGGTGAGATCTTCCTTTGCAAGCACATGGGCTACTTCATTTCCTGTCAAAAGTTATGCCTGATCCCTGGCTCATTAACTGCAGCATTAACAACCTGTGTTCATGGATAATATCAGCATAGGTAGTGTTGTTTTGGTCAATATATTTAACTACCTCTGTGGAATCAGTTTCAATTTCCAAATTGGTTTGAGGTTTATGTATTTTTGCCATAACCAAACCTTCGTTTAGTGCCAGCAATTCTGCTTGTAGGGGGTGAATATGCATTCCCACACCTTTTGAATCCAATAATCTCAGTTTCACTGTTATTGTGAATTGGTCCTCCATTACGAATAAGCATCTTTGGCTGATTGTATCTTAGCATCCACATTTAGCTTATACCAGCCATCGACTGGTTTATGCCAGGATACTTGGACAGCAAACTTAGCATTCTTTTTAGCCTCTTTTGCCGTTAAAGCTTATATTTTGCAGCATTCAGCACAGTAGTTAAAGGCAAGGTTTGACAAGTATGAACATGATTGGTATGGTATTTTGACAAAGATTCCATGTCACATGGTAGTTATTCCATCTAATTAAGGCTTTGGGAAGGAACTTTAGGTTATTTGTTTAGCTTGATTATACGAGGTTTTGTCTGTTAGCTTATTTATGAGAGTTCTTCATCTGTTTTATTTTTGTTAATTGTATATTGTAATTAGCATCGATTTTCTTTCCTAAATTAGAGATAGGATTATTTGTAGATCCTCTAGCTCTAGTTTCATATGTATAGTTATATATATATATATATATATATAGAGAGAGAGAAGAGAGGGGGGGGGCTGGGGGTGTGTGGGGTTGGGGGTATGGTTGTGAGGGTGTACGCTGGGGGTGGGGAGAAGAAATTATTTGTTTTATTTTTGTTTTCCTAAGTGATTGTACACAGATCATTTTTTTTTTTTTTTTGGGAAAGGTAACGTTACTTCTATATACCACAGTATACTACATCAAGTGTAGTTCCCCTCCAAAAATTTAACTTACATCAACAGCCCTATATCTTCTAGTTAGCAAACCAGTCAATAACATTAAAAACTCTTCAGATTTTCTGTACGTCTTGCTTACAACCAAAATTAATAAAGCCTAGATTTATCTATCTTCTGAATATTGTTGTACTTTCCTTCAAAACATCTTTGATTCCTTTCATTCCAAATTGTCCGCTAAATGCATGCTGGGACAATCCTCCATCTCTCCTCCTCTTTTCCTGCATTTCCATCACTGTTCCAGCATTTTAGAACTTCTGTGATTCTTCCTGGTTTTGTCCACTTGATCTTCCTCTTGTGAATGAACATCTGCCATAATTAATCTCTCCATTTGCAGTGTAAAAAGAGATGGTTGACTGTCTCCACCTGTTCTTCGCATAAATAACATCTAGAGCATAGGTTGTGTTTCCTCTTGTTCAAGTTTTCATGTGTCAAGACTTCCTCCTTTGCCAAAAGCCACGTGAAATAGTTCACCTTGTATGGGATTTTTGTTCTCCAGATCATCCTCTAAGGCCATCCTGCTTGCTTCTCTGCAATGGGTCTCAATTCTCGATATGCAGATCTTACAGTGAACTCTCCCTTTCTCTCTCCTTCCCATATCAGTCTATCTTGCTCTTCTGTTAGATTAGTAGCCCTATCCATTGTGTCATGAAATCTTGCTATGGATGTTATTTCCCAGTCATTTAAGTTTCTTCTCAGATGTAAATTCCACTTTTGTCCTGTCCATAAGTCTGCCGCTGATGCTTCCTGTGCTTCACTTGGACTATGTAGCTCAGAAAATGCTTATTTGAGTGTCTCCTGTCCACACCAGATGACATTCCAGAAGGCCACTTTTTCTCCATTACCAACCTTACATTTTGTTCTATCTTTGACCAGTAGCCATATCCACACTACAATCATAAGGGTTGGTCACCCCCTCTGTCATCCACTTGTCCTCCATGCCATATTTTTTTGTTATTACTTCCTTCCATAAAGACTTCTGGTGAGGCAAATTTCCACAACCATTTCATCATCAAGCTCTTATTCTGCGTACTCAGATCCCTGATGTTGAGTCCACCCCCTCTCTTGCTAACTAGAAAATCCTACCATTTGACCAAATGGTACTTCTTCTTATCTTCACTGCCTTTCCATAGAAAGTTCTTCTAATTGCATCTAACCTCTTGGTTACTTTGGCTGCTGTAGGAATATAGACATTATGTGTGATGGCAAGGCATCAGGACACTCTTGACTAGAGTAAGTCTGCCCCCTGAGGATAGATATTGACACTTCCAATTCACGAGCTTCCTTTCACACTTTTCAATTACACCACTCCATATTCCACTTGATTTGCTCTTAGTCCCGAAAGGCATTCCCAAGTAGGTTGTTGGTAGTTCACCTACTTTCCCTCCAAGCTTGTAAGCTAAGTCCCCAATATTTGGTACTGTGTTTACAGGATAGATGAAACTTGTTAACACAGCCTCAAGAATATTTAAAAGGACTCTCAAAATTAGCATGTGCTCCTTTACAGCTCCACAGAATACTAAAGTGTCATCGGCATACTGTAGATGAGTGATCTCTAGATTGTTTCTCGTATTCTCCCCCACTTTGAAACCTCTGATCCAACCATTTGCTCTTGCAGTCTGCAATAGGTTGCTCAACCCTTCCATAGCCATGATAAAAGAAAAGGAGATAGGGGGTCCCCTTGTCTCAAACCCTTGTTTGATGGGAAAAACCCACATGGGCTTTTGTTGATGCATGAAAGAGGAATTTCCTGAGGCTTATCCGTGTTTGATCCACTTTAACCCTCTTGACGCAAAACCCATCCTTTCCATCATCTTTCAATCCAAAAAGTTCCTTGAGGTGATCATATGCCTTCTGGATATCAGCTTGCATAGGAATTCCTGGTTGTCCTTTTTCCCCTGGAATCAAACACATTCATGGCTATCAAAACTCACAATGATCTGGCTTGCTCCTTGGTAAGGCCATTTGTTGCTTTTTCCCAAGCTTAGCATCACCTTCTTTAGTCTTTCACACCACATTTCAGCCAAACCTTTGCATCAACCTTCTTACAAGATCATTTCCTGACTGCCAAAAGAAATTAGTAGCCTATGGAATCAATTTCTGTGTATGACCATCTTCAATCCACCGCTATTTTACTCTCCATTCTCTATATTTGGACAGTAAAATAGAGAATGAGCACTCCAACCCCTCTTTATTCTAGACTCTATTCTTCATTTTTAGAGAGTTGAATATTAGTTCTCCAAATTTGGGGAACTACTATTTGTTTATTTTTTTTCTTAAGTGATTGTACAAGATCAGTTTCCTGACTGCCAAAAGAAATTAGTAGCCTATGGAATCAATTTTCCTGTCCA
This sequence comes from Solanum habrochaites, assembly GCA_027704765.1. Classification (NCBI taxonomy): domain Eukaryota; kingdom Viridiplantae; phylum Streptophyta; class Magnoliopsida; order Solanales; family Solanaceae; genus Solanum; species Solanum habrochaites. The sequence goes on from JAKWJA010002494.1 coordinate 17,248,179, forward strand.
TCTCCAACCCACCTCTATTTTACTCTCCGTTCTCTATATTTGGAGCGTAAAATAGAGAATGAGCACTCCAACCCCTCTTTATTTTAGACCCTATTCTTCATTTTTAGAGGGTTGAATAGTTGGAGAACTACTATTCACTCTCTATTTCACTTTTTCAATATTTTATTATTATTTCTATTATTTTCTAATTAACAAATATTATTTGCATACAATGTCATTAATTAAATATCTAACATTCAGAATTCTGTTTAAATTCAATATAATATTTTTAATATATTATTTAATATATACTACTTTCATCCCGAACTAAAATATTTTAATTTTTTTCTAATTTCCGTCAATAATATAATTTTATTATTAATTTTCACTGGAAAGAATGCTCAAAATCAAAATGATAAGATGAAAATTTTAATTTAAAAATACAATACGTAACATAATAATTTAATTACAATATAAAACACAATGCAATACATTACATAATAATTAATTTATCACAACAGTAATTTAGTAATCTGGTAGGTCGGTTTCAAAATTTAGCATTATTTGGAAAAAAAAAATTAGGGTATGATGGTAGATGATGAAAATCTCTGGTTTGAACAATTTTTAGTTTGACAAAAATTTAGGACCAAATACTCATTTTTGAAACTCCGTAATGCAACTTAAATAAAAATAAAAAGAACATTTTTGCGAGTAACATAATAAGTTTTGGAAATAGTTGTGCGTGTTCATTAATTGTACTTCACTTTTATTTGATTGTTATTAATTTGTTATTTATATAATATTTTCTTGCAATTTATTTAATTTAAATTTAAAATAAATATCATTTTATATTAAATAAAAAATTAAAATATAATTTATAGCACTGAACTTTATTTAAGAGTTATTGGGTTGTGACCACAAATTAAGAAATGCATTTCTATATGTAAATAAGAATTAATATGAACTATAAAATATACCTTACTCTCGTGACGCGCGCCCCCGCTTCCTTTTTCTATTCGGTGCGCTCCACATTCGCACCTTGGGTTGGAGTTGGTTGTCTGGAGAAATAGAGAACTCTATATTTGGAGTGTAAAATAGAGTTTAGGGTTGGAGATGCACTTCTCTTTTCTAATGGAACCTTATACCTTATATGCTGACATGTTCCATTGGGATGTGAATATCTGACAAACTTTAACTTACCACTTCTCTTTTATCTGTTCAGCTGTTGGTGCTGGAGGGGAGGAGCAGCAGGCTTCTGCTATCTCAATTTTTCACCTACCATGGCTGGCATGTGCTGTTGCAATCTTGTTTGTAGGTATCTTATTCTATGCGCAATACAAGACTTTAAGTTAGTTGCTTGAGAAGGTTTTCCCTGGTGCTATATCATTTATGTTTGGAGTGATTAGGTGCTGAGTTCCTTTTGTATATCGGTTCCTATATTGTTAATTTATGAAAAGACCTCTGTCTACTTGTAGAATCAATCCTTTCAATGCACGTGTTTTCCTTAACCAAGAACACTTATAGTAAGTAGGCACCTAAAAAAGGGTCTAATAAATGTGGCAGGGGGAATCAACCACTGATAGTATTTTGCAGCTGATTATTTGATGATGTTGAACATCTTTAAGCATTCCCCATCGTCCCTTCTACTCCCACCCCCCTCTCTGCAGAACTCAATCCCAAACATTACTTTAGTTTGGGCGAGTTTAGTAATGGTCCTTTTTCTTTACAAACGTCCTAGACATTGGTAAAGTTGATCCAAGAACTCATGCTCTCTAGAATTTTATGCGACTGATACAGATTGTCATAACAAATTTAGGACCAGTCGTGTCCTCTTTAATATTCTGATAGTTTTTCCAGCATGTGCCTATTTTAGGGACACAGGTTACCGTCATTTGTATACAATACAAAGCATATTTTTCTGTCAGTTTCCTGGATAATTTGTCCTACATGAGCATGTTTTTGGAATTTGATGAAGGGAGATTATTTTATCTATCTAAATTTAGTGAAGGAGACTGCTTGGTGCTCTCTTTGGGGACCACTATTGCTGACCAACTGTTACAGGCTCATTTCTCTAATATCTTTAGAAGAGAATATTTAACTAGATTTGCCATACCCACTGGCCATTGCACTGCGTAATAACTTTCTTCATTTAAGTAAATATTCACTGTACTGCAAGGTTCTTACTTCTTGGGTTGTGTGGAATACTTTTGGATTGATTTGTACTTGTATTGTTCTTTTTATGAAATATCCACATAGTTTTGAGCCATTAGGACTGAAGGGGTATTTAAATGCTTTTGTACCTTTTGAATTCCGAGATCTAATACTGTTCAATGGATATAGGTACTTCTTAATGGATGGCTTCGCATTTATAGACGGCAACGTAGAGAACAAGAGCTGGTATGAGTTTTCCACTGAGTTCTTACATATGATGCTATTGAACATGCCTGATGCCATATGCAAATTTTCCCCAATGCAGATGCAATATGAAGTCATTGAGGAAATTATTTATGGACTGGAATCTGGAATTTTGTTTGGGTATACTTCTTCTCTTAAATTTATCTTTTGCTTTTTTTGATAACAGGAGCAGCTTATTTCTTGTACATTGACCTAAAATGCAGCAGAGCCTAAGATGCAGAAACCTCATACACTAAATGACCCTCTAATGACAGTCTCATCAATAGATGGAACTTTGTATTGATGCATACTAAATGATAGTGGAATAGTACCAGACCCCTTAAATCACCGTAACGTCCAATAATGAGAACGAATAGGCTTGTATTAAATAATATTTGCAAATATGCCTCAGTCCCAAACAAGTTGGGATTGGCTTTATGATTCCCTACTTCTTTAAGCTCATTTCATATCATCATCATATTAAATTAAAATAAAAGTAAAAAAATAACTTAAATGATATAACAATATTAATATTTGCAGTTCCTACCAAGTCTAAAGCTTATCCTCAACTAGTATATATTGCATATATGGATTTTTTTCGTCCATTGTATCGTATGTTTAGCTAGGTCTGCATTGATCCCAAAGATTTATAGATCCTTCGAGACAAATTTATTCCATGTGTTTTAAGGTCTACCCCGCCCTTTTTAGCACCTTTAATTACAATAGTTTGGCAAAAATAAGGCACCTAGGCCTCACTTAACCCCAAAAGCTAGCTAATGAGGGGAGGATTGCTCAAGTCCATATAAGGAGACCCAGCCCATTCCCCAACCAGTGTGGGACTTTTACCCACTCTAGCATCCCCCTTCATGCCTAGGCCCAACTGGAGCGTGAACCAGGAGCCCAAACGGGGATGAACCTGACTCTGATACCATGTAAAGATATGACACTAGGCCTAACTCAACCTCCAATGCTAGCTCATGAGGGGAGGATTGTCGAAGTCCATATAAGGAGAACCGCCAGTCCATTCCCTAACCAATGTGGAACTTTTACCTACTGTAACAAGTTTCACACATACAGGCTGGTGCATCTGTATGTCGACTCAACACGTATCCAAAACCATCTCAAGCAACCTACTTGTATCTTATCCTCAATGTGTGCTACTTACACTTTCTGGCGAATGTGGTCATTTTTAATGTTACGTAATTTGGTATGACAGTGCATCGTCTTAGCATCTGCAACACTCATCTTGGACTTTTAGTAGCCCAACTTTTGCTTCCATATGACATTGTCAGTTTTATAGTTCTGTAAAACATACCTTTTGGTAGGCATCTTTCTACCACATAACACCTCGATAGCACTTCTCCACTTCAATTCAACCATCGGATTTTAATCCTAATAATACCATCTGGATCTATCATTCTGTTCTTTACATTCTCTTAAATGGCTAGATATTATTTATTATTTAAAATCTCAAAATGCAAATTAACAACTGTCTACAGTTCTTTTTGTTGCTTGATTAGTTCTCTTATAGCTGGGTTGTTATTAACATCTATTGCAATCATATTAATTAACATGTATGTTTGATTGCGTTGAGTAAATTTCATTTGGTCTTCATGTAGTATATGCTTGCTAAGGTCATAAAGTTCCTATGTCATGTGTGGGTTGTTTATTTTCAATCTCAAAGTGTTGGTGGTTTATTTAGATGAGGATGCCCTCCCATCATAATACAGATAATGACTATAATATATTTATTACAGGATTTCATCTGTGATATCAAAGATGGGATTTTTATTCTTGGAGCAGGGATTTTCCAAGTTGTTGGTGCCGATTTGTATTTCAATAAGCATTTGTTGTAGTGCTTCTGGTTTTGTATGTCAGGTACTCCTTGTAATCAACATTTTTTATATCAGCTATAACCACTCACCGGTGTATATCAACATTATTATATTGTGACTCCAAACATAGCATAATCATGATCAAACACGTTCTTCCCTTGTCTGATTTTGGTCAACGTAACTAGCAAACATAGATGAGGCCATGAAATGACTAAATTCTTTTTCCTTTCAAGAGAACTATCATCCATTCTATCTTATGAATGGTTTTCACCAAGTACTTCTATTCTTCCAAACAGACACGTGGCTTGAAGCATGGAAGGGCAATTGTAGTATCCACATGTGCGGCTGTTGCATCTATCGTAACAGGTGTCTTTGCTGGTATGTTTGCTTTGGGTGAACGCTTGCCTTCAGCACCAACATCTCGTCTCTGGCTCTTGCTTGGATGGTATGTATGACATGTTCATTTTCTTTGCCTTTTTGCCATTTATCGTTGGACTTATTACCATCCATTTTGCTCGTCAAGTTTCTTTGTTACAATAGAGGCAAGGCCCTCGTGTCTTGTCTCCTGATCCCATGAAAAATGGTTTTTCAAAACTTAATTACTTACTCGGGATAAATAGGAAGATTCATTAGTTTTTGCTGAACTTGCTTATGTATCTTTGTGAGAGCCTTTTCCCCCCTCTCTACTTGGATGACAAGTGTGTTTCATAACTTCACTGATCTTATCTTTATGATTACACATAGTAGTCCCTCCAATTGAATGTCTTGTTGCACTTAAAGGATGTGGCCTAGTGGTTAACAAAGTAGGTTGAGAATCATGAGGTCTAGAATTCAAATTTGAGTGCAAGCAAAAACACTAGGTGATTTTTTCTCCATTTGTTCAAGCCTTGTTGGATGTGCCTAGTGGCGTAGCTACATTGTCCCAAGGGTGATTAAGCGAACACCCTTACTCGAAAAATTATATTATGTATATAAAGGTCAAATGTCACCTTATGCAAGTGTATAGGTCAAATATCACCTAGGCAAATATCTTGTACTTACTCCATTTCAATTTGTTTGTCTTAAATTTCGTTGGTCTATTTAAAAAAGAATGTTCCCATATTTAGTAACTCCTTACACGAAACATCCTACATGACGTATTTAAGACCACCAAATTCAAAGGGTATTTTGGTACGTTACGTAGATCTATAATTTAAGATCACAAAAATCGAAGTCTTCTTTATTTTTTTAAATTCCATGTCGAGTCAAACTAAGACAAACTAATTGAAGTGGTGGGAAATCAAATTTTGAATAACCTTGACCTAAGTTACTTGGACTCGCCAAAATCGGTCCCGCACCCGTGTCGACACGACAGAGACACGGGTAAGGGTGTGAGATCTGTGTCAAACAAGATCGGGTGTGTTGACCAATAATTTAGAGTAGAAAATTGAAATTTTGATAGCTCAAAGTAAAGATTTGAATAGATCAGAAACAAATACCTTCAATTTTTTGATAACTGAACAAATACCTTCAATTTTCTGCTATATAATGATTTATACTAGTCCTTTGTGGCCTTCAAAGGTTTTTTCTTGATAATTTAGAGTAATGTACCATCGAGGAGTTTCTAGAATCTTCGTGTGGTACCGAAGCTCTCGTGCTAAGCACACATCGGTGTATGAATTTGTGAGAGATAAGAGTTGTGGTACCGTTTTGGAACTGAAATAGGGGTCTTCATCTTTTTGTTTCACTGGCTACTTCGTTCTATACATGAATGGAGAAGAGGGGAACGTGAATCATGGTTTTGGGTCAGATTTGGTTTGAACTTTGAATGTTGGGCTTAATTTGGCTGAATACTTGGACATGGATAATGGTCCATAACATAAATGAGACCAGTTCCTTGGAGTCTTCTTATCAAAAATAAAATCAAAATTAGAGTATTCTTTAAATGAAAAATAATATACACTCTAATTATGGTGGTTTTTTAGATTAGTTTTTTTTTTGGTCTTGATTTTTTGTTTTTCCCACCCTTTTTTCAGACTCTAACTTGAAAGTATTATTTTTAATCTTCACTCTGCATTGTGCAAATTCTTTTCCAATATACATATCATTTTAAAGATTTTTGTCCAAAATGATAGTGATTATTATCTAGCGTTTTCTTCTCAGTATCTCATGCAAAAGACTTCAAAAAATCAGTTCGAATTAATCAATCAACTATAACAGTCAATGAATTCACAAGATTATTACTTTTGATGCACTAGTGACTATGATAATAACTATTACTACATAAAATTCAATTTTTACCATTCAAACTATAAAGTTCTTCAATATATTAACTTCATTTTTCAAATATTCTTACAAAATACCTCTAAAAATTCTGTAAAAAGTAAACATGCAATCTTAGAAGTAGCTTTTAATCGAAAATTGTTTATCAAACAATTCTGAAAATTTAAAAGTCGAACTCTACAAAAGAAAATTTAACAGTAAACCTGCAGAATCGAATGATGAAGTTTAAGATGGGGCAATGCCTTGTGTAGAAAGGACATTATTTCGTGTATTTTTAAATGAGTACTATAAAAATATTTCAAGAGATGAAACCTCATCAAGAGAAACGAATATACTTTTACTATTAGGATTTCTTTTGTTGACTTCTATATGTTAGTCTCGATTTTATAAAATTGTGTTTCTGTTACAATTCTTATTATGGTTTAGTTAAATATTGTGCTGTTTGATTTACAACTTTTGGTGCACGCACATCAAAAGTTTTAATTGACATCGTTCAAAAGTTTGAACGTCCTTGATGAAATTCCTTGCTACGCCATTGCCTTTGTCAGTGGGAGTTAGCATGTTCTTTGTGGAATTATTTAAAGTGCACTAGCTGGCCTCAACACCAGTGTTCTCAAAAAAGAAAAATGGAATGACTTGTTTTCACGTTAAGAAGTGAGTTTCAAGATAAATGGTGAAAGCATATATCTTTTAGTGACCTGGTGGAATATGTGAACCTAATATTACCTTCAAATTCTTTTAAAATTTTAATGGGAAAAATGTTAGCATTTGAAAGAATCAATGTGGGTCATCTGTAACTTTTAATCACAGAAAGTTTGTTTGTAAGTTGTTACTTTAGAAACTTTATATTGTTCTATTGTTTGGAATTTCCATAAGTACCATCATATGATTAGCGCATTACAAGATGTTTTGAACTAAAGTACACAGCTGATTCTTTTTTTTTCCTTTTTTGGGAATAAGTGCACATCAGTTCACATGTTAAATTAGAGTGTTGCATCTTTTGTATTCGTGGTTTATATCTGTTATTTAAATGCCTTGGTCGTCTTCCTGGGATTCCTACATTTATAAGGGATTTGGAGACTTTTTGCTGTAGCAAAAGAAATGCTGTTGATATTGAGATGTTTGTGTACAGGATGTGCATCATTGTTGGTGTGATTCTGCTGGTAGCTTCAACACGGCTGGTGAGAAGCCTTCCCCGGTCTTGGATACATGTTGTAAGAAGTGGGGTTGACAAAAACATAGGTGTTAGGCAATCTGTGGCAATACGGAGTAGAGATACTAGTCCTAGCACTGTTATCCAGGCGTCAACTTTACATCATTTGATAGCAACTCCCTCTAAAGCTAAAGCTTGATTGTGTCATTACTCAAAAGTTGGACTTGTATATGTAACTTGAGGGCTGTTGTTAGTAATCGCATTATATTTGGTATGTACAGTAGAGTGCAGGTTGTTTGAGGCTGAGGATTCATTCATATACATGAGAATTGAGTGGTCACTTAATATTGTTACTCTTCTTCTTTCTGTCTCTCCAGTGGGCAGAAAATCAATGAAAATACAACTGAATTGTTCTTTTTCTTTTTGCTTGGTTTGGTTTCAAGCAAAATATAGTCGAAAAAAATTGAACCAATCCAATTGTTTAAATTTGAGTTGGAAATCAAATTAAACCACAAAAATATAAAAGTAACCAAAATAAGCCATTTTTTTAGTAAGTAACTAAAATAAGCTTAGTGGAAAAAGGTTTTACTATATTCAATTTTCTAAACGTTTTTCGTTAGTGTCATAACGTTTATTTTTAATATATAACGGAACTTTTTCTTCCACTTTATAAAGTGGACCTTTTTATTTCACTTTATAAAAAGTTATCTTTTCATCTTCACCGTCTCTCCCTTTCCTTTTCATGGCTCCCAAAAAAAAATTCACTTTGAAGATGGTCCCAATCCGACAGTTTGAAGAGGTCCCATACTAAGCAAATCAAAATTTTGGAGTGGCACAACCTGACAACATTCAACTCATGTTCGTTGATTTAGGTGCAAAAATAGGTAAGATTGCAGCCTTGTACTTGTAGAAAGATTTTATCTTTTTTAGAATGTGGTTTTGGTTTGATTTACTTTCAACCTTAGACTTAATTTAGTTTTGGTTAGGAAGGCATCTAACTTCATTGATAGAAAACTTTAGGTTTACACATCCTATAAAAGTTTTAATAGTAACACTACTTTAAAATCATATGAAAATAAAATAAATTAAGAGGCAGAATAGCGTAAAATATAAGACAAAATAAAAGTATCTATGTCATAAAGTACATAAAAATTTGTCTTTTTGTCTAGCTTTAAGTTGAAACATTTTCTTATTATTTTTTTTAAAAAAAAATTATCAGCAAATCTTCCATAATTTTTTCATATGGTGGATGTTATTGTTTGACTATTTCTGCACCAATATGTGTGTTGACTATCAACATACAATTGACTACTGTTTCAGGATTGTAGTGTTTCAAAGCTTCCATGAACCTCGGCAACTCGGCAAAAGAACCCTCCCAAGTACCATAAACTTTTTCAAAAGCTCGCTTGCAATCAAGATAGACTTTTCTTCTACTTACTGAATTGTCATATGCTTTAAGAACGGTTGTTTGACAGTCTTTGATGGGAAACCTGAAATTAATAATAATATTAATTATCAAATAAAAAATAAATATTTCCTTATTAAACAAAAATCATCTAGGAATAAAATAGTACCTTGGCGTTCTTTCTATATCAGCACGGAGGACTTAGCAATCATCTCAACATCCAAGTTGAAATGCCCTTCGAGGCACATACCCATATCACATGTATGTTTTTTAATGTATCTTCCAACTTTCTTCATGTTAGTATGTTTATCAATAAAAGAAGTCAACATAAATCGACATTCTTATTCTACACGTCTGCAAACAAGTCGCCATGATCTTTTTGTCGATTTAATAACAAAGCACTTCCCTTGCTATCTTCAAATGTAGAGTTAAAACTGTTTTTGCAACTGCTTATCGTGGAATTGAATACCGTCTTTTCAATATAGATTCCATCATTCATGAATCTTCCTCCTGTTCATGGCACATACGTTTTGACTAAAAAAAAAAAGATACTCATCCAATGTGTATCACAAGATATCTGGACGATTCCGGGAGATGATCAGATAGGAATTTCTGAATACACCGCGGACTCATGACCTTAGTCTTGGCGATCGATGAAATTCAAAAAATCATCTTATTCTCCGGATTTCCTCAGCATTAGGCAAATCAATCCACTATCACTTAGCTGAAGTGAGCCTTAATTAGATGTCTGATCATCATATATTCTTCACAGAATCCATGGGCTCATCTTGGTGTATCTTTTTCCCTATTTGTCAAAAAATATATTAAATATTTTGGCTCATGCATTAACTTACTCAAATTAAGAAAAATAATGTTAGACATGCGCTAATCATCTCATCAAAAGTAGGAAGCGAGACACGGAAATTTGAGGATGTCCCAATATTTTTCCGTCATTTCAAAGTGTGAGTACTGACCAAAATAATTATTCAGGTCCCATAAAACCTTGTAGCAATATCCCTACTTGCTGAGGTAAACCACTACAAAATCTTAATAGATCAAATACTAATAAATAACTTAATTAATAACTATTGGACAAAATCAACAACAATAATCGAAATATAATAATTGATCATTATCGATCACTTCATTGATAGTTTCGTTTTAAATCAAAACATATCGATCGGTAAGAATATTTTGATAATGTTTAATTTTAGGAAAAATCATAGATTGAGTTATTGAAAATCCCATCAATGCTTATACACGATTTTCTTATTAGGAATGGACATTGAACTGATAAAGGAAGACTTTGTTGACTAATCTTAGTCCTTCTACATCATTTCAGTAATTGTTACTTGATTTATCTCCATATATTCATTTGGACGCCCAAAAGTCGGTCAACATTCGCATTATTATAGATAATCCACTCTCCAAAATTTCTCGTCCTTCGTGATAAAAATGAAGTAGGAATTTTCCAACTATACTCAAATTATAATCCGATTGTTTATACCCATTCTTTTATAAATTGATGAAATAAATTTAATGATATCGGACATTATTGGATGTTTAGCATTGTGTTTGAGAGGAATATAACGTATTTTTCCGGTCTGTATAAATTTTTGTGTCATTCCAATAACAGAAACTTACTTTAGGTGTAGAAGTCATTTTTAGACGAATGAACAATAGAAGAATTTATGTGTAGTGCTATCAACTATATATAAACGGCCTTAATAGAGAGATTGAAAGATTTTTCAAAATAAAAAAAATAAAAATCATAATGAAATATTTTTTTCCCGTTTTATGACAATCAAAATCATATAATTTATATGATAAGACACTGAAAAACCCTCTTCAGATGTGAAAATATTTTTCTTAATAAAGTGTAATAAAAAATTCCACTCATAAGTGGAAAAAAGTTCCACTTTTTTAAAATGAAATAAAAAGTTCCACTTATAAGTGTAAGAAAAGTTTCATTACTAATTACACAATAAACATTATGACATTAACGCAAACGTTTAGATTATTGGATCTCAGTTAAACTTTTTCTTTCACTAAGCTTATTTTAGTTACTTACTAAAATAGTGACTTATTTTGGTTACTTTTATATTTTTGTGGCTTATTTTGATTCCCAACTCTTTAAATTTGCACTTCATTAAAATATTCGATCATAGATAAGTTGTTCCTTCTGTTTTGTTTTGTTTGTTTTGGTTTTAAGTAAAATATAATCAATTTTTTTAACCAAACCAATTGTTTAAATTTGCACTTCATTTTAAAAGTATTCTACCATAGATAAATTGTCATTTATCAAATTATTGTTAAATATCTTCATAAAAATTATAAAATATTTGGTCAAAGAAAATCTTATTTAAAGATTTAGGAATTCTAAAATATATGATAGGAGATAAATGATATATTAATGAATGATCAGGTTGTAGATATTTTGTCCTACAAAATAAATCTAGCAAAAAAAGTGTTCATTCATTTAAATAAAATTCTTTAGACATAATTATTCTTCAAACCTTAAAAAATAAAGGAAGGTTTTAATCTGATAACCAAATGGAACAAGAAATTATACATTATTTGCATACTGACTGATCTCGAATTTCAAAAGAACAAATTTATAGACAGAAAAAAGTTTAGTTTAGACCAATTATTTTAGGTGATAATAATTTATTTACGACGTTATGTGGTTAATGAATATAGACATTATATTTAACAATCACAAATAGTAAATTAAATCAAAGGAAAAAAGTAAACAATTAGCATGTATTCCTCCCCTCCCCCTAAGAGATCCCCAATTATTTCATATAATAGAATATTTGAGAGTTATACAAATATTACAAATCAAAATAAATGATAAATATTAATTTAAAAATACAAAAATCAATAAACTCATCTCACGACAACTTTTCAACTTGAACTTCAAGTTCAACCAGTTTAACAAAACCCGCTCAACCCGAGATTATAGCATAATAATAACTGATAGATAAAGACACGAAGACATTCACAGCAAACATACAAATTCAAATAGGTCATCTGAAATCACACATCGGAATGAGGGATAAGGAAACTAACCCGAATGTTTCCTTTTATTTATTTCAATCATACATAGTGCATATAACACAAAAATAAGATTTAAAGTAATGAGAGAAACTAACCGGTTATGCCTTATTACTTATCAGCAGTGAAGACCCAATTTGATTCGATACTAGGCCCGAACACAGAAAAACCAAGTGGATAAGCGCTCCATGGCGGGAGACATGACGGATCCGGACGGATCTGTCGAGATCTACCATCTTCGTATTTAAACTCGGCCCTTACTGAAGTTCCATGGCCGGAGCTGCTAGTGGAGAAGGCAATGTCCTACATATTTGACTTGGTGTTTAGGAGAGCATTATATATATATATATATTAGTCTAAACCATTCTAATAGTAGTTCAATGCCTCTTGGACCTTAAGTGGGGATGGTAGACACCTTTTAGGACGAAATGCATGTGGTGGTGGGGTAGGGATTGTTGGATCCTACGAAGATGATGGCATCGAATCCTGCTTAAAGAGACAAACCTTGGTTTTGTCTATCCCTTTACGAAAGATGATAAAAAAGAAATAAAATAAAGTCTAGTGTTGATCCGTAAAGTCCCTTATAGTCATCCTCTCCTTTTATCCCTTTATTTGTTTATAATTATAATTATTTGGGGGTAGCTTAAATAAAATATAAAATTATTTATTTATTTAATTGTGTAATTTCTGTGTCCTTGCTTATCCCTTTATTAATTGTTTAGTATTTATTTTGTCGTCTATCTTATCATCTAGTCTTGCAAGCCCAATTAATAAATTTAAATAATAAGGTAGCTTTAACTTTTTAATATTATATATCACCTAGCTAGCATGTTAATTAACTAACTAATACTAAATGAAGTGACCATACTTGATATTTGTAACCCCTACATAAATTGCATGAGATATGATCGGCACCCACATTCGTGGACTTCGAGGGATGCATAACACTTTCCCCTCGAGGTAATTTAAATCGTTACCCTGATCTTTTATTTGTTGACCTTAGTTAGATTTAGATAGGTTAGATAGGTGCCCTAACGCGTCTTAATTTGTTAGGTGGTGACTCTTCAAATTCAAAAATCTGAAAAGAGTTGTTAGTTCGTGCATCATGTCCGTTTTGAGAAAAATGGTGGTGCGACAGAATGACGACTATGCTGGTGATATTAATTTCTTACCATTACATGTTTCGTGCTGTATGTGGGGCTTACTGTATTAAGTCACTTCATTGTTTGTTTGAGTATTACCATGCTAAATTGTTATTCGCTTTCCTTGAATACTTGCTTTCCCTATATATTATACTTTCCACGTTCCACTCCTTTCCCTCTTCCTTATTTGTTTATTGTCATGTTTCACCCTTTTCCTTTTTCTTATTTGTTTACTTGCATGCTTAATCACATACCTTCTTTCCTTATTTGTGTGATTCTCCAATATGTTTATATGTTTACTTCCCTTTACTTATGCATGTATGTATTTATTTATTATCGCTTTTATAAACTGCCTATGCATTATTTCTTTCCACCTAAATGCTAAGTGTTACTGCTTTGAGAACTAACATTCCGCTCATACTTCCCCCAATTGGGACCCTCTTCTTCTTTTTTTACTGTGATGTTGTGACTTTGCACCTCTCACAACTACTTCACTTTTCTTAAAATACCTATTTTAGTGATTCGACATATTTGTGGATAGAACAAATAGTTTTATTATCGGAAACCACGAGCCTTCTCGCATAAAATTCCTTTCAAGTCCGCGTTAAACTAACTTTTAGAAGTCCAAGTTAGGTCATACATGCTACATAAGCTCTAGGTGGTTTGACACTTGGTGTCAATCCACATAATTAGTAGTCACCCTATCGTCTTATGGGTTGCAACACAATTTAGACAAATTGCATATTTATGTGTTAATGTGATTGTAATAGTTAAATCAAGCCAACTTTATCAAAATGGAGTTTAAAGTCGTTTGTTGTTTTGTTTGTAGAGTCATGGCCTATCCTCATTTCCCCAACAAATAAAATGGTGGTCAAAGTGAATCCTACCCTAAAGGTTTGGTGGAAGGATATTTATAGAAACCGAGAGTTAGAGGCAAATGACCTGCTAGGTGGACTTACCGCTCTGATCTCCATCTGGTCAGATCTTGACCTGATCAAGGCATTGTTGAAATTTTGGGACTCTAAGAGGTTGGTTTTCAAATTCAAGGAATTTGATCTAACCCCAACAATTGATGATATTGGTGGGTTTCTGGGTCTCCCATACAAAGAACGTGAAACAATTGTGCCACACAAGCCAACGCCAAGGTCCTTTTTGAAGCAAATCGGCCTGCATCATGATCCAAATTTACTTTGTCTGAAAGTGGGATGAATTTCTTTAGAATTCCTGTATTCACATTTTTGAAATGAGGAAGGCCATAAAAACATTCACTTAGAATTTGCTTGCTCTCCTGCAAAATGGGAAAGATACCACCTTAACACATTCGTCGTCACATTATTAGGCTCATTGGTTTACCCTATGGAAAGGGAAAAAATCCACACAAGCTTATGTTATGTGGTCCGTATGTTGGCTCGGTAGGGAACGACCATAATTCCCTGTACTTTCGAACGGTCTGAGAGGGTCTGTCATTTACTGGCACTGGAGGGAGGGGCAAAAGTACTCGAGGGGCGTAATTTTCTGTTGCAACTTTGGGCTATTGAACACTTCTACCAAAGTGACAATAAGGTAGAAATTATTAGAGGGATCACGGGGAATAAAATTATCACTCATTCCTCAAGGATGACATATTTTATTTCCCTTGTAGGAATTAAAAACTGGTTCACGTATTTCAGAGAGCGCTCAACCATTGAAGTCAAATGGAAGAATTATTGGTTAAAGCCTCATCATGTCATTTTAAGGGGTAATGAGCTCTACTTCATCTAGCTTATTGGTTTGAACTGTGTGCAACCATATGTACCACTCCGAGTCCTCCAACAATTCGAACAAATTCAAATGATACCTCTGTGATCCCATATAGGCCACCATGGATATGACTTTGGGCAAGAAATACCGCAAGTGAACACCATAGTGGGAAGATGGGAAAGGATGGTAACTATAACTTTCAAGAGCATTGACTCTTCTGCACACCTGAATATACGTGTGGCTTCTGGAGGACGCATAACGTGCAGATTTAAGCATGGAAGGTCTTCCAAGTTTTGGTAATGAAAGGAAAAGAAGATGGGCTCACAACCTTCTCAACAACAATTATGATATCACCAGAGAAATGAGGCAGCAAATTATGACTAACATTGGAGACCAACATTAACTGAAGTTTCTTAGAATTCTTTTTTCCATGTTATCCCTAGCCCTCTAGCTTATTTCTAGTTTTGCTTTAGTCTGATGTAATAATTTGAAATCATTCAATATATAGAAGATTGTTTTTTATTTCTCTAACTCTAAACTCCTATTGGAAAATAAGGCTTAAATTTTATATTATGCATCACCTATGTGTTTTGTTAGGCCTACCTCTGGCTCAACGAGACTCCTTGCATTTTAGGGGGCATATTTCTAACAACGTATTGTTATTATTATATTGTATTAATCCCCTCACACCGTTGTCTGTTGATTCTATTGTTTTCCCCATTACTAAGGTTCATCTGTCCTTCATTCTAGCACATACACGATCAAAAGGGACCCTTCCTTCTCATCCTCCACCAAAACAAAGTTGTATAGATAAGGTTAAAATGGTTGATAACAACAACACCAACGAAAGGGGAGAAACATATGAGGAAGGGCAAATTCCAAGTGATCTTGTCCTGAGACTTGAACGTAAAATATTGGAATTGGCAGAAGAGGTTGTACATATGTGCGATTTGGTAAAGTTGTCTATCTCTCTCGAAACTTAGTTTGGAGAAAATATAGACAATCCTCCTCAAACTAACCAAACAACCATACCACACAATACTCAATCAATATATCCTGATCCGAACTCACTCATCCAAATATTATCCCATCACTTCATGTCACGACCCAAAACGAGCCGCGAGTGGCACCCACATTTACTCTCCTATGTGAGCGAACCAACCCATCTAATCCAACATTTCAGTCAACCATAATAAACAGAAAATAAGGCGGAGACTTAAACTCCTTCACTACATCAATTACTAACTTCTTAAAATTTATCCATTGATTCCCCAAACCTTGAAGTCATATCACAAGAAATCTATCCTAAATTACTAAATCTAGATAGCTAAGACCTAAAAGAAGTAAAAGAGATTGGCCATGTCCCAAACTATTCAGACATCAATAGCGAAGGAAGAATCAGTCCGAGCTAGGACACTAGCTCACCCGGAAACTGATTATGCTGATTCTGGCTAGAGTTCGGTTATCGAAGTCGAATGGCCACGTTTGCTGCACTTCCCACAAATACCAAGAACGAAACATACAAGTAGGGGTCAGTACAAACACAGTACGAGTAGGTATCATCGGCAACTCAAAATAGCAAACAATATATTTCAAGATAAGTAACAATAAACTCAACTAATCTTCTTAACAGGTGACAACAACATTACCATAACCCTTGTCCATAACACCAAGCACATCTATGAGGAATCAAGCTCCACACTACTCATTTGGAAACAGGTTTCTTTATATTGCGTATATTCCATATTACAAAAAAGTTCTTCCTCTTTACTATCCTGGTGCAGAAGTGACACCCGATGCCACTACTATCCTTGTGTCGGAACGTGACACCCGATCCACTACTACCTACCTGGTGTCGGAACGTGACACTATCCACTACTATCCTGGTGTCGGAACGTGACACCCGATCCATTACTCTCCTGGTGTCGGACGTGACCCCTATCCACTACTATACGTGTCGGTTCGTGACACCCGATCCATAAAACCTCATTCTAGTAGTTCATCAGCCTTCTTTTATGCCAGACATCATCATTAAAACAGAGGTTTTTAAGGTTTTGAGACTGCAACACTCATCATGCAAACTTTATCACAATTATATAACACATCCTGCATGGACACCATTAAAGCATATAGGAGACTTTACAAGACTAACCCATACATTCACTTCGCTATTAAGAGTTTACTATGAAAATAGCATAAAACCACACCTACCTCCACCCGAAGAATTCCGTGATCACGCAAGCTACTCCTCAAAATCTTGTCTTTCCTCTTTGTTCTCTCTTCTCTCGTCTCGTTTCTTTTCTTCCCTCTCCTCTATCTCTTTCTTTCTATTTTATCTTATTCAAACCCTTTCTCTTTTACCCTGATTGTCTTATTTAAGTCAAAATATTGTACAATTAACCCCACTATTAATTCCCAGTTTGTCTCCTTTACCCCCCCAAGTAATTGAATTCTTACCATTAAACCACTAACTTTTAGAATTATAGCCGGAATAGTCCAAAACGCCCTTAAAACTTTAAATTTAACAGAAATCTGACCCCCAGTTAGGGTTGACTACGCATCCGTGAATGTCCATCGTTTCCTACGACGTCCGTCCTGTCGAGTCGTCCCAGAGTTCAGAAACTCATCCTGTGGAAAGGTTTTGGACTGTTCCGTCGCTGCCAACGACGGTCCGTCCTGCGCCATTTCCTTCGTGACGTTCCAGAGAGAGTCGATCTCAAGTACCCAAATGTTTCAGATTCTAAGTGTTTTTGGAACGATACCCCCTCGAACGAGTCCGTCGTGACCATGACGGTCCGTCGTGGTATCCGTTGACTTAGATAGTTATTACCAGAATAAACTCTACTGCTCAAAATGACTAAACAGGTCGTTACACTTCACATCCAAAATACTCAAATCCCTTTTTACCACTACCATCAATAAACTAAGAAAACCATTCCAGAAACAATTCCAAATGAAAAATCTTCACACACGCTTAGAAACAACAACTTCTATCCCATATATGTGGAAACCTCTCCTGTGATCCATGACCACCATGAATCAGAATCCTCCCAAAAGGAAATTCTAATAGAAACCCTGACCGAGAGATTAGACAGCCTTGCCAACATGGTGCAGCATGTGGAAGGAAGCAAGAGCTTAGGAGGATTGAGCGATGATGATTTGTGCATGTACCCCGATGTAGAATTGCCTGAAGGATACAAGCTTCCAAATATTGAAATGTTTAATGACATTGGAGATCCCAAATCCCACCTGCGAACGTAGTGCGACAATCTTGTAAGAGTGGGGAGAGATTAGAAGATACTTATGAAGTTGTTTTTGAGGAGTCTCACTGTGTAGGCTCTATCCTGGTATATTGAACAAGACCCTCAAAAATGGGTTGAGTGGGTGGACATGGAAACTGATTTTATGAACATGTTTGGCTTTATCGTAGAAAATGATCTTGATTAATTATATATCCAAGGTTTGAAGGAAAAACCCAGTGAATCCTTCAGGGACTACAACACAAGATGGAGGTCTGAGGCGGCTAGGGCCAGACCTCCTATGGATAAATCTCAGATGAAAGACTATTTCATCAACGCCCAAGAGCCACAATATTATGACAGGATAATGTTGGTGGCTTAGAAGAGTTTTACTGAAATTATCAAATTTGGAAAAAGCATTGAGTAATGGTTAAAAAATAGGACTATTATCAACCTGGACTATATCCCTCAACTCCACAAGCTATATCTCCCCAACCCATGCCACTTTCTTAAAAAAATACTCCTCATCAGTTTAGAAAGATTCATGTCCTATCTATAATCCCAGCTAACATACTTCCAAACTCCACCACCCACTCAAACACAAAACTACCGAAACAGACCTTCTTATGAAAAAAGAATGATCTACCGTGGTCACACGGTGTTTTCAACGAATTTTGCTCAAGAGTTGTGCGTTCCTAGAGCCCTTTTGTTGTAGTTTTAACGTGTTTTATGTCTTGTTTTTCAGGAATGATGTCCAAGTTTGAAAACGCATAAGGCATATAGAAAAAAGTGCAGATTTGCGACCTACGAAGGCCATCTATGGACCGTAGGTGTTGACAGTCGATGGTAGTTCAAGGCTAAAGGAGAAGATCAGGGAGATTTGACTAAGTGTAGAACCACGAGAGTAAAACGACAGTCCTTATATTGATCAACAGACCGTACTGGTGAACTATAAATTGGTTCAGTGACGGTTCTAGTACCTGACTTTTTCAAGATTCTAAGTATTGAACGACTGAGGAGCATCGACAGGGTGTAGATGAATCGACGGACCGTATTGCTGGTCCGTCATTTGATTTAGAGAAGGTGTTGTCCAGTGAAGAAAAATTATTCCAAGTATGGACGACGAGGAAATCGATGAATCGTCGTTCCATTGAAGGTTCTTCAGTGAGATCTTCGTTTGAATTCGTTTTTGGACAAAACTTTTCTTATTTCATTTTCTTTTTATTTAGGACTATGTTTTCTATAAATAGGGGATTAAAACCTCATTTTTGGGGGTTAGATACTTTTGGTATTATTTTATTTTGTGTTGGAGATTGTTGGTTGCAAACTTTTAGCAATTAATCAATTTACGGATTCTTGTTGAAGGATTTTTCTTGCAATTTCAAGTTGAATTTCTGAGTTTCTTCTTATTGTTAAGTAAGTTCATTAGTTCTTTCTTAAAAACCATGAATTGTGATCTTGCTTGAATGGGTAACTAAATCCACAACTAGGGTTGAGGGAAACATGGGTAATTAACAAAGTAAACCTAGCAAATAAGTAATTCTCAAATAGGTTCTTGCATGTTTTAATAATTTTTTTGTTTAGAAGTCTTTTTAATGAGTGCACGTGTTAGATTTCGCCTTGTTGCTACTTGCCGTACCAAGAAGTAGGAATAAGAATAGAATTATCAACATAAATTTAGTGTGATACTATCTAATAGGCTAGTGTCAATTTATGCAAAGTAATAACTAAGTCATATATCAATTCTGCTGTCTAATATGAGGCAAAGATAAGAGTTAGTAGTTAACACACACGTAGCCGGACCAAGGTATGGGGTGGATTTTTTTAGATGTGGGACCAAGGATTTAGAGATACATAACTTACCACTTTACATGCAAAACACTAGGGAAGAATTGCTATTGCTAGAAATACGACCTTATACACCTGTGGGGAACTTATGTACCGTAGTTAGTCTCATAACCTGATAAAAATCAATATTTACTTTTGCTTACATGTTAACTTAGACTGATTAAGGAACTTGCTTCATAACCCCTCCCCCCCAATTAATTAATTGTTTTTGGAAAGACTTTGTCTAAATAGACGTGAATGTGAATTGAAGTTAAGTCTAAACCATTTTCCTTGTTAGATCGATCCCAACTTATTAGTTGGGTTCTCAACTTGATTACGATCGCTTATACTTCTTTAGGGAGGTGTAATTTGAGCGTAAATTTGCCGCCGTTGGTAGGTAATCTTGCTTTTAGATTAACTTTAATTATGTTTTTGAAATTAGTCAATGGTTTCCTGATTTTACTTTTTCTTTTTGTTTTTGTTTCTTTTAGATCTAACTCTACTGTATGCCAAGTACACGACGACGAGGAGAACCAGTCACTCCATTCGATCAAGAACATAACCGCACATTGAGAAGGATGAAAAATCAATAGATCCCAGCCAATCCGGGTGATGGAGCAGACCGGCAGTCTCCATTACCAGTTGAGGCACACAATAAGGCACAAAACAAACTGAGAGAGGTTGTGAGACTAGAACCTCCAGCAGCCCTACAACTTCAGTATTACAACAGGGGTAACATGAACATTTTAGATTCCGATGGACCTCTTGTCCTACCCCTTATGCCACCTGCACATACATTTGTGGTGACGCTGGGGTAGGGGTTAAAATAAGCAGAGAGCTGGCAGTGGAAAAATTATAGAGATGTTGAGGGGGTATGCGGAAGACTGGTCCATACAGCAGGCAACTCACAACTGCCCCTGGCCCAGTAACATACTACAGCTGGTCAGTATATGCAAAGATTAAGTGTAGGCTAGACGATAGACGGGGGGGGGGGGGGGGGGATATGATGTGATTGGGTTTCGAGTATTTCCTCTATCACTGACATGATATTCAACCATATGGTTTACTGAGCTACCCTACAATTCCATCTACACTTGGGATCAATTGAGAGATGTGTTCTTAGCAAAGTACTATCCAATGTCCAAAAATCTCAACCACAAGGATAAGTTGAACAACTTTGTGACATTACCTGGAGAGTCATTGAGTAGATCTCAGGATAGATTTACTGCATTCGTGAGAGGTGTCCCAAACCACCGCATGGACAATGAGTCACTGATAGATAAAGAAGTGCTCGACACTATTACCGGTGGCTCTTATTGGGAATGTACTATGCTTATATTATGGAGAAATTGGAGAACATATCTCGCAACAACAAGTCTTGGAACACTAGAAAGTCGGATACTGGGAGACACCTTTGGATACAAGCTACAAAAAATCCAACAGCAGATGACATGCGTGAAGAGTTGGCACATATGAGAATTGAGCTTGGGTTAGTCTTGAAACATGCGAGTGGAGATGCAGAGAAGGTATACGCGGTGAACTATTGACCGAACGGCCACTGCTGGTAGATGAGTATTATTATGATGAGGATGACTATGTAGTGAATGATCAGACGGAGGGTTTTCGACCAAACGCCCAAGGCTCCAATCAGGAGAATTGTCTCCAAGGTCATGGAAACCAAGGTTGGAACTATGGTAACTACAACCGAGAGTGTCAATATGTCTGAGATGGGAACTAAAACCGTGATAACAACTTTAACCGCGATAACTATTGTAACAAAAATGATCAGAGTGGGCCCTATGTTCCCCCTAAAAATCGTAAAGTTGCTCCTAGGGACGGTGGAATTAGTATGGCACGAGTTGAGGATATGCTGCAGAAGATGATGAGGAGGTTTGGTGCTAGCGATGAGAATGTCAAGGAGATGAGAGGTGACCTAGCTAACATTTGATAAAAGATGGATGCACATGCGATTTTGATTAAGCATCTTGAGTTACAAATGGCTCAATTGTCACGACTGTGAATGCACGCCAACCTGGCATTCTTCCTAGTAACACTATCTAGAATCCTAAAAATGACGGGCATTGCATGACACTCACTACTCGAGGGGGTAATCAAACCATTGATCCACCTATGCCGCCCGTAACAAAAGGTGATAAAAGAAAAGACAAAGAGGTAGTAGAAGCTAGTGGAGAGTTGGTGGCCAAAATGGCAAAAGAAGAAGAAATGTCTCAGAAAGTGGTCCCCATTCCTAGTCCTCCACCACCATTTCCTCAGAGATTAATGAAGATACTGAGTGTAAATATCAATTTGTTATACTATGTTGAAAACCCTTCCATCAATGTACCATTTGATAGCAAGTTGGAACACATTTCCAGTTATGCTAATTTTATAAAGGATATGGTGACTAAGAAGAGATCGGTGAGTTTTGAGGATATTGTAGTGCTATTGCTACAAGGTCTCTTATGCAAAAAAATAAAGATATGGATGCCTTCACTATCCCATGTACTATAGGGTTACTACACTATGCTAAGGCACTATGTGATCTTGGTGCGATCATAAATCTCATGCCTATGTCAATTTAAAAGAAGTTAAGCTTGGGTGACCCAAAGCCTACTACGGTGCGATTACTGATGGTCGATCGAACTGTGAAGAGGCCCATTGGTATACTCCATGACGTGCTTGTGAAAGTGGAGTCATTTATATTTCCGGTCGATTTTGTGATTCGTGACCGTGAGGTTAACTTTGAGGTTCCTATTATTCTTGGGAAACCATTCCTTGCCATAGGGCATGCACTAGTTGATACGGAAAAGGGACAGAGAAATTTAGGTTGAATAATGAAGAAGTAACTTTCAATATCTGTAGGTCCATGAATCAGAGTGGTGAGCTCCAAATGATATTTGCTATATCCTACAGGTGGAGAGTGTATCGAAAGTTCACATCGAGGAGCGACTAGTTGTCGAGGCACTAGCGGCAGTGATTATGCATTTTGATAGTGATGGTATTGAAGAGTATGGTTTTTTGGTGGATGCACTTGAAGAAACAAATATCAACCAGAATTGAAGAAACTAGAGTTAGACATGAAGCATCGTGAGTCTCCACCCGCAAAACTATCTATTGAGGAGGCCCCAATATTAGAGCTTACGGCTCTACCACCTCATCTGTGGTATGTGTTCTTGGGTAGAGATTACACTTTGTCGGTGATAATGGAAGAAAATTTGAATGAGCAACAAGTAAAGGGCTTATTGGGATCTTCCCCCGGCATTTGTTTCAACAAAATCAAACTCATGCCATATCACAATCCAAGCATTGAGCACCAAAGAAGGTTGAATCCACCCATGCAATAGGTAGTGAAAAAGGAGATCATTGAGTGGTTGGATGCCGGACAGTGCGTGCCTTAAAAGGGTGGGATGGCAATTGTACCTCATGATAAGAGCAAGCTTGTTTCGATGCGGCCAATTATTGTATGGAGAGTTTGCATGGACTATCGTAAGTTGAATGCTTGGACTGAGAAGTACCATTTCCCCATGCTATTTATGGATCAGATGTTAGACAAACTCGCAGACAAAGGGTGATATTGTTTTCTTGATTACTATTCGGGCTACAATCAAATCTCTATTGTCCTTGAGGATCAAGACAAGATCACTTTCACTTCCCTAATGGAACTTTTTATTTCAGAAGGATGTGTTTGGGTTAGGCAATGCACCGGTCCCTTCAAGCATTTTATGATATCGATATTTTGTGATATGGTGGACGACATTATTGAGGTGTTCATGGATGATTTTTTTGTGGTTGGTGACTCCTTTGATCGGTGTTTGAGTAATTTGGCAGAGGTACTCAAAAGATGTGAAGATTGTAATTTGGTACTTAATTGGGAAAAATGCCATTTTTTGGTGAAGAAAGGTATAGTGTTGGAACATCACATCTCGGAGAAGGGGATAGATGTTGATTGATCTAATGTGGAAGTGATAGAGAAGCTTTCTCCACCCATTTCTGTAAAAGGTATGAGAAATTTTCTTGGACATGTTGACTTTTACCGGATGTTTATTAAGATTTCTAAAAAATTTATCTCTTTGTGCAAACTTCTAGAGAAGGAATGTAAGTTCTATTTTGATGAATACTGTCTGAAAGAATTCGGAGAGTTGAAGGAAAAGTTGGTGTCCACACCCATATTTATTTCATCAGATTAGAGTGAGCTATTTGAGGTGATATGTGATGCTAGTGGATTTGTACTTGGTGTGGTATTGGGACAAAGAAGGGATAAAATCCTTTATCCAATTTTCTATGCCAGTAAATCTCTAAATGAAGCTCTGAATAACTACATAGTATGCTGACCATTTCGCTTTGAGGTATTTGATGTCTAAGAAAGTTGTGAAGCCAAGGTTGATCCGATGGTTACTATTGTTGCAAACGTTTGATTTTGAGGTTAAAGATAGAAAATGGACTAAGAATCAAGTTGCTGGTCACTTGTTTAGATTTAAAGATGAAGCTATGCGGGAGTTAGAAGAAAATGCGGAAATTGATGATGCTTTCCTAGATGAACATGTATTGGCTTCCTCTAAGGATTTGATCCCATGGTTCATCGTCTTTGCGAACTATCTGGAGAGTGACTTTGTTCTGTTGGACTTGACTTTCTATCAGAGGAAGAAGTTCATGTATTATGTGAAAAAAATTCTTTTGGGATGATCCTTAATTATACCAGAGTTGTGCTAATGGGATTTTTTGCCGTTGTGTACTGGAGGTTAAGATGTTGAGTGTTTTGGAGGCATGTTACTCCTCGCCTGTGGGTGGACACCATTGTGGTATTCCAACTGCACATAAAATCTTGCAGTTCGGGTACTATTGGCTAACCATTCACCAAGATGCTCACGAGTTTGCCAAATCATGTGATCAATGCCAACGAGATGGAGGAATTTTGAAGAAGCAAGAAATCCCCAAAGACTTAAAGTGGGTTGGGAGGGGGGCTGGTTAAAGAAGAGAGATTGCAAGTGAATAAGGTAAAAAAGGGGGGTTGGGGTACGACGAAGAGGGATGGATATAGGGGGGAACCGATTGGTAGCTTAATCCTATTTTGGTGATTAAGTTATTTGATGTATGTGGCAAACCCACTAATTATTTCAAAAATGCCTCTATTATGTGAGTTTCTCAGGGATAAGTAATATACTTTTGCGGTCGACTATGTGTCACAATGGGTGGAAACAACTGCGCTTCCTAACACTGGGAAAAATAAAAGAGTGTCCCGCCTTCTTGCAAAAAGAATACACACCGAGGCCATTATGTTGATGGTGGATCTCACTTCTGTAATAAATTGTTCAAAGGGATTTTCGAGAAGTATGGTGTTTTCCATAATGTGGCTATTCCTTACCATCCATAGATTAGCGGGCAAGTTGATGTGTCCAATCGTGAGATCAAGCAAATTCTAGTGAAAACGTTAAATGCTAATAGAATGGATTGGTCAAGGAGTCTAGATGGTGCTTTGTGGGCCTATCACACTGCATACAAGACATTCATATGTATGTCTATGGAATGTCATTTGATCAACATGCCATCGATGGAGTCCATCGTCCGCATCAGTATAAAAATGTCTAAATCTTAAACGATGGAAGTGAATTACGGTCCATCGATTGATCAATGGTAACTTTTCACATTCGTCGTTTCTTTCAGAGAACCTATTTTCACTAACTTCTAAAATAAATCTAAGTGTTAGACGATGGAGTATATTACGGTCCGTCGACTAATCGACGGACCGTAATGTACGTCCGTTGTTTCTATCTGAGAAGTCAGACTTTTTTCTAACTCGAATAACTCTAAGTGACAGAGGACGGGTTCCATCGACGGACCATCGATGGTGTCCGTCAATTTGAATTTTCAGCACAGAACTGTGTTTTTTATTTTTCAGATTGTCTTTGCCTGGTGTGTTTCAAGTGTGTAATAAGGCTAAGTTGAGACTAACAATTACTCTATAGGTACCAATGACACCCAAAAAGGATATCATCTACTCAAAAAAGGGCAAATCCAATTCGGTTGCCCTGTCTCGTCAGATGATTATAGAGTCAGACACCGAGAAAAATCCGACATATGTCTCTCCAGGATCCACAACGCCAACTGTAACAACACGACTAACTAGAGGTACCCTCGGAAGGTGGTTCTCGGTGTAGTCACTACCTCCTAGGCTGATGAGGAGTGCACATTGACCGATTCACCATCCGGTGCTGCTTCTAATTCTGAAGGAGGCTCAACATCTTGCTTCAAGTGTAATACAGCCTTCGGGTTGGCCCAATCTTCTGGGTCACAAAAGGCCACTACTTCTGATTCCACCTCTCATGAAGTCATTGGGTCGGAGGGCCAAGACCACCAAGCCTCGTCTGATGAGGCTTCTATCTTAGAGTCTGCACCTCCACCCCGAGTAGATAATCCCGCACCTATTGCTGAGGAACCAAACCGATGGTTCATAGATGGTAAATACCAGGTGTACAGGGATGTAAAAATGTTGAATGAAAAGGGGGTTATGACCCAATTGGTGACAGCGGAGCATCGAGTTCTCACAAGGAGTTTGCACAAGGTCCCCGAGGTGCACAATGGTTTAACTTGCATATAATGAGAATATGACTTCTTGAATTAGGATGCTAAATCCTATTAGTCTTGTATGTATGAATGACATGGGACCTTGAATTTTTCTAAGAAGGTCTATTATGTGGAGCCTTCAACCTAATTTTAAGGTTATGATATCCGTGAAGTCGAAAACCATAATTGTATCCTTCTTGTGTGAATGGTGGACTTAGGTATTGATTGTTTGGAACGACATGAAATCATCCTTAGGAAAATCATCAAGATATCATCTTAACCATTGTAAGGAAACCCTAGGGACCTCTTTGGTAAGGTGTAACGTGATTAGGTTTTGAACTTGATATGAAACGTCTTCATGTACTCTTCTATTGAAATACTCGATGAGAACAAAGGCTAGCACCGAGTGAGTATGGCTAGGGGAGTTTATCTATTTGAATCATGAGAATGGAGAACAAAGAAATCCTTCATATTACTTAACCATGTGCCTACATGGGATGTGACCAAGTTCTACCATTGGCAAGTAGAACCCCTCCACCGGAGTAGGTTAAAACTACGGATTCCATGCCTAGCTACCATAGTCTATGTCGTTATTGACTATTCTGATCATATAGGATAGCCACTAGTGTTGGAGAAGTTCTATGAAGTTTAGGTGGTGGTATGGGACGCCATCTAGACATTGCACAATAGGCGTTTAGAAGATGTTATGATGTGAGTCCCGAGTTCTTCTTCAAGACCATTACTTCAATGTGCCTTATGTTATGAATGTATATTTAAATGAACTAATTAAGATAAAAAAATAAACTAAAAAATGCCTTAAGTTGTAAAGCATGTAAATGAATAAGTACTTACCTAGAGTAGTTAAGCATTGTCTAATTAAGGTGTGAAGGGGGCATGGAAATGGTCACTTCATGTCTTACCTAGGTAAGTCTTAAGAATTACTCTAGATAGGAAGTTGGTTGATACATTAGACATGATATAAACTTAACTAGTTATAAGGATTATTTAGGTAATATTGGAGAGGGTGTATGGGAGTTCTCTTCTTGATTTATCTTAGGTAATCTAAAGGATCACTTAGATGTGTGTGAAGGGATTGTATGGGCGGTCATTTCACAACTCACTCAAGTGAACCTTAGAATCATCTTTGGTAGGAGGATCTCATGTTTATGTGTTAGGTGTATTGTAAGTGGGTCATAAGATAGCCTTTAGTGAGAGGGTTATATACTAAATGGGTTCCCTTTAGTGTTAAATTAGTTCTCTGTAAATTGGCGAGGCTTACTGTAATATTTCTTAAAATTTGTTAAAATGTTAATGTGATATCTTATGTGTTTCTAAGGTGTTAAATGTTGTTCTTATGCTTATAATATGATGTTTAAATAAAAAAGATCATATTTCCATTAAATGTTCGTTTTCATGATTTTATGTATTAAGCCATACTTAATACAAATGCTTGTACTAATTCCATACATTTTATTATATATAAAGGTGTAGGTGGAAGGTGAGAAGGTGTCTTGGAAGAAATATCGGATTCTAGTTATCGTTCAAGTGTTTCTAAGGTGTTAAATGTTGTTCTTATGCTTATAATATGATGTTTAAATAAAAAAGATCATATTTCCATTAACTGTTCGTTTTCATGATTTTATGTATTAAGCCATACTTAATACAAATGCTTGTACTAATTCCATACATTTTATTATATATAAAGGTGTAGGTGGAAGGTGAGAAGGTGTCTTGGAAGAAATATCGGATTCTAGTTATCGTTCAAGCAAAGTATGTCCTCATTTGACTCAAGGGAATAGATGTCTTTGATTTCTTATTTCGAAGTATTGTAATAGACAAAGTATTTCTATATTCTTATTGTATGGCAGTGTCCCAAGTGTTCATGTGTCTAAGATTTGATGATCTTAGTATTTCCTATGGTTTTTTTTTATATGAAAGATATATTTGAAAGACTATTCTATTGTTGTGAAAATCTTTAATTCCTCACTACTTTTCATACATATATACGATGAATGATGTCATGACCTAAGGATTCCCTAACTTATATGGTATACATGTGGGTCATGACATAAAGTGATAAACATATATGATTAGATGAGTTATGTGAAGGTAGATCTCACACTGTATGCACACCACACATGATGTATGATAGTATGAATTTCTAAGAGGAAATTCTTACATGAAGTAAGGTCTATGATGAAAGGACATTCTCATCTTAGAAACCCTTGAGCTAAATGATGTATGAAGGAGAAAGTATGAAGGAGAAATATCCTAAAGTTTTCTTTATGAAAAATGCATTAAAGGCTTAAATATATGTAAAAAGGAAGTTCTAGGCTAGCACCGCGTGAACATGGAAAATGATAGTGAGGGGTTCACGTTTAGTAAGTACGGATTTCCAGAAGAGAACCTTCACATTTTGCAAGTCCAGGTTCCCAACATAGATGTTGTCTCATGAGATGGAAAACACCACGCTAGTAAGTCAAGGTTTCTATTAACAATCTCCATGTTCCACAACTACGTTCCCCCATAGGTTATAGCTTGTGGATTCATCTATATAGCTATGTACCATTAGTTACACCTTAGGCGAGTTTTAACTCTCTCTTTTCGGTGTGGGAGGAGAATATCGGATTACATGTAGCTCGTATGGTCTATGTCAATTATGGCTATGTCTCCCAAAGTAAAGAATGAACTAAGATAAGATTATGGAATCTAATTATTACTCCTTGAGGATATTACTTAGTATAGGTAGGACTGTGGACCCTACCCATACATTGCACTAGAGAACTCCAAGAAAGGATAAAATTAGTACTTGTATTAAAGTAAGACTTATGGTAATGTATAAATTGTATGAATGCATGTTAAGTGACTTTTATATGTCAATAAATGAATAATGCCTATGTTTGTGTATTGCACTTATGGATTCTAAATGAGTTTACTTAGTATATGTGGGGGTATGGGAGTCTATGTGTACATTGCACAAGTGACCTCATGAAAGAGTTATGAGGTTGGTTGTAAAGGAAAGATTCCTTATATGATGCTATGGAGTATGTGCCTTATGTAAAGTTATAAATGAAAGTGTTATGACTTGTTGAGTATGATATGACTAGTCTAGGATGACTTCTTAGGTACACTTGGTGGAAGCAGTATTATGGGATGCTACCTACACATTGGACTAGTGTCACTTGGGGGTTGTCATAGGTGCTGGTTCTTATGTGAAGTTGATGTCTATGATGTGGTTAAGACTTGTGAATATATGTGGTTGTGTTATGAAACATACTATGAAAGACTATTTTAGGTGACCTCGAGGTGATACATTGTACTAAGTACACTTGAGGGTTTCTTAAGGAAATAAGTAAGATAAAAAAGAAGTAATGTATTGTATGTATTGACTATGCCTCAAAGTAAATAAATGGCTTTATGTGCTATTATGAGTAGTATCCGTATCTATATGATGTATGTGAACTATATTGTTGTTATTATAATTATGTTCATGAAGTTTACTAAAAATACATGTCGCATGATTTCAAATGAATTGTTCTCTTTAAGTGCATGTTTTGCATGGTTGCCACACTTAGTGTATTCTTGTACTAATGTCATTCTTCTTCATAATTATACACAAGATTAGGTGTTGATTTCTATATGATGTCTCCTAAGTGAAGAACATGGATAGATCTCCCAAGTTCATGTAAAAGGACCTTTATGATTCAAGGGTTGTCTATGTCAAGATGTTTCTTTAAGTTATGTAATAGTCTAGTTGTTATATTATATGTTGTTAAGGGTCGTTTACATATTCTAATCTATTGAGTTGTGTCTTAAGATGACAAAGATACTTCGAGTCTACTTATGTACTTATGATATTTTTATATTTATGTGCTATGAAAAGTTTGAAATTTTTTCGTTATTTTTACGACTATGTAATGAAAGATGTCTAAAGGATTGTATAAGACCTCCGAGAGGTCTAGTATACCGTGTTACTTAAAGGGGTTGCTCCGCGGTTGTGAAAGTTGGCATTCTAGCTTATGAATTAGAGCTTTTGTAAGAGTTAGAAGTAGTCCATTCGGTGTTTCACATTTCTATAGATGTATGGGCCATCTTCACTAATTATTGTTACTGAGCATATTGGTATTATGGTCAACCTATGTTATGAGGATGTACTTGTTCAAATTCTTGATTATTAGGAGAACCAGGTAGGTTCCATCATTCAAGATCTTATAGAGAAATTGGTTTTTTTGAGGAAGTTACTTGGGAGGTTGAGGATTGTACGAAGGAGAGATACTCACATCTCTTCCCTTTCGAAGATTATCCATACCAAGGTACTAATCCTTAGTTAAGTACACTTTTTGTTGATATGTTGAGTTCTGTAAATTGCATGTTGTGTACTTGAGTTAAGGTTGTTAGATACTTCACCTTACCCTTTAAGTTTAGTGTATCTCATTCAAGGAAAAATGTTCCCAAGTGGTATATATTGTAACATCTCATACTTTGAAAAAATTAACTAGAGATTCGTGTAACTAAGTCTTCAATTTTGAGTTTTGGGTCAAATTCAAACGATTTTAAGTTTCATTACATAAAGTGTAATGTGGCCCATAAGGTATCAAATCAAAGGTCTTTAAGTCTTCTTTCCAAAACTGATAATTTTTCTAAATTCTAAGATAGGATGAAAGATTTACGCCCGTTTGAGTACATCCTATCTACTTATGGTATTTCATCTATTTTAAGATGGGTATTTACTTTTTACCCTAGTCCTGAACCTTTTCTAACCCAAATAGTGTTCTAACCAGATTTATATTAGTGATACGCTCAAATTATACCTCCCTAAAGTAGTATAAGAGATCATTATCACGTAAGAACCCAACTATTAGATTTAAATCGACCCTACGAGGAAAATGGTTTAGACTTAACTTTATCCCTCAATTATGTTCTTTTAGTCAATGTATTTTCGAATCAAGTAAATAAAGGGTAATTTTGGGAAACAAAATTCCTTCAATAGTATGATTATCAATTGAACAAAAGTGGACTTTGTTTGTTATCAAGATGAGAGAATAACTAAAGTATATGTGTTCCCTACAGGTTCATAACGGAGTATTCCTAGCAATAGCAATCCTTTCCTAGTGTATTACATGCAAAGTGATAAGTTAGGTATATCTAAATCCTTGGTCCGACGTCAAGGAAATTTCACCCCGCATGTTTGTACGGCTACGTGTTTATAATTTACTAACCCTCACCATTACCTCATATTAGACATCATAATCGATATAAGGCTTAGTTATTACTTTGCACCAATCGACACTAGCCTATTAGATAGTATCACACTAAATCTATGTTGATAATTATTTTCTTATTAACTATCTAATTGGTCCGGCAAGTAGCAACAAGGCTAGTATTAAGGTTGGCCACCGTTAAAAATACTTCCAACCGAAAGAATTATCAATGCATCCAAAAACGTCGTTCGAGAATTGCTTAATTACTAATATTACTTTATAATTAACAATAGTTCCCATAACCCTAGTTGTGGATTTAGTTACCCCTAATAAAAGAATGACAACTCATAGTTTTAGATGAAGAAATCATGAACTTACTTAACAAGAAGAATAAACCCAGAAATCCAACTTGAAATTGCATGAAAAATCCTTCAAACAAAATTTGGAAATCTATTAATTGTCAAAGTTGCAAAAATCAATCTTTAATACACAAATTAGAACAAAAGTAATAGTATATAACCCCCCAAAACGAAGTTTTAATATCCTATATATAGAAAACAAAGTCTTAATGAAAACGAAATTCAAATAAGGAAATTTTGTTCATGTACGCGGCTTGAATTGACGAACCAAATGACGGACTGTCGATCAATCAATGGCATGTAGTCTGGTTCCATCAGTCAGGACTTAGAAATATTTTTGCACTTCGAATGGCACCATCTCTGAATCAAATGACGGACAAACAGTATAGTTCGTCAATCCATCTACGGGCCGTCGATGCTCCTTCGTAGCTCTATACTTAGAATAGTAAAAAAACAGGTACTGTAACCTTATCTAAGACAAATGAAGGTCACCAGTAAGGTCCGTTGATCAATCAAAAGACTATCGTTTCCTCTCATGGTTCCAGACCTAGTCACACTTCCCTGATTTTCCTCTAATACCTGAGCTGCTTTTCTATGATCATGTGAACATCTTTTCTGCAAAAAACAAGACACAAAACATGTTAAAATCATAACAAAAAGGATTTAGAGACACACAACTCTTATGTGAAATGTATTAGAAATGTCGTGAAACCACGGCATATCAACACCATCAATTTAAATTTGTTGTTTTTCCTAAAGCGATGCACTATGACTCTAAACGACACTTGCACAGAAGTATCAACATTTAAGCTCTATCAATCACATGATTATCAGTCCCGACTCTTTTTTATTGAGTGCAGGCCCATACTCTCAGGCTCGACAAGCTAACTCATGCGGATCACATCATGTGATAGACATCATAAAAGGCACCACCTTTCTCATAATGCAACTAGTGCCTTCATCTCAAAAGAAATCCTCATTTTTCACATAGTGATTATTCATTTTAGGTAGTAGGATCTTCGTTTCAACACTCGCAATGAGGAACAAGTTCAAATACAGTTAGTGCTCCATGACATAGGCTTGCCCTTATTTTCACTGCTTAGATTCACCACAACAAGCTCTAGCATCATGGTAGGACTTTCTTGCCTTGTAACATAGGCTCAGGTCAGGTGTGGTACATCTGGATACATTTAGTGACTTTATTTCCTCCTTAACATTACCGCCATGCTCTCTACCTCTTTTTATTGCTTTTGACCCCCTTTTTCTCTTTCTCTTCTTTCCATTTCCTTATTTCCCTTTTTAGATGTGGCTTTCACTTCTTTTTCATCTTTTTCTCAGAAAACTCTTTCCCTATTTTTCTTTTAATATACTTTTATTTTTCAAACCTTTCAAAAAAAAAAAAATCAACAAGGCACATCTTTCTTTTACTTAAGCTCTTCTTTTCAACATCCAACTATTTACGTACCTATTTTTGGGTCTTTTCTCATAATAGTCACCCTCAACTCATGAATTTTCCATGATTTGAGGTACGCAATACCCTGTATCAGGGCCAAGATGAGGTCACTTTATGAATAATCCATCCTCAACTTAGGATTTTGTTATAGGTCAAGGTGCACATGTCCAAGGAGGGAGTGAGGATTTTGTTATAGGTCAAGGTGCACATGTCCAAGGAGGGACTGGGGCCAAAACATTAGACCCTGGTAAGGTAAGTTGGTGAATAAAAAAAATTGGTCTATTACAAGCTCAAAATGTTTGGATTATAAATGGACAATTATTTCATTTGGTAAACTTCTTTTAGGATAGATATTGGTTATTTCAAACAAGAACCTATGATCACTTTTTAGCTTCTACAGTAGATTGCCTTAGCAGGACCAACTGGGCAAGTTCTAAGTAGGCACAAATAGTTGAACACTCGAATATCATCATACTCACATCATTGCACTATCAAATTATTAGATTTCTCAATTAAGGTTTTAGTTGAAGGTCATGTAGTGGGTGTCTGTTTATGATATATTTTGAGCAAACACATTCAACTTATATTAACCTATTCATGCAAGCACTACAATGGACGGGGTATCATTTTTATTAAACATCATTCTCCGTTTATTATTTTATACTTGTAGTCACTAATACACATCGGTTCAACAAATATTTAAGCAGTATCTTGGAAATAAAGAACACATGCAAGAAAACCCAATAGAGGAGGGGGGGGGGGGGGGGGGGGTGATGAGTTTGGCTACTCAATCTCACCCTATAACTCACGGAAAGGTTGAACAGAGAAATAAACCACATTTAATAAAGAGAAGTAGGGTAAGATGGATGAGCCAGACGTAGAGGGCCACCTGAAGAGGGTAGGAGACCCAATGAGCCGAGTGAGTGGGGTGGATGGGGTATGAATTGTGGATTATGTTGGGGGGCGTTGAGTGGGGTTTTGGAGTGGGGTCCGTAATGAGTTTTTTTGACCATTGGGTACTAAATGGTGTGGGCTAGTTAATATCGGGTCTGAAATGGATGATTAGTGGTATTTTATGATGTTCTGTGGTGGCAGGTGGATATTTGGGGTAAAAGTTGGGTTGTAGTAAATTAGGTGTGAAACGTCTTTGGTGTGGGATGGGGTTATGAAGTGGACGTGGTTTCAGTGTGGGGTGGTAGGGGCAAGAAGGTAGGCTAAAAGCTAGGTTAAAACGGTAAGGGAGTGGATTGAAGGAGGGTCGGCATGCTGGGTAAGTGGGGCGGGGGTAGAGGATAGTGAAACGGGGGAGTGGGGAGGAACATGGTCGTCAGAGAAGAGGGTGTGATTGGTTTGTCCTGAGTAGACAGTCTGAGGAGGCCTGTATCCTGTCAGTAGAGGTTGGAGTTGGAGTGCTGGGAAAGAGTGGCTCGGGGGGGTATATCCGGGGGCTTAGGGAGTTGGAAAATTCAGGGTAGAAAAAGGAAAGACTCAGGAGACAGGAGCCTTGAGGGGAAGTAACTGCGTTGTTGATAACTGTTTGTTGACCTCTTCCGTGTCTTCCCCCCCCACTTCTCGTTAGCACTTTCTTTCTTTGTCCGCTTTCATGCTCGGTCTTTTATGCGCGTTCGCCCTGCTTGTACGTTACTCTTCTATCCCATTCTTGCCCTTTCGTTCAATTTTTTACATCCTGGTCCTCTATGCTGTCTATCACTATTAAATAGTCAATTGTATGTATAATTTCCACCGTGTCACTGTGCATTGTAAGTAGTATCGTAAGCGTATTTGGGTTTGTTCTTTCCTTTTGTTTCCCATCGTTCTCCCTGTTTTCCCCCTTTTCCTTCTACTTCGTCCCCTTCCTCTCTACTTTTTTTCTCCTACCCCCTCGCTTTCGCTTTTCCCACTTTTTTTCTTCATCTCAACTCTCTTTGTTTTTCTGCTTTCGTCTTTTGCATTTTGTGCGTCCTTCTGGATATTTAGCTTAGGATGTTTATTGGGGCGTGATTGTTTTTCGGTTTTACTGTGTATTTGGTCTACGTTTGCACCTGTGTGTTATTGTCTTGCAGAATTAGGCGCGTTTTACGAAGAACTCGGTTGAGGGTGCTAGTTAGGTTTGGTCATTAGGTCAAATGCGGCCTTCTAATCCTGTGTGAGATGTTAGATTGTGGGAGCTGTGGACTTGTTTATCGCTATTTTGTGATACTTAGTGATGTGGTTCTGTCTTTTCGCGATCTATGGTGAAAAGATATTTTTGGTCATGGTTTGGTGTGTTTGGATAGGGATCGTATGTGTGGCATTGTTAGGAGTGTTTTTGTTAAGTCGTGTGCTGACGTTGCTGTATAATAGGGGTGGTCTGTGATGTTAATGACTATTTGCGTTTTCCTTTATAAGATAGGGACGTGAAGAGCGGAGGTCGATTAAAGTCTGTTGGTTTGTGGGTTCTTGATATAGATGAAATTTTAGGATATGGTGGATGAAGTAGTGGAAGGTGGATGATGTAATATGTGGTTTTGGTGGGTATGGCTGGTGGTTGGGAAAAGGAGGCGGACTGTCTTGGAAGTGTTACGTGTTGTTTATCTTTGGTGGCTAGTTAGGATTTGTTATATGTTTTTTGATAGGGTAAAATTGGAGCGTGAGATAAGCGTGTGTCGGATAGGAGGTTCTTTAGGTGGTACCTCTGAGTTGGATAGTGTGTTTGAGGAACTTGGATTCAGGGTGTAATTGTTGGTGTTGGAGAGGGGTAGAGGTGAGGAGCGGTTTTTGATTGGTTGATGTGGTATGGGTGCGTTTGAAGTTAGATATGTGACACAGGGGGTTTGGGGCAAGGAGGATTGGTTTTTGTCCGTATGGGCTGTAGTTGTTTAGGCGTTAATATTGGGTTATTGTAGTAAGTTGCTTTCTAGTATGTGTTTGAGTTTGGGGGCAGTGGTGTGTATATGGGTGTTGTGGGGGTGTTGGTCGTGATGGAACGTAGGGTGGATAAGGGTATAGAGTTTTTCTTTGGGTTTGGTTAGGGCATTTGAGGTAGGGATTGGGATGGGTTGGTGTTGGGGTGGGTGGTGGCTTAGGAGTGTGTGGTTTGTGTGGGGAGAAATGGGGGGTTTGTGGAGGGATGAGAGGGGGGTCGTTGCGGTTATGTTTTGCTTGTTGTTGTAGGCGGGTTAAGGTATTTCAGTGTGAATGTAGAAGGATATTTGGGGGTTGGGGGGTATTGATTATTGGGTGGTGGTGGGTGTAATTTGTCGAATGTGGATATTGACGGGGGCTGTGAAGATTAATGGGGGGCTTGTTTGTTTTTGGAATTTGGTTTGTTTGTTGGTTTGGTCATGGGGGAAAGATGGTGAGCTTGGCGGTTTGTTGATGGGTGGGTGGAATGTGGATTATGGCGTGATGGGTGTTTTTGGGAGATTAGGGTGTGGTCGGGCGTTGGACTTGTTCTGTTGGGTACGGATATGGAGAGGGAGGGGGTAGTCGGGTATTGGGCGGGGGTGCGGTTATATACTGGTGGTGGTTGACGTGGAGTGGTTGTTTTGGTTTATATTTTGAAGGTATGAATATGTGGAGTTTAATTCTTGATACACCATTCTTTGTTTCCCTCTTTCCTTCTTCCTCCTCCTCTTTTTGCTTGTGTCCGTCAGGCTCTATCCTTTAGTTCCGTTCGTCTCACTGTCCACCATCCGCGCCCTTGCCCTCACTCCACGAAGTCAAAATTACTACCGAATATTTCTTTATCCTGCCCATTCTCTATCTTTATTTCTCGACCTCTCCACCCTTTGGACCCGCTTTTCGTTTTTCGCCATATTTATTGCGCGTTTTGTTCATTCCGCCGCTAGCCCTGCTGCTATTCCCTCATGCGGATCTCACTCCATTTCCATTTTCCCAGACATCGACACACAGTGGCCCCGTATCTGAGCGTGCCCGTTTCATGAAGCCCATGTAATCAGGATTTAAGTAGACCACCGGAGTACTGAAATTCCCCTATTCCCCACCCCCAACGAAAAAATTTCAATTGTCCCCAATGCATAAGAAATCAAAGATAGATAGTAGTAGTGTGAAGCAAGCATCTAGTGCATAGCACCGAAGAACTCTCAACAAGTGGGTGGGTCCAGTTTCTCGAAAATCACTATTTCACTAATGGGAAACCATCAGTAGTGCCGACATCTATCTCCACACCATCAATTGTTCTCCTCTCTCCACTTATAGGAACAAAACTTGATGCTTCCGCAACTATCTCTAGCACCCTCCTCTGGCCATCTCTTCGTCTACTAGGGAGGTCTTCTTAGCCTATTCTAGCTCTTTCTGCTCTTTTTTTTTTTATAGAACATGCCTCTTCATTGGCCTCAATGGTGTGGGTAGAGCGGTGCCTCTTGCCATGACCGCGGGGTGTGGGTTCTATGTTAGTGGGAACCTTGAACAATACCTCTAGAAAATTGTTCTCAGCTATCTCAATATAAGCAATCTCTAGATCAGCCCTTGAATCTCCAAGATGGCATCCACATAGGATCGCAAGCTGGCCAGCTCAGTTTGGATGTCCATGAGGTCAATGGTGGGGGCTTGTCGTACTAGAAAATACAGCTCGAATGCATCAAGGGGTTTGTGAACCGCCTGAATTTGTTGATCCTCCTGCCTTTCCACCCAATTCTCTATATGGTCCTCTACTTTTGCTATTGATTTCTTCATCCATGACTGAATGTGATGGAGTAGGGTGTCCATCTTGCCTCTAACTTATGGACTCGAGCTAGATGGACTAAAGTTGCAGCATGTGGAGTGAATCTAGATGAGATGCGGGCCCTGATAGGAGTATGTGAGGAGTAGGCCAGAGTGAGGTCAACATTTTCTGGTACGGCAAGGTCTTCCCTTGGGTTACTTCTACCGTGTCTGTCAAATTCTCACTCAGTGGGAAAAGAATGTTTCGGGGCCCTCTACGGCTGCTGTCACATTGGCCTCATCTCTTATGAGAATCATATCCAAAGTCTCAGTTGGCTTATGAAGTGGATCATAATGCCAAATTGTCACTCCGGCTTCCCTACATGTAATACCGCTAAAATGACTATGCTAAGTAATGCTTAATGTATCTAGAATGCCTATGATTAGACCGGGTTCACACGTATTGATGTGCGTAGAACCAGACCTCTGAACCCTTGAAACAGCCAAGCCAACTAACTTGGTGAGTTAGTTGAGCTAGAAATTGTTGGGTCCTACCATAAGGGCACCCGAATTCGAAGATTTACCCGGATGAGTCTTAACCAGACTTAAAAAGGGGTAATCTTAAGTTTGTAGGGTCAAGGGGTGAGATGGTCTTTTCTAGGCTAAGGGTAGTATTGTAATTACCCTAAATAATCAATTAATTAATTAATATGGTGGAGGGGCAATTCGGGTAGGAAGGGCCAAAAATGACTCTTTAGCGAAATCTTGCTCCACCTGGGTTCGAACCTTGTGGAAGCAATGATTTAATTGATTTATTGTATTTAGTGAATTAGTTAAATTAATTAATCTTTAATTTTCCTGATTTTAATTAACGAAAATCAGAACTCCTTTTAATAAAATAATCATAATACTATATAAATAATAATACATAATATATAATAAAATCAATAATAAAATATCAATACATAACAATAACATACAATCAACAATACAATAAACAACAACAAACAATACTAATATACTAATAATAATAATAATAATAATAATAATCATAAAATAATAATAATAAAATAAAATAATCATAATAAAATAACAACAACANAAAAATAAATGTGGAGAGTGGGGATGTAACACACAACCTAATGAATAGATGAGAGAGTTAGGAGAAATAAATAAAGGAGAAAAATAAAATGAGGTGAATGGGGATTGAACCCACAACCTCTTGGATAGGTGAGAAAGTTAAGAGATAAATTAAGAGAAAAAGAATGAGCTTGTGGGGGATTGATCCCACAACCTACTTGCCTTAAACAAGAAAGAGAGGAGGAAAAGAAAGAAAATATTATGGGAGTGATGGGGATCGAACTAGGGTCCCCATATCTAAAAAATGCAATTATCAAGTTTAATATAAGATTAAGTGTTGCTCAAGGGATTCGAAATTGAGTTCCCTTTCCAAATCCCATATTGACACATAAGTCATACGTGGAAAAATATTTAATGAATGCTTCTTGTAAGGATCGAAATCGATATCTTGGCATACCTACAAGATGCATAAGTCTTGTACCACATAATCTTGGGTAAATATGATCTCTTAGACGAACTATGAATGAAACCTCATGGCTTGTATGTGTGGAATAAAAAGTCTAGCATACGTTTAAAAGTAAGTGAACCTAAGATGTTATGTGAAGAGATGATGAAACCAAAGAGGGGTTAGGTAAGAGTGTGACACACATTAAAGGTCCAAGTGTATTGACATACAATGAAATGAACTTAAAAGGGGTGAGTAATTATGAAGAGTAAATGTTCTAAAGTTAATGAATGTGGTGAAAACTTGATAAGAAGCTAATGTTAAAGGTGAGAGAAATCTCAAATGAGCCTAAGCAAATGTTACCAAGTCGCACTCACCTATGAGAGTATAAGGTTAATGAAAAGACCAAACTCTATAAACACTCTAATAAAAGTATTGAAGTTGATAATTATTTAATACTAATGGTGAGATGAGAAATCATCTAATGAGATATGATGCCCTCATGCTAGAAGGCAAATTCTATGATGTACGAGATGAATGTAATGGAACTTTATACTGAGCACCGATAGTCTAGCTATACATTGCTATTCCTTTTTTTTTGGGAAGGCATATGTTCGTGTAATTCTCATGAGATCAGATTGTTCATCCACACGGGCATGAGTCTCCTTATATCTCCTAGTCTTTGAACCTATACTGCCAATATAGGGTTCTACCAGGGGTAGATTCCCTATATACGGTAACATGTTTTAGTTCACTCTGGACGGTGATTCCACCTATTTTCGATGCGGGGTTAAACACTGGATTTCATGATGCTCACATGATGTATATCGGTTAAGGTTAAAGTTCCCAAAGAAAGAATGAAACCAGCCTCAAGTAATGCACATAACGAATTGAACGATACAAAAGGTGTTAGGATAGGATAATCAAGAGGTGAGCTATACTTAAGTAATGACACTACGTCATTCTTGGTCATTGCACAGCGAACCCGATGAAAGTCTTAAACGACATCCTATGTATGGCTGGTGTTTACACTAGCATACGAATAAATAAAAATGAAGCACGTATTAATGAATAAAACAGACTTTGTGTTTTCTAAAGAAGGCTCCCTAATTGATGTCATATATGTTGAGCCCTCATTTTGTGATGTCCTAATGTAAAGTTCATAATTCCAAGGTCTCATGGCATATGCACATATGATATGAAGTATGTTATGTGCTAATAAGCAATATATTATGTGTTTTGTGCAATATGTTACGTATGATGATGCATGTTACTCTCATAGCATGACTTTCCTAATCTGATTTTTGGCAAGTCCAATGACTTGATTTTCTATAATTTATATCTTTAGGAGAGAGATCTTCTTAATCATGCATGTCCTTGGTGCGTGCTTGCATATACCCATACTTAGTACAAGTGTGTACTAAACCATACAACTCTTTACTTTTAGGTTTAAGCACAGGTGGATGCTAGAGTTTACGAGATGACGCTGAAGATATCCAGACGTAGAGCATTCATCCGGACATGGTAGACCCTCAAGCTTTCGAGGACGCTTGCCCCGTTATATTCTAGCTTAGATGTAGGCTTGAGCTAGTAGAGTATGTTCCACTAGTATTTCTTTCTCAAATATTTCCAGACATTGTTTTAATGACATTTTGGCAACTTTATATTTTATGATATGATTGTTTCATTTAGTTTAGTATCTTGGTATTAGATGGTTGTTGTGAACAATTATGAACTGATGTAGAAAAATCTTATATGAGTATAACATATCCTACTATGAAGTCTATGTATACTTCTAGTAACTTAAAGTGTAAAATTTTCCGCTAAAATTAACCTAAATTATGTAACCATGACTTATGTAGGCTTGTCTGCGACCTCTGAAAGGTCAACGATATCGGTATCGTATGGGGTCTAGATTTGGATCGTGACACTACACATCCGGAAGATAAGACATGGTAATGTGTACGTGGTGGAGGTCTTGAATGCCCTCTCTTAAACACCTTCTAAGATCATTCTTGTAAAGTCTATCTCCAGCCCAGCTACCAGTGCTGCTACCATCACCGACTTATCCTATGTAAGTATATTTTCGGCATTGGTAGTAAGAAAAACATGGCCACAAAAGTAAGGGTAGCCTTCCTGATGAGTCCTCGGGGATGTAAAACCCACTCATCCTCTCTCACCGTCTGTCGCAATATATTAAGCCAGCCACTTTTAAACCGTCTCACGCTTCTCTGCACTCCTCTGAAATTCACCACTCTGGAAAAACTCTCACCTTAATCAAACTCCAAAATATTGAGGTTCTACTAAGAATCGGTGGTGGGCGGTATAGGAAGCGGCGGATGATGGCTTCTGATATGTTAACTCTGAAGCGCCAGACTAGTCTAAAGGTGAGAGGGTCTTGTTTGGCCGTTCTTTCTTGCTTACGATGGACCCTCGGAGAGTGGCGAAGTAGGAGGCATAAAAATCCCAAATAATCTCGTCACTATAATTGTCCAAGTCCCGATCCATCAAGTCGTATTTGTGGAGATTAAAGAGTTTGTGCACCTCTATAATTGTGTGCAAACTCTCTGTGAGGACTCAAAGCTCCTCAGTGAACATCCGGGTCATCAACCCCTTCTGATTGAGCATTTTACCGTCTTTATATGCCTGCCACTACCCCTCCACACACCAACGGTTCAGTTCATCGGCAACTGGAGTGCGGTCATCTGGTCAGGGTGCAGGTGCAGCCTCCAAAAAAGTAGCCTTATCGGACGAGGCTTATTCTTCTTGATCCCCTGATCCATTGGATACCTGAGAGTTTGAACCGTAGGCAGTGGCTAATTTAGACCCTAAAGCAAAGACCGACCAACCCTAAACCTAATGTTGTGGTAGAAGTAGAGTCGAATGTTGCGTCCCTATGAACTTGAAGCAGCCTCGGTTGGAGAACCGATCGATGTGCACTCCTCACCAGATTGGGAGGCAATGACTACGTCGAGGTTCACCTTTTGAGAGGTGCCTCTAGTGGTTCGGGATGATGTTTTTGTAGTTTGTTTGCCAGGAGGAACATAGGCTAGGTCCTCCTTTGTATCGATATCTTCATCGATCTGCCAATATGTTGGGACAACCGACTTGGCTTTGCCTTTCTTGTAGTAGAAACTTACCTTCTTTGGAGCCATTTGTACCTGCGGAGTAGTTATTAGTATCATATCAGCTTAGCAACACCCTTCAAAAAAAAAACATGACAAGACAATTACAACTTGTCACCGCAAGTTCAGGTAAATGAGAACCGTCGACGGGCCGTAAACTAGTCTACGGTCTGTAGAACCTGTTCATCGTTTGGATTTTGAAAGAAAACAACTCTCTGATGGAAACAGGGGATGCAAAAAATGGCCTGTCGATCAATCGACGGACCATATTCCAATTAAGTTGTTTGATACTTGGATTATTTTCGGATGTTTCAATCGTCGAATGATCGACTGTTCGTAGACTGGGTCTCGTACTGTGGGCCTGTGAAAATTTCTAGGCATATATAAACTTCAATTACCGAGTTCCTTTAGTGACCCATTTCAACATAATAAAGTTTAAACATGACTTTTAACACCCCTAAAGGTTAGTTCGTCATTCCTAGAGTTCCTATTTCGTAAAACTATAAAACCCAATTTAGTGAAAAAAATGGAACCCTAGGTCAGAACATTAAGGAAGACTAAAACGCACATTATTTTAGATAGTTTAATTTGGTACACAACCATTGTCTATCATCCTAAGGGAAGTAATAATGCAACTTTTAGCATTTAAATCAAATTAATTTATTCCCAAGGTCAAGACCACTCCCGACTTCCTGTAGTCAATAGTGAACGAGAATTCAAAGTTAAGGGAAATCGAAGTACCCTTCTAGCGGTGTAGAGTGTTATGGCTGTGTGCCTACAGTTAGGTGGACAACGACAAAGTATACTACGTTTCCGAACCCAATCATTAAACTCTTGAGAATGGAAGAAGGGAGAATTTAGGGGAGGAGATGTGTGGGATTTAGTAATTGATGGGATAGATGATTATGGGATATGGGGAGTTTAATTGGGAGTCAAATATGTAAGAATTTGATTGGATAAAATGGTTAAGGAAAGTAATTTGAAAAATATGAAAAGAGGGAAGGAATTTGAAAGATTTTGTTTTAAATAAAAATGTCCTGGTAGGGTCGGTTCAATGGTAGACTTGGATCCACGAAACCTCGTCGAAAGGTCATAGATCAATCGATGGTTCGTCGGTTAGGACCATTGATAACTATTAGACTTAGAAAAAAAATAGACTTACCTAGGATCTACGACACCGTCGACGGTCAGTCGATGGGGTCCATAGACCTCTACACCAGACAATTTTCTACAAATTTCTTATTTGCCTCATGCATATGTAACACTGATTGGCTATTTTTTTTTATTTTTCTTGGCACTTTTTAGACACGGATCCTATTCTAATTTCTAGCCAACTCTAACATACCAAACAAAAACAAAAATAAATTTGAAACAACTAGAACAACTAAACAATATAATGGTTATTTCAACATGTAAAATAAAACCTATAGTTGGATAGAGGCTACACCTTGGGTTGTCTCCCAAGAAGCGCATGATTTAAAATCGCAGCACGACGTAGGCCTCTTGATTACTTATACTTCATCAACATGATAGGCCTCAACCACTTCATGGACACTCTCTGCCTGCCCCAGATTGTCTTTATACTTTGTCCATTGACTGTGAGCTTTTTGCCTTCCCTGTTGTCAAGCTCAACCGCTCCATGTCGGAACACTTTGTTGATGAGGAATGGCCCAGTCCACTTGGACTTGAGTTTGCCCGGAAGTAAGAGCAACCTAGAGTTGAATAGAAGTACCAAATCACCAACTGTAAATTCTCGCTTTTTCAATTCTTTGGTC
Organism: Solanum habrochaites; assembly: GCA_027704765.1. Lineage (NCBI taxonomy): Eukaryota > Viridiplantae > Streptophyta > Magnoliopsida > Solanales > Solanaceae > Solanum > Solanum habrochaites. Next base: position 17,292,855 of record JAKWJA010002494.1, read on the forward strand.
ATGATACCTCTTCATCTTCTTTTTATAGATGGCTGAACTTTCATATGCTTTTAGGCAAAACGCATTAGGAACAATAAACTTATTTAGCCAATGTTTTGATACTCTAGTCTAATCCAAATTCAGTATCTTCATCTCCAACGTCGCCTGACTCTAGCTCGACCGGTAAGAGACAAGCCTTCCCTTATACAAGTTGGTATCGAGATATACCTATGGGGTTCTTATATGCAGTGTTGTAGGCCCAAAGATAATCATCTAGCCTCCTTGACCAATCCTTATTAGAGTTTACAGTTTTTACCAGAATCTATTTGATCTCCCGATTGGACACCTCAACTTGCCCGCTAGTTTTTGCGTGGTAAGGAGTAGCCACATTGTGGCGAACACCATATTTTTTAAGCAGACCTTTGAGCAATGTATTACAAAAGTGCGAGACTCTATAGCTAATAATGGCTCTTGGTGTACCAAATCTAGAGAATATGTTCTTCTTTAAGAATGCGGTGACACTCTTCTCTTCATTGTTGGGTAGCACATATGATGCCACCCATTTCAGCACATAGTCAACCGCCACAAGAATATACTTCATCATGTGAGAACTCACGAATGGGCCCATGAAGTCAATGCCCCATACATCAAATAGCTCAATCACCAGAATGGGATTCAAGGAAAGTTCTTGCCTTTTTGAAATTCCTCCATATCGTTGGCACCAATCACATGATTTGGCAAACTCATGAAGATCTTGTGGATGTTCGGTCAACAATACTTGCACTACAAGATCTTATGCACAATTCAGATACCACTATGGTTCCCACCCACAAGAGCGGAATGACACACATCCAGAACACTCAATATCTCAACCTCAGTTACACAAAGACGAATAATCTCATCAGCACAACTCCGATATAAGTAAGGCTCATCCAAGAAGAACTTTTTCACATCATGTATTAACTTTTCCTTTGGTGGGAAGTCAAATCTGACGGAACCAAATCTTATGCCAGATAGTTCGTGAAATTTGTGAACCATTGGATCAGATCCAGAGAAACAACTAATGCATGTTCATAAGGGAACACATCATCAAATCCAGCATTTTCTCCTAACTTACGTATTGTTTCATACTCCAGTCTAGAAAAGTGGTCGGCCACTTGATTTTCAATACCCTTTCTATCTTTCACCTCAAAATCAAACTCCTGTAACAAAAATACCCATTTGATCAAACTCGGCTTCGCATCCTTTTTCGCCATCAAATACCTCAAAGTAGGGTGGTCGGTATGTACTATGACCCTCATGCCAAGCAAATAGTAGCAAAATTTCTCGAAATCAAACACCACTACAATAGGTTCTTGTTCAGTTATCGTGTAGCTCTTTTGGGCTTCATTCAGGGCTTCACTCGCATAGTAGACAGGTAGTCGGTGCATTACATAACCCAAACATCCTTTTGAATGCCAAAGTCCCATAAGGATAAGTGAAGGTGGTCTATTGTTGATCTTTCATTGCGATAGAGATCTGGTTATATCCAAATAGTCATCCAGAAAACAATACAAAACCTTGCCTGTAAGTCTGGCTAACATCTATTATATAAAGGGCATGGGGAAATGGTACTTTTCTGTCCAATCATTCAACTTCCAGAATTCCATGCAACCTCTTCATCCGGTTACTAGTCTCATTCGAACAAGTTTGTTCGTTTCATTAGGTACCACAATCTTCCCATACTTTTTACGCACACACTTAATAGGACACACCCAAATAATGTCCGCTATAGGATAAATTACTCCAGCATCCAACAACTGATGATCTCCTTTTTTACTACTTCTTGCATAGGTGGATTCAACCTTCTTTGGTACTCAATACTCAGTTTGTGGTCTAGCAAGAGTTTGATTTTGTGGGAACAAATACCTGGAAGGATTACAATAATATCCGCAATAGTCCGACGAATGTCTCATTTGAACCTCTTCAACACCCCCACTAAGCACTCTATAAGAACAGATAACTCAGATGAGGTGTTAGATCCTTAAGCTCTAGTTTTGGGCCTCTACAATAGATGGTCTAGCAGGTGGAAACTTGTGATGCTTCATATCCAACTCCAATTTCTTCTTCTTTAACCAATATTATTTCATTTAAGTGCAGCCACCAAATCATCATACTCTTCAATCTCATCACTGTCTAAATTCATGATTACTGCTGCTAATGCCTCAACACCTAGCCGCTCTTCAATTTACACTTCGGATACACTCTCAAATTTTTAGGATATAGCAGATACCATTTGGATCTCACCACTCTGATTCATTGACCTATAGATATTGAAAGTTTCTTCTTCATTGTTCAATCGAAATTTCATCTGCCTTTTTTCTATATCGACCAGTGAAACCCTAATGGAAAAAAATGGTCTCCCAAGATAATGAGAACCTCAAAATACACTACAATCAAGAATCACAAAATCTGTCGGAAAGATGAACGACTCCACTTCCACAATCACATCATAGAGTATACCTATTGGTCTTTTCACAGTTCGATCAACCATCAGTACCCACATCGTCATAAGCTTTAGGTCTCCCGAATCAAACTTCTTATAAATGGACAATGGCATGAGATTTATGCTCGCTCCAAGATCACACAATGCCTTAGGAAAGGTTAGTAACCCTATAGTACATGGAATAGTAAAGGCACCCGGATCCTCCTTATTCTACACAAGAGGCCTTGTAGAAATAGTACTACAGTATTGCATTCTGTCATCATCCTTAAAACTCACTGACCTCTTCTTTTACCATTTTCCGTTTTCTTCACTAATTTTTATGTGGATGGTGGTGTAAAGTTCTAGGGATGGGGACCACTTTATGAGATAAATCTTCTTCTTTTGTTGTTGTGTTCCCCAATTTTCCACTAGCTTTTGCTACATCATCTTCTCTTATCATGTAACCTTCTATAACATACGGCATAGGTGGATCAATGGTGTGCTTACCTCCTCTAGTAAAGACTTTTATTCAATGCCCATCGTTCTTTGGGTTCTGGATAGTGATGCCTTGGAGAGTGCCACATTGGCGTAGGTTCATAGTAGTAGACAACTGATTCATCTATAGCTCTAGATGCTTTATTGAGACTACATCTGCATCCACATTTTTTCCAACGCCATATAAGTCACTTCTCATCTCCTTGACATTCTCATCAGTCGCCTAAAACTCCCTCATCATCTTCTGCAGCATATCCTCAACCCGCTCCATACTACCTCCACCATCCCTAAGGGAAGCTTCCTGATTTTGGGTTGGCACATATGGCCCACCCCATTCATTTCTCTTACCATAGTTGTTCCAGTTAAAGTTTTTTATCACCATTGTAGTTCGCATCTCGGACATACTGACCCTCTTCTTTGTAATTACCATAGTTCTGACAATGGTTTCCTTTACCTTGGCATCAATTATCCTGATTGGAACCTTGGGAGTTTTGTTGAAAACCCCCCATTTGATCATTAACTGCATATGTATTCTTTTAATAGTAATACTCATCTACCGTTGGTTGTGGTTTTTCTAAGTAGTTCACTGCATTTACCTTCTCATATTCTTCGCTCACATTCTTCAACACCAACCCTAATTCAGTTCTCATTTGCGCCATCTCTTCAAGAATCTCATCGATGGTTGAGTTGTATGTAGCCTGTATTAGGTTGGTGTTTCGCCCAGTGTCCAACTTTCAAGTGGTCCAAGCTATATTGTTGGGAGATATATTTTCCAACTTCTCTGCAATCTCAGCACATGTGCATTCCTCATAAGAGTCACCCGCAATAGTATGAAGCCTGACTTTGTTATTGTCATCTTGACCTCTATAAAAGTACTCCTTTAGTGACTCATCATCAATGCGATGATTCGAGACACCCTTCATAAATGAAGTAAATTTGTCCCAAGTGGTACTCACTGACTTCCAGGTAATGCCACAAATTATTAACCTTATCTTTGTGGTTGAGCTGCTTGGACAGTGACAGTACCTTGCTAAGAACATATATCTCAGTTAGTCCCAGGTATTGATAGAGTTGTAGGGAAGCGCAATAAACCATATGGCAGCATCTCCTGTCAGTGATATAGGAAACACTCGCAGCCCCATGACATTCATATCCAAGTCTGTTCTACCCACACAACTTTTGCACACTGACCTCAGCTTGGCTATATGCGCATGTGGGTCTTCAAATGGCAGTCCTAAAAACAAACCCCTCGCAGTGAGAATCTGTGTCAAACTACTCGTCATAATGAATGTGTGCCCAAGGGGTAGAGGAGGTAGGACAAGAGGTCATTCAGAGTGTGAAATGTTCATGTTGACCCTATAGTAATCCTAGGATCGTGAGGGTGCTGGAGGTTGTACCCTCAAGGCATCACCTAGATGATTCTCAATGTGTGCCTGGTTGTGTGCCACAACAATTATGTAGGCTGCTGACCTGCTTCATCATCTATATTCCCTGTATCTGGGTTATCTAGGACCCTTTAATTGTCCATCCTTTGAAAAGTTTGATTCATTTCCAGATTGTATGTAGTGAGTGATTCCCCTTGGCTCTGTGTACTTGGAAAACACTAGAGCTAGACATGAGAGAAACAAAAAGAAAAAGAAAAATTAAAATTAGGAAGTAGTTGACTAAAGTTCAATAATGTAGTCAAAATTAATCTAAAAGCAATTTTTCCGGCACCGGCGCCAAAATTTGATATGCTCAAATTATACCTCCCTAAAGAAGCATAAGTGATGATTATGAAGTAAAGAAACTAACTATTAGGTTGGGGTCGATCTCATAAGGAAAATGATTTAGACTTAATTTTGACCCACAATTATGTCCGTTTAGTCAATGTCTTTCCGAAAAAAGTAATTAAACGGGGGTTTTTTAAACAAAATTCCATCAATATTATGATCATCAATTGAACAAAAGTGGACTTTGGTTGTTATAAAGATGATAGAGTAACTAAAGTATATGTGTTCCCCACAGGTTCGTAAAATAGGATTCCTAGTAATAGCAATCCTTTCCTAGTGTATTAGATGCAAAATGATAAGTTAGATATCTCTAAATCCTTAGTACGACATCTAGAGAATTTCATCTCGCACCTTGGTATGGCTACGTGTGTGTATAATTTACTAACCCTTAACATTACCTCATATTATACATCATATCGATGTATGGCTTAGTTATTACTTCGCACCAATCGACACTAGCCCATTAGATAGTATCATGCTAAATATATGTTGATAATTCTTTTCTTATTAACTACCTCCTTGGTCTGGAAAACAGCAACAAAGCGAGTTCTAACGTTACCCACTATTAAAAGGACTTCTAACCGAAAAAATTATCAATACATGCAGAAACACTTTTCAATAATTGCTTAATTAATAGGATTACTTCATTAATTACTCATTGTTTTCTTAACCCTAGTTGTGGATTTATTTACCCATGCTTGCAAGATCACAATTCATAGTTTTGGATGAAGAGATTATGAACTTACTTAACAAGAAGAATAAACCCAAAATTCCAACTTGAAATTTCAAGAAAAATCCTTCAAACCAAATCGAGAAATCAATCAATTGCCAAAGTGGCAAAAATCAATCTCCAATAAACAAAGTAGAACAACAGCAATAGTAGTTGACCCCAAAAAATAAGGTTTTAATACCCTATATATAAAAAACAAAGTCCTAATGAAAAAGAAATTCAAATAGGGAAAGTTTTGTGGTTTCAATTGACAAACCAAATGGCGGACCGTTGATCAATCGACGGCTCGTAGTCTTCTTCTGTCAGTCAAGACATAGAAATATTTTTGCTATCCAGATGGCACCCTCTCTGAATAAAATGAAGGACAAATAGTACGGTCCGTCAATACATCTATGAGCCGTCGATGTTCCTCTGTAGCTCCATACTTAAAATAATGACGGTACACTAGTATGGTCCATTGATCAATTGAAGGACCGTCGTTGCCCCTCGTGGTTTCACACTTAGTCAGACTTCCCTAATTTTCGTCCAATTCATGAGTTGCTCTTCTACGATCACCAGTACGGTCGTTGATTGAACGATGGACTCAATTGCATTTGTAGGTCTGGTTCTGCATTATTTTCAGTTTTTTTAATCTCTTGCCATGTGAACATCTTTCCTGCAAAAAAAAAAAGACATAAAACCTATTAAAATCACTATAAAAAGGATTTACACACACACAACTCTTAATTGAAATGCATTTGAAATGTCGTGAAATAATGGCACATCAATTAGTTTACATTTATCTCTAAATGCTTAGGGTTCTTAGAGAGACATCTTAAGGGGATAGAAAGAGAAGGTTTCAAAAGTTCATCAAGAAATTTGGTGAGATCGCCAAGAACTTAGTTCTTTTGAGGTATGTTAGATTTCATAGTGTTGGGTTTGTTCACACTCCCGCAAATTATGTAAAATTTTAACCATGAATTCGTTGTTGAAGTAGATTTATTGAGTTCTTGTGTTTTCACTATCAATTGAGGTATTTTAGTTGTTGAAGTGAGGGTTATGCGAATGACTTAGACTCTATTTGAAGATTTGTGCATATTTATTGAATATATATTGTGTTTATGAAATTTTGTGAATTTACAAGATGGAATTTTATTGGGTATGAATTGAATCGAGTTGGGATAGGAACAAAAGAATACCAAATAAAAAATCCCAGGTCGCATCATGGAGATGTTTTAAATTTTCCACCTTCAAATGATCACCCCATCTCCGTGTCATAGAGAGGATACAAAGCCTTCTCTCTTCTTATTACTAACTATCTAAGGCTTCATCAATCATTGAGAGATCCCATATCCTACTCAGAGCTCTAAAATTCACATTCCACGTTCAGGTAAAGTTAAGAGGAAACTTCAGTAAGTCTCTTTTGAGTAATTTTGAGAAGTCTTTACAATTACCAATAACTTTATTTAAGACTTGAGTAATTGAGTATGAGAATGAGAAGAGTTGAGTTACATATATCAAAATGAGTATAGAAAAACTAAGTATCCTCAAGTATGTAAAAAATTTACATTTAAAACAAGAAAAACCATTAATTTCCAAATGAGCTTATGAGAAGTTTTGAGCACCACCTCTCTTAAAAAGATCTTTTCAGTAATCATCTTATATTGAGAGAGAGTTATGCTTTTAAGAATTTGAACATGAGTTATATATTATTGCGACCATGTATACAAACATAGGTGTAAGGTCATACTTTTTAGATGATTACTTATTGATTTTAACCATCGCATAGTGGATAAACTTAGTTGAGGTGTTATATATCCCGTAAAAATATAAGAAATTTCTAGCAGCGTAGACGAGACGTTGTATCATCAAGTGTAACTGTTACGACCGTGGAGCACCCCCTAGAAGTAACATGGCGTACTTGACCTCTTGGAGGTCTTATACAAACCTATGGTTATTATTCATGGAATGCCCATAGTAATTTAGCGAAAAATTTACGAATTTCATACCAGACAATATGCTAGAACATCACTTTCAATATAGATATATATATATATCTATAATATATTATATATATATATATATGTATGTATTTATATATATGTATTATGTATGTATATATATCATAATACATAGTTAAAGAGTCTAAGTCTCTTTGCCATCTTAGACTTAACATCATTAGAGTATAATAGCGACACAACCCTTATAACATAATTCACTAATTAAGCTATTAAAAAATTTGCATAAAACATGACACAGGAAATCCTAGGATCCCTTTCCTTGAGCATGGGAAACACATATCAAGCCCTTAAGCTTAGAGACATCCTTTAAGCATCCATAACCTATACTTTGTGTAAAAAGGTAAATAAGAATGGTGTTAGTACAAGAATTCACTAAGTATGGCAACCATGCAAAAACATGCATTTTAATGGGGACATTTTTCTTTGAAAACATGCACCATGCCTTATTGTGAAAACGTCATAATACTTTTATATCATAAACATCATAAAATTCATCTATTTCATTTAAGCATATACAAAAGTCACATAATTACAGTAACTTCACTTCCATTAACAGTAAGATCATTTCATTTACAGTAAACCCATTTTCCTTTACAGTAAGATCTTTTCTTCTTAACTTCCCAAGTAACCCATCTAGTGATAATTGGTGAAATGAATAGATAATGTCCTACTACACTATCCACACTCAAGCATCACCTTAGCGTCACAAGGAAATCATGCAGAAAACCTTAATTAAATCCAACACATGCATTCATAGAACTATTTCATTTAACAAGACAGATACCTCATATTTGACCCAGAATACTTTATGGACCTCATTAAAGAACTTATTAAAATATGACAGATAATTCAAGACTTCCAACACCACCATAGTAAGAAAATAGTAAAAATTAACATACTTGGACATCACTTCACAAATACATCATAGAACCCTACTTATAATCTCATTCTAAGCCTACTAGTGCAATATACATGTGAAGTCTCATAACCTCACATATACTAATTAAAGCTACAAAGACACTACAAGCCTTAACTTGTACTACATATATCAACCATGATACTACATTCCACTACATGCATACCAAGTAGGACCTTCATCATAAAGTCAACAATACCAACATTAGGCATTATAAGGTAAGACCACATTATATGGACTCATTAGGACTCATACCATGCATATCGCCACAACAAGTAGAGAACACTAAAACGTCATGCACAAGGAACATAAACATGATCATATACATTATAACACCTTCCTAGAACTCCCTTCAAGAGCTACTATGCGATGCATAGGTAGTAAAGTCTCATACCCTCATCTACACTAAGTAATTTTCCTTAGGTTATATTAGTTAGGTCCATTACTTTACTTCCATTGTCCATTTTACTTTAGGGAAACTATAGCCTTAAATGACACTAAGACCATGGGTGCTAAACATGGGATTTGGTTTTGTAGAACCCTACACCAAAGGAAGGTGCTCTACTGTGCCAAAGTAGAACATTAACATCATGCTAGCATATTATGTAATATAACTTTCTAGATCCTGTGGGGCAAAGATAGTTTATGGACATTGGAGGGATGTATGAAAACCCTCTTTATGCAAAACGGGCATTGTATTTATCCACCTCATGATAAATATGGTGAACAAGGCTTCCCACATTGGGAAGAGGCACCCCTCATCTTCAAGTTCACTCGGTGCTAAGCTAAGTTCCCTTTCTTGAAACACCTTTATTATTATTACTTCATAAAAGTAGGCTTTAGGAGATTGACTCCCCATATGCTTAGTTATAGGTCTTAGATGAGAAAATCCTTTCGTCTACCTAAATCGTGTGAGAAAATCTTTCACATGGACATAGCATATTGAAGCACCATCTAGTTTAGGATACCTTTAGAACATCTTTCAAGAAACCCTCTATCGACTAAATCATCATACATGCATAATGTACATGTTTTCATGTGTGTGTGTATACATATATGTGAGCAAACCTTTCACATAAACACCTTAACACCACATATGTTCATACTTCATTTCATCCATGCATAAGTATATAGGTGTAACTATATGAGCAATACTTTCATATAAACACATTCATACACTATACATATTCATACTTCATCATATCAAATAGTTGACATCGTATCATATAAGACGTGTTCATAAAATACTCATGCATTCATTCATATATATAGATTACAAACCTAGGAACTACCCTATCTAGGGACACATGTGCAATGCATATACAAGGTCTCATACCCTTGTACACACTAGTACACCTATCAAGTCATCCTAGTTGATATATACATAACATACTTCATGGACATATACTTTACATGCATAGTAGTATACATTAATGCATAAGGGAATACTCTTTTATTAGACACTATGAACCTATACTACTTGTACGGATGCATGAAGTGTAAGTGTGTGTACATTATTAAACATGATAATATAATGGTTATCAACATCACCTTGAGGAATACAACCTCTTAAAACCCCAATTCACATTCATGCATAAACCACACACAAAAATTTAGCATAGTATACAAGATAACTTCACATTACCTTCAAGACTCCTAACCTTAGCTAATCACACATTCATATAGGGGTACATAGATAGGGGTTAATTAACCATTATTACCTCATCAATGAAAGAACCTAAATTTAAACCTAACATTGTCGTCCACATGCTTATAACATTAGCAATACAACCTAGATCATAAACTAGAATAGAAGACTAGGCATGCTACTCCACATTGGGTGATCATCATCAATAAAACATATAATACAATTGCCTTCACGGACATGATCACATCACATACACATTGACAATAATTTAAACGCCTCCACCATAATTGGACCATACCACATAATGCCATACAAGGCCAATTCAACTAGCAATTCTATAGGAAAGTAGAGGAAGTAGGCAATCTTACCAATTCACCATCCTTTGAACATCATAGATCAATACTCATATTTCATTAACAATTAAAATATAGTGAATTAGTTAAATAAATCATAACATAGACGAAATCATGCTTCCATTTGTCACGACCCAAATCGGATCGCGACTGACACCCACGCTTATCCTTTTATGTGAGCGAACCAACCAATCTAAACCTTAACATTTCAATGTAATATCAACAGAAAGTAATGCGGAAGAGTTAAACTCATTAATAAAAACCAATTTAATAACTTCTAAAATTCAACATCTATTATTATCCCCAAAATCTGGAAGTCATCACCACAAGAACATCTATGATCAAATTACTAAACTAAGAGTATTCTAAAAAGCTAAAATAACGAAAGCTAGTCCATGCCGGAACTTCAAGGCATCAAGACATGAGGAAGAAGATCCAGTCCAAGCTAGAAGCATTAGCTCACCCTGATATCCGGAGTAATGAAAACTGTCTAGAGTTACTGTTGAGTCGAAGATGATGGCACGTTTGCTGCACTCCACAAATAAACAAGAAGAAAACATAAAAGTAGGGGGGTCTGTACAAACACAAGTACTGAGTAGGTATCATCGGCCAACTCAAAATAGAAAGCAATATATCTCAGATAACATCATAAAATCAACTAATATTCTTAACAGGTGATAGAAACAAGTATAAACATCATTTATAATATCACCGATCATATTTATGAGGACTCAAGCCTCCACACCATACTCTTTTGGGAAACATGTTCTTTAGATTGAGTATATTAGCATCTTTCAAGATTCATTATCTATATTTCTCTTGTGTCGGTACGTGACACTCCGATCCCTCGTTAGTCTTTATTCCTCTTGTGTCGGTACGTGACACTCCGATCCCCTACTACTATGTGTCGGAACGTGACACTCCGATTTCCTAAATCTACGTGTCGGTTCGTGACACCCGATCCCCTAAATCTACGTGTCGGTTCGTGACACCCGATCCCCTAAATCTACGTGTCGGTTTGTGACACCCGTCCCACTAATTCTACGTGTCGGTTCGTGACACCCGTTCCACTAATCTCATTCTATTAGTAAATCAAGCCTTCTTTTATACCAAGGCATCATCATTTAACAAGAGATTAGGTTTTTTATCAAGATTTGGGGTTCAATAGCTTCATCATGCTTGTTTCATCACAATCATATATATAAAATCACATCATGCATACACACAATTAAGCATATAGAAGACTTTATAATACTACCCAACACATATCATTCGCTATTAAGAGTTTACTACGAGTAGCATAAAAACCATAACCTACCTCCACTGAAGATTCGTGATCAAGCAAGCAAATCCTCCTCAAATTCTTATTGTCTCTCGTTCGTTTCTCTCTCTTTTCTGTCTCTCTTGTTCTTCTTTTTCTATTTTTCTTATTATTCAAACCCTCTTTCTTTTACCCTAATAATCATATAATTAATTAAGTATAAAGATGGCACTAATAACCCACTAATTAACTTAAGGTTACCTCTTTTAACCCCCAAGTAATTAGACTTATTAACATTAACCCACCACTTTATAATTAAAGCAGGAAATAGTCCAAAACGCCCCTTAAATAAATTAACAGACCTGGGATTGCGCAGCCTATGACGGGCCGTCGTGCCTGCGACAGTCCGTCCTGCAGGTCGTCGCAAGGTTCAGAGACAATTTCCACCAAAGGGTCTGTGACGGTCCGTCACGCCTGTGACGGTCCGTCCTGCCATTCCTTCACGAAGTTCAGAGAGTTGATTTTCAGTACCCAATTTCAGAATTTCTAAGTGTTTTGAAATGAGACCCCCCCATCGACGGTCCATCGTGCCCATGACGGTCCGTCGTGGGGTCCGTTGTCTCAGCCAGTTTTCCAGAAATAAAATCTGCTGCTCAAAATGACTAAACAGGTCGTTACAATAGATACCAATTTACCCATCGTTCGTCCTCAAACGATCAGAAGAAGAAAAAAACAAGGGTGAGAAGGAGTACCTGAATCTCTAAACAGGTGTGGGTATCTTTCTTGCATATCAGCCTCCTTCTCCCAAGTGGCCTCTTCAACTGGTCGATTCTTCCATTGCACCTTAATGGATGCAATCTCCCTCGACCTCAACTTGCGGACTTCTCTATCTAAGATGGTAACAGGCTCCTCCTCATAAGACAAATTCTCATCAAGCAAAACTGAATCCCAACGGCTAATGTAGTTTCCATCCCCATGGTATCTTTTCAACATCGACACATGGAATACCGGATGTACTCCGGAGAGTGATGGAGGCAAAGCTAATTAATAAGCCACCTCCCCTACTCGCTTCAGAACTTCAAATGGACAAATATACCTCGGACTAAGCTTACCTCTTTTACCAATCGCATCACCCTTTCACAAAACCTTCAGGGTGAAACCTCAGCAACCTGTTCACCTTCCATGAACTCCAAATCCCTAACCCTTCGATCTGCATACTCCTTTTTCCTACTTTGAGCCGCTAAAAGCTTTTCTTGAGTGGATTTCACCTTTTCTAAAGAGTCCCTCAAAAGGTCAGTACCCCAAGGTCTAACCTCGAAAGCATCAAACCAACCAATGGGAGACCTACATCTCCTACCATACAATGCTTCAAATGGGGCCATGTCAATACTTGAGTGATAGCTATTATTGTATGAAAACTCTGCTAAGGGTAAGAAACTATCCCAATGGCCACCAAATTCTATCACGCATGCACGAAGCATATCCTCCAACACTTGAATCGTTCGCTCAGACTGACCGTCGGTCTGGGGGTAAAATGCAGTACTAAGGTCCAACCTAGTACCTAATTCAGCATGCAATGTTCTCCAAAACTTAGAAGTAAACTACGTACCTCTATCTGATATGATGGACAGTGGAACCCCATGCAATCGAAAAACTTCTGAGATGTAAAGTTTGGCTAACTTCTCTGCATTATAAGTCACCTTGACCGGAATGAAATAAGCAGACTTAGTTAACCTATCAACAATCACCCAAATAGAGTCATACTTACCCATTGTCTTTGGAAGACCAACCACGAAATCCATTGCAATTCTCTCCCATTTCCATTCCGGAATGGGCATTCTCTGAAGTGTTCCTCCGGGCCTTTGGTGTTCATACTTTACTTGTTGACAGTTTGGACATTTGGCAATAAAATCCACAATATCACGCTTCATTCTACTCCACCAAAAGTGTTGCTTTAGGTCACGGTACATCTTGGTTGCACCCGGATGTATCGAATACCTTGAACTATGAGCCTCTGTCAGAATAGTGTTGATCAAATCATCGACGCGGGGTACACATACCCTTCCCTTAATCCTCAAAACACCTTCCTCATCGATTGTCGCTTCTTTAGCCTCTCCTTGCAACACTTTATCTCGGATCCGGATCAATTTTTCATCATTAAACTGCTTTCCCTTAATCTTGTCAAGGAAGGAAGATCTTGCCTCCACACAAAAGCTAAAAATCCTCCCTTCTCATTTACTTCTAACCTCATAAAGTCATTAGCCAGAGTCTGAACCTCCCTAGCCAATGGGCGTCTAGAAGCTTGCAAGTGAGCTAGACTTCCCATGCTTCCCGCCTTTCTACTTAAAGCATCCGCTACAACATTCGCCTTCCCCGGATGATACAAAATAGTGATGTCGTAGTCCTTCAGTAGTTCCATCCATCTCCTCTGTCTCAAATTCAAATCTCTCTGAGTAAAGACATACTGTAGACTACGATGATCCGTATAGACCTCACACTTAACCCCATATAAATAGTGTCTCCATTGCTTTAATGCAAACACTACCGCGGCCAATTCCAAATCATGAGTTGGATAGTTACGTTCATGCACCTTTAATTGTCTTGAAGCATAAGCAATCACATTCTTCTCTTGCATTAGCACTGCACCCAAACCCGAATAGGATGCATCACAATAGACAATGAAATTCTTACCTTCCACTGGCAAGGTGAGAATTGGTGCAGTAGTCAACAGAGTCTTGAGTTTCTGAAAGCTTTCCTCACACTCATCCGACCATACAAATGGAACATTTTGCTTAGTCAAGTTTGTCAGTTGGGAAGCAATAGAAGAGAATCCCTTGACAAATCGACGGTAGTAACTGGCTAAACCAACAAAGCTTCTTATTTCTGACACATTAGTAGGTCTTACCCAATTCTTCACTACTTCGATCTTAGAAGGATCCACCATCACTCCATCCTTAGAAACCACGTGCCCCAAGAAGGACACTGCATCTAGCCAAAACTCACACTTAGAGAACTTGGCATAAAGCTTTTTCTCCCTCAACATTTCCAATACCATTCTCAAATGCTCCTCATGTTCCTCCTTACTTTTAGAGTATATCAGTATATCATCAATAAATACGATCACAAAGAGATCTAAATATGGCTTAAAAATCCCGTTCATCAAACTCATGAACGCAGCAGGGGCATTCGTAAGACCAAAAGACATCACTACAAATTCGTAATGCCCATACCTGGTTCTAAAAGCAGTCTTTGGCACATCCGTTGCCCGTATTTTCAATTGATGATAACCGGATCTCAAGTCAATCTTAGAGAAGACACAAGCACCTTGTAACTGATCGAACAAGTCATCAATGCGAGGAAGAGGATACTTGTTCTTTATGGTTACCTTGTTCAACTGCCGGTAGTCTATGCACATCCGAAAACTCCCATCCTTCTTCTTCACAAACAAAACCGGAGCACCCCAAGGAGATGCACTTGGTCTAATGAAGCCTTTGCTCAACAACTCTTGAAGTTGGGCTTTTAACTCTCTTAACTCCGCGGGGGTATAGAAATGGGGCGAGTACCCGGTTCAAGATCAATACAGAAGTCAATATCCCTATCTGGTGGCATACCAGGAAGATCTGCAGGGAACACATCCAGAAACTCTCACGGACCACCGAAACTGACTCAATCGAAGGTACTTGGGTAGTGTCATCCTTGAGATGTGCCAAGAAAGCTAAACACCCTTTACTAACCATTTTCTTAGCACGAAGAAAGGAGATATACGCACCGGATTGGAAGTGTAACCCTCCCACACTAACGGATCTGTCCCAGGCTTGGCTAACGTCACCGTTTTAGCATTACAATCCAAGATCAAAAATTGCGGAGAAAGCCAAGTCATACCCAGAATTACATCAAAATCAACCATTTCTAGGATAACAAAATCTACATAAGTGTTGCTCCCCACAAAGTTCACCAAACAAGACCTATATACCTTTTCAACTACCACAGACTCACCCACCGGAGTAGAAACACGAATAGGCATATCAAGTAATTCACAATGTAAATTTAGACCATTAGCAAATGAGGAAGATACATAAGAAAATGTGGATCCAGGATCAAACAATATGGAAGCCATGCAATCAGAAACCAGAAGATTACCTGTGATGACAGCATCAGATGTCTCCGCCTCCGATCTCCCAGGGAAAGCATAACAATGGTCCCTTTCGTTTGTTTGTCCGTTGCCCCTACCATGTTGTGATGTAGTGGATCCAGTTTTCCCATCACCCCGGCCGTTTTGGTGACCACCATTACCTCGACCACCACGTCCTCCAGAATAACGGCCTCTACCATGACCACCTCTACCTCTAGCTATTGGGGGTCTATAACTCTGTTTGGGACAATTCCTACTAATATGTCCAGTCTCCCCACATCCATAACACTCTCTAGAGTCAAGCATAGGTCTCTCAGAGAAGTGTTGACCGGTCTGAGGTGGACCCCCAACTACAGTCTGTAGTGAAGACTGAATGGGTCGAACTGAGTAACCTCCGGAACCCTGTCCTCTAGAGTAAGAACCATTAAACTCACCTCCCTTTCGAAATCTCTTTGATGTCGATGCCATGGTGAATTCATCTGGCTTCACTCCTTCCACCTCTACTACGAAGTCTACTACTTCTTGAAAAGATTTCGCTGTGGCCGCTACCTGTAAAGCTGAAATTCGCAACTCTGATCTCAACCCCTTCACAAAACGGCGAATCCGCTCTTGTGGACTGAAACAAAGTTGGGTGGCATATCTGGATAGTGCACGAAACTTAGCCTCATATGCATTGACCGACATCCTACCTTGCTGCTAGGCTAAGAACTCATCTCATCCCTTTTCCTATCCCTCAAAGTCCGGGGGATATACTTCTCCATAAACAAGCTAGAAAATGAGGCCCAAGTCATAGGTAGTGCCTCTGTTGGTTGACACTCAACATGTGACCGCCACCACATTTTGGCGTTCCCTTGAAACTGGTAACTCACGAACTCAACACCAAACCGTTCTACTATACCCATCTTGTGTAGTAGCTCATGACAGTCGACCAGAAAATCGTAAGCATCCTCAGATTCTGCACCCTTGAAGACTGGAGGTTTCAATTTCAAGAACTTACTGAAAAGTTCATGCTGATCATTCGTCATTATAGGCCCAGTAGTCAGGCGTGGAAACGTGCCTATGTCCAATGAGGCATCCATACGAGGAGCCATAGTGGCTGCATGTTGTACTTCTGAAACCGGAGGTGTTGGTGCAGAAAACACTGGAGGTGCCTGACCTTGATCAGACAACCCACTAAGATAAGCGAGAACCTGATTGATCATTTTTTGGGGTAGGTTGGGGTGGCAATTCCTCATTCTGCACTTGTTCATTCTCCCCATCCTCCCCTTCTCTTACTACTTCCTCAGTCGGTGGAGGAGTCACCGCCCTAGTACCAGATGGGCTAGGTGCTCGTCCTCGTCCTCTAGAGGACGTCCTCCCACGACCTCTTCCGCGGACTCTTGCCACTGCTCCTCTTTGAGCTACAGTCTCAGCGGCTGGCTCAGATGCATCTTGTCTTGCCGATGTTGATGTTGGCGTAGTCGTTGCTCTAGTTCTAACCATCTGCGAAATAGAGTGAAGATGGTCAGATACCAATTTGTATCACCTAGATACCAATTGGATCCAAGTAATAGCACGAAAGAAAGAAAGAAAGAATGGAGTTTTCCTAAAGTCTTATAGCCTCTCAAAGAAAAGTAAAGGCGTCCCCCTACCGTTCTTTAAGACTCTACTACACCTGTTCTTGTGTGATGAGACCAACGAACCTAATCCTCTGATACCAAGTTTGTCACGACCCAAATTGGATCGCGACTGGCACCCACGCTTATCCTTCTATGTGAGCGAACCAACCAATCTAAACTTTAACATTTCAATGTAATATCAACAGAAAGTAATGCGGAAGACTTAAACTCATTAATAAAAACCAATTTAATAACTTCTAAAATTCAACATCTATTATTATCCCCAAAATCTGGAAGTCATCACCACAAGAACATCTATGATCAAATTACTAAACTAAGAGTATTCTAAAAAGCTAAAATAACAAAAGCTAGTCCATGCCGGAACTTCAAGGCATCAAGACATGAGGAAGAAGATCCAGTCCAAGCTAGAAGCATTAGCTCACCCTGATATCCGGAGTAATGAAGACTGGCTAGATTTACTGTTGAGTCGAAGATGATGGCACGTTTGCTGCACTCCACAAATAAAAAGAAGAAACATAAAAGTAGGGGGTCAGTACAAACACAAGTACTGAGTAGGTATCATCGGCCAACTCAAAATAGAAAGCAATATATCTCAGATAACATCATAAAATCAACTAATATTCTTAACATGTGATAGCAACAAGTATAAACATCATTTATAATATCACCGATCATATCTATGAGGACTCAAGCCTCCACACCATACTCTTTTGGGAAACATGTTCTTTAGATTGAGTATATTAGCATCTTTCAAGATTCATTACCGATCCCTCGTTAGTCTTTATTCCTCTTGTGTCGGTACGTGACACTCTGATCCCCTACTACTACGTGTCGGTTCGTGACACCTGATCCCCTAAATCTACGTGTCGGTTCGTGACACCCGATCCCCTAAATCTACGTGTTGGTTCGTGACAAACCCATCCCCTAAATCTACGTGTCGGTTCGTACACCCGTCCCACTAATCTACGTGTCGGTTCGTGACACCCGTCCCACTAATCTCATTCTATTAGTAAATCAAGCCTTCTTTTATACCAAGGCATCATCATTTAACAAGAGATTAGTTTTTTTATCAAGATTTGGGGTTTCATAGCTTCATTATGCTTGTTTCATCACATCACAATCATATATATAAAATCACATCATGCATACACACAATTAAGCATATAGAAGACTTTATAATACTACCCAACAACATATCATTCGCTATTAAGAGTTTACTACGAGTAGCATAAAAACCATAACCTACCTCCACCGAAGATTCGTGATCAAGCAAGCAATTCCTCAAATTCTTGTTGTCTCTTCGTTCGTTTCGTTTCTCTCTCTTTTCTGTCTCTCTTTGTTCTTTCTATTTTCTTATTCAAACCCTCTTTCTTTTACCCTAATAATCATATAATTAAGTATAGAAGATGGCACTAATAACCCACTAATTAACTTAAGGTTACCTCTTTTAACCCCCATGTAATTAGACTTATTAACATTAACCCACCACTTTATAATTAAAACAGGTTATAGTCCAAAACGCCCCTTAAATAAATTAACAGAAATCCGACCCAGCCTGGGATTGCGCAGCCTGTGACGGGCCGTCGTGCCTGCGACGGTCCGTCCTGCAGGTCGTCGCAAGGTTCAGAGACAATTTCCACCAAAGGGTCTGTGACGATCCGTCACGCCTTTGACGGTCCGTCCTGCCTTTTTCGTCACGAAGTTCAGAGAGTCGATTTTCAGTACCCAATTTCAGAATTTCTAAGTGTTTTGAAACGAGACCCCCCCCCCCCTCGACGGTCCGTCGTGCCCATGACGGTCCGTCGTGGGGTCCGTTGTCTCAGCCAGTTTTCCAGAAATAAAATCTGCTGCTCAAAACGACTAAACAGGTCGTTACACCATTACTATAGGATTCAAGCTCACATTGAATACACTACATTAGGAATCTATGGAAAGTAGAGTAATATAGGTCAATAGTTACCAAATCTTCAAACCTTGATCCACATTGATCACTCATCAACAATTAATCATCAATATACATAATAGTAAGTATCTAACAATCACTTTATCATAACTAAATCTCATTAAAATCATTCAAACATCAAGATCACATTAACCATAACATAGGCTAAATCGAGATTTGGGAGGGATCATAGGTTCATCATGGAATTAGATTTAATTCAACATGAAAAACAGTATGTAATCATAAATTTGACATAAGCATGCTTTTTAAAACTTTTTGAGAAAGAATCCATGGCTATATTGAAAGATATAATGTTTGATCGTGAATTCTCATTGAAAACATTGGAAGGAACTCCTTAGAGGAAAGATCTAAGGATGAAGCATAACCGTACCTCATTAAACGAAAAGAAAATGAAATATTGATGAATAATCCATGGGAAATCCAATATCCAATTTGTTCTTGAGCTTCATCTCCAATGGATGTTTGTTGAGAGGTTTTTTTTTGTGAAGGAAGTCTAATTTAGAATAATGAATTGGGTATGGGGTTTTGATCTTAATAACCAACTTTATATAACAAAAAATACCTAAATTAACCGCCTATGTTCAGTTTAGGACGTGGGGTGAATATCCCTTTCACCCCTTAATGAAACAGCGTGCCTGGAAGCCAAATACAGGCTGCATCGACGCCCATAAACGACGCCCGGTAGACCCATCGACGGGCCATACTGGAAATCATCAATTGGGACTGAGGATTTTAATTTGGAGACTTTAGCTCCCAATCTAAGTTTGGAATGACTCCTCTCCATCTACGAGGAGTCAACAAGCCTACTCACCTTCATTCTAAGGCATCGTTTGACACTGCCAAGGCAGAGCCTAGGCAGTTTTTGGGGTCCTTCTTGAGGGCCTTTTGCAGGGCCCATTGGGAGTCGTACCCAGATGTTTCCTACGTAAATACACTCGTATACATTTTAAGGATATTCCATACCAATTTCAACGAAAAAAAACACGTAAAACATGTCAATACACACCAAGACACACACACACATCTCAATGCTAACTTTCAAACGTCATTGGACAATCTTGGACGTTTGACCTTCGAATGACTTCAAATTAAATATGAATACTATAAAACACTTATTTAACATATTTTAATTCTTTTTAAACACATGTGAGTCTCTAAACACCTTAATTCATTTTGAGGGTCCTTACAGTAGCTCATAGTGATAGTTGTCGGTTAGTCAATCTTCCAAATAAGATTAAAGAATATATTACTGTATTTTCTACATCATTGAGTTTTATATAATGTTTTAAAACTTTATATATTTTATCTCTTATTGTTCATTTTGAGGGTCCTTACAGTAGCTCATAGTGATAGTTGTCGGTTAGTCAATCTTCCAAATAAGAGTAAAGAATATATTACTGTATTTTTCTACATCATTGAGTTTTATATAATCTTTTAAAACATTATATATTTTATTTTTATTGTTTCTTTTCCATTTGAATTGAGATGAGGTGAGTATGTCTTCCCAGAATGTCGGTTTAGTTTCTTATGATTCAGATTTACCCTTGCATAATGATACATTCAATGTACTGACGTCATTCAAACTTAATCATTTCATGCTACAAATAAAAGTGTTCTGGATGATCAATAAGTGCTCCATTGATTCCACTTGCTTCAAGTTTTCTTTGGTAAGCCTCATTTCATTCCAGAGGGTTCCACATTGATTTTCAGTATTTTTAAAGTTGTCTAGGGTCTTTTTCCGGCATCTGCCATAGTATTTAGAAGCTTTATAGACACTAGAATATGATCATTCATTTCCCATTCCTTCGTTAATATTTTGAGGCTTGAGTTGCCTTCTTATGGATATTTGTATATTTCCAAACATTCTCGACTTTATTATTATTGACAGTGTTGAGTTGATCTTTACAATTAGAAGTCCTAATTTTTTGAAAGAGTATGTTGGTGAGTGTATTGAGTCAGGCCAAGGATTCTCTTTGGTACCAATGATAGTTCTCGAGAGCCGGCCACATGCAGGGTATAGGATCGGGTCATAGCACTGAATTTTGTAAATATAAAGCTGACAGTGATCCCACATTCATTATGCATGCTTGGGTTTCATGCTAATTTGGATTTTGGGTTTACTATTTTCCTCTTCTTTTTATAGCAACTTTCTTCTCTTCTAGACATATTAGCTAGAGTATGCGGTGGTGGGTATACTTTCCCTTTATATTCGTGATCCACTTCTATCAACTCGTGAACAAGAGCTAGCACAAAAAGGAATGGCTATGGTATTTATGCCGAGGCCTCATGAAAAAATGCCTTAAAATAGAGGTAGTAGATAAGATGGTTGAAGTTATTTATCGCTTCCAACAATTTCCCATTGATGTTATTTATTACTTCCCACAATTTCCCAAGACACCAACATCTGACGTGGAAAATTGGTAACTACTTTATTCCTCTTATGTTCATTTTAGTTCTCAACAATATATACTTAATATATAAAGATTTCCTTCAATTTGCTAACTAACTTATTTATTTTTCTATCTTTCAGATTTTATTTGGCAATTGTGCGCGCTTTCACTTCTCACCATCAGGTACATAATGGATATGCTATTTATAACTCTCTCTCTCTCTCTCTATCTCTCTCTCTCTGTCTATTATCTATCTATCTATCTATCTATCTATCTATTTTATTATTTCACATACATATAATATAGTTTGTAGGAAATGTGATATAGAAAAGATTTTTGAGATTTGAGAAATTGTTTGTATAATTTTAGGATATTTAGATCTTATACTTTTTAACATCTATTACGTATTTAACTTTTCATATCAACTCTCTTGTTATTTAATAAGGATTGATTCTTATTATATTTCGTAATGCAATTATACTTAACAATATAAGTAATACTCTTCTGTCAAATTTTCGTATGAAAGAAAATGTTCTTGAATAAAGATTGGTTCTAATTATATTTCGTAATAAGATTATATTTCAACATAAAACATAATATTTTTATGTTAAATAAATCCTAATCTTGAATCAAACAAATGATACATGTAGGTGCAATTATAATTAATATACATTGATTCAATTTTATCTTCATCATAATATAAGTACTACTTTTTTACTAGGTGTATATTATACTGGTTCTACTAGCTAACTCTTGAGAGAAAATAAACACTACATAAAAATGATCTTTATTGAAATTAAGGGCAATAGCTCAATTGCCTCTAAACATGTATTTTTAGCGACAATTAACACTCTTTATATTTGTCCTGAATCTCTTCGCCGACATTAGATCAAATGACACTTAACTAATGTTGATAAAGATTTTATCAGTCTTAATTAATATGTTTATTTATTATCGCTAAAAGTTATTTTTGTTGTAATAAAAAAACCAAGGTGGTGTGATAAACTCATAGGTTCATCTCCCTCTAAAAGTTTAGACACACATTATCGTCAACGCATAAAAAATACAATAAAGCTCTAGTGTATACCAGTGAAGCCTAGCCTTTAAGAGTCTGGCACTAGCGTTGAGGAGTCAGACGCCCCAGTAGAGCCTCAATAGTGGTGCTGGTGGTGACCAGCGCGCACACACAATGATACCTCAAAGGAACCTCCACAACGAATAGTGAAGTAATAGGAGTTTCACGACTCAAAAATTCTAAAAATAGTTTTTTGTTGTTGTATTTTAATTTGAATAGTGTACTATTTTTTTACTTTATCTTTGGCTTTTAGTCTTGAATTCATATGTTTTAGTTCAGCTTTACTATTTTAAACTTTAAAAGTATTTGCATAAATTTTTTAATTATTTTGAAAAAAAATATTAACAGTTGAAGAAGAAAAATACTTTAATCTTGGACATCTCAATGGAGTCTTCACGTTAGATTTGTGAGAGGACAATTTAAACAAAATATTCATTAGGTTATATTTCTTTACATGTAAAATAGCATGTTAACAAAATTAAAACCATTTATTGCCATAAATGGTCATTCGATACCTTTTCCTTAAAAAATTTGGCTTGTGTTCTTCACTGCTGCTGCTTCTTCCTCATTGCTTCTTCTTGCTTCTTGCCTCTGCTTCTTCTTCATGTTTCTGTTTGCTGCTTTTTCTTCTTCGTTTTCTTTACTGATGTTGATCCTTCTTTTTTTTTTTCCTAAAAAAAAATAAAATCAATGTACCATAAACGTGAATCGTTTTAAGTGAACTTGAAACGTCGAGATGATATCATATCCAAAAATCTGACTATCTAGAGGTGATTTTAAGTTAAACCCGAGATTAAATATTCAATATATTCTTCATGTATAGTTAAGTTATATTCAACTTTTTGAGTGTATCATAATTTATATTCGATATTTAGCTCATGTAACAGTAAGCTATATTGCATATTCCGTATATACTTTTTATGACTTTTATATGGTCAATGTATCCTTCCTATGACTCTGCTATTTCTTATGTAAATATAATATGATTATATATATTGTAAACTAATAACTTTATTGTATATATACTTGAAGCTATGAATGAGAGTTTATTTAGAGAAAATTTTTTAAATTAATACCACTTAAAATTTATCAATATTGATAAGGCATAAAAACTTATGCTATGATTATCAGCTTGGTACTAGCTACAACAAAAAGGCTACAAAAGTTTGCCATACAGAAGCATGTTGAATGAATAAGCATGGGGTAATAAATAGGCAAGTAAGAGTAATGATAGTGAAGTAATAATCACTTGTGTCTTTGTAATGGTGGTCTATATTTTATGGAGAGAAAGAAATACTACCATATATCCTATCAAAAATTACCTTTCTCATCTCGTTAAGTACTGAATATTTACATTGCTGAAGCACAGAGGAGCATTTTGAGACAGGAAAACGCCCATAAGAACAAGCTCAACAAATTGATCAATCATGCTCCTATAAGAACAAATTTCACCAACATCACAAGGCATGCAAACATGAGAGTTGAGACCACCTTCATGTAACCACTCTTTATGCTCCACCTTAAAGCAACTTTTACCTAAACAAGACTTGTTCTTTAAGAAGCTCTCAATTACTGCTAACACGGTTAAACACACAAGTCAAGTAATTTCAGCAAGGCTATCAGAAATTTTAAGGTATCAAGATGCAAGTGCAACTTCAGAATGAGATTCCTGATCTATACTTCCACTAAGCAAAGGGCTCTTCTGAAACTCATTCCTCAACTGTCCACAAGCAGCACTTGCATCAAGTCCCCTTGTTTGACGTACACTAGCAGTTACTTTACGAGATTCAAGAGCAGAGACAAATGCAATAACCTACGTCAAAAAGATAAAAAAAATGAATGCATCAATGAGAGATAAACTCAGATGGAGTGCTTAGAAAGACAAATGAGGAACCCATCAGCAAAGGATTGGCCACTGAAGAGATTAGATGAAGCGTACAGATTTTTTGGATGGACGCTTATACTCCGAACCATCGATTGGATTGAATGGTATTAAGTTAACATGATGGCCACGACCCCATTCATGAAGCAATTCTGCCAGTTCAATTGCATGCTTGACGGAATCATTCACTCCGGCTGCAGAAAAGTAAAAATTGAAAAGTCAAATCCTTGGCACATGTTTTCTGGAGTAAGGGAACTGGGCTAGTCTACAACAAAGGAAAGAGAAAAAAATTCACTGAACACCTAGAAGTGTATATTCAAAGGAAACCCTTCTTCTAGTTTCCAGGAAGTAGTCCCTGCAATCCTTCATTATTGCATTCAAAGGGTAGGACTTTGCACTTGGTACAATCTTTTCTCGAAGACTCTGATTTGGAGCATGTAAGCTGATGTACAACAGTAAAACAAAGTAGAAATCAGCAACTCTAGATAGGTAAGAATAAATTACCAGGGAACAAAAGAATGTATGTGTTATGACATGCAATATCTTCATAGCTTTATTTAGGTCAATTTTAGAGTCCTTGAGATAACTTGGTGTTCCCGAAAATAATATAGAGAGAGAACTTGCTATAAAGTCCCAGTAAAGAGATGAAATCTAATCACATCATGAGACGTCAAGTTCCTCCATCAATCTATTTTGCCAGATGAAAAAGACCCATTTATGGTAAAAAAAAAATTGCTCCCAGGCATGAGTCCCAAGATACTCTCTTTCCTCCTTTAGAAAGATAACAAAACTTCCCTTTTCCGGTGCCCTTAATGGATATTGACCTTCATTCCTTCAAACACTTGGTTCTCATCCAATGTGGTTACTGTTTTATTACTTCTAGTCCTTTTCTTTAGCCCAGTGTTTTGGACGGCGAGAGGCGACAAAAGACGACAAGAGCCTGCCTCGCCACGCGGCGAGGCGAGGGGCGAGGAGCTCGCCTTTTTGAATCTAGGTGCCAATTAATACCAAAAATTTAAAACATTTAATTGCACATATAATATTCAAAATTTCAATAGCAATTACATATATTACAAATACTATAATAATTACTACAGAAGAATTAATTTTTTTTCAAAAAAATAATGGACAACAGTCACAACACAGTGAAAGCAGAAAGCATTTTACAATAATCCGGGACAAAACAAATAGTGAAGAAAACAGAGGAAAAAAAAGAGTAGTGAATGCAGGGAGCAGTGAGGAGTGAAAGAGAGAGACGAATGGAGCAGCAACTCAAGGGAAAGTGACGAAGAAGAGAGGAGCGACTGAGGAAGAGAAGAAGAGCAGCGACTCGAGGAAGAGAAGAAGAGGAATACACGAAAGTCTGATGAAAGTTCGAAAATAGAAAAAAATAAGTTAAAACTTTTTTTAAAAAAAACATCAAAATGGCGACGCCATTTACGTCGCCATTGGGTCACCTATTTGAGGTCGCCTCGCCACAGTGGATAATGGAGACACAACCTCGCCTCGCCTCGCCATTCGCCAAAGGCGCTATGGCGAGCGCTTTTCACAACACTGCTTTAGCCTTAGTTTGTTATAGCATTATCATGGGAGAAAACATGGTTAACTTTAAGGCGGGATGAGAGGCCCTTGTACTTGACTTCGTTTGTAAGTTGAAACCCTTCTACTTACGATTTTGTCAACTGAACCCCTAAACTCTCTGAAACTTAATATTTTAAACCTCTCAAACCATGGACTGAACAATGTGGCATTAATATTGCTAAGCTGGAATATTTCGTGATTTCACGTGTTGCATTAATATTGTTGAGCTGAAATATTTTTGTGATTTTACGAGTTCAAATTTATTTATTTCCAAAACTAGCCTTTCCCTTTCATGAAAAGTTGTAACTTTTATGAAGAGTCGTGACTTTAATGAAGAGTTGATTTTTATGAAAAGTTGCGGCTTTTATAAAGAGTTGCGACTTTTTTGAAAAATTGCGACTTTTATAAAAAAATTGGAACTTTAATGAATAGTTGCAACTTTTATGAAAGATTGTGACTTCTCCTAAAGGTTGCAACTTTTCCAAATAGTTGTGACATTTCCTAAGGGTTGCAACTTTTTTAAATAGTTGTGACATTTCCTATAAGGCACAATAAACAGTTGTTCATATTGTCCTTTTTTGTATATAAATAGAGGTTTTTTGTCTCATTTAAAATAATGAAAATTCTAAACCTCCTTTTCTTCTTCTTCTTCACAACTAAATATTTGTTCATGTTGAGTGACTCGCTGACATCATTGCTTATGTTACAGATCTTGGTATGTAATTTTACAATTATTAATTTATGCTTATGTTATTAAGAATAAATGATAATATAGTGTTTTAGTTTTAATTACTGATAGGTTTAAAATATTATTTTATAAAATTTGTGGCGATTATGAAAGGTTCTAACTTTTTCAAAGACTTGTGACCTTTTCGATAAGACACAATAATCATTTATTACACTACCCTTTGTTGTTTATAAATAAGCATTTATTCTATTATTACAGAACCTGGTATATTTTTTATAATCATTAATTTATGCTTATGTTATTAATTTCTATTTTTGAGTACATGTTTTAATTTTGTTGTTTATATTTATGCTTTTGTTCATTTTGTTGAAATATGTTAGTCAAGAGTTTTATGTAATCATTAAACTATTGGTGTCATGTAGATTATAATTCTTTAACTTTTAAAATAAATGACTTTAATGTTTTCAATGGCTAAAAGACAATGAGGTGTCCAAGAATGGACTTTTGAGTGTTCAAAGTTATGGTGATTCTACACTACCTTAGAGTTTTAGTTATTCAACTTTCTATCTTATCAAGACATTCAATCGATTAGTGACACTTAATAAATAAAGGAATGTAGTGGGATGGTAAGTATTGACTCAACCTTAGTCAAAAGTTTGCTTTCAAATGGTTGATTAGAGTCAATGAATTACTCCTCAAAGTAGGATGAATCCATAATAATGAATATTAAGTAAATAATTATATCCTTATAGATATTAGATTAAAGTCGCAAAAAATAAAGTTTTAACCATATTGATCGAAACATAAACAACAAAATATGTCTTTTGGATATCAAAGTAGTGTCATCGACTGTGAATGATTTTGAATAAGGGACTTGCCAAGACATCATTTAATCCAAATTATTTGAGTGAAATACGTTGTTTCCTTAAACTCCAAGAGACGTCCTTTTAAATATTAATTAACTTATCAAGTACACAACTAATTATATAAGATGTATGATATTTATATTTTATGTGTAGAGGTCTTTAATAGGAGAAAAACTATCGCAATTGATGAATAAAATGTTTGTACCAATTTTTTAAAATACAAATATAGTATAGACAATGAAACAATTATATATATTTTCTAAAGACTTTGGTGATGAGTAACTACAACAAAATGATAAATTAATAACAAAATTCATACAAATTTAGATCAAATATTTTTGTTTTAAGATTAAAAAAAATAATTTCATCTTTGGATAAAACATTCTTGACAATTTATTGTAGGGATGTACCCACTCAAAAACACTTATATTATCAAATGTTCGTAAATATATTATTGACGTAGTTCACCACTGTGCGAAGCGCAATCAATTTACCTAGTATTTTATATATAAAAACATCAATAATTTTCTTCTTCAGATTCCATTCCTTTCGGGTTTTTTAGATACACCCCATCATACCCACCCCCATCTTCTTCTTCTACTAAATGCTCCCGCATCACTCCCCCACCCCCAAATGCTTTCTCAAAATTCCCTTCTGCAAACCAACACCACCCATAGACCTTCTCGTTTTACCATATAGTATTTTTCAAATCTTGTATGAGTTAATGTGAAGGGTAATAGTGGTATTGGAAAACTTCATTGATAAACTTGAGGAAGCTTGACGAACAATAGATGGGTTTTTTGAATTTATGAAATCAATTCAAATTTGTGATGAAGATTTGTCGGGATTGTGTTTGTGAACCTATAGTATGAAGATCAAGTCATTAGGTAAAAATTCCTCCCATTGGACATGAATTTGGTGCTCAATTTGATAGCAGATAAGGAGAAAATAATGTTGAAAATTTCAAGAAAATGCAAAAGATGCTTTTTATTTTATTTTTTTAACATTTAATTTTTGTATCATTTAAAATGACGTGAAATTCCACGTGTAAACAGATGTACTGCATGCACACATCGGATGAGAAAGGGGTTTAAATATTGTGTTTCAGTGAGCTTAAGGGTTCATTTGACAAAGCCATGAGTAAAAGGGTCCATCTTACAAACGGAGTCAAGTACAAGGGTCTCTCAGGTCGTTCCACCTTAATGCAGGTTTTAAGTCCTATCGCCTGTGATATCACCAGATGGACTTCAGGCAATGCCATTTGGTTTGATAGGCTTGAAAGAAGCAGGAATACACTGAGAAGAGTAACACTCAGCAAGAGTATCATGGAGTAATTACGTTTTGTCCTCAAAGAAGCCTCAACTGACCAAAAGAATACGGTGAGAAGATGGAGAAACAAGGGTCTGAGCTGCAGAATATTTTGGTACCAGGAAGTATAATAAACATGGAAGATAAATGATTATCTTATCAATGAAGGGAGAGGGGCAAGATCAATCATTGTTCTTCCTGAGGTGTCCATTAATGAAGGGTGGAGAGGCATAGCATTTAAGATAGAAAGTTCTATTAAATGGTCCCTTCAGCTGGCCATCAAAGCTTCGCACGGAATTCTCTACATTAATGTCCCTTTTACAAAAGTTGTTGAGAAAAGTAAATGGCAGCCAACTCAAAGTATATGTAGTGAGCTACTTACTGGTAGTGAAACAGTACGAAATCCATCAGTTGACTCATCAGAAAACCAGGACAAAGGCTATTGGGAAGGTGTATTATCGGTTCCTTTGGAAAGCCAATGGCTGAAAAACCCGATCTATAGAAGATGGTCCTCCACAGTTTGGAAGAAAGTCAATGGGGTAAATATATATGAGGTGCTAGGAAACCTTTCTTTTTTAGTTCCCAAACCAATACACGGTAGAACAGACCCTTCAAGGTGTGTGGACTTGGAAGAAGCAAGGTCAATCAAGAATGCAGTCCATTCGCAGGTTGTGTACCGCTATCACAGAAAGCAACAACAACATGGATTAGGTCTATGGGTTTGCCGTTCCATATGTGGTCCATTGAGGGTTTTCATCAAATAGGGAATTATATGGTGGCTGGAAGGCTACACCCTAAAAGGGTCAGAATTATAGTAGAAGGTGATGGTAGTAATATCCCAAAGAGTAACTAATGATTTCTAGAGACGGACTCAACTATTCATCCCAATATGCACTGAAAGAGAAACAAGCTTTGGAAAAGCGGCAGCAGCAAGGGGCAAGAATTCAGGAGAAGACGAGGGCTCCAGTGAAGTCTTAGTGTATGCGAGAGACCAGTGGGTAATACAACCCTAAAATATAATAAATGCAACTGCTCTATTGACAGCTGTTGACTGGGGCAATAGGTGATCCACATGGGTGCTAATGATCGAAATTATAGAACGGATGGGGGAGCATGTGAGGAACTTTCAATTGAGCATGCTGTTTTAACAAAGGTTTTGATTGAAACCTCTAGTGGGCCTAACCCAGCTCATGTTATTCTTAATAACTTCTGAGTCATAGCCCACAGAAGACACCTCTTATGAGATCCAATTAGATGATTTTATTGGAGCAAATTCATCGATCAATGAAAGTTTATGCATGCAACAGGAAACTTCAAGAAACAGGAAGAATTTGATCAGTTCAAAGCCAAGAAGTAAGCAGAGAAGATCCAGCCGAGAGAAAGGACACAAATCACCTATGCTTGACAAAGACGGATGAGGTCAATCTTCAGAAACAGATGAAATAGTGATGGAAGTTTTTGGGTGTCAACAACTACAATTGGAATCAGTTTTTCATGGGGATAATTTTAAGTGAAGGATTTTAAACCTGTTCTAATTCAACAATACGCTTTACTGGAGAGAGATGGACGCAACAGTATGGGTCCACCAAAATCTTTTTAAGCATAGCAAGATGTATGGAGTTGATTTTCATGGCCAGGAAGAGGAAGCACTTGAACTTCTCATGCAAATTGATGGATGTAGGCAAGTGAGAAGAATGGAATCACAAGTGGAACATGAATTGAAGCTTAGAAACTTTTGATGTCAAATTCAAAAGTAATGGCACCAGAACAAAGGGAAAGGGAAAAGTCAGCATGATACATGAAACTCAAAAATAGTGTCATTTGGGGAAAAGAAGACTTGTGAAGAAATTGATTCAAGAATGGAAGTCAGAGATTATTTGCCTTCAAGAAACAAAGTTTGAAGGGAATGTGCAGGAGCTAGTCAAACAAATCTTGGGTTAAAGATGTATTAGAAGCACAAACTGGGGAAGCAAGTAGGACTAGAGGTGGCATCCTTTTTTTGGAACTACTAGAGGTGGAATCCTAATGCTATGGGAAGTTTGGAAGGGGGAGGATGTCCCGATTGGAGAATACACATCCTCTTGTAAGATGGAGGCTCAACTACAAAGTTTTGACTGCCACATTACAGGATAAGCTCCAAACAGTAGAATGGTATGGAAGGAATTAGGAGCAGTTAGAAGACTATGGAGGACTCTTGGGCTGATTGTGGTGAATTCAATGTATACAGACACCCTTCTGGAAAAAGGGAACTACCAGGAGACCATCAGCTATGGTGGAATTCTCAGATTTTGTAGAGGACGTGGGACTAATTGATCTCCATCTGGAAGGTGGCTCTTATACATTTTTGAAGGTCATAATCATGTTGTAGCTTCCAGAATAGATAGAATCTTGATATCTACAGTGTGGAATGATCTCTTTTAATAACTTGAAGCATTCTACACTCCAAAGACAACCTCAGATCATGTTTCAGGAACTCTCATTTGTGGCAAATGGAAACATACTAAATCTTATTTCAAATTCGAGACTTGGTTGTTGAACTCTGAAGGTTTTATTTATAGAATTAGAATTTGGTGGTCTTCTTTTACTATTCATGGAAACCAGGTTACATTTTGGCTTGTAAACTTAAAGCTCTTAAGGGTTAACTTAAAGATTGGAGCAGGAATGAGAAGGAGAGCTTGAGGCTCCATAGTTTTAAACTGCTAAGTCAATTGGCTATTTTAGATGAAATACTAGAATGCAGAACTTTGACAGAGGAGAAAATGATAAGGAAAGTTACTATCTTCGTGTAATATGAAGAATGCTTCAGGAATGAAGAGGTGGCCTGTAACAGAGATCTAGGATATTATGGCTCAAAAAAGGGATAGGAACACCAAGTTTTTGACCAAACTGCCAATGCATATAAGAGATACAACCGTATTGATCATACAATGGTACATGAGGTGAGCATAGTTGAACTGGACAAAATAAAGGGGGAGATCATTTCTTTCAACAAATTATACACACAAACTGAAGAATAGAGACCCAGTGGATATATTAGCAATTGTCCTGTAATCTAGAGTGATAATAAGGCCTTAAAAGCTGAATTTGAAGAACAGGAAGTGTTTGTATTAAAGATCATAGATGTTACCTTTTTGTTTAGGAGTCTGTTATTAGTTTCCTATATTTCTGCCTGTAAGGTGATAAACGTAGTTAGTCATCTTTACTATTTAGGACTTTATAGTTTCCTGGACTCTAGGTGTCAGGTGGTAATGTACTCTATTTAAAGAGAATGTTGTACGTGAATACAATCATCTTTCACTTCTATATCTAAAACCTTTATATGTTATCAAGAGTTTTTATTCTCCTCACAGAGTTCTATGTTTCTTATTACCCACCACCAATGGCACCCTCAGTTGCCAATTCTGATGTAACTAATACTACCACCATTGTTCAATCCAACTCGGTTACCCAGCTTCCGATTAGACTTGTGTGAGACCCTGTGGTTCTTTCGCATATATGCATAATATGCATAGCATTGCATGAGTGTATGAAGTTTATATGGCTTGGGTGTATCATGCCAGGAGAATAAGGTTGCAAAGGAGTGGTAAAAAACATAGAATTAGACTAACGTTAAGGGTCAAGGATTCCTTAAAAAAGTTCGAGTTAAAGAATGTCTCTTCCAACACCCCGCCCATTCGGAAGGTTTAAGTAAGCCAGTATCTTTGGGGTCTTATATGCTAAAAAAGATGTTTTATAAGGTGATATAGTCGCACAATGATCGCAAGTTAAGTTTTGAAGTCAAGCAAGTTGGGAAATAAAAGTGTACAAAGGTTAGAGTAAGTTTTTTTGATAAACTTTCTGAAGTTTAGGTTAAATGTCTTGGAGCTTTTCTTCCAATCGATAAAGCTTTAGAAGAACCCCAATATACCAAATCGAAGGATTACGAGCTACTTTCCAACACACTAAACCATTTGTCCATACGACTTCAGAATTGAGATATATTCAGATTTTAGTGAGACTGCACAAGCAGGCACATGAAGGTGGGGCCCTAGCCCCAATGTCGGTTTAGCTTTATAAGATTTGATTTTCCTTCATTTTATCTCATCTTTTTCGACCAAATAAGAAGAAAATTGTCCTAAATCCTCTCTAAAGGTTTCCCTATCATCCAAGCAAAGATCTACAAGACTTCAACGTGGTTTCACCCGCAGAATTTTCATAGAGATTGTGTTACTTCTTTCCTCCTCTTTGGTTATTATTTAAAGGATTCTTCATAGTGAAGGATTCTCGTTTATTAGGTGGTGTTGCTGTTGTTTGGAGGTAATAATTCTCACCCTTCAATTTATTGAGCGAGTCCAAGTGATAGCTATGCTATATAAGCAAGAACACGAATAAATGGCTGGAAAATTGTATTTGGATAGTATGTGATGTTGGACTGTTTTTGAAGTACTTTTTGATGTTGTTGTTGCTGGAATTTTCGAAATGATTTGTTTGTGTGTGGTTGTTGTTTATATGAGTCTGGAAGAGAATAAGAAGTATAGATAAATAATTAGTTGCAAGATAAATAAGTGTAATGTTAGTTCTATTATTGCATTGCAATTTTCAAATGGTTTCTTCTTGGTTCAACGTCTTGTGGTTGAGGAGACTGTTTGTAACTGAGGAGACATGCTAAAATACTATAAGCTCCATCAATATTAAGTCAAGGTTTTGCCCTTCTATTCTCTTATTGCTTATGAAGAGAAAGACATGATTCCAAACACAATTATTGGACGAACTCCCACGATGGTGATTAGAAGTCGTAAGTTCGAGCTATTATAATTGAAGAAATAATTGGAAAATCAAAAAGCAAGTACAAAAATGAGTAATAACCCCCAGTAGAGACTGGTACGATGAAATTCAACATTTTGTTCGTTCGGGTTTGATTGTGTCGTAGCTCTATAATTCGGGTGTTGTTTATCGTTGGATGAACTGCTGATATTGATCCCAAAAAAAAGATTTTTTCAAGCGATTGTGTGATAACTTTTTCTTCTTCTCAATCATTCAAGATATTATGTGAATTAATATATTACTGAATCTAATGAGTTAAACTTAAATTAAAGTAAAAAGAAAAAGTTTTCTAGTTTTACAAGTGTTCTCTTTATAATAGGTGAACAATTATAGGACTGTATTACATATATTTTTTTCTGACTTAAATGGTTTGAAGACTCGTGGTTGGGATTTGGTTGGGGCTATTTTGGGGTTGGAAAGGAGGGGTGTGGCGATACGCTGAGTTTTTATTGTTGTGCGGGCATAATATATTTGGGTGTTGTTGACTATTGCGTAGGCCTCCACTTGTTAATAGCCACTGCAAAAATGTATGTTATGTCATTAATTTAGGGTAGTAATCTGGAGAAGAAAATGTAATGAAGCATACATTTAAAAGGGTCTAGCGAGCTAATCACTCTGCTAGTAAGCTCTAAATTGCTACTTTGACCCTGACGTGATAATATTATCCCAATAATGGTAATGCGGCATGATTTTTTGTAGATTACATACCGTAAGAAAGGGGTACAATCATTATAATACCGCAACACCCAGAATTGAGGTATGTTAAGGCTAAGCGTTATACTTCCTTTGAGCATGAATTTTGGAATTCTTAATCGTCAAAAGTTGTTTTACTATTCTATTGCTAGAAAGACCTTTTGTAAAAGGCATTGAGATTGCAGCTGGCGTATTTTTGTGACTTTAAGTGTTATAACTTGAAAAGATTATGGTTGAACAATACGAATTTGTAATAAGTCCTCTTTCTTCTCTAATTTTTTTTATGACAAGGGAAACCCGCAGCCGGTACCCTTTGGATGCGCACAGGGTAAAACCCCTGCTCCTACGCAATAACTCACAAACCACATAGGAGAGGTAACCCGTACTAGGCAGCCTGGTGTGACGAGCTTGACCCAGAAGGCAAACCCCTTGCTTTCGCTAGCAAGGGGTTTCCAACTTGAGACCTCCAACATGGAAGTCCCAAGCTCAAACCACTGGGCCACCCCGAAGGGTCCTTCGCTAATTTATATTTTTGAAGAACTTCAAAATAATATGCCGATCTCCAAAACTCTTATTTTAAACTAATTAAAGAGACGCTTTTTTGAAATACTCTCTTACAAACTACTAAGGAAACATATATAGAAACTAAGTGAAGAACTTTAAGCTCTTTATGAACATCTTCAGGTTTATGTTACCTTTCTAAATCCGAGTAGCTGACACAAATTCTGGTTATAGTCGGCAACTTGCCTTCAATATGCCTTAGCATGCCTTTGGGAGAAAATTTGAGGTCCATAGAAATCTAGAATCCTGTTCTGGAGAAGTGTGAGAAGAAGCTGTCATGATGGAGATCATAATACCTATCCTTGGATAGGAGGCAAACTTACCCTAACAAATTTTGTGTTAGATGTACTTCCAACATTTATGATGTCCCTATTTCATATACCTCTGGCAGTTACATAGAGGATGGATGAAACATGAAGATGCTTTCTTTGGCAAGGCAATAAGGAAAGGGAAAGGTTTGCTTTTAGTTGATGAACGAATATTATCAGTAGGAAAAATCAAGGGGAATAGGTATCAAACACCTCAAGCATCAGAGTAAAGTTCTCAAGGTGAAGTGGTTATTGAGGTATGCCTAGGATTCTGAACATCTTTGCATTAGTGTTATTAAGACTAAATATGGGTAGTTGGACAAGTGGGACCCTCGAGAAATTACCACCATTACAGAGTTGGTCTCTAGAGAACTATTAGATCCTATAGATCCTACTGGCATTTTCTAGATAATCAGACTTGATATAAAGGCATTCAATGGTAACAAATCTCCTTCTGGACAGACGGGTGGATGGATTCTACTAGCCTAGAGGTTTTGTTCCCAGGTACTTTTATCATGGCCCAACAACAGAACATATAAGTGGCTGAGATGTGGATGTATCAGTGTTGGGATTTAAGAATCAGAAGACCTTTGAATGATTGGGAGGTTCCAAGATTGATTGAATTTCATAAGTTTTTGGAGGCATTTCAAGGATTACGAAACGGAGGGGACTGCGTATGGTGAAAGAAACACAGCAAAGGTGTGTATTATGGATGAGTTGGAAGCCATTAAATTAAGTATTTAATTATAGTTGAGTACCTTTACTTATTATTCTAGAATAGGATTTATGTTTTATAGTTTCATAAGATTAGGGGTTAAGCTATAGTTATTAGTTTGGAATAGGATCTAATTCTCCTACTTTCACAAGAATTAGACTTCCTATTAATGTTATATGACTCCTACTTAAAGGGTTTTTTATGAATAAATCAGTAAGTCATATTTCAACAAAAAGCAAGAAATCAGAGTTATTTCTTCCATTGAACTCTAAGGTTTTATCTCCCTTTGAAGAGCTGAAGAGATAGGAATTCTCTCTTTTGATGAATTCTAAGGTTTTAGCCTCCTTTTAACGAGCATAATTTTATATATCGCCCTGTGAATCGACTTCCCTAATGATTCATAACAATTTGGTATCAGAGCGCAACACAATGGGTGATGAGATCAGTTCTCGATTTCAAGAACGTACAATTACAGAACCCTAATGGACTTCAAAATTGCAGCAATGGAACAACGTCTCACCGAAAGAATTGTTCAAGTCATCCAAGATCAATTGTCTAGATTGAGAATTGACTCCACAAACCCAGCAACCCACAAATCTGAGTCAAAAAGTGCCTAGACAATTAGCAGATCAAGAACACCTACTAGAAAAGACAATAAACCACCTACTTATAACGACACCAATAACCCATTAATTCGGGGACATCGTTGTGAACAATTTTTTGAAAAATATCAACATAGAATGAAAGCAAAAAAGATTGGTGTGGCTGGATTTCACATGTTCGGACAAGCACCATTATGGTATTATCAACTGAAACGAGCGAAATGCTCAATGAGTTGGGAAGAATTTCAGCAATTTGGACCTCATGAAAGTAGCAACCTGATAGGCGAACTAGACATGCTTCAACAAACTAATAGAGTCGAAATTTATCAATGTCAACTTCAAGCTACAACTAGAATTGAATAAGTTGATATGGATCCAGATTTCCAGATGATTCCCCCGAAACTTGAGCTTGAGGAGAAGCTCTTAAAACATGAGGGGAGAAATGTTATGGACGCATTAGAGGCCACTAAATTAAGTATTTAATTATATTTTAGTAGCTTTATCTATTATCCTAGAACAGGATTTATGTTTTATAGCTTCATAAGGATTAGGTTAAGCTATAATTATTAGTTTGGAATGGGATTTAGGTCTACTACTTTCATAAGAATTAGACTTCCTATTTGATGTAATATGACTCCTTTTTAAAGGGTTTTTTGATTAATAAATCAGTAAGTCGTATTTCAGCAAAAAGCAAGAGATCAGAGTTTTCTCTTCCATTGAACTCTAAGGGGTCGCTTGGTTACTAGTTAGAGTTATGTAGATATTAGTTATGCATGGTATAGTTATATAGGTATTAGTTATGCAGGATTTACTCATGTAGGGTTTAGTTATGTAGGTATTAGTTATGCAGGGGTATTAGTTATGCAAGTATTAGTTATGAGGTATTATTTAGTTTAAAAATTACATTACATGAATTAGTAACTATTGAAATTGAATTTAATATAAATTAATATATATTATTTATAAATAAATTAGCAAGCAAATACTATAAATTCTCCCTTAATAAAATAAAGGAATTTTCTCTATACTTAACTAGGAAATTTGTGTTTTTTTCTCGTTTTTATTAATGTTTAAAGCTTATAAAATAATATACTAGTAAAATATTTCAAGTATATTATACTATACTATTTTATATAATGTAAATTTCTATCAATATGTTGCATGTGTGTTTGTACATTTTTAGTACACCAAATATATATGTTCATATTCTAAATAAAAAATTAATACATGATAATTAAATATGTGGTATATTTCGCAATGGATAATGCGAATATATAATCAACATATGCCGTACCAAAATTATACATTCCGATCCATAATATTAATAAAATATTTATATTTTGATTTCAAATGAAAAAAAAAAGTCACTCTGTATACAAAAAGAAATAAGAAACGAAAATAGTTGGGAAAATAGAATTAGTTATATAAAGATATCAATAAAAAAAGATTTAGAATAAATTAATAGGGTTAAATGTGTAATTTATCATTCTAATACATGTATAACTAATACCCACATAACTTATCCCACCTTCTATCCTGCATAAATTAATGTAAGACTACAAAAAGCGCAACCAAACAACGTATTAAATTAATACATGAATAACTTTTACACAATATTTAGAAACTTATCAACCAAACATAGTACAAGTCATGTTGACTTTTCAACCTAATACAAAACTTTTATCAAACATAGTAAAACTAATGCAACTTTTTATACATGAATAACATGCCTCTTATACCGTATCCAAACAGCCCCTAAGGTTTCAGTCTGCCTTTGAAGAGCTGAAGAGATAGGAGTTCTCTCTTTTAATGAATTCTAACGTTTGAGTTTCCGTTTAACGAGCTGAATTTATATATTACATGTGAATCGATCCTTCTCTAAAGATTCAGAACATATTCTAAACCAGGTTGAGTCAAAAATTACCAACTGACCAAGAAAGCATATTTGGAAGATTAGAGTGCCTCATCGAGTTTCCCTTAGCTTTTAGCCTATGAGGTTGTTCCTACACTTGATAATGTGAATAACAGGGGGATATCTCTCTGCTCAAGATACTTTTTTGTGTGGAAGGGATGCTGAGACAGTCAACCACTGTTTCTACACTGTCTTATCACTAATCAGCCGTTGAAGACTATTTTTATCAATATCACAGGCATTTCATGGACAATGCCAAGAAAGATTGTTGACACTCTTTTCAGTTTTCAGGTAGGAAAAAGCTAGAGTTGGGGCAAGAGATAGGGATAGACGGATGATTAATCCCCCATGTATTTGGTGGACGATTTGGAAGGAAAGGAATGCTAGATGTTTTTGGAATAGGAGTAGAATATACATAATGTTAAGCTCCATTATAGATTGTTATCTGTTTTCGGTGTACAAAGGCTTTCGCTAGTGATACTGCAACAATTCTAGATGTTTTGGTGTCAGTAAAGGTTATATTTTTTAATCTTCCTCTTGTAAATATGGTTTTCAAGTACTGCCTAAGTACTGAAATTAACACAAATTGTTACCAGATTCAAGAAAGAAAAATAAAAGCATCAAGTTCCACCAATATTTGAAATGTCCCGTTTAAATTCCTTGCCTAAGCCTTTGAATTAGGACATAATCACTCTCTAAATTTACCAAATCTGGTGTTAGTAATCATTTATAAGAAAATAAGATGCAGGACACAATCTCAGTACACCTCACTTTGTTACATTTTGTCAAGTTCTATTGGCCACACATCTCTGCAATTAAGTTGGTAATCAACTGTCTTGCTACTAAAATATGTTTACATCATGGTTCTTAAGCTAAAGTCATCACTAGAGATTCAACGGCACACCATATTCGTGTGTTTCCAATGTAGGTTCAAATTTAGTTCACGTGTGGATTACAACAATTCTCAAAAGAGAAATAAAGAGGCACATATCAGGAGGATAGGAGGACATTATGGACAAGAGGGAGTTGCTCCGATGTTAAGCACCCGTCACTCACAAGCGTAAGATTGTGAGTTCGAGCCACCAAGCGAGCAAAAAGGTAGTAGCTCCTGGGAGGGGTTAAAAAAGGACATTTTCGGAAGGGGCACAAGAAAATCTCTATGCTGCAAAATAGGCGCCCACATAATCTTTTCATATGCATATATAGAGAGGGCTCAGAGTATTCCATACAACATAAATATTTCATGAAGGAAATAAGCACCCACACCACTATAGCAGCGCAAAAATGATATGAATCTCGTGGACACAGCTAGAAATTAATATTGAACAAGCCAGAATTATCTGCCACTAAACATGTATTGTTCAGCTATCATATGCAAGATAAGTGTGGCCAAACCAAATTCAAAAGTTAATATGTTTATGTACCTTCTTATATTTATCTGTTTTTTATTGATACATTTCTTTCCTTTTATTGCGTTTTGTTTGTGTTGTTGGGAGGAGAATTTGAGGAAGAAGACAGAGAAACTACTACCTGAGAGCCAGCGTAGCCTGAAGTTTGTAAGATGCAAGCTTCTTTATGGTGTTTGGAACTCCAACGGTTGAAATTGTAATCATCCTTTGCCCAATCAGAATATCCTTGTAAGAAAACGAATAATTTAAATTCATACTACACAGGTTTTAAGAATTCTAGCTATGAAATAACATGTAGCTATATGCTGCTTGCATACAGAACTTAAAGGCCAATATATGGAAAATATTTATTTAGTAATTTCCAATCCCAGCATTTTTGCATCAACTCCTGGCAGACTGTCTAATGCCTTTAGTATTATTTCATCAAGTTCAATTTACATTTAAAGGGAAACATTTCTCTAGCACAAACAATAGATCTCTCAAATGACTTTCATATTTGAGATAGGTTAAAATTGGGCCTAACTCACACCTCAAAAGCTAGCTTGAAGGGAGGAGGATTCCCCATGTATTATAAGAAGACCACACATCTCATTAACCACTTAGTGGTCTTTTTCATTCTTTGACACCCAACTCACAGTCTCACACCCAGGGCAGGACATCTGATGGTGCATGGAAAAGTTTAATTTGGGAGCCCAACATCAAGTGAGATGGGTCCTGCTCTCATAAGTTGAAATTGGCCTTGGGCCTAACACACACCTCAAAAAATAGCTCGAAAGGAAGAGGATAGCCGAAGCCTTAGACTTTTTCATTTTTTAACAAGATATTTTTACTCTGTGAAAGGTTGTAAGTACCAAGTCCCGTAATATTTCAAAGGTGAATATTAATCAAAAGCTACTCAAGAAGCAGCTTGCAATGCAATGACATGCATGTTTAAGCAATTAACACAGCAAATAATTTCAGAATCTATCAGTATTCATGAAGGCAACAGAACTTATGGAGCCTTTTATCGAAAGAAAAACATATATAATAAATAGTTACAGAAAAGGATTGAAAATACTAATAGTTGAACATGTCAGACTTGAGGGAGGAACTGACATGAACAAACAAAGTCATATCACAGATGCTACCAGACCTTATTCAGGCAACGGTATGCTTCAAGGACTTCTTTCATGTTCAACATTGGCTCACCCATACCCATAAACACAACGTTTGTCACTCTCTGCTTGAATAGCTCTTCTATTGCCAAGACCTGCACCAGGTAATTACAAATAAAAATGGTCCCCACAAGTTTGTGCCACAAAGACATACCATGTTCTTGAATTTGGCATCCACCACAAAACAAAAAACAACACAAGCCCAACCAGACAATCCTCTAGAGGGTGATCAAGTGTACAGATCAGAAACATGACTGATTAAGCTAAAGAGTTAAATATGATGCTTTGCATTTTAGCAACTATGGTCTGTGAATAGGTCATCTACATCTCTATTTTGAATGATAAAGCAAAAATCATGGACAGAAAATCTATATGTAACGTTTATAGCTACAGTGAAGAAAGTATGAAGACGTAGATATATTAGGGACAAAAATATTAGCATAATAGAGATGCAAAGAGAACCTGCTCAACGATTTCATGGATCTTAAGATTCCTTGAGAATCCTCCCTTGCCAGTCGCACAGAACGAACAACGCAACGGGCAGCCCACCTGATTAGCACTAACATGAATGACCATGGTGGCAGAATAATGATTAAAACCACATAGATTCTGAGCAAATGCTTAATCCATGACCACAATGAATTACCTGAGATGAAACACATGCTGTCAAGCGAGATGAACCATCATTGTCTTTAACTGGAATTCCAACAGTCTCGACCAGTCGGTTGTCTTCGAGTTTTATAAGCAACTGAAGTTTATTTGCAGGAATCCTAAGATAGTGAAAGAGGGGAAAGATGGGCAAGAAAGAGAAGTGTACTGCACAAAAGAATTTAATCTTCTAAAACATAACTATAACTAAAATAAAAAAATCTTAGGATAGACTTGCCTAAGAATATCAAGATAAATAAAATAGGAAGTGTCTTAGTGCACAACCACAACTTGTATATAGCATGTGAACCAAGTCCATTTTCTGACTTGTACAAGTTGCTCTCCTTCAGCAGCTAGATGTAAACACAACATCCTTCCATGTTAACGGAGTTATGTCACCCAAAAGACAGAAACAGGGTCTGCCAGTAATGTCCATAACAAATTTAGCTGATAATTTTTAACATCTTCATTCCTTCAAACGAAGGAAGGGAAAGAACCTTTTGAATATTCAGAACGCCAACATACATTACATATATACTTTGGTTATCATATTTCATATGCATTATTATCTCCATTTCCAAGGTAGATTCAAGCCAACTCAACAGTGGTGGTCATATAATTGGCTGGACTCACCTTGAACAAAATGGGTAAGCTGAACCAAGGGACCAGATCTTGGTCAGAAGCCCACAAGTTAGAAGGCAAAAGCGATGTGCATCAATCGAAGGAGGCTCATGGTATTCTTTGAAATAAGGCTCAGACAAAGACACCTCTATTGTGCAACAAACTGTCAAACCAGGCATCCTCAGGTTCCCTTAGTGGTATTCCCACATGCGTAGTTCTCTCCATAATATAAGACTTCAAGTTTTGCTTTATCAGGATTAATTTTGCTTTGGGTAATTATAGTAAGGTGAGAAATCAATATATAGCACATAAGCAGTGTATGTTGTAATGACCTCCAGGTCATTGGTCATTTCTCTGTATGTTGTAATGACCTCCAGGACATAAGCAGTGTATGTTGAATTAAAATGAAGTTTGGGGGTGGGACCCACTTTTTTCTGAGATGACCTCATGTAATTTTGATTGCTCCGTTGAGTCCGGGATATCAAATTTAGTAGGATTGCATATCTCGCTTGCATGCATGGGGTTCCGAACGAATTCAGAACACCCCGTCGGAGATTTGGACTTGGGAAATATCAGTTGATATGCATGAGCGAACACCATTCAAGATTTAGGGTTTGGCCTTGTCTCTCCAATCACCCTTGACGATAAACTCTGCGTCTCTACTTGATTGGAATTCGAATAGGAAAAGAAAATCATTCATATCATATAACTTGTAAATTGGGGATTCCTTTCCACGTTTGTCCTACCCATCTCCTCACATCATTTCGTGTAGGGGCCTCATCACCATTAGTAAATCTTTCCACCAAGCATCTGTTTAACAAAGCATTTTCCTCCTGTGTGCTTTCCTTTTCTTCAATCCGCTGAATCCATTTACTTTTTGCAATCACCTCTTTGTTATTTCCGTTTCAATAAAAGGCTTATTTAGTTGGGCACTTGATGTGATAGTTAAACCTATTACTTGACTTTTCATTAATAAACGACTCTATTTTGTTATCAAGTCTCCCCCACTCTTCATTGAATTTGTTTCTTGGAATAATAATAATTGACCTGCTATGTCCTTTGAGTGCAACGAGTGAAATAAATCTACCATATATATTCAACTTTTGTGTGCAATAAATGTAGGAAGAAATATCTCTACATCTCCACTATTTAAAGCTATTCCCTTTGTTGACAAAAGCTTTACAAAATCTCTTGCTTAGCCATATAAGCGCATTCTTTCTCAAATCATCCTTCCCATTGAGAATCTAGTACTTTCCACCCATTTGAATCATTCTCCTGATGCAGAATAGGACCCTGTGAGGTCATAACATTTCCCTCCCATTCAAAAGAAAATTATGTTTTCCATCTCGGAGAAACAAAAAGATGGAGGAGAAGAGAGAGAGAATATGAAAAGTCGTAAACACTAATGGTGAAAGACCACCGGAGAGAAATTCAAAAACCTTGAGGAAAGTTTGAAAATTTTTGTTTGGGAAACTGGGAGCTTTGCTTTAGCTGATCCATTGTAATTACAAACATTAATTTATAAAAGGAACATGAAGATATGCCATTTATCAATGCGGCACCTTAGGATATAGCAGTATCTTGTTTATGAATTATGGTTTTCTCATTTCATAAGATTGTATAAGAATTGGAATTTTTTTTATAGTTTTCACAAATTATGGGGTTTCATATTTACGAGAAAAAATACGACTTAAGAAATCCAAATTGTATGTCTAAACAAAACTTGAACCTCAAATCAATTTGATTTGATATCATGATTTCATATCGCATGTCCAAAACAGGCTCTTAGCATGAGGGGTAAACTCTAGTTCTAATGGCTCCCATGTCTTAACTGCTATCATGTAACGGAGATAGCATATCTACTTTTGTACTCTCTGCGTCCTCTTGATGCCGGTAATGAAACAAC
Organism: Solanum habrochaites; assembly: GCA_027704765.1. NCBI lineage: Eukaryota > Viridiplantae > Streptophyta > Magnoliopsida > Solanales > Solanaceae > Solanum > Solanum habrochaites. Next base: position 17,337,309 of record JAKWJA010002494.1, read on the forward strand.
TTACTTCATCAAAAAAAAAATCACGATTTCTCTTCCAGAAGGCATCCATTGTGCTAATAAGAATATTATTGGTCATTCAAAAATAAGAATGCCCTATGGGGTGTTTGGTACCACCATTAACCACCATGTCAACATTCAATTAGTCAGCAAAAATCAAAATCAATTTTACACAATAAAATAGTTGTCTTCAAAATGCCAGCACACAGACATATTAGTTCTACTGTCTAAAGATATGAACAACTCCTCCCACCATATAGACAGTACACATACTAAAACCACTTTCTACTCTACTCTTGATCAAAGTAGTCATACGACACTAACTATAGTTTTTGGTTGATACTTCTCCATCCATTTACAATGAGGTTGAACCACTTATCTTTAATTTAGGGCCTGTTTGATTTATAAGTCAAAGCCATAAGTTAGGATTTCTAACTTATGGCTTTTGACCTTTTTTTGTTATTTTGGCTTTAAAATAAGTGTTTATAAGCACTTTTAAACTTTACCCAAACACTTCAAAATTGCTTAAAAGTTATTTTGGCTTAAAAGCACCTAAAATAAGTCGATCCAAACGGCCAGTTATTCTAGGGCTAGTAGGGTATTTGGGCAGAGCTAACATTTGAGGCAGGAAAGATTCACAATATCATACAATCCATTGACAAGAAAATCAACTTCCACTGAAGAATCAATAGGAAGGTTGAAAAGCCAGTTCTATTAGAAATCATCACTACATCACTTGAAAAGACACAACAATGCAAATCAGGAGCTCTCATAGGTGAAACTATGTCCTTATGAGAACAGCATACTTCAAAAAATGAGGCTTAGACTGCTTCAGCAAAAAATGGTAAGTTATTAGAATTTGAATTTTAAAAATGGAAAAACTAAATAAGGGGAAAAATATGACCCTTTGGCATGTAGATACTAGTTATCCTACTCACATACGCATCAAACATTTCATTGCCCTCGTCTTTTTCTTCTTTGTAACCCCTCTTCTTCTACTACTGTTTCTCTGCTTTGTTTGGTTTTCTTCTTTTTGTTTTATTCTTCAGACAACTTCCAAATTTTGTTTCTTGTAATTTTTCATACACAAAAATTATTGCTACTTCTCTTTGGAGAGTTCTCTATTGCTTATTTCTTCTGATCTCTTTTGTTCAAAAACTAAAGTAATTGAATATTGGTCAAATACTACAACTTCATTTTCTAATGGTTGACTAGACAAGTATAAGAATTAATTTTGTGATTGAAGTTATTTTTCTTTGGTCCAAGTAAATTATATTCTAAATTAGAATTGTTTCATTAGAATTAATATTGTCATTATTGTAAATTGGATGCTGAAATTAGCAGTTTTGTAGCAACTCGATGTTATTACATATATTTGGAACTTCTTGTGTTTTTGGAAAATGTGCACCCTACCTCGAAGATGAGTGCACTTCTATTCATGCTTTTTACTTGAAGTCCCCTGAGCCTATCTTTTTTGTGCTTTTGGCTGTTCAAACTGCAAAAGGGCAGTACTCCATGGTATTACAGAGGCACCAGATATACAAAATGGAGACGCCGCGTGCCAAAATGCATTTTAATCAGTCAAACAAAGTTAGCACGCAAGAAACCAAAATATAAGCATTTAACAATGCTCACCTTGGTGGTCCCATCAGCTGCAGTGACTGCTTTATGAATTGGGGACCTCCCAACCCTCCATCCTGCTTCCTGTAAATCGTTCCTAAATTCCAATGGCACTATCCAAAAAGTAGAAATTACAAAAATGAAAGAGACTATTGTATAAAATAAACAAAAGTATAGATAGATTTCTAACAGAAAGAAAAACTCACGCTGGCTAAATTCCTGGATTTCCTTGACTTTTCTCTTGTAGAGGAGATGATATAGTTGTTTACCTCTAAAACTTTTCTATGCACATTAAAAAAAGTAATTAATTGCCAGTTGTTAATGTATGGTGATAAATTGCTGGGCTAAACAAACCTGACCAAAGTCGAGGGAAAGCTGCTGAAGTTGTTCCTCAGACAAGCCAAGGAGGAAGCGCGTCTCCATTTGAGAAGCCTTCTTGAGTGAGGGTACTGTGACCGTGCTGGAGATGGTTGTAAAAGTGCGAGACCGTAAAGCCCGTGCGAAGGAAACTGAGCAGCCGGACTGAAGGAGACCCATCGCCATTTCAGAGCTCTATATTTTAGAGGATAAACCCCTCAAACCCAAAAAATAATGGTAGCCGAGTTCAAACCTCTCAACTCTCAAAAGCCAAAGATTACTCAAAAAGACAAAAGGGAAAAGAAAGAAACCTGAGAAAATTAACAAAAGGGCTCCCAATTAAGTGTTATTTTTGTTTTTGCCTTTCTTTGACAGAGAAAAGGTCAACTCACTTGAACACTTATTTAAGGTAATTTGAGACCAAAGTATTACCAAAATTTCTTGATCTTTTTCTAAACTAGAAAGACACTCCGTTCTTCAACAACCATTTGATAAAAAAATAAACATTTTTTAAAAAATAAAAGTATCTGAAAAATATTTTAACATTGGTCGATATTTATTGTTGCGATACCAAACTTTATGGAAGACCTTTTACCTTTCGAACTATTTTATAATGTATTTTTACCGTCGAACTATTTATTAGTATATTTTAAAGATATATATGTGTCCACAATGCACACATTACTATTTATAATTATGCAATATTTCTTATGTCCATGTAGACATATATATACCTTTAAAATACACTATCAAATAATGCATGGGGTAAAAGGTCATTTCCAAAGTTTGATATCATAACATCAATTTTAGTCAAAATTGAATATATTTTGGACCCTTTTTCCAAAAAAAATCATTCAAAACTTCTTTCAAAAAAATCGACAAACATCTGCTCCTTATAACCAATAGATTCATCGTCTCATTGTCATTAATCATCACTCTATCTAAAAACTCAATGTCGTCGTCAACCATCACTCTTCTTAAATTAAGTAGGTCGTTTTCTTTTGAAAAAATTTAGAATTTGTGAATAAAAGACTATCGAAATTGAATTTTGAATTTTTTTTTGTGTTAATGAACAAAAACTCATTGACAAAATTGAATAATGGGTTAATAGGTTTGTTGTTTCTTGCATAGGAAAGAAAATTGAGAAATCCAAAATATCCAAATTTTTGGAAAATCTTAAGCATGTGTGATATGTTCTTTTGTTGTTCACTGAAAACACATTTTTTTATTGTTTTTGTTTTTCTTTTTGTGAGCATTGTTTGTTTAATTAGTGAAAAATATTTTTTTGTTGGAAATTCACAAGGAATATTTGTTGAAAAATAGAAGGGACATTTGTTGCAACAAATGACTCATCATAAATTAAGGTATGATTCCATTTTCCTTTGACGACAAAGAAAGTTATAGTAGCTTATTCCATTTGGAAGACTTTTTGTTTAAGACGACTTTTGATGCCCTTATTTTTGAGTCTATCCGTTGTAAAAAAGGTTGCCGGAACGAGTGTTGTGCTTGCCCTGATCGATACAACATTCATTATCGTGACCCAGCCCCTCTTCAGTATAGGCACATATGTTTTTAGAAATATAGCCAGTTCAGTTATATTGATTTCTTTCCAACATATAACACATTTGTTGAAAGAAGAGTCATTTGTTGTAACAAATGACTCATATGTTGGTAGACGTTGCAACATAAGGATCATCGGTTGAAATATGTCACCCACGTGTTATAGAAATAGTAGGGTCATCTGTTTCAACAAGTTATTCATGTGTTGTAGTAGAAGATCATCTATTGCAACAAAAGGTTCATATATAACAACAGATGGATCACACGTTGCAATAGATGACCTATCTTCTCCAAAAAAATATTTTTTTTGCATTTGTTAACATTTGCAAAAAGCTTTATGGCAACATTTACATTTTTTGAATCAGTTGTAATGCTTTTTGTTGATTTGGTAGATAAAATGTAAGGAGAAACGAGTGAAATAACATATGATCAAACTTCTGTTACTACATCTTCTCACAAATGTTGTTCATGTCAATGCAAAGAAAGTCATCATAAATATGATGATGTTGTTATGCGTGTTAATGTATTGGTAGGTGTTATTTAGGAATTGACATCTAATAAGGGTGTCGTTCCATCAAAGAAGATTGCAAAGTTATTGAAGTTTAGAAATTAGAAAAAAAATCAATTTCAAGATCATTATCTAAAATTTTTAAAAAACAAATATTAAGTCTTGTTATTCCACTACCTGTTCTACCTTTGACAAAATTTTACTCAATCTCAAAAGTCAAGGAGAAAGTCACTTCTGATGTGCGGAAAAATATCCATTTGAAGGTTATAACAATTTCAACAAGTGTCCAACTCAACTAATTGCATCAATCTCTAAATGAATATGCGAGAATCTTGGCAAGAAACATGCATAAACTCTCAATCTTAATTAAATTATATAAGTCAATCTTATAACCTAATAACGTCACTATTAGCAATTATCAGGGTCTCTTTCCCAATTTCTATCAAGAACTCCAAGTAAAATCTAGGGTTTAAGTTTGAAGGTCTCATTTGCTTGTGTAACACTCAGAAAGTCCAAGACCTAATATAGAGCTTCACATGAGTGTCTAAAGGTCATAACACTGTTTTAAAGTCAAAATAATGTTTGTAGATCATTTAGGAGGTTTTAGAGTCAAAACGTCAAGGAACGTCCATGACGTCCGGAGACTAGTGAAAAAATGCTAGTGTACCTTAGCTATTTGACGAGGTTTTAGGAGTCAAAATTTAAAGAAATATGGCGAGAAGGTGATACACGTACTAAAATATGTTTAGGGTCGAAACTTTGGGTACGACTCCCCAAGGACCACCCTAAGGCTCCTTGAGGAGGACCCTTCTATTTTGGCTAAAAAGCTATTGTGACACAGTAGCCATCGACGGTTGCAGGCGACGAGGCGTAGCCTGATCGATGGGGCATCGATTACTCCGTCGATAAGGAGTTATCCAATTTTGATAAGTGGACAAAGTTTCAACTCTTTGACCGATTCGACGGACCTGCATGACAGTTGGTCCAAGGCCCCATCGACTGACCTACGGCCTGTATATCGGGGTCTCGGCCTGCTCTTTCCTGTCAAGTTTTAGTTGCGCTCATTTAATTAGGTGAGTTAGTTAGCGGGTTAATTAAGTATTAGGGGTTGATAATTAAGTTAGTCAAGTGACTATAGAACCTACCCTAAGCCTAAACCCAACTTAACACTTCACTTTTCCCAAACCCAAATTGCTCTTCCTTCTCCCTACTTTCTCTCTACAAAGAAGGACTCCATTGGAGAACTGGGTCAAGGTCATAGGGCAACAAGAAGTCATCTTTTCTCCATCGAACTTTAAGGAAAATCAAGGTATGGGAACCTTTCATCTTTGGGATTCCTTTCCCCAAAGGGTTCTTCCAAAATTGGTTTCAAAAAGATGATTTTAGATGGGTTTCTTCCTAATACGAATTTTTGATCATCTAAATTGTATTGTTTATGGCATCTTTTGGTTATTATGATTATATTATGTTGTATTATTATTCAATTACATTGATTCTTGATGAATTAACCTAGCATGTGGGATACATCATGAATTGACCCAAATTCCCTAAGCCTAGGTGATGAACTCATTATGAACTGATTAGTATTGATGCGATTGAGTTAGTCATTGTGTTAATTACTATTATATGATATTCTTATACTAGTTTATGGATTGAATTGGATTGGTTGAGGGTAAGACCATTGATGATGGCTTTTGAAGGTGAAATTGGTAAGACTTTGTGATTATGAACCTTTACTTCAATTATGATGGCTTTTACTTGTGATGAAATTCAATTGAAGCATGCCTTGTGACTGAATTAGGTAGTGTTGGTATGATGATGAAATTGAAATGTCTTGATTATGTGATTGTGAGATCATGCTTGAGATGTAATGATATACAGTTGGTTATGAAGTGACTATGTGCCTTATTATGACATAATGATGATGATATGTTGATCTCACATATGAGGGTTGTATTAAAAGGATATTCTTATGCAATTCCTAATGAGATAATAATTATGATATACAAGGGGTTAGTCTCCTATGACCTATACTAAGTTATGATGATTAATAAAGGCTTAAAAACATTTCACAAGGCGACTCTAGCTTAGCACCGAGTGAACTAGTAGTGAGAGTGTCCCTTCCTAAGTACGGAAGGTAGGTTCACTATTGTACTAATGAGATTGGAGACTATAATGCAATGTGCATAAAGAGGGTACCAAACATATCTCCTAGTTCTTGAACTATGTTGCCCCCATAGGAATACTAGGTAGTGGATTCACCTAGAATGTTATGTTCATGTTTTGGTACTACCTTAGCAAGTAGTCCACCTTCTTTTGGTGTAGGGTTTCATGACACCAGATTCCAAACTTAGCTCTTGTAGTCTATGTCGGTTAAGACAAGTGTTCCCGAAGGTAAAATGAACTAATAAAGTGAACACTAACTAGGTTGACTTAGTCTAGGTAGTGGTATGAGACTACCTATACACTGACTAGTTGAACTTTAGGGAAGTCCTATAAGTTTATTCTTATTCTAGTTTTATGTAATGATTGTATATATATTGACTTTACATGTTGATGATCCTATATGATGTTAGTTTCACCAATGAGAATGCTTATGGTCTATATTGCTAAATATGATGATTATTACTCTTAATGCTATGTTATGTGAAGATAGACATTGCTTGTGATCTTTTGTTTGATTTACTAGGTTGAGTAAGGTTATGAAGCGTTGCTTGGTCATTGAACATGTAGACTTGATTTTGGGTAATGAGTAAGGGTCTTGTATAAGATGTAATGTTATGAACGATTATATATGCTTTGTTGTTATAACATGATGTTAGAGTTGTTTGGTTATGCACTCAAGAATGCTATCATACATTTTGACTTGATTATACTAGATGATGTTGGTCTTGTGATATATATGATCTTGTCTTAATGAGTATGTGCTTATTGGCTTATATGGTTCTTGAATGTTCATTAAAGACTCTTAAATAACTTAGCATGTTTTCTAAAATCGATGTCCCTTTCTCATGATTCTTTCAAATGTTTTATGTGCATGTTTCCATACTTATTACAAGTGGTGTACTAAACCATTCTCTATGTTTTCTACAATTATGTACGTTTTCGGCCATTGAGCTTTAGGTGGACATTTTAAGACTACTTGGATATTCCCCAAGTGTTTGGTAGGTCCTCATCTTCCGAGGAAGATTCCACTATTGAGCTATTGTAGTTGTTTTTGTTTTAAGACATTAAGTTCCTTCTTTTCTCATTTGGATATTATTGTTGTATAAGCCTATATGTGGCTATCATTTTAATGAAGTAAAGGTTATGTCCTAGAATTGTATTCATTTTAGATGGCTTAATATGAGACTTATCCTAGGCTTCTTATGAGATTATGTTCCCATATTATATATGTGAAAGAAAAGTATAAGCCTATGTAGTACTTCCTATTGCATGGAGTCTATGTAAACTCCCTATGAATATATTATGTGTATGCGAGAGATCTAAGTAAACCTCAATGTAAAAGTAAACAAAAAGTTTTAAATTTTCCGCAATTTAACCTATGATATGTTATGATGAATGCTAAGAGTCTAGTCTAAGTTATTTTAGAGGATGACGATGCCAGTTACATCTAGGGGATGCTCTCGGATGTGACAAACTTGGTATCAAAGCATGATATTGAAAATCTTTAGGATGGATGTCTCATTAAACCACGTCTATATAGATTCTTATTCATAATTGTGAAGCGTTCCACACTTATGAATAAGAGACTACATGATGCCTAGGAAATTCTCATATTCTTGTAATCCTAGCAGTGCCTCTAAAGTCTACTTTATGTATGCTTTCTCCTAAACCTTTTTATGTGGTTATAGGTATGAATATTCGAAGAGCAGCTGCACGAAGGGCCTAGGAAGGGATTGCGAATGAGGGGCTCATGACAATCCAGCTCCTCCGCAAGACAATCAAGTCCCTCCACTTGAAGAGGTTTCTATGGGTGATCAAGTTCCGATTGCTCCTCCACCGATGACCGATAGAGAGATAAGGGAAGCTTTTCTCAATTTGGCTGAAGCCATGGCTTCACAAGCTAATGTCGTCACTTCTCAAGTCAAAGCCATGATGACCCAAGTGAATAGGAAGTTGCACCATGTGTGCCTCATCATGCTAGCCTTATGGCATCTTCGTTGAGAGACTTTACTTTGATGAACCCTCTTATGTTCTTTGGTTCGAGAGCGGATGAAGACCCTCAAGATTAACTAGTTGAGGTCTACAAAATCCTATTTTCTATGGGTGTGACTATGGATGAAAAGGGCGAGTTGGCTTCCTATCAACTCAAAGATGTGACGCAAACTTTGTAAACCCAATGGAGAGACAATAGGGTGCTAAGAGGTGGTCCGGTGACTTGGAAGATTTCCAAAAGGGATTTCCTTGATTGGTTCTTTCCTAGAGAGTTGAGGGAAGCTAAGGTGGAAGAATTGACCAACCTTCTTCAAGGAGGTATGAGTGTACTTGATTACTCCTTGAAATTCACAAAATTGCGTAAGTATGCTCCATCCTTGGTGTCTAACCCAAGAGTTGAGATGAGTCATTTTCTTATGGGAGTTTTTGATGACTTGGTGGAAGAATGTCGTTCGGTTATGCTTCATGACAATATGAATATTTCCCATGTAATGGTTCATGCTCAACAAATGGAAGAGAGTAGGCTAAGGAGGAAGAATAAAGTGGCCAAGAGGGCCAAGTCTTTTGAAAGTGGTTCTTCATAGGAAATTCAAGATAAGCCTGATTGAAGAAGAGGTTCTCTAATCAAGTTCCTTCTAGGTTTCCTAAGGCTCGTGATGATAGGGTGTATAGCCCTAAGTCCCAAAAGGATAGAAGTGGAAAGTCACCAAGTGATAAGCCAACTTGTGGAAAGTGCGACAAGAAACATTGGGGTGAATGCCTTGTTGGGATGGGAAATTGCTTTAGTTGTGGAAAAGAGGGTCACAAGGTTAGGTATTTCCCTAATGTAAAGGGGAAAGACAACGGGAGTGGACAATCTAGTGGTTCTAATGTTGAGGCTCCAAAGAAGTATCATTTTTATGCTCTCCGTTCTAGGGGTGAACAAGAGAGTTCTCCCGGTGTGGTGACCGATATGTTCCAAGTGTTGTATTTAAATGTTTACGCTTTACTTGATCCGGGTTCTACCTTCTCATTCTTTACTCCTTCAGTAGCTAGAAAGTTTGATAATTTGCTCAATATCTTGAATGAACCTATCATAATGACTACCCTAGTGGGTGAGTCAGTGGTTACGAAAAGAGTCGATAGAAATCATCCTATAATATTTCCCAATAGATTTACCCATGTTGAATTGGTAGAACTTGATATGGTCGATTTTGAAGTCATTTTGGGGATGTCTTGATTGCACACTTTTTTTGCTTCCATTGATTGTAGGACTATAGTTGTCAAGTTTAACTTTCATATTTAACTCGTCGTTGAGTGGAAGGGGGGAAGTTCTATTCGTAGAGGTCGTATCATTTCTTGTCTAAAATCTTGTAAGATGATCTTTAAAGGGTGTCTATTGGACTCCGAAGTTCCTCCCATTTAGTTAGTCCCCGTAGTGAGGGAATTTCCAGAGGTCTTTCCTAATGATCTTCCCGGAATTCCTCTTTCCTAATGATCTTCCCGGAATTTCTTTACTAACGGTAAAATGATTTTGGTATTGACTTGATATCGAATACAAATCCCATTCAAATTCCTTCTTATCGGATGACTCCGACAAAATTGCAAATCAAGGATTTACTGGACAAAGGATTCATTCAAACTAGTATTTCCCCATGGGGTCCAGTTTGTGAAGAAGAAGGATGGGTCACTTAGGATGTGTATCGAGTACCGACAACTTAACAAGGTGACCATTAAGAATAAGTATCCTCTCCCTCGGATTGACGACTTGTTTGATCAACTCCAATGGGAAAGTTACTTTTCCAAAATTGACTTAAGTTTGGGATATCACCAACCTAGGGTGAGAGATGAAAATACTCATAAAACGGTCTTTTGGACAAGATATGGTCATTATGAGTTTAGAGTGATGTATTTTGGGTTTACTAATGCCCCGACAATATTTTTGGACCTAATGAATAAGGTGTTCCAAAACTACCTAGATGATTTTGTGATTGATTTTATAGATGACATCTTAGTGTATTCGAAGAACGAGGGTGATCATATGGGTCATATAATGGTGGTGTTACAAGTTTTGAAGGAACACCAATTATTTGCCAAGTATATTTGGTTAAGGTCGGTGGCATTTTTTGGTCATGTCATCTCTTGTGAAGGTGTAGAGGTTGATCCAAAGAAGACCGGGGCAGTTAGAAATTGGCCTATACCTTTAGATCAAATGGATATCAGAAGCTTATTGGGTCTAGCCGGGTACTATAGGAGGTTTGTGGATGGTTTTGCATCCATTTCCTTTCACTACTTTGACCCAAAAGAATGTGAAATGTGAGTGGTCAGAGGCTTGTGAAAGAAACTTCCAAATCTTGAAAGATAGGATTACTACTGCTCCGGTAACCTTACCTGAGGGTACTAAGGGTTTTGTGGTATATTGTCATGCATCCCGAGTGGGATTGGGTCGTGTCCTCAGGCAACATGGAAAGTTATAGCCTATGCTTCTAGACAACTTAAGGTTCATGAGAAGAACTACCCAACTCATGATCTTGAGATAGCGGCCGTGATGTTTGCCTTGAAAATATGGAGGCACTAATCATATGGTGTTCATGTGGATTTGTATACCGTCCATAAGAGTCATCAATATGTGTTTACCTAAAAAGAGTTGAATCTCCGACAATGAAGATGGTTAGAGTTGTTGAAAGATTACGACATGAGTGTCTCTACCACCCTAGTAAAGCCAATATGGTTGCGGATACTCTGATTCATATGACCATGAGTGGTGTGTCTCATGTTGAAGAGGGAAGGAAAGACCTAGTGAAGGATGTTCATAGGTTGGCTCGTGTGGTTGTTTGATTAGAAGATTCTCCTAATGGTGGTTCAATGGTTCATCATAAGACTAATTCGTCTTTGGTGGTTGAGGTGAAGTCTAAGAAACACCTTGATCCATCATTGATGGATTTGAAGGAATCGGTTCTTGGTAAGCTCAATGAGTAATTCTCTTTAGGAGGGATGGTGTATTGAGGTAACCAAGAAAGGTTGTGTGTGCCCAATGTGGATGATTTGAGAAATTGGATCCTATAGGAAGCTCATGGTTCTCGCTATTCGATTTATCTAGGTTACTAAGATGTATCATGACCTTAGAGAAGTATTTTAGTGGGATGGCCTAAAATGGGACATAGAGGAATTTGTTACAAGCTATCCGAATTGTCAACAAGTGAAAGTCGAACACCAAAAGTCGTGTGGTTTACTTCAAGAATCTAAGTTCCCACTTGGAGGTGGGAAGACATTAATATGGACTTTATAGTGTGATTGCCTTGGACACGAAGGCAAAATGACTCTATATGGGTGGTGGTAGATAGGATGACGAAGTCAATTCACTTTATTCTCGTTAAGTCCACTTACTCGGCCAAGGATTATGCCAAGATCTATATAGATGAGATTGTGAGTCTCCATGGTACTCCGTTATTCATCATATCGTATGGGGAAACACAATTCACATCTAGGTTTTAGAGATCATTTCAAAAAAGGTTGGGTATAAAAGTAAAGTTGAGCACCATCTTTCATCCCCAAACGGATGGTCAAACGGTGCATACTATTCAAACTCTTGAAGATATGCTTAAAGCTTGTGTGATAGACTTCAAGGGAAGTTTGGATGAACACTTGACTTTGGTGGAGTTCTCTTATAACAATAGTTACCATTCATCTATATCCATGGCTCCTTTTGAAGCTTTGTATGGTAGGAGATGTGGATCTCCGATTGGATGGTTTGAAGTTGGTGAATCTTCAATTCTTGGTCCCGATTTATTTATAAGATCTTGGAGAAATTTCATTTCATAAGGAATCAATCGCAAACTAACTATAGCCGACAAAAGTCTTATGCCGACAATAGGAGAAGAGAATTAGAATTTGAGAAAGGTGATAAAGTGTATTTGAAAGTTTCACCCATAAAAGGAGGGGTGAGATTCGGCAAGAAAGGGAAGTTAAGTCCTCTTTATGTGGGTCCCTATGAGATTTTGCAAAGGGTTGGTAAGGTTGCATATGCGTTGAGATTACCTAGTGAACTAGATTGGTTTATTCGGTTTTCCATGTATCCATGCTTAAGAAGTGCATTGGTGACCCAAGTCCATTCTTTCTATTGAAGGTCTAGGAGTGGATGATAATCTCTCCTATGAAGAGGCTCCGGTGGGAATTCTTGATCGACTAGTGAAGAGGTTGAGGAACAAAGAGGTGGTCTTCGTAAGGTGTTATAGATAAACCACCTAGTTAAGGGAGCAACATGGGAGGCTGAGGCCGACATAAAGTCCCGTTATCCTTATCTCTTTGCTAATTAAGGTTAGTTGCTCCTTATAATTATGCAAAATAATGAATAAATTTGAATTTGACTTGTTTTGCATAAATATGCATAATTATGGTAAAAGTTCATGCTAAGATGAGTTTTCATGGAAAAATGCTCTTTTTACTTGATTTGCACTTATTTGTGTATTTGGTATGATGTTGCCTTTATAAAGTGATATTGAGCATGTTGATGTGTTTTGAGACGAGTTTTGGCATAAGTAACTCTCTATGTGTTGTTGAGCTAATGTTGAGATTGAGAAGGAAATTCCTCATGTTGTGATGTGGAGCTCTTATAAGTAGTAAATGTTGTTTTTGAGTTGCTATGTGTAAATACCATGTTGTTTTGTTTATTTGAGTTGTAACTCATGTTGAGTATGCATGTTGTGATTGGAATGCAAGTATTGAGTCTATCTTTTCCTTTCAAAAGATTTTAGTGTCATTCGGGGATGAATGTTCCTAAGAGGGGGATAATGTAACACTTCGAAAGTTAAATACCTAATCTAGAGCCTGACATGAGTGTCTAAAGGTTATAATACTGTTTTAAGATAAAAATAATGTTTATAGGTCATTTAGGAAGTTTTAGAGTCAAAACGTCAAGGAAGTTCCATGACGTCCGGAGACTAATGAAAAGATGCTAGTATTCCTTAGCCTATTTAACGAGGTTTTAAGAGTCGAAATTTAATGAAATTTTGTGGGAAGGTGTTAAACACGTACTAAAATATGTTTAGGGTCGAAACGTCTAGGTACGACTCCACAAGGACCACCCTAAGGGTCCTTGAGGAGGACCCTTCTATTTTGGATAAAAAGTTGTCGTAAGACAGTAGCCATCGACAGTTGTAGGTAACGAGGCATTGCATGATAGACGGGGCGTCGATGTCTTAGTTGATAAGGACTTATCCAATTTTCAAAAGTGGCTGAATTTGAAACTCTTTGACCAATTCAACGTACCTGCAAGACGGTTGGTCCAAGGCCCCGTCGACTGACCTACGACCTGTAGGTTGGGGTCTCGTAGGTCAAGCATAAACCCAACTTAACACTTCACTTTTCCCAAACCAAAATTACTCTTCCTTCTTTCTACTTTCTCTCTCCCAAAGAAGGATTCAATTGGATAACTAGGTCAAGGTCATATGGAAGGAGAAGTCATGTTTTATCCATCAAACTTCAAGGAAAATCAAGGTATGGGAACCTTTCACATTTGAGATTCCTTTACCCAAAGGGTTCTTCCAGAATTGGTTTTCAAAAAGATGATTTTATGTGAGTTGCTTCCTAATACAAATTTGATCCTATAAATTGTATTCTTTATGGACTCTTTTGGTAATTATGATTAGATTATATTGTATTATTTTTCAATCACAATGGTTCTTGATGAATTAATCTAGCATGTGGGATAGATAATAAATTGACCCAAATTCCCTAACCCAAGGTGATGAACTCATGATGAATTGACTAGTATTGATGCAATTGAGTTAGTTATTGTGTTAATTACTATTTTATGATGTTCTTATACCTATTGATGGATGAAATTGGATTGGTTGAGGGTAAGACCATTGATGATGGCTTTTGAAGGAGAAATTGGTAAGACTTTGTGATCTTGAAACTTTATATCAATTGTGATAGCTTTTACTTGGTGATGAAGTTCAATTGAAGCATGCCTTGTCATTGAATTAGGTAGTGTTGGTATGATGATGAAATTGAAATGTCTTGATTATGTGATTTTGAGATCATGCTTGAGATTGTAATGATATAAGGTTGAAATAGACTATGTGCCTTATTATGACATAATGATGATATACTAATCTCACATATGAGGGTTGTATTGAAAGGATATTCTCATGCAATTCTTAATGAGCTAATGATTATGATATATAAGGGGTTAGTCTCTTATGACATATACTAAGTTATGATGATTAATAAAGGCTTAAAGAAATTTCAAAAAGGGAATTTAGCTTAGCACCGAGTGAACTAGTAGTGAGGAGTGTCCCTTCCCAAGTAGAGAAGGAAGGTTCACTATTGTACTCATGAGATTGGAGACTATAATGCAATGTGTATAAAGAGATTCCCAAACATATATCCTAGTTCTTGATCTATGTTGACCCCATAGGAATACTAGCAAGTGGATCCACCTAAAATGCTATGTTTATGTTTTGGTACTACCTTGGCAAGTAGTCCACCTTCTTTTTGTGTAGGGTTTTATGGCATCGGATTCTACACTTAGCTCTTTTGGTCTATGTCGGTTAAGGCAAGTGTTCGTGAAGGTAAAATGAAGTAATAAAATGAACACTAACTAGGGTGACTTGAGGGGTTGACATAGTCTAGGTAGGGGTATGGGACTCTAACTATACACTGCACTTGTTGTCCTTGAGGGAAGTCCTAGAAGGTTGTTCTTGTGCTATTTTTATGTAATGATTGTGTATATTTTGACTTTACATGTAGATGATCCTATATTATGTTAGTTTCATGCATGAGCATGTTTATGGTCTATATTGTTAAATATGATGGTGATTACTCTTAATGCTATGTTATGTGAAGATAGACAATTTTTGTGATCCTTTGTTTGGTTTACTTGGTTGAGTAAGGTTATGGGGCTTTGCTTGGTCATCGCACATGTAGACTTGATATTGGGTTATGAGTAAGGGTCTTGTATAAGATGTAATGTTATGAACGATTATATATGCTTTGTTGTTATAATATGATGTTAGAGTTGTTTGGTTATGTAATCAAGAATGTTATCATACATGTTGACTTAAATATACTAGATGATGTTGGTCTTGTGTTATATATATGATCTTGTCTTAATGAGTATGTGCTTATTGGCTTATATGGTTCTTGAATGTGCATTAAAGACTTTTAAATGACTTAGCATATTTTCTTAAATAAATGTCACTTTCTCATGCCTTCTTTCAAATATATAATGTGCATGCTTCCATACTTAGTATAAGTGGTGTACTAAGCTTTCTCTGTGTTTTCTACAATTATGTAGGTTCCGACCGTTGAGATTTAGATGGCCATTTGAAGACTACTTGGATATTCCCCAAGTGTTTGGTAAGTCCTCAACTTCCCGAGGACGATGCCGCTATTGAGATATTGCAGCTGTTTATGGTCTATATTGTTAAATATGATGGTGATTACTCTTAATGCTATGTTATGTGAAGATAGACAATTTTTGTGATCCTTTGTTTGGTTTACTTGGTTGAGTAATGTTATGGGGCTTTGCTTGGTCATCACTGATATACCGTGGTTTCACAGTATAATTAATGCTTTTTCCTTAAGTTTAGTGTGTCCAAAAAGCCTTTTTGTGCTAATTTTTATATAAGTTTCTCTGTGTTTTGCAGGAAATCTGTCCAAAGTTGAATGCAGAGATTTTGAGCGAAGAAATGCAGAAGAGACCACCTACGGAGCATATGACGGTCTGTCATGCTTGTGACGGTCCGTAGGTGGCAGTGTAGTGCAGCTGCTGAAGGAAGATGGGGAAGTCTGACCAAGTGTGGGATTACGAAGCTTATGATGGTCCGTCCTGCAGGTTCGTCGTGAAGTTCAGAGAAGTGATCCCAGTACCCAGATTCCAAGAGTTGAAGTATTTTGGAACGAAGACCCTCGACGGACCGTTGTGCCTATGGCGGTCCGTCATACTTGCCGTCGAGGGGAATGAAGAGAGCAGCAGAAGAAATTGCACAAGTATGGGACGACGGAGTCCATGACGGTCCGTTGTGACCACGACGGTCCGTCGCGTTGTCCCCATCCTAGCCACTGACCAGCCCAACCAGTGGTGTGTCGACGGGCAGTTTCAAGTCTACTCTGACGCCAAGTTCCTCACTGATAAAGGAGTAATGACTCGAACACTAACTTTGGAGCGGCGGGTACTTATAGGGAGCCTCCCATCAATGTCTGAGATCCACAATCTCTTCACCAGGCATCGCTTGGAGTGGACAGCACGTCCGTTGGGACGATACAGCGAAGAAATGGTCCGAGAGTTCTACGCATCATACATAGCGACTCTCCGAGCACAGATCCATAGGCGGGCTGCCCCCGCTAAATAGGCCCCACTAGAGCAGGTCCGATTCCGGGGCGTACAGGTTGACATTTCCTTGCCAGCCATCCGACGGTTTCTATACGGCGAGAGTATTGATGCTTCTCGGACCTCCTTCACCGCCGAGTTAGACTACCGCTGACAGATAGTCAAGGATGGCCAATTTTTTCGTGAGCCCGCACTGAGAGAGACCACCAAGAGGTGGATGGACCTGTACCTGTCAGTAGATGGAGAGGGTGACGATTGGGTGACTGATCAGAAGGGGGCCATCAAGAAGGCCAACCTCACGTTCACAGCAAAGTTCCTGTGGATGCTTGTTCGTCACTGCCTCTCCCCCACAGCTGCTGACAACATCGTTACCTGGGATCGAGCAGTGTTGATGGCGGCGATGATAGCCGGATTCAAGGTAGACTTCGCATGGCTTCTCCAGACAGTCATGCACGAGAGGGCATTCAAGGTCACTACCACCTACCCCTTCCCATTCATGATCTTTGACCTTTGCAGGTCCGCAGGTGTGCCCATATGGCACGTAGATCAGCTGAAGACCCCAGAGGGCACCGTTGACGTCGGCCTCATCAGAGACGAGGCTAATGAGTTGGCCCCACGTAGAGGGCCCCGTCCAAAGCTGCCACCACTTGCTGATGATCTTGCTGATATGATAGCCCAGGCCCGCACAGCTACACAGGCATCCACTGACACTATTCCGGTTGAGTCTATCCCGGGTAGTAGCACAGCCCCGACCTCCTCTCGCATAGCCCCTCTACCGACACTGGTCCCGCTTGCAAGGGTCCAAAAACTAGAGGCACAAATGGACACTCTTCTACATCATATCAAGCCGTGGATGCAGAAGTTGATTGCTGAGTCCGAAGAGCGCCTAGAGAGGAAAATGGTGCAGTTTACAGAGCGGAAGATAATTGAGGTTAACCAGCGCCTGGATGCTTCGAGTTGAGAGTGCTAGCCCGAACAGCCCCTCCGGTGGATGTGGCGACTCTTAAGGCTGCAGTCGACAGTCTTCGTACGTACATCGACACGATCTTAGAGGCTAGGGTGCCGGAGTCTGAGGCCCCTCCTGTCGAGCCTGCTAAGGACACGGTGTTGGCGGCCCTTTTTGCTACTCCTGACATTCCACCACCTCCCCCTCGAGAGAGTGCCAATAGGCGTAGGGGTCGAGCAGAGGACGAGGCGCAAGCAAGGAAGAAGGAGCGCCGAGAGATGGAGGCTGCGCGGAGAGCCTCACTTGCTGACGAGGCGGCGCACTAGATGAGAGCGTCAGAGTTAGCGGTTGGGGCGTCTAGCTCCCGCACTGTAGATTTCGCTGGCGGCACTACTGATGGTGCGGTTGTTGCTGAGGACACCACTGAGGGTGTCCATATTGCAGAGAACGTGGGTTTCGGGGAACCGGACCCACCATCTTGCTGATCGGCGGCGCTTTGCGCCACAGGTTTTCTTCACCTACCACTCTAGTATTTACATTTTTATGCATTGGGGACAATTGCATGCTTTTTTTGTTGGGGGTGGGGTAAATGGATAGTAAGTGTTAGGGTGAAGTCTGAGTAGCCCAATTCACTATCCTCTTTTGCGGTTTTCTTGCCTGTGTTCTTTTTCCCCAAAAGACTGATTACTTTTTCTGTTGAACCGACATGTTTATATCTTTTGTACATAGTTTAATTCTAGAGCATGATGGCTAAAATGATATCCTGATAAACTTGAAAATAATGCATGACTAGGCATAGTAAATGATAATTGTGTGGCTCTAAGCATGAAATAGAGTTACACCATTGCATTACCCTAAGTCTTAAATTCGAACTAGGTGTCTGACAATCTGGTATAGTGATGAGGTGTCAAGTGAGTGAGGAAAATTTGAATAGTCCACTATTGGTACTGAGCTAGAACTTACCTGGTTAGTCCTGCTAAAAGTAAGTTATAATAGACAAGTAGGAAAGGATCATAGGCCCTTATTCAATATAGCCCATTTCTAGCCTAAATAAAAGAAACCAAATGAAATTTATCCTTCTTTGATCCAAATAATCTGAGCTTAAAATTAGACCTTTCTTTTTCACCCCGACTAATCTTTTCTAGGAACAAAGTGTTGGCCATGGTCCCTCCTATGAAATGTGCACCTCAGCTTATGCCAAAAGCATAAGTTGAGGGTGGCTAATGCATGAACAACCTTCGTTATGGCCTTGACCCAATTTTTGGTATTGTGTAACTTGACTTATGGCAAAGCCATGAGTTGAGGGTGGCTATTAGGAGGAATGCTCTGGAAAGTGGGGTTTAAAGAACAAAGAGAGAGAAAGAATAAAAGTAAAGTGACTTAAGAATTAGTTGAAAGAAAAGTAAAGAAAAAGGAAAATATACAAGAAATACAAGCAAGAAAAGAAGAGAGTCACTTACACAAATGAAGAAAGAAAAAAAAATAGCAAGGTGAAAGAATATGAGAAACTGGGCGTGATAAAATGATAGAAAGTGGAAGGTTTAGCCGATTGTCAAGGAGGGCAAAAAGTCACTAACGTAACCTAAATATACCCTATCTGACCTGAGCCTATGTTAAAAGCTAAAGAAAGTCCTATCGTGATCCTAAGGGTTGTATAGCGAACTAAATGCAGTGAAAATAAGGGCAAGATTATGGAATAGGTATGAATGAGTGGACTTTGTTTGAGAGCGAGTGTTGAAAAAGTTTATTCCTTTACTCAAAATGAAAATCATTGTGTGAAAATGAGGATTTGTATAAAAGTGAGGACACTAGTTGCAATACCGAAATTGTTAGCCCCTCGGTGAGAAATTGAAGAGGATAGGTGTTTAATTGCTGGTGAGTTTGTGTCATGTTCTGATCCCACAATTCTAGCCTAAAGTGATAGCATGCATAGATTTGATGAGATTAATCGGGATTGATAGCCAAATGATTGCAAAGGATAAAACATGGATACTATTGTACAAAGATTGTGTAGTGAGTCATAGTGCGTCGCTTGAGGACAAACAATGAATTTAAGTTGAGGGTGTTGATATACCGTGGTTTCACGGTATAATTAATACTTTTTCCTTAAGTTTAGTGTGTCCGAAAAGCCTTTTTGTGCTAATTTTTATATAAGTTTCTCTGTGTTTTGCAGGAAATCTGTCCAAAGCTGAATGCGGAGATTTTGAGCGAAGAAATGCAGAAGAGACCACCTACGGAGCATATGACAGTCCGTCGTGCTTGTGACGGTCCGTAGGTGGCAGCGTAGTGCAGCTGCTGAAGGAAGATGGGGAAGTCTGACCAAGTGTGGGATTACGAAGCTTATGACGGTCCGTCCTGCAGGTTCGTCGTGAAGTTCAGAGAAGTGATCCAGTACCCAGATTCCAAGAGTTGAAGTATTTTGGAACGAAGACCCTCGACGGACCGTTGTGCCTATGACGGTCCGTCATACTTGCCGTCGAGGGGAATGAAGAGAGCAGCAGAAGAAATTGCACAAGTATGGGACGACGGAGTCCATGACGGTCTATTGTGACCACGACGGTCCGTCGCGTTGTCCGTCGACCCAGCCGCATTTTTCCAGATTTCCAGCGATTAGAATCCTTGTTTAATTAGGTTTTTTTTGTTTTTTTATAAATACTCGAAAAACCTCATTTTGAGGTTAGACCCATGGAGTTAGACATCCATTTATTAGACTCTTGTATTATGTGTTAGACTTTTGGATTATCATTGATTGTTTGTGATTTGTGGTGATTAATCAAGCAAACTTTTGGATTTTATTCGTTCTCATTGAAGTAAGTACATGAACTCTTATTTAATATATTTGAATATTGTGTTTATGGCCATGACTAACTAAACTCCATAACTAGGTTTGTGGGAACCATGGACAAATAATGAGATAAATCCTAACTAAAATAACAATTTTAGAATAGTGTTTTGCATGTATTAATAATTCTTTCGCTTAGAAGTCTTTTTAACGGATGGCCAACGTTAGAAGTCTTTTTAACGGATGGCCAACGTTAGAACTCGCCTTAATGCTACTTGCCGGACCAAGGAGGTAGATAATAGGAAAAGAATTATTAACATAGATTTAGTGTATACTATCTAATAGGCTAGTATTGATTGGTACGAAGTAATAACTTAGTCAAATATCGAATACAATGCTTAATATGAGGTAAGGATAAGGGTTAGGATAGCAACACACGTAGCCGGACCAAGGTGCGGAGTGAGATTTTCTAGATGCCGGACCAAGGATTTAGAAATACATAACTTATCACTTTGCATGCAAGATACTAGGAAAGAATTGTTATAGTTAGAATTATCAAGTTGTGAACCTGTGGGGAACACGTAAACCCTAGTTAATTTGATTAATTGATTAAAATCCAACATTCAAAGCTGTTAAGTGTCTCTTACAATTGCATTATTTATTTTCACTCATTTAGAACTAGAAAACCCCCCTTTTATTGTTTTTACTTTCCAAGGAAGTCATTGACCAAACAATAGTAATACCAAGTTGAAGTTAAGTCTAGACTATTTTCCTCGTGGGAACGATCCCAACCTCACTAGTTGGGTTATTTACTTGACACGACCGCTTTACTTCTTATTTGAGAAGTAAGTTTGAGCGTATCAAATTTTGGCGCCGCTGCCGGGGAACTATAGCTTTTCGATTAACTTGAACTTATTACTATAGTTTAGTTGATATTTTCTTGATTTTACTTTGTTTTTATTGTTTTTGACTCGTGCAGAACCAACCTCATTGTATTCCAAATACACGGAGAGGAAAAGAACCCTTGTTTCCCTATGCTCACGAATTAGAGCGTACACTACGCAACATGAATCGAAACTTGGGAATCAATGATAACGATTCAAACCAGAACATCCCAGCTTCGGTTGATGTTCATGGTTAGTTGTTAACCGACGCTCCGGGTGAACATCAACAGAGGGGACAAAATCCCGCTCCACGGCCCCAAGCATACTACAGAGGCTATGATAACATAGCAGACTCCGATGGGCCACTTGTTTTGCCTCCTCTACCCATAGGCCATACTTTCTTGGTAACTAGTAGCCTGATGCAAATGCTCACTGCCAGAGGTTTGTTTTCAGGGCTACCTTCTGAGGATCCACATGCCCATATAGCTAAGGTAAGGGCAGTGTGTAAAAGCTGTGTAGGGAGGCCTGATTTGGATTTAGATGTAATAGGGCTCAGAGTGTTTCCTCTCTCACTGACGGTAGAGGCTTCTATTTGGTTCACTGAGCTCCCACACAACTCCATCTTTACTTTGAATCAACTAAGAGATGTCTTCTTAGCACGCTACTATTCGGTCTCCAAGAAACTAAACCACAAAGACAGAGTGAATAACTTTGTGGCACTACCAGGAGAGTCAGTTAGTAATTCTTGGGATAGATTCACCTCATCTTTGAGAAGTGTTCCAAATCACCGTATAGATGATGAGTCACTGAAAAAATGCTTCTATCGGGGACAGGATGATAACAACAAAGCGGTGTTGGACACTGGAGAATGTCCTTATGCTGAGATCGCTGAAAAATTAGAAAAAATCTCCCGGAATAACAAAGCTTGGAGTACTAGGAAGTCTGATACAGGGAGAAACACCTTCGCAGTACAGTCCACTCACAACCCAGCCACATATGAGATTCGTGAAGAAATGGCTCAAATGAGAACTGAGCTTGGGTTGGTACTAAAACATGTCACTGGGGGTGCAGAAAAGATAAATGCAGTCAACTACTTGTCGAAACCACCGCCACAAAACGATGAGTGTTATTATGAGGAGGATTCCTATGCAGTAAATGAACAGATGGGGGGTTTCCGACCAAGTGCCCAAGGCTCTAATCAGGAGAATTGGCGCCAAGGTCAAGGGAACCAAGGTCGGAACTATGGTAACTACAATCGTGAGGGTCATTATGTCCGAGATGGAAACTACAATCGCGACAACTTCAACAGGGGTAACTATGGTAATAGAAACGACAGGAATGGACCCTATGTTCCTCCTCAAAATCGTGAAGTTACTCCTAGGGATGGTGGAGGTAGTATGTCGCGAGTTGAGGATATGTTGCATAAAATGATGAGGAGGTTCGATGCTAGTGATGAGCACAATAAAGAGTTGAGAAATGATTTAGCGGGTATTGGGCAAAAAGTTGATACCCATGCAATATCGATTAAGCAACTTGAGTTACAATTGGCCCAATTATCTGCAACTGTGAACACACGGCAACCGGGCACTCTTCCTAGCAACACTGTCCAAAATTTGAAAAATGATGGACATTGTATGGCAATTACTACTCGCGGTGGCAAGCAAACCATTGACCCACCTATGCCATCTAATGAGAAAAAGTTGACAAAAGAATCTGATAAAGTGGTAGAAGTTGATGCTGAATTAGAGGATAACACTGCAAAAGATGCTGAAGTGCCTAAAAAGGTAACTCTTATGCCTAGGCCACCACCCCATTTCCTCAAAGATTATTGAAAAAGACCGAGGATGGCAAATATCGGCGTTTTATAACAATGTTGAAGCAACTTTCTATCAATGTCCCTTTGGTAGAAGCTTTAGAACAAATGCCCGGTTACGCCAAATTATGAAAGATCTGGTCACAAAGAAAAGATCGGTCACTTTTGAGGATGATGATAGAATGCAGCATTGTAGTGCTATTGCTACAAGATCTTGGTCCAAAAAAGAAAGAAGATCCGGGTGCGTTTACTATTCCTTGTACAATCGGGCTATTACATTTTGCGAAAGCATTATGTGATCTGGGGGCAAGCATAAATCTCATGCCCCTCTTGATTTACAAGAAGTTGGGTTTGGGTGACCCAAAGCCCACTGCGATGCGGCCACTGATGGCTGATCGAACAGTAAAACGGCCTATAGGGATACTCAACGATGTGCTAGTAAAAGTGGAGTCATTCATATTTCCAGCAGATTTTGTTATTCTTGATTACGAAGTCGATTTTGAAGTGCCCATTATTCTTGGGAGGCCATTCCTTGCTACGGGAAGAGCCTTTTTTGATATGGAAAAGAGGCAGATGAAATTTCGGTTGAACAATGAGGAGGTGACCTTTAATATTTGTAGGTCCATGAGGCAGAGTGGTGAGCTCCAATCGGCATCTGCTATATCCTACAACATGGGTGAGACATCTGAGACACAAATAGAAGAACATCTAAGTGTAGAAGCATTAGCGGCAGTAATAATGAACTTTGATAGTGATTGTATTGAAGAGTATGAGTCATTAGTTGCGGCTCTTGACCGAGGTGATGTTCGGTTTAAACCGAAGAAATTTGAGCTTGATATGAAGAATCGCGAGTCCCCACCCGCGAAACCATCTATAGAGGAGGCTCCAAAATTAGAACTAAAAGCTCTCCCACCTCATCTCAAGTATGAATTCTTAGGAAATGGTGACACTTTGCCGGTAATCATTGCATCAGACCTGGATGAACAACAAGTTCAAAGTTTGGTGAAGGTACTAAAAAGGTTCAAAAGAGCTATTGGGTGGACTATTGCGGACATTATTAGGATCCCTCCTGGTATTTTCTCTCATAAAATCCAACTCATGCCTGATCATAAGCCGAGTATTGAGCACCAGAGACGCTTAAATCCTCCTATGCAAGAGGTCGTGAAGAAGGAAATCATTAAGTGGTTGGATGCCGGAGTAATCTACCCAATCGCCGATAGTAGTTGGGTATGCCCGGTTCAGTGTGTACCTAAGAAAAGGGGAATGACTGTGGTCCCCAACGAAAAAAATGAACTTGTTCCAATGAGACCGGTTACTGGTTGGAGGGTGTGTATGGATTACCGTAAACTAAACTCATGGACTGAAAAAGACCATTTTCCTATGCCCTTTATGGATCAGATGTTGGATGGACTTGCCGGAAAAGGGTGGTACTGTTTTCTTGATGGATATTCGGGGTATAATCAGATTTCTATTGCACCAGAAGATCAAGAAAAAACCACTTTCACTTGTCCATATGGGACCTTTGCGTTCAGAAGAATGTCGTTTGGGTTGTGCAATGCACCCGCAACATTTCAGAGATGTATGATGTCGATATTTTCTTACATGGTGGAGGATACTATAGAAGTCTTTATGGATGATTTTTCTGTGGCAGGTGATTCATTCGAGCGGTGGTTGACCAATTTATCTGAGGTCCTTAAGAGATGTGAAGACTGTAATTTAGTACTAAACTGGGAAAAGTGTCATTTTAATGGTGAAAGAGGGTATTGTGTTGGGTCATCACATTTCAGAAAAGGGCATAGAGGTTGATCAAGCTAAAGTCGAGGTAATGGAGAGACTTCCCCCGCCAATCTCTGTGAAAGGTGTGAGAAGCTTTCTTGGGCATGCAGGTTTTTACGGGAGATTCATTGAAGACTTCTCAAAGATTGCACACCCATTGTATAAACTGCTGGAGAAAGATTGTAAATTTTGTTTTGATGAATCTTGTCTTAAGGCATTCAGTGAGCTAAAGGAAAAATTGGTGTCTGCGCCTATCATTATTTCTCCGGATTGGAACAGTCCATTTGAGGTGATGTGCGATGCTAGTGGGGTGTCTCTTGGTGTAGTACTGGGACAGAGGAAAAACAAAATACTTCACCCCATCTACTATGCTAGTAAAGCCCTAAATGAAGCTCAAAAGAACTACACAGTGACTGAGCAAGAACTCCTTGCAGTAGTTTTTGCTTTTGAGAAATTTTGCTCCTATTTGCTAGGTACTAGAGTTATAGTGCATACTGACCATCAGCATTGAGATATTTGATGGCAAAGAAGGATGCGAAACCTAGGCTGATTCGTTGGGTATTACTGCTACAAGAATTTGACTTCGAAGTGATGGATAGAAAAGGAACTGAAAATCAAGTTGCTGATCACTTGTCTCGTCTAGAGGATGAAGCTATGAGAGAGTTAGGGGATAAGACTGACGTTGATGATACTTTTCCCGATGAACATGTATTGGTTGCTTCACAAGACTTGATCCTATGGTTCGCAGATTTTGCGAACTATCTGGCTAGTGATATTGTTCCACCAGACTTGTCCTTTCATCAAAGAAACAAGTTCATGTATGATGTGAAGAAGTTCTTTTGGGATGAACCATACTTGTATAGGAGTTGTGCTGACGGGATTATTCGGCGTTGTGTGCCAGAATGTGAGACGTTGAGTGTGTTGGAGGCATGCCATTCCTCACCCGTTGGTGGACATCACAGTGGTATCCGAACCGCTCATAAGATATTACAATGTGGTACTATTGGCCAACTCTTCATCAAGATGCTCATGGGTTTGCTAAAGCATGTGACAGATGCCAACGAGATGGCGGTATTTCAAGAAGCAAGAGCTCCCTCTAAACCCCATTCTTGTGATTGAGTTATTTGATGTTTGGGGTATTGACTTTATGGGCCCTTTTGTGAGTTCTCATGGGATACAGTACATTCTAGTAGCAGTTGATTATGTATCTAAATGGGTCGAAGCCATAGCCCTCGCAAACAATGAAGCGAAGAGTGTCACTGCATTTTTGAAAAAGAATATATTCTCTCGTTTTGGCACCCAAGGGCCATTATTAGTGATGGGGGCTCCCACTTCTGCAACAGAGTGTTCAAGGGGTTATTGGAGAAATACAGGGTTCGCCATAATGTGGCCACTCCTTACCACCCTCAAACTAGTGGGCAAGTTGAAGTGTCGAATCGGGAGATCAAACAGATATTATCCAAAAAAGTGAACGCTAGTAGAACGGATTGGTCAAGGAGGCTTGATGATGCTCTTTGGGCCTACCGGACAACATGTAAGACTCCCATAGGTATGTCTCCATACAAACTTGTATATGGGAAAGCTTGTCATCTTCCGGTTGAGTTAGAGCATAAAGCCATGTGGGCTATGAAGAAGTTAAAAATGGATTGGAGCGAAGCTGCAGAGCAACGGTTAAATGGGTTGAATGAACTTGATGAATTTTGCCTGAAAGACTATGAAAGCTCAGCCCTATACAAAGAAAAGATGAAGAAGTACCATGACAACAAAATTGAAAAACGAGAGTTTATGGCCGGGGATTTGGTGCTTTTATTCAATTCCAGATTGCGCTTGTTTCCAGGCAAGCTCAAGTCCAAATGGACTGGTCCTTACACTGTTACCCAACTATTCCCTCATGGAGCAGTTGAGTTGGAAACTAAGGACGGTGTGCGGTTCAAGGTGAATGGACAGCGCATAAAAATCTATTTCGGGCATGCTGAATCGGCGAATGAAGTGATAGAGGCATACCATCTTGATGAAGTGTAATCAAGTGTCCCCAGTCGTGCCGCGACATTAAATCAGGCGCTTGTTGGGAGGCAACCCAATACTTATAGTCTTTTTAGTAATGGTAGCATTTTTCTACTAATGGGTTTTAAATTTGCAGGCACATCACCAGGAAATTCTGCAGAAAATTACTCTGCAGCAGTCACTAACGGATACAGCGACGGACCGTTGCGCCTGCGACGGACCGTCGTATGCATCCGTCGTGCCAGGTACGTCTTTCTGTTATTCTCAAACTAGGGCACACACGACGGACCCAACAACGGATTGTCACAACTGAGACGGACCGTCGTCGGGGAGTCGTCGCGTCATTAAAGAGGCATACCCGACCCGACTTGGCTGAAGTCTTTTTCAAAATCCTACCGTTTAAACGCCCCCAACCCCTCATTTCACCCCCATTCCTTCACTATTCCGCCTATTTCCCTCCCTTTTCAACTTCCAAAATCTCTCCCTCTACCAACCGATCATTGTTCCCCCAAAATCCTCCAAAGCCCTAAAAGTTATCATCTACTAGTCGGAGTTGCTGCTGTGGGTGTCTTCTCGGTCACCAAATACTTTTCCATCTTGTTTTTCTCCAATTCTCAGGTATGTGTCTCTAATTTCTACTCATTTATCTTGCATTTTTGCTTATCAATTAGTTTTAGCCTAGTTTTTATTGATATGTTCATTTCTTTTATATAAAATTCTGTCTAACCTAGGTTAATAATCTCCGAAATTTCCGTGTTTACAACCCTAGACATAGGTGCTTTTGCAATTACTAGTTTACTAGGTATTTGGGTTAGACAAATGTAGGTCCAAAACACTACAAATTTGATTTTGGTCATCGGGGATGAATGGGGTACCCCCTGTGCTGTCACTGATCTACAGAACGAGACCCGTTGACAGATCGTCGTACCCACGACGGACCATCATAGGGTCCGTTCCAAAAACCCTAACACCCCACTGCCCATTTTTTTCTAAGTGTCCTCCAACAGACACATGTGACGGACCGTCGTGTTCACAACGGTTCGTCCTACACAACCGTTCTGGTTGTCAGAGACCCTGTTCCTGAGGGTCTCTCATTTTTTTCCAAGTGTCCTCCAACGGACACATGTGACGGACCATCGTCTTCACGACGGTCCGTCCTGCACAACTGTTCTGGTAGTCAGAGACCTTGTTTCTAAGGGTCTCTCTCCATTTTTCTAAGTGTCCTCAAACGGACGAGTACGACGAACCGTCATACCCACGACGGTCCGTCCTGCATGACCGTTATGACGGTCAGAGACCCCTCTCCTAAGGGTCTCCATTTTTTTTCAAGTGTCCTCTGACGGACATCTACGATGGATCGTCGTACCTATGACGGTCCGTCCTGCACATACCGTCATACTAGTCAGAGACTCTCCTTCAAGGTTCTCCATATATACATAGTCTAAGTAAGACACGACGGACCCCATGACGGGCCTTCATAGTTACGACGTGCCGTCACCAGGCCCGTCATGTGTCACTGTTACTATAGAAATGTCATATTATTTTAATTTTTTTTGTGTGGTTTTGCTTGTCTTGTTTGTCACTATTCATACTAATATTGATCCTTTACATGTACTATCTACTATGGCACCCAAGCAAGATCGAATCTATGCACGCGGGCGATCGAAGCCTGTCGCCCTGTCTGCCCGCATGGTCATTGGCTCTGATGATGAGCGTGACCCCGAGTATGTGCCCCCAGGCACTTCCACCCCTTCCCGTGCTTCACGTGCCACTAGAGCCACACCCAACAAGGTGGCGTCCGGCGTTGTCACTGCCTTCTAGTCTAATGAGGAGAGAACACTGACCGACACACCTTCTGGGTCAGCCACAAATGAAGGAGCGTCTTGCTCCTTAGGAGTTCCGTGGTCGGAGGAAGCCTCCGGCTTTGCTGAGGTTCCCGCACCCGCCACCGCTGCAGCGTCGACCTCGTCTGATGAGGCTGACAGTTCGAAATCCACACCAGGATCACCAGCTCATGCCCTCACCCCGGCTACTTACCAGCCCAACCGGTGGTGTGTCAATGGGCAATTTCAAGTCTACTTCGACGCCATGTTCCTGAACGACAAAGGAGTTATGACTCGAACACTCACATTGGAGCGGCGGGTCCTTACAGGGAGTCTCCCGACGAT
Source organism: Solanum habrochaites (assembly GCA_027704765.1). Taxonomy (NCBI): domain Eukaryota; kingdom Viridiplantae; phylum Streptophyta; class Magnoliopsida; order Solanales; family Solanaceae; genus Solanum; species Solanum habrochaites. The sequence continues at coordinate 17,366,196 of JAKWJA010002494.1, forward strand.
GCCTGAGATCTACAATCTCTTCACCAGGCATCACCTGGAGTGGACAGCACGTCCGTTGGGACGTTACAGTGAAGAAATGGTCCGAGAGTTCTACGCATCCTACGTAGCGACTCTCCGATCACAGATTGATAGGCGGGTTGCCCCCGCCAAACAGGCCCCACTGGAGCAGATCGAGTACGGAGCATTCAGGTCGACATTTCCCTGCCTGCCATCCGCCGGTGAGGGTGTTGATGCTACTCGGACCTCTCTCACTGCCGAGTTTGACTACCGATGGCAGCTTGTTAAAGATGGACAGTTCCTGCGCGAGCCATCGCTTAGAGAGACCACCAAGAGGTAGATGGCCCTGCACCTGTCAGTTGATGGATAGGGTGCCGACTGGGTGACCGAGCCAAAGGGGGCCATCAAGAAGGACAACCTAACTTTCACGGCGAAGTTCTTGTGGCTGATTGTCTGCCACTGCCTTTCCCCCACAGCCGCTGATAATATCGTTAAATGGGATCGAGCAGTATTGATGGCGGCGATGATAGTCGGGTTCGAGGTGGATTTCGCGTGGCTTCTACAGGCAGTCATGCACGAGAGGGCTTTCAAGGTCACAACTACTTACCCTTTCCCGTGCATGATCTTTTCTCTCTGCAGGTCCGCAGGTGTGCCTATATGGCACGTTGATCAGCTCAAGACCCCTATGGGCACTGTTGATGTCGGCCTCATCAGAGATGAGGCCAATGAGTTGGCTCCACGCAGAGGGCCCCGTCCAGAGCTGCCCCCACTTGCTGACGATCTTGCTGATACGGTAGCCCAGGCGCGCACGGCTACGTAGGCGGCGTCCACTAACACTATCCCATTCGAGTCTATCCCGGGTAGTAGCACTGCCACGAGCTCCTCTCGCACAACCCCTCTACCCGCACTGGTTCCGCTTGCTAGGGTCCAAAAATTAGAGATGCAAATGGCTACACTTCTGCATCATATCCAGCCATGGATGCAGAGGTCTATTACCGAGGCAGAAGAGCGTCTGGAGTAGAAAATGGTCCAGTATACAGAGCGGAAGATCGCTGAGGTTCACCAGCGCTTGGACGCCTTTGAGTTGCGGGTGCTAGTCCGGCCAGCCCCTCTGGTGGATGTGTCGACGCCTCAGGTTGTGGTCGATAGTCTTCGCGCAGATATCGACACGATGTTAGAGGCTAGGGTGCCGGATTTTGAGGCCCCTTCTATCGAGCCTGCTGAAGACACAGTGTTGGCGGCCCTATTCGCCACCTTAGAGATTCCACCACTTCCCCCTCGAGAGCATGCCAAGAGGCGTAGGGGTCGAGGAGAGGACAAGGCGCGAGCACGGAAGAAGGAGCGCTGTGAGATGGAGGCTGCAAGGAGAGCCTCACTTGCTGAGGAGGCGGCGCACCAGATGAGAGTAGGAGAGTTAGCGGCTGGGGCGTCTAGATCCTGAACTGTGGAGATAGCGGGAGGCACTGCTGATAGTGCAGTTGTTGCTGAGGACACCACTGAGGGTGTCTTGATTGCAGAGGACATGGGGTTCGGGGAACCGGACCCACCATCTTGCTGATCGACGGCGCTTTGCGCCACAGGTTTGCTTCACCTACTACTCTAGTATTTAAATTTTTTATGCATTGGGGACAATTGCATGTTTTTTTTGTTGGGGGTGGGGTAAATGGAAAGTGAGTGTTAGGGTGAAGTTTGAGTAGCCCAATTCACTATCCTCTTTTGGGGTTTTCTTTCCTGTGTTCCTTTTCCCAAAAGACTGATTACTTTTTCTGTTGAACCGACATGTCTATATCTTTTGTACATAGTTTAATTCTGGAGCATGATGGCTAAATGATATCCTGATAAACTGGAAAATGATGCAATACTAGGCCTAGTAACTGATAAATGTGTGGCTCTAAGCATGACATAGAGGTACACCATTGCATTACCCTAAGTCTAAAATTCGAACTAGGTGTCTGATAATCTGGTAGAGTGATGAGATGTCAAGTGAGTGTGAGGAAGATTTGAATAGTCCACTATTTGTACTGAGCTAGAACTTGCCTGGTTAGTCCTGCTAAAAGTAAGTTGTAATAGACAATTAGGAAAGGATCATAGGCCCTTATTCAATATAGCCCATTTTTAGCCTAAATAAAAGAAAACCAAATGAAATTTATCCTTCTTTGATCCAAATGATCTGAGCTTAAATTAGACCTTTCTTTTTCACCCCAACTGATCTTTTCTGGGAACAATGTGTTGGCCCTGGTCCCTCCTTGGACATGTGCACCTCAGCTTATGCCAAAAGCATAAGTTGAGGGTGGCTAATGCAGTAAACAACCTTCATTATGGCCCTGACCCAACTTTGGGTATTGTGTACCTTGACTCATGGCAAAGCCATGAGTTGAGGGTGGCTATTATGAGGAATGATCTGGAAAGTGGGGTTGAAAGAACAAAGAGAAAGAAAGAACAAAAGTAAAGTGACTCAAGAATTAGTTGAAAGATAAGTAAAGAAAAAGAAAATATACAAGAAATACAAGCAAGAAAAGAAGAGAGTCACGTACACAAATGAAGAAAGAAGAGAAAATAGCAAGGTGAAAGAATATGAGAAACTGGGCGAGATAAAATGATAGAAAATGGTATGTTTAGCCGATATGTCAAGGAGGGCAAAAAAGTCACTAAAGTATACCTAAATATACCCTACCTGACCCTGAGCCTATGTTACAAGCTAAGAAAGTCCTATCGTGATCCTAAGGGTTGTATAGCGAACTAAAGGCAGTGAAAATAAGGGCAAGCTTATGGCAATAGGTATGAATGAGTGTGACTTTGTTCTGAGAGCGAGTGTTGAAAAGTAATCCTTAACTGAAATCATTGTGTGAAAAATGAGGATTTTGTTTCAAAGTGAGGACACTAGTTGCAATACCGAAAATATTAGCATCTCGGTGAGAAGTTGAAGATGATAGGTGTTAGTACATGGTGAGTCTGTGTCATGTTCTGATCCCACATAATTCAAGCCTAATAGTGATAGTATGCATAGATATGATGAGATTAATCGGGATTGATAGCCAAATGATTGCAAAGGATAAAACATGGATACTATTGTACAAAGATTTTGTATTGAGTCATAGTGCGTCGCTTGAGGACAAACAACGAATTTAAGTTGAGGGTGTTGATATACCGTGGTTTCACGGTATTATTAATACTTTTTCCTTAAGTTTAGTGTGTCCAAAAGCCTTTTTGTGCTAATTTTTATATAAGTTTCTCCTTATTTGCAGGAAATCTGTTCAAAGATGTATGCGGAGGTTTTTGAGCGAAGAAATGCAGAAGAGACCACCTACGGAGCTTGTGACGGTCCGTCATGCTTGTGACGGTCCGTAGGTGGCATCATAGTGCAGCTGCTGAAGGAAGATGGGGAAGTCTGACCAAGTGTGGGGTTACAGAATCCATGACGGTCCGTCTTGCAGGTTCGTCATGAAGTTCAGAGAAGTAATCCCAGTACCCATATTCCAAGAGTTTAAGTGTTTTGGAACGAAGACCCTCGACGGACCGTTGTGCCTATGATGGTCCGTCATACTTGCCGTCGAGGGTAATGAAGAGAGCAGCAGAAGAAATTTCATCAAGTATGGGACGACGGAGTCCATGACGGTCCGTCGTGACCACGACGATCCGTCGCGAGGTCCGTCGACCCAGCCGCGTTTTGACAAATTTCCAGCAAATAGAGTCCTTGTTTAATTAGGTTTTTATTTTCTATAAATAGTTTGAAAAACCTCGTTTTTGAGGTTAGACTCTGTATTATTAGTAGACCTTAGATTATTAGTTAGACTCTGGATCATTATTAGACTATGTGTATTAGTGTTAGACTTTTGATTATCATTAGACTTTTTGTGAGATTCTTGATTACTTTGAGATTCTTGCAAGTGATTGTTGGTGATTTTTGGTGATTAATCAAGAAAACTTTCGGATTTTACGCTTTCTCATTGAAGTAAGTACATGAAATCTTATATAATATATTTGAATATTGTGATTATGACTATGGGTAACTAAACTCCATAACTAGGGTGTGGGAACCATAGGCAAATAATGAGATAAAACCTAACGAAAATAACAATTCTAGAATAGTTTCTTGCATGTATTAATAATTCTTTCGCTTAGAAGTCTTTTTAACAGATGGCCAACGTTAGAACTCGCCTTAATGCTACTTGCCGGACTAAGGAGGTAGATAATAGGAAAAGAATTATCAACATAGATTTAGTGTATACTATCTAATAGGCTAGTATTGATTGGTACGGGGTAATAACTTAGTCAAATATCGAATACGATGCTTAATATGAGGTAAAGATAAGGGTTAGGATAGCAACACACGTAGCCGGACCAAGGTGCGGAGTGTGATTTTCTAGATGCCGGACCAAGGATTTAGAAATACATAACTTATCACTTTGCATGCAAGATACTAGGAAAGAATTGTTATAGTTAGAATTATCAAGTTATGAACCTGTGGGGAACACGTAAGCCCTAGTTACTTTGATTAATTGATTAAACTCCAACATTCAAAGCTGTTAAGTGTCTCTCTAAATTTTGTTAGTTATTTTCATTGATTAAGAAATCAAAACCCCCCTTTTATTGTTTTTACTTTCCAAGGAAGTAATTGACCGAACAATAGTAATAATAGGTTAAAGTTAAGTCTAAACTATTTTCCTCATGGGAACGATCCCAACCTCACTAGTTGGGTTATTTACTTGACACGACCGCTTTACTTCTTATTTGAGAAGTAAGTTTGAGCGTATCAAGGTGCTCCCCAGATGTGACAACTTGATATATTTTAGTGATTCGTTTGCTAAGTTATGTGAGAAGTTCATCAACGGGTTCTTTTCATCCATTGAGTCGTAAAGAATTCTTTTATGATTTCAATTTAAATTCAAGGATTTTGCATGTTCTTAATAGGTTCTATTGTTTATGGATAAAATCAATCTAATTGATCTTATTATTCGTGTATTGAGTTGTATTATATGTCTTCCGTGATTTCTATATGAACCCACTATGTGTGCTTTAATAGTGATTATGAATTATGCTTTGAGATTTTGGATGTAACAATGAATTGGGCATTTTGTGAATATAATATACTCTTAGGGTGCTTTTCATGAATCCGTTCAGGGTATGTATGATTGATTATGAACTTAAGACATGATGGCTCAAATGCTTTGTGAATTTGAAAAATTAATACTAAAGATATTTTCGAATAAAGTGTCAATAGTCTTTTGATGAACTAGATTGCTTTCAAATGAAATATTCTTATGATGAAATGTTATCTTGATTGAGATTCTTAGATTAGTGTCTTGATGAACAATTTTATGAAGTCTGTAACACCCTAGAAATTTTATGACTTAAGCAAGAGCCTTGCATAATGAATAGTGACTTAAAAAGAGTTAAAATAATGTTTCCAGACCTAAATTAAGGTAATTAAGTTGGTTTGGAAGTATTAGAATCTAGATGTCAAGGAACGACCATGACGTCCAAAGACTAGTGAAAATGATCGAGTGCCTTTAGGTCTTGGTAGGGGTTTGAAGAGTCGTATGAGGGCCAAATTGTATAAAAATGCTTACAGTACTTATTAATACGTGTTTAGGATCAAAACGTCTAGGTAGGACTCCATAAGGACGGCCTTAAGGGTCCTTGAGGAGGACCCAAACAATTGACACAAAAACTGTCAAAAAGCAGCAGGCCAACCACGAAATCATTTGACGTCCCAAAAATGGACTCGCACCCCGTCAATGGAGGTCGTGAGTCCATACTTAGACTTATCGAGCATTGGATACATTTGATCACTCTCTGAATAAAATGACAGAGTGCTAGGATGGTCCTTTCATGGATTGACGTACTGTCAATCATGGGTGTCGATTGGGTCTGCACACTGGTGCAATACATGGCCAAGCCAAGGGTGGTTTGGGAAATTACACCCTTGACCATTTAAATAATGGGATGGTTTTAATTAGTTATTTTAGGTATAATAAAGGACTTTAACACATAAAACAAGTCTTTCTACCTCATAATCCTAAAACCCCAAAGGCTCCCACTTCACTTTAAATTCGCTCATTACACAAAGACTCCATTAAAGGACATTGACGCTTCAAGAAGAAGGTCAATCGTCCAAGTTTTTTAACTCAATTTTGTGGCTAAATCTTCATCAAGGTATGATTTCTTTCACTCCTGGGATTCCTTTCCTCAAGAGGTCCCTCCAAAGATGTTTTCAAAATTTCCCAAAATCTAGGGGGTTTTCTCTACACATGGGTCTTCTTTGAAAAATAAAATTATGAATCAATGATGATGAATTATGATTACTTAAGGTTTTTTAGGTGTATAATGATTGATAATTGTTCTTGTTCACTCGGAATTCCCTTGGACCTAGGTTCTTCCTCAATTTCATAAATCTTGAATCTAATATGGTGAGTTGATTGAAGATAATGAATATATCAATTCTTAATATTGATGTTAGTTATGTTATTACTTCATGAATTACCTTATTTTATGTATTAACTAGATCCTTGACCTTCACTTATTTATCTCAGGTTTTTCCTCTGTTTTTCTTGTGTTCCAAGATAAGCTTGGTTAAAATAAAAAAGGCAATGTGACTTATGTGCATTTTGAAGTAGGTAATCATTTAGAACGTATCGGGTAATAAGAAAAGACAGAGAATGCTCTATAATCCAAGTTACAGCTTGTGAATTTATAGTAGGTGATGATCATAGAATATTTACCGGACAAACAAAGAATAGCAAATAATTCACATTTGTCATTAAAAGAATGACTAATATCATATTGAAATCAAGCATGAGGTTTCTAAATTAACACAAATATCATTAAGGTTCTACTCGAACACCCTTTCTTCAAATTCAAGATGATCATTGAAAATTGCTAATAATGTTAATGAAAAGACAACTCCAATAAAATAAAGTTTACAAACTTGCCACTTCTAAACATATATGCTTGCAATTAACTCTCTTTTGTGGGATCTATCTTTTCACATTTTTCTGCAAATTGCCAGTATCCTTATCATGTTGATGCTCCTAAGACTAATCAACATTTCCAATAATTATTGTGACACCAGTAGTAGTTTCATTTTCACGTGTCTGCCCCTCTCAAGACCTAAATAGATTTTCAATTCTATATATGTAAAAGAACTACTCACTCTTTTAATTTGTTTGATCCCTCTCTAACAGAGCTATTTTTTTTAAAACTTAATTTCTTAATGGTTTTTAAGTAGTTAGTAGTGTAGCCCTATTGTTGCTGCTTCAGTCTCATCCCACTGTGTTTTATTCAGATATAATGTATTGTTGTACAAATATTAGGACATAATTGTTTATCTAACTGATTCTTGGTCTCAAATCATTATAAAAATTAAAAAACTTTTAGCGTAAAAAAATATACACATTAGTTAATAGCAATGTAGTTATAGGCTTTAGGGACGACAATGCTAATTTCCACACAAAAAATATATATTTAATGTAAATTAAGCTATTGACATTAATTAATTGTCATTAAAAATCATTTCGGTGTAGTGATTATTAGACTCTATTTAATATCCGAGAGTGCTTGTCTTTGTTTTTTTAAACTATTAATCCCAATGATCAGAAAGATTAATTTATATGGCTTCAGACGCAATTAACACAAGAGTCATAAATTAAAGCAATATTAGAATGAGATTCATTGTTGAAAACATAAGAAGTCAACAAAATAAGAATTTAGGGGAAGGAGTAACTTCTAGAGAATTCTCACCAACTATCAAACCAATATATATAAGACCCAGAAGTAATTGAAGATTTTACACTTGATAAGTAGTTGGTAAATTAATGGCTATTTTACTTTTTATTTATTATTAGTAAGAGTTAAATTATTTGATTGAAAATGCTTGATTCGTTTTGATTTTCTATTTTCATTTTGTACTTTTTTTGAAATTTAGCATTAATTAGTGACTTTTTTTGCTTTTTATTTGTTAATATTAATAAAGTAGAGCAGCTCTTTGTTTTTGATTTTCTTTTTAAAATTTTTAAATTGATAATCACACTCATGTTTTGCAACACTTATTTTTTGTTTTCAGATTTAGATAATTAATTTTTTTAGGAACGTGGAGCAGTTCTTTTTTTTTTTTTTAAAAAATAAACTAAAATTGATAATCACACTCATGTTTTGAAATGTTTATTTTTTGTTTTTCAGATTTAGATAATTAATTTTTTTTAGTTATTATCTTATATGAATTTTGAAAATTATAAAATGATTGCATCACGTTAATTTTAAGTAATTCTTTAGTAAGCAAATTTAATACTTTTAATTCAAAGTTAAGATATTACAAACAATTGATTTTATTATTTAATCCTATTACATGCAATTAATAATTTTTAATTATTTAAAAATTCCTGTTTTTTTTGTGATGCTGACATCATGCCTACATTTATTTATTTAATTATTTATTATTAATAATTTAAAATACTGAAAATCTGTGATGTTGACATGTTTTATTTTTTCTTCTCCTTTTATATAGATAGATTATGCAATGTTCGGTGGTTGAAGTATGAAGTCTCATGAAGGTCAAGAGGTATGAATGTTGGTTCTTAATTGAACTCACATATGAAAGATGAATTACTTAGATTGTAATGATGCTATTATCTATTGTGTTGTTGAGGTGCTGATGATATGGTTCTCTCATCCTTATCCCTATACACTTAAATTAACTATGTATATGTATGTATGTTGTTGTATGATTGTTATACGATTGAAAGGTAGTTCTCATGATTATAATGAATTGTTAAAGTGAAAGATTTACTCACTTGCTAGTGTTTCTAACGTGAAATGATTGTTCTCACTTATGATCACCTATGAGATATTATGACAAGATGATTAAATAAGAGTCTAGTAAAGGCTAATGTGAACTTATGTGATTACTATATATGATTACTAAAGGGAATAGATACTTAGCACCGAAAAGACATGCAAATGAGATGGGGGTCTTACATTTAGTAAGTCCGCCCCCACATGGGTTTCCTCGCATTTGGCAAGTCGGATTCCCACTATTTGTGTTGTCTCATGAGATGGAAACCCACACGCATAGCAATTTAGGGTTTCTAGTAACAATCTCTTTGACCCTTAACAATGTGGCCACATAGGATTCTAGTTTTGTGGATCCACCTAGATAGCTATGTACGAAACGTTACACTTTAGGCAAGTACTAACCCTCTCTTTTAAGTGTGGGAGTAGAACACCAATGTCCATGTAGCTTACATGGTGTAATGTCAGTTATTGCAACTTCTTTACCTATTTTAAAAGTAAATGAATAAAGGAAATGTATGAACTCTTACTAGGGATTTCTACATAGTGTGAGGGAGGGTATGAGACTTCTCTTACACATTGCACTTTTGGAATCCTAAGAGATGGTCGTAGTAGTGTTCTCTAATGACTATGTTACTTATGACCTATTATGATCATTATGTATATGGAAAGCTATTATGAGATATGAGATTATGAATATATTTATGAAGTGGGTTACTTAATGTGATACTTAACTTTGGATAGGTTATGAGATTATTTTCTTTGCATTGCATAAGTATTGCTTGAAATGATATCATGTTGGGTTGGCTTATAATGCTTATTTAATGTGAATATTGGATTTAATTGGTAAAAAGCATGTTTTGACTAAAATGTCTTTTTATACATGCATTGACAATTTTATGCATAGAAGCCATACTTAGTATGTGTGATGTACTAACCCATATTTTCTTCCCTTTTTTCCAAACATTGTAGGTTCGGGCCTTTGAGAAGATTTCAAGGCTATTTCTCAAGAAACTTGGATTTGCTTCTCCAAGATTGGTAATTCCTTAAGTCCGAGGACAAGATCCTATGTTCTAGCTTTTGTAGTTCTTTTGTTATGTCAAAAGACATTGTTGTAATTTCCTATTGTTAGATTTCTTATTGATGTAAGGTCTAAGTCCCAAATTGTTATTTTTCTATGTATAGATGGCGATGAAGTTAGATTTTACTTTTCATATATGAAGTAAAGTTGAACTTCCAAATTAAAAGTTTTAATTTTTCTGCATTTTTATTCTATGATACATGCTATGATGAATGCTATGGGCTTCTATAAGATATCTTCGAGGTCAAAACGTTGGTAACGACTAGGGGGTGCTCTCGGATCGTTACAAAGTCTATGTTAAAGAACTACTTTACAGTAAATTTCATTAATTATATGAGGAGTTGTACTTAGTACCAAGTAGACTAGTGACAATTACCCATGTTCGTCATTTGTATAAACTGAATGTCAGGGAGAATAAAGGATAGTACCCAAGTCTATAAATGCTTAGGGTCTTGATAGGGACTAACACCAAGTCTCGAAGTCATGAATCTTAATGTCATGGACATGATATTTAGGTCTCTTTTCGATGGGATAACACATTGAACTCCATGGTAACTTACATGATTATATGTTAGTTAGTAGTTTCTCCTACACAGTAAAAGAATGGTTTAAACTTACGACATGATCCTTATAGTTTTGCATTGACCTTCTTCTCATGTTTATGCATGTTCTCCATATTTAATACGTTCAAAGTACTAGTGCACATCTGTGCTTATATTATTGTTAAAATATAGGGTCTAATTCTCCTCCATCCAATTGTAGCTATACTAATATATCAGTAGTGCTTGCCAGTGATGATTTCTCTTGGTTCGAGAGTTGGATCACACTTAATTAGTTGTTCACTTTCATATCATTTGAGTTTCACACTTGATCGTGACGTAGGAACGTTTTTATAATCACATCTTGTAGTAAGGATTATGTCAGACTTTGATAGCTTCCACATTTTAAGTTTTGTATTAAGGATTTTTTTTAGGTTGAGATATTATGATACAAACCTTTTTAGCTTTATGATTGATTTAATATGGTACTTATTTTTCTTCTTACTTATTTTAAGTGTCTTGTTTAGATCAAATCCATGTCGTATTCATCATGCATTAGGGGATACTTTGGGGCGTGAGACACTTATTACAATAACAGATGACCCATTAATTGAAAAATAACTGTCACTTTTTTCCATCTTTTAAATAAGTTTTAACCTTCTTTTTATTTACCTCTTTTCTTCATGTAGAGTTCCTTCAATCAAAAAAAAAAATGAGAGAAGCTAGATAAACAACTCTGAGGAAACCAAGGAGGAAAAGCTAGAAAGCTACATTTTATATCTTCTTTAGAAGAACTTGCATCCCAAACAAAGTCTTAAGTAGAATTCTTAAGTACAACCAAAAGTTTTTTTCATGTAGAATAATTAATTCCTTCTCAATCCTCTCTAAATACACAAGAAGAAGGAAAAAGAGAGTGATAAGGTAGTAGAAAATGAAGTTGAAGATGGAGGAGATGACAAAGCTTAAGTCGAAAAAGAATAAAAAGAGATGATGAAAAGATAAAATTTCAAGAGGAGGAGAGGAAAAATTTAAAGGAGAGGGTAAATGTGAAGATGAAGAAAATGAAGAAGTAGACGAGAAAAATGATGTTGAAGAAGAAGAAGAAAATGATAAAGAAGATAGTGTAGAAAAAGAAGAAATTTTTGATAAAAATAATGAAAATGAAAAGGAAAAAGAATTTGATATCATTATTGATGAACTTAGAATAAAATAAAACATAATATTATTGTTATCAACAAACAAATCTTCATCCCAAGAGTTTGTCAAAACTGTAAATATGAAGAATTTTGCACTTCCTCTACTCTAGGTCAACGCTACTGGTGATTGTATCATAAGGTTAGCCTTAAAATAATCTTAGGACTCGTTCAACAAAATACTCTAGGAGAATGATTCATAACTTTTTAGAAGCAATTGTTTCTGAAAATATCTTGATTTGCCTTTGATTAATTGTAACACCCCAAAAAATTTCAAAACTAAGACTCAAACTATTGTTCACAATTGTATAGAATGTTTACCAAATGAATATTAATCATGCGTAGTGTTAAAATCAATTATTTATTGTGAGAAGATATTTGGAGATGAATTAAGGTCATAAGAACCCTATAATACAAAGTTGAGTTGAAAGTTTACTTACCGATAGAGTTACCATAAAAAAATTTACTTGGATCAACTTAAAACGACTACATCTCTTAGAAATAAAGATTTAGGTGACCCATAACCAAAAAAAGTAAATTTCTATGTGTCTTCTTTCTAATGCCACCAAGTTAGCATCATTATGTGTTTGAAGTAGAGAGTTATGATCATTTTACAACATGATGCAGTGCAATTTTCTTTTGGCTGATGGAAAAATTCTAAAAAAAGGTAATTTGTTTGTCTTTATACCCGCAGGGAAACCCTAAAACCAATTTTTTACATTCTACAAAAACCTATACATTCAGATTTTCATCTTTTAATTTTCTCCTCTCCTCTGTAAAATCCCAAGGCAATTCTAAGAAAAACCAAAGCATAAGATTTCCAAGCAAGGTTCTTTCAAACTTTTTTCAAGATTCTATTTTAAGTAGTGTTCTTCCAAATCTATTATAAAATCCTTCTTCAATGTAAGTTATTCTCCAAGGATTTCAATCTTTTTAATTCAAATTCCTTTTAATAATCATGAATCATTAATAGAAATCTTAACTCTTGGCAATAGGATTTTCAAAAATCTCAAAAAAGAATTTCTTGATCGTTCTTCTTTAAGTTAGAATTATTCTTCAAGATTCATGCTCCATTATAGGTATGTGAGATTATTAAATTAAGGAACTTTGTTATTTCCCATGCCTACATCTATAATTTACTTAGTAAAATAAAAGCTAGGTTTTTATTCCATAACTCATGATCTTTGAATTCTCTCTATTCCCTATTATTGATTCTAGACTTAATTATCACAATTATGGTACTTAACATCATTGATAATCTTTTATTTTTGCTCCATACATATTATACCATATATGGACCCCTTTCGAATTAAAGTTATGTAAATTTTTTTTGTCTTATATAGTACTTTATGTGCATTAATTTCACGAATAAGTATGTTCAAAATTTTAAGAGTCTTTCAAGAAACTATATTTAATTTTAAGTGCTTTACTTTCAAGAATTTTTATTAAGAAAGTATTATTATCTTTAATTTCAAATAAATTATTTTAGAAGATTCTAACACCACAGAAATTGAAAAGTTTAATTGGACAGAAAAATTCAAGCTTTTGGCACTAATACAATGGTCTACAAGTTCTACCTACGGACCATATGGAGTTCTATGGGCCGTAGGAAGGAGGTCGTATGACTTGGTTTTAGTTTTGGTGTCACGATCCAAAGTACACCCTACGTGTGACTTGGAGTATAAGACCCCAAATGACCCTATACAAGTCTCTTGACATATATATACATAACATATTAGAGAAAATAAATAAATATCATAAGAATTAAAGAGTTTAACGTAAGAGTGTCGAACGTTGATGTTCGATGAGCACGACATTAATACATACAAAAAATTCATTTATTAGAGACATTCATTAAAAGTAACTAATAAATACATATATCTTTGGTACTAACAATCAATACTTTTTTCATTCTATCCCAAATAAAATTTCAGTTCTCCCTAAGTTTTGTCAAACACATTGTGTTAATTATTAAAAAAAAAAAAGCTTGTTCCTCGTACACTGAAGAAATCCACCATTAAAAAATAACATATAAATGATATACATGATATCATACATCAAGAAAATAATTAAGAAAAGACAAAATGCATAAACTCCCCATTAAACTTAGACCTTATTTTGAACAAGACACTTAAAATTTGCGGAGGTCCTATTACCCCACTAAACCATTTTCAACCAAACCAAATACACCCTTTTTAGACATGTCTACTCTAATATTTTAATGTGTTTCTCTACATCCTAATAAAGTAATATAATTATTCATATTTTTCAACCTGTTTTTATAAAGACCAGGTTTTATCTTGATCCGCTCACAATTAAACATTTCCTCTAATCAATTTTTTTCGATTATCTTTTCTTCCCCGAAATTGTGATTTTGAATCATCTGAAGTAAGAAGATGCAATTTTCACCCTTTGGATTGTTTCAATTCTTACATAAAATTTATATTAATGAGTTTTAATTTATTTTTATTGGTTAATAAGAGTGTTTTAAGAGAATCTAGTGAAGTATGAACAATAAATATTTTTGAGGTCAATAATTCTTTTTTCCCCCATGTTTTATCACGAACCGAGAGCACCCACTAGTTGTAACACGACGTACTCGACCTCTCGAAGGTATTATACAAGTCCTTAGCATTCATTAATCGCATTGTCATAAAATAGAGTGGAATTTAAAACCTTCTCATAATATAACACAAGGCTAAAATGTCATCTCATTTAAAACAATTAATATAAAGTAGGATACTATGTCTCATCTTGCCATCTTAGACATGAATTCAATATAATAGGGACACGAACCTGACAATACAAAAAGAACATTACTAATCTATTACATGAGCTTAATGAAACTCTTAACATAAAGGCCCTTGAATCATTAAGGACACACCCATACTTGGGAATAGGAATCCAAGTTCTTAATTCTAATAAAAGTCTTTTAGCCATCACTACCTACACTTGGTATAAAAAGATGAAGAACAATGGTATTAGTAAAAGATTGCATTAATTATGATAACCATGCAAAAACATGCTTTAAAGAGGAAATTTAGTTGGAAACTATGCATCATGTGATTTTACAGATACTTCAAAATCATTTGATATGATAAACACAATATAGTTCACATACTATCACGACCCAAAATGAGTCGTGACTGGCACCCACACTTAACCTACTAGGTAAGCGAACAAAAAAATATTAACCCCAACATTTACCAATAGTTCAACTATGAATAACAAAAATAATGCGGAAGATCCATAACGTATTAATGTAACCAATTAAATAAGCTTCTAAAGTTTAACACTTATTTTTCCAAAATATAGAAGTCATCACATCAAGAACATCTATCCTCAAATTACAAAGTCTAAGAGTATAATTAAGTAAAAAGATGGTCCACGTCCGAATTTCAAAGACATCAAGACGTGAATGAGAGAATCCAACACGAGTTAAAAATAATAGCTCACCCTGAACTCTGAAGTGCTGGAGACTGACTAGAGCTGAGGGAGAGTTGAAGTCGATGGTACACTTGCTGCACTCCACAAAGAACAAAGAAGAAAATACAAGTAGGGGTCAGTACAAGGAACACGTACTGAGTAGGTATCGTTGGTCAAATCAAAATAGAAATCAATATATATTGAATAATAATATAAAATCAACTACAATACTTAACAGGTGGCAAACAACAAACACATGAACCATTGACAACAACACCATAATAGGTACACCGGCAATCACAACATCAAGCACATCTATGAGGACTCATGCCTCCACACCATACTCATTTGGAAAAATTGGTTCTTTGAGATTAAGTATATTTTGTTACTTCAAGATTCCTTTCCTTTAATGTTATTGTGTCGGAATGTGACACTCCGATCCTATATATCGTGTCGGAACGTGACACTCCGATCCAATTATCTCATTATTTTATTTCATCAAGCCTTTTTTATTGAAGGCATTATTTTAATAGAGAGGGTTCAAGATTAGAAAGTCAATAGTCTCATAATTTTAGGCCAACCACAAATCACACAATCAAAACATACAACCGCACAATCAAGTATATAGAAGACTTTATAATATCACTCAATACATATCGATCGCTATTTAGAGTTTATCTATCACATATAAATAAAACATAACCTACCTCTATCGAAGAACCGAAATCAAGCAAGCTACCTCTCCAATGCCTTTGCTTTCCTCAATGCCTATGAACCTTTTCAATCAATCAAATATATATATAATTTGTAAGCTAATGAGTCTATAAACACCCATGTTACTATATCTAGTCTAGACCCAAAAATCATCAAACACAAATCTATACTCAAATTCTTAGTCTTGAGGTCCATTAATATGTCAAGTATGTTATTTCTTATATTCAAGCCTAAGGTTAAGTCTTTATTTCTCTGAATAACATAACCTTAATGTCATTCAAATAATATGTTACACTTAATATTTAATTACCTATCTCAATATACCAAAACTTATTGAATAACATGTTAACAAAACTATAAAACTGGAAGCCACTGGTTGCGTAACCAGTGGCAGCGAAAAGTCCACCCATATATGCCTACACTTGCATATTCCAATTCTTACACCATTAATATTTAGGCCTAAATTTTCTCTCACCATTCATCTAACATTAATACATATGCACCCTTTAACTTTATAATATAATATAATAATGTATTTGTTCCCATAAAATTTGTCCTATACGGCTAATGATCATTGCCGTTATTAAATTATTAATGTTACAATCTATGTTCATACATATAAAATATACGAAGATTAATTCCTTACCTGAAGTTGTCGTCCTTCTTCGAGGCTGCAGTCTGCGGTCTCCCTTTTCTTATTTTCTTCCTTTTTCTAAAGACAAACTTCTACCCTAATTATCATATAATCAACTATACAATTTGATAAAAGTGACCCATTATTTATTTTAATATTATTTCTTAACCAATAACTAAATAAATTAGTAAAACTACCCCATTAATTTCATAGGTATAATTATGAATAGTCCAGAACAACCATTTAAATCTATTGGAAAGTATTTTCTGACATAAAAGTTCTAGTGCTCAAAACGATCGAAAATGGTCATTACAATAGATACCAATTTACCCATCGTTCGTCCTCGAACGATCAAAAGAAGGGCGAGGGTGAGAAAGAGTACCTGAATTAGTAAAAAGATGTGGATATCTTTCATGCATATCAGCCTCACTCTTTCAAGTGGACTCTTCAACTGGCTGATTCTTCCACTGAAACTTGATAGAAGCAATCTCTTTTGATCTGTGTTTGAGGACCTCCCTATCTACAATAGCAACAGGCTCCTTCTCATAAGACAAGTTCTCATCAAGAAGAACTGAATCCCAACGAATAATGTAGTTTCCATCACCATGGTATTTTTTTCAGCATAGATACATGAAATACCGGGTGCACTCCTGACAGTGTTGGAGGCAAGGATAATTCATAGGCCACCTCCCCCACGCGCTTAAGTACTTCAAATGGTCCAATATACCTCGAACTTAGCTTACCTCTCTTACCAAATCGCATCACACCTTTCATGGGTGAAACATTCAGCAAGACTTGTTCACCCTCCATAAAATCCAAATCTCTAACCTTTCGATCTGCATATTCCTTCTGCCTACTTTGAGCCCCTAAAATCTTTTCTTGAATAAATTTCACTTTCTTTAATGATTCCCTCAGAAGATCAGTACCCAAGGTCTAACCTCAAATGCATCAAGCCAACCAATAGGGGACCTACATCTCCTCCCATACAATGCTTCAAATGGGCCATATTAATACTCAAATGATAGCTATTGTTGTATGAAAACTCTGCAAAGGGTAAGAATTTGTCCCAATGACCACCAAAATCTATCACACACGCACGAAGCATATCCTCCAGCACTTGAATTTTTCACTCTGACTGACCATCGTTCTGAGGGTGAAATGCAGTACTAAGATCCAGTCTAGTACCTAATTCAGCATGTAATGTCCTCCAAAACATTGAAGTAAATTGCGTACCTCTATCTGATATTATGGAAAGTGGAACTCCATGCAATCGAACAATCTCACAGACATAGAGTTTGGCTAACTTCTCGACATTGTAAGTCATCTTAACCGGAATGAAGTGAGCAGACTTAGTTAACCTGTCAACAATTACCCAAATAGAATCAAACTTACCCAATGTCTTTGGAAGACCAACTACGAAATCCATTGCGATTCTTTCCCATTTCCATTCAGGAATGGGCATTATTTGAAGTGTCCCTCCAGGCCTCTTGTGTTCATACTTTACCTACTGACAATTCGAGCATTGGGCAACAAAATCAACGATGTCACGCTTCATTCTACTCCACCAAAAATGTTTCTTTAGATCACGATACATCTTGGTTGCACCAGGATGTATAAAATACCTTGAACTATGAGCCTCTATAAGAATTGTGTGAATTAGATCATCCACACGGGGCACACATACCCTTCCCTTAATCCTCAAGATGCCTTCTTCATCAATTGCTGCCTCTTTAGCCTCTCCTCGCAATACCATATCTCGAATTCGGCTCAGCTTCTCATCAGCAAACTGATTTCCCTTAATCTTGTCAAGAAAAGAAGATCTTGCCTCCACACAGGCCAAAAATCCTCCTTTCTCTAGTACTTCCAGCCTCATAAAGTCATTAGCCAAAGTCTGAACCTCTCTAGCCAATGGGCGTCTAGAAACCTGTAAGTGGGCTAAACTACCCATGCTCCCTGCTTTTCTACTTAAAGCATCTGCCACAACATTAGCTTTTCCTGGGTGATACAAAATAGTAATATCATAGTCTTTCAATAGTTCCATCCATCTCCTCTGTCTCTAATTCAAATCTTTCTGAGTAAAGACATACTGTAAACTACGATGATCTGTATAAACTTCACACTTGACCCAATATAGATAATGTCTCCATTGCTTTAATGCAAATACAACTGCAGCCAACTCCAAATCATTGGTAGGATAGTTACGTTCATGCACTTTCAATTGCCTCGAAGCATAAGCAATTACATTCCTCTCCTGCATTAGCACTGCACCCAAACCAGCATAAGATGCATCACAATATACAATAAAAATCTTACCTTCCACTGGCAAGGTAAGAATTGGTGCAGTAGTCAACAAGGTCTTGAGTTTCTGGAAGCTTTATTCACATTCGTCTGACCATACAAATGGAACATTCTGCTTAGTCAAATTTGTCAGCAGGGAAGCAATAGAAGAAAATCCCTTGACGAATCGACAGTAGTAGCTAGCTAAACCAACAAAGCTCCTTACCTCTGCAACATTAGTAGGTCTTACCCAAATCTTCACTGCTTCAATCTTAGAAGAATCAACCATCACTCCATCCTTAAAAACCACGTGCCCCAAGAAGGACACTGAATCGAGCAAAATTTCACACTTGGAGAATTTGGCATAAAGCATTTTCTCCCTTAACAACTCCAATACAATTCTCAAATGCTCCTCATGTTCTTTCCTGCTCTTTGAGTATATCAGTATATCATCAATGAATACAATAACAAAGAGGTCCAGATATGACTTAAAAATCCCGTTCGTCAGGCTCATGAAAGCTGCAGGGGCATTCGTAAGCCCAAAAGACATTACTAAGAATTCATAATGCCCATACCTGGTTCGAAAAATAGTCTTTAGAACATTTGTTGCCCGTATTTTCAATTGATGATAACCAGATTTCAAATCAATTTTAGAGAAGTCACAATCACCTTGTAACTGATCGAACAAATCATCAATGTGAGGAATGAGATACTTGTTCTTAATAGTTACCTTATTCAGCTGTCTGTAGTCTATGCACATCCGAAAACTTTCATCTTTCTTCTTCACAAATAAAACAGGAGCACCCCAAGGGGATGCACTCGGTCTAACAAAACCTTTACCTAACAACTCCTGAAGTTGGGCCTTTAACTCCCTTAATTCAGCTGGAGCCATTCTATAAGGGGGAATGGAAATAGGGCGAGTACCCGACTCTAGATCAATAAAAAATCAATATCCCTATCCGGTGGCATACCATGAAAGTCTGCAGGAAACACATCCAGAAACTCACGGACTATCAAAACAGACTCAATCGAAGGTACTTGGGAAGTATCATCCCTGAGATGTGCCAAGAAAGCTAAACAACCCTTACTCACCATCCTCTTAGAGCGAAGGCAAGAGATAATACGAACTGGAGGGGAAATATAGTCACCCTCCCACACTAGCAAATCTGTCCCAGGCTTGGCCAACGTCACAGTTTTAGCATAACAATCTAAGATTGCAAAATTTGGAGAAAGCCAATTCATACCCATAATTACATCAAAAACAACTATTTCTAGAATAATCAAATCTACATAAGTATTGCTCCCCACAAAAGTCACAAGGCAAGACCTATACACCTTCTCAACTATCACAGACTCACCCACAGGAGTAGACACAAATAGACATGTCAAGCAAATCACAATTTAAATCAAGACTAGTAGCAAATGAGGAAGATACATATGAAAACGTGGATCCAGGATCAAACAATACAAAAGCCATGCAATCACAGACCAAAAGAGTACATGTGATAACAACATCAGATGTCTCTACTTCAGACCTCCCGGGGAAAGCATAACAATGTGCCCTATCACCTGTCTGTCCATTGCCACTACCAAGCTGCGCTGCAGTAGTTCAAACTTGCCCGCCACCCTGACTGAACTGGTGACCGCCATTACCTTGACCACCACGTCATCCAGAATGGCGACATCTACCATGACCACCTCTACCTCTAACTACTGGGGATCTGTAACTCTGTTTTGGAAAATATTTCCTAATATGTCTAGCCTCTCCACATCCTAAACAAGTCCTGGAGTCAAGTATAGGTCTCTGTGAAAATGACGAAGCCTGGAGATAACCTTCAAACTCAGAAAAAGGTTGACTGGTCTGCGACGGACCCCCAGCTGAAGCCTACAATGAAGACTGAATATGACGGGCTGCATAACCTTCTGAACTCTGCCCTCTGGAGTAAGAACCACTAAAATCACCTCCCTTACGAAACTTCTTAAATGTCGATGTTGTGGTGAAGTTGTCTTGATTCACCCCCTCTACCTATATCAGAAAATCAACCACTTCCTGAAAGGATTTTGCTGCAGCAGCTACCTCTATGGCTGGAATCTGCAAATCTGACCTTAATCCTTTCACAAAGCGGCGAATCCACTCTTGTGGCCTGAAGCAAAGCTGAGTGGCATACTTGGAGAGTGTACGAAATTTGGCCTTATAAGCAGCAACAGACATCCTTCCTTGCCCTAGGATCAGGAACACATCTCTCCTCCTATCCCTCAAAGTCCGGGGTATATACTTCTCCATAAATAAGCTAGAAAATGATGCCCAAGTCATAGGTGGTGCCCTTGCTGGTTGACACTCAACATACGACTGCCACCACATTTTGGCATCCCCCTGAAACTGGTAGGTCACAAACTCAACACCAAATCGCTCTACTATGATTATCTTATGTAGCAGCTCATGACAATCAAGCATAAAATCATAGGCATCTTTAGATTCATCACCCTTTAAGATTGGAGGTTTCAACTTTAAGAACTTAATGAAAAGTTCATGCTGATCACTTGTCATTATTGACCCTGCAGTCAATCAAGGAAACGTGCCTACTTCCAATGATGCATACATGCGGGAGGCCATAACAGCTACATGTTGTACCCCCTGAACCTGAGGTGCTGGTGCAGAAAACACTGGAGGTGTCTGGCCCTGATCAGATAACCCGCTAAGATAAGTAAGAACCTGATTAATCATCTCTGGGGTAGGCTGGGGTGGTACTTCCTTATCCTGAACCTGCTCATTTTCCCCTTCCTCACCCTCTCTCACTACCTCATCAGTCGGTGGAGGAGTCACTGCTCTATTCCTAGCTGGACCAGGTGTTTGTCCTCTGCCTCTAGTGGGCGTCCTCCTGCGACCTCTACCACGGCCTCTTGCCACTACTCCTCCTCGAGTTACAGCCCCAATGGTTGGCTCAGACGCACCCTGTCTTGCCGGTGTTGGTGTTGGCACAGTTGTTGCTCTAGTTCTAACCATCTGCAAAATAAAGTGAGAATGTCAAATGCCAATTTGTATCACCTAGATACCAATTGGATCCAAGTAATATCAAGAAAGAAATAAATAATGGAGTTTTCCTAAAGTCATATAGCCTCTCGAAGAAAAGTAAAGGCTTCCCCATACCGTTCCTCAATACTCTACTAGACTTTTCCTTGTGTGATAATACCAACAAACCTAACGCTCTGATACCAAGTTTGTCACGACCCAAAACGAGTCGTGAGTGGCACCCACACTTAACCTACTAGGTGAGCAAACCAAAAAATATAAACCCCAACATTTACCAATAGTTCAACTATGAATAACAAAAATAATGCGGAAGATCCAAAACGTATTAATGTAACCAATTAAATAAGCTTCTAAAGTTTAACACTTATTTTTCCAAAATCTAGAAGTCATCACATCAAGAACATCTATCCTCAAATTACCAAGTCTAAGAGTATAAATAAGTAAAAAGATGGTCCATGTCCGAATTTCAAAGACATCAAGACGTGAATGAGAGAATCCAGCACGAGCTAGAAATAATAGCTCACCCTGAACTATGATGTGCTGGAGATTGACTAGAGCTAAGGGCGAGTTGAAGTCGATGGTACACTTGCTGCACTCCACAAAGAACAAAGAAGAAAATACAAGTAGGGGTCAGTACAAGGAACACGTACTGAGTAGGTATCATTGGTCAACTCAAAATAGAAATCAATATATATTGATAATAATATAAAATCAACTACAATACTTAATAGGTGGCAAACAACAAACACATGAACCATTGACAACAACACCATAATAGGTACACCGACAATAACAACATCAAGCACACCTATGAGGACTCATGCCTCCACACCATACTCATTTGGAAAAATAGGTTCTTTGAGATTAAGTATATTTTATTACTTCAAGATTCCTTTCCTTTAATGTTATTGTGTCGGAATGTGACACTCCGATCCCATATATCGTGTTGGAACGTGACACTCCGATTCCATAATATCGTGTCGGAACGTGACACTCCGATCCAATTATCTCATTATTTTATTTCGTCAAGCCTTCTTTATTCAAGGGGTTATTTTAATAGAAAAGGGTTCAAGATTAGAAATTCAACAGTCTCATAATTTTAGGCCAACCACAAACCACACAATCAAAACATACAACCACACAATCAAGTATATAGGAGACTTACAATATCACTCAATACATATCGATCGCTATTTAGAGTTTATCTATCACATAAAAATAAACCATAACCTACCTCTACCGAAGAACCGAAATCAAGCAAGCTACCTCTCCAATGCCTTTGCTTTCCTCAATGCCTATGAACCTTTTCAATCAATCAAATATATATATATATATATATATATATATATATAATTTGTAAGTTAATGAGTCTATAAACACCGATGTTACTATATCTAGTCTTGACCCAAAAATCATCAAACACAAATCTATACTCAAATTCTTAGTCTTGAGGTCCATTAATATGTCAAGTATCTTATTTCTTATATTCAATCCTAAGGTTAAGTCTTTATTTCTCTGAATAACATAACCTTAATGTCATTCAAATAATATGTTACACTTAATATTTAATTACCTATATCAATATACCAAAACTTATTGAATAACATGTTAACAAAACTATAAAACTGGAAGCCACTGGTTGCCTAACCAGTGGCAGCGAAAAGTCCACCCATATATGCCTACACTTGCATATTCCAATTATTACACCATTAATATTTAGGCCTAAATTTTCTCTCACCATTCATCTAACATTAATACATATGCACCCTTTAACTTTATAATATAATATAATAATGTATTTGTTCCCATAAAACTTGTCCTATACGGCTAATGATCATTGCCGTTATTAAATTATTAATGCTACAATCTATGTTCATACATATAAAATATACGAAGATTAATTCCTTACCTGAAATTGTCGTCCTTCATCGAGGCTGCAGTCTGCGGTCTCCCTTTTCTTATTTTCTTCCTTTTTCTAAAGACAAACTTCTACCCTAATTATCATAGAATCAACTATACAATTTGATAAAAGTGACCCATTATTTATTTTAATATTATTTTCTTAACCACTAACTAAATAAATTTGTAAAACTACCCCATTAATTTCATAGTTATAATTATGAATAGTCCAAAACACTCATTTAAATCTATCGGAAAGTATTTTCTGACATAAAAGTTCTAGTGCTCAAAATGATCGAAAATGGTCGTTACACATACATCATTATTGACATGGATACCATTCACAACAACACATAAAACCATTTATGACACATTCAATATCTCCAATACATTACCTTTCCATTTTACCTCAACGCTTTACCTCATGTAACCCTTAAGTAATACTTAGTGCAATGTCTGAAGAGTTTCCCATTCCACCATTCATACCAAAATATCACCTTAAGGTCACCATGGGTGAACATTCATAAAACCTTCATAAATCCAACCATATGTACTCATAAGTACATAATCATATTATAAACATAACCTTCACATAAGAACCATCACCTAAGACCACCACCAAGTCACAATAGTTCAATGTGCAAGTAACGTTTCATTATGCCACTTATACGAAGTGTTCCTAGGAAGTCACCCTAGACTAGGCACATCATATTCAACAAGCCATAACCTCTTAATTTAACAGTATACATAAGGCCAACATACATAATAAACATCATATAAGAACTTATTTATTCATTACATCTTACTCATAACCTATTTAGTTCATATCACAGGTAAACCACCCACACAACCCCTTCACAAGCTTACTTGTGCAATGCACACATGGAGTCTCATTCCTCCACATATAATAAGCAAACCCAATAAGAAGCCATAAGTGTAATTCACATGCATAATCATAATTCATGTCTTGAAATAATTAAAGTCAACCTTAGCATGCATACATATTAACATACATGAACCATAGTCATTACATAAAATAACCTAATACTAACCTCCCTTAAAGTCCACTTATGCAATGTATAAGTAGGGTCCATAGTCCTACTACACTTAGTGATTTTTTAAGAAGTCCTGCCTACAGTTCATATTTTTATCTTAGTTCATTTCTTAACTTTTGGGAGACATTTCCATATCCGGTATAGACCATGTGAGATACATAAATCTTGTGTTCTACCCCCATACAGAAAAGAGGGGGTACTACTTACCAAGGTAGAACCTACATTCATTATAGCTATCTAAGTGGATCCACTAAGCTAAGACTTATGGGGACATGTATTTTTGGAACAAGGAGATTGCTAATAGAAACCCGGAGTTTCTAACGTAAAAGGCTTCAATTTCATGAAACAACACATATCCTTGGGAACCTAGACTTGTAAAATGTAGAAGGAACCCATGTGAGAAGCTGGTCTTGCTAAATGTAAATGCCCCCATCTCATTTTCATGTTCACTCGGTGCTAAACTCAACTCCATTTTTAAAACATCTTTAAGACTTTACTTAACATAATTCACAACATAGGCTTTAAAGACTTAATCCTTCATATATCATATAGGTCAAAGGTTGCTAAGATGAAATGACTTTTCATCATAGAAACTACATTATGTGAGAATGTCCTTTCACATAATCATAACATTCATAACATAGTCTAGTTTAGTATATAATTGTGGAAACCTTTCAAGATACTCACTTTCACCAGATTATCATCAACCTTATTCATTTATACATTCATGTGTTTGTACATATGTGAGAAAGCCTTTCATATAAACAATTTTATGCAACACATGTTCATACCTTGCTAGTCATATACTTTTCATACATAATAAGATGTAAAGGCACATATGAAATTATCTTTTCAATTAACACCATAAAAATATCATATTCATAATTATGCATGGGAGTGTGTGTGTCATAATGGCATAACATCAACATCATTTTCATTAAGGGAACTTCCCTTCAAGAGAGCACAATACATGTACAATATACCCAAGTCATGAAAAATGAACATATAAAGCCTTTAGGGATTCTAGACCACACACCCACACTTTATCATAGGAGACATAATGTCACAACCGGAATCTATACCCCAAATGAGACCGGCGTAGTTGACTTCTAAGAGGTCGCAGACAAGCCTACATACGTCATTCTTACTTCATCTAGGTTAATTTTAGTGGAAAATTTGAACTTTTTATTTTCTTATTTCTTGATAAAAATTTTGAAATTAACATCATAGGCGTTCACAAATCAACCATTTAATATAGAGATAATCAAATGAAAGAAATAGTTCATAATTGCATTAAAAGTATTTTTGCCAAAACGACACTAATACAATGTCTGAAAAAAAGTAGAAAGAAACACTAGTGGAACATACTCCACTAGATAAAGCCTATATCTAAGCTAGATAATTACGGTATACATCCTCGAAATCACGAGGGTCTACCAAGTCCGGATGAAAGCGTCGCGTCCGAATAGCTGTACGTCAACCTGTAAACTCTAGCGTCCACCTATTTATATATCATGGTTTCACGGTATTTTTAATGCTTTTTCCTTAAGTTTAGTGTGTGTCCAAAAGGTTTTTTGTATTGGATTTTATGTAAGTTTCCCTTTATTTGCGGGAAATCTGTCTAAAGATGAACACAAAAGTTTTTAAGCAAGAAATACAGAAAAGTTACCACCTACGGAGCTTGTGATGGTCCATCGTGCCTTTAACGGTCCGTAGGTGGCATCGTAGTGAAGCTGCTGAAGGAAGATGGGGAAGTATGACCAAGTGTGGGGTTACGAAGTGCATGACGGACCGTCGTAGCCATGACAGTGCATCCTGCTGGTTCCTCGTAATGATTAGAGAAGTAGTCCCAGTACCCAAATTCCAATAAGTTTAAGTGTTATGGAACGGAGACCCTCGACAGACCATCGTGCTTGAAATGGTCCGTCATACCTGCCGTCGAGGGTAATGAAGAGAGATCAGAAGATTTTGCAAAGTATGGGACGACGGATTCCATGACGACTCGTCATGACCATGACGGCCTGTCATTAGGTCCGTCGACACAACCGCGTTTTGACAGATTTTCAGCAATTAGAGTCCTTCTTTTATTAGGTTTTTGTTTTTTAGAAATAGTTGTAAAAACCTCGTTTTTGGGGTTAGAATATTAGTTATTAGACACTTTATGTTAGATTCTTTGTTAGTAGATTATTTTTGATATTAGGCTCTGGATTGTTACACTTTTCTCTCGAGTTGATTGTGGGTGATTTTGTTGATTAATCAAGTAAATTTCTGGATTTTATTCTCTCATTAAAGTAAGTGCATGAATTCTTGTATTATATATATGAATATTGTGATTTTGACTATGGGTAGCTAAACTCCATAACTAGGGTTGTGGGAACCATGGGTGAATAATGAGGTAAAATCTAACTAAAATAACAATTCTAGAATAGCGTCTTGCATGTATTCATAATTTTTTCGTTTAGAAGTCTTTTTAACGGATGGCCAACGTTAGAACTCGCCTTAATGCTACTTGCTGGACCAAGGAGGAAGATAATAGGAAAAGAATTATCAACATAGATTTAGTGTATAATATCTAATAGGCTAGTATTGATTGGTACGAGGTAATAACTTAGTCAAATATGGAATACAATGCTTCATATGAGGTAAAGGTAAGGGCTAGTATAGTAGCACACTTAGCCGGACCAAGGATTTAGAAATACATAACTTATCACTTTGCATGCAAGATACTAGGAAACAATTGTTATAGTTAGAATTATCAAATTAGGAACCTGTGGGGAACACTTAAACCCTAGTTACTTTTATCAATTGATTGAACTCCAACATTTGAATCTGTTCGTTGTCTACTATAATTCATTTAGTTATTTTTACTCATTTAGAAATAAAAAACCCCCTTTTATTGTCTTTGTTTTCTAAGGAAATAATTGACTAAATAATAGTAATAATATATTGAAGTTAAGTCTGAACTATTTTCCTCGTGGGAACGATACCAACCTCATTAGTTGGGTTCTTTACTTCACTCGACCACTTTACTTCTTATTTGAGAAGTCAGTTTGAGCGTATGAAACTGTGCCTGCACCTAAAAATATAGAGTTGTATGGGATTAGTACACACTTGTACTAAGTATGGGTATATGCAAGAACACACCAAGGACATGCATGAGTAAGAATAACTCTTTCCTAACAACATGATTATGGAAAGTCAAGTCAGTGGACTTGTAAAATGGGATTAGGAGAGTTAGTGAACTTTCTAAATTTGAATTAGGAAAGTCATGTCATGAGAGTAACATGCATCATCATACTTATCATATTGCACACAACACAAAACATATTACACATAGTACATATCATATTACATATAGCACATAACATCTTTTATATCATTCATTCATATGCCATGAGACCTTGGAATCATGGACTTGACATTAAGATTTTCCAAAATGAGGGCTCAACATATGGGACCTCAACTAGGAAAAATTCATAAGAAAACACAGAGTCTTCTTCCTTCATTCATACGTACTTCAATTCATTCATTCATAAGCTAGTGTAAACACCAGCTATATCTAGGATGTAGTTTAAGACTTTCATCGGGTTTATTGTGCAATGACCAAGAATAACCTAGTATCATTACTTGAGTCTAGATCACCTCTTGATTGTCCTATCCTAACACCTTTGGTATCATTTATTTCATCGTGTACATCATTTGAGGCTGGCCTTATTCATTGATTGGGAACTTTAACTTTAACCGACATAGATCATGTGAGCATCATGAAATCAGTGTCTGCCCCACACCGAAAAGAGTTGGAATCACCGGCCAAAGTGATCCAAAACATGCTAGCGTATATAGGGGATTGAACCCTGCTAAATCCCTATATTGGCAGTATAGGTTCAAAGACTAGGAGATGTAATAAGACCCATACCCGGCATGCCGAACAGTCTCATTTCATGAGAGTTATGTGAACCTCCGCCCTTATAGAAAGAAGGCATCACCGCTCATATCTAGTATATCGATGCTCAGTAAAATGTTTCATTTCATTCAACACATACGTCATGGAAGCTGGCTTCTAGTATGAGGACATCGTAGCTCAATATATTATTTCTGATCTCACCATTAGTATTAAGTGTGTTAATCTCAATACTTTCATTATAGTTTTCATAGAGACTGGTCTCTTCATTTAATTTACAGTCTCATAGGTGAGTATGTTTTGGTAACAATTACTTAAGATCATTTGAGATTGCTCCCATCTTTTACATTAGCCTCATATCATGTTGTCACCACATTAATTAACATTAGCACATTGTCTCTTCATAATTACTCACCCCTTTTTACGTGAATGTTCATTTCATCATATGCCAATGCACTTGGCCATTTAGTGTGTTTCACACTCTTACTTAACCCTTCTAGGGTTTCATCATTTCATTAAAAAACATTCATTTCATTGTATTCCAATGCACTTGGACATTTAGTGTGTTTTACACTCTTACTTAACCCTTCTAGGGTTACGTCATTTCATTATGCACATCTTAGGTTCACTTATTTTTAAACGTATGCTAGACTTATGGGTCTATATATACAAGCCATGAGGCTTCATTCATAGTTCGTTTAAGTGATTCATATCTTCCAAAGATTGTGTGGTACAAGACTTATGCATCTTGTAAGTGTGCCAAGATCTCGATTTCGATATATGTAGGCAACATTATTTTTGAATATTTATTCACGTATGACTTATGTATCAATATAGAATTTGGGCAAAAGATTCCGGTTTCGAATCATTTGAACAACCCTTAGCCATTTTCCTTAATTTCAGTTTTTGTGTCCTTTGGCTTGGGGATCCAAGTTCGATACCCAATGCTACCATAAGCATTATTTTATTTCCTTGCTTCACTTTTAGTCTAGGCAGCTTGCTGAGGGCATTGGATCAATTCCCCAAGACCCCATATAATTTTATTAATTGTTACCCTCTCCTTGCTCTCAAATTCGTTACTGACCAAGGTGTAGTGGGATCCATCCACCACAACCCCCTTTTATTTGTTATTAATTTTCTTATGTAGTTGCTGAGGGGCATGGGATCTATTTCCCACGACCCCATATTTATATTTTTTGTTAAGTTGGGGTCTTTTGTGTCGTGGGATCGAAACCCCACAACAACATTTTATTATTTTCCCCTACTTGCGAATTTCGCCGGACCTCATCCCCAGTTCGAGCCCAGCCTGACACACACCTTTTAATTTATTTGTTAAGGTATGCCTTAGTGAGGTCTTGGGTTTGATCACTGCAGAGCTGACCTATTTATTTTTTTGATGTTCAAAAATTCCTGAAACTATGTACAACCTATTTCCAAGTTCTGTAAGTTTATTCCACGTTTTTATGCATCATTTTACGAGTCATTTTAGCATTCGTTTTAAGTCATTCGTTAGGGTTTTTAAGACAAGTTAGGGGAATGATTTGGTGATTTGTTTTTGCTAGAGTTGATATCATTTCAACCATGTAAATATCACGTCTTAGGAATATCTAATTGCCTATAAAACACAAGTGATTATATGTTATTAGCATGCTAAAACGGAGATTCCAAAGTCATAGTAACAACCTTGAACACATACATTCATGTGTGCATTCATGTGTACATTCATATTTTTGGAAAACGCAAAAATAGAAGCATATAATCATGGACACATAGTCAAAACGAGATCATCACCACACACAGTGTCCCTAAATTCTTCCAGCAAACATACCAACCTAAGATCACTGGGAGCTAGTGACAGGGAATATTAAAAGGGGGCAAAACCCTAGTTTTCAGAGTAGATTTATTTCAGACTTAAGGGTCTCTTGGGAAAAGGACCAAGAGGAATAGAACCCATACCTTTTTGATTTTGAACCTCGACTTGCTGCCAAAAGAAATCCTCCACACACACGTCCAACACAAAAAGTTCAACACCAAACTCGAGGGAGAACCTTCTCTTTGCCTACGTCATTGATTCGTTATTTGTTTATAATTTTCGTTCGTGAGTTCATCAAGTGTGAAGAACTTTGGTTTACATACACTTTTCTTGAAGTTATTTGGCAGATAGAATCATAAAAAAATAGAGATATTGAAAGTGAGAGTTGAGAGATAGACGTGAGAGAGAGTTGGAGTTTTATTAGGTTTAGGAGTCTAGTGTAGGACTTAGTCAAATAAGGTTTTCATTAAATAAAAATCTGTTTTCCCTTTTATTTTAAATCAGCTAATGAATAATAAAAATTAATTAATTACATTAATCTAATAACCTAAATAAAAAAAAACTTTAATTCATTGCTTCCACGTCGGTTCGAACCCGGGTGGAGGAAAACTTCACTTCAAGAGCCCATTTTCGGCCCTCTCTTCCCAAAATGCCCCTCCACCTTACTAATTAAATAATTAATTATATGTTTAGGGTAATTATGATACTACTCTTATCCTGGAAAGAGACAATTTTAATTCTAGACCCTCCAAAACTATGATTTCCCCATTTTTAAGTCCGGTAAAGACTCAATCGAGTAAATCTTCGTATTCGAGAGCCCTACATGGCTGGACCCGACCTTTCCTAGATAAATAACTCCCTAAGTTAGTTGTCATGGCTTTCGTAAGGGTTTTGAGGTCTGGTTCTATGCACATCAATCGGTGTGAACCCTGGTCTAATCGTAGGCATTCTAGTCACATTAAGCATTACTTATCACATCCATTTTAGAGTTGTTACAATGGACGAATGGTTATCTATGGATGAAGGATCACCATACCTTTTAAATTAGAAAGCCCATGAAAAACTGAGAAGAAATCTCCAAGAATTCACCTCCATAGCTTGTTCTTGAGCTTAGTCTTCAATGGAGGTTTTGGTGTTTTTGATTTCTAATTGAGGGCTTGAGGTTTATGATGGGGTAATGGGTGTATAATGAACTAAAATCAGTAAATAACCCCCTCCCCCCCAAAAAAAAAAGTACTCAGAACACCCCCACATTCATTGGACCACTTTAGACAAGCCAAATATCACTTAAATTCTTGGAATTATCGTCAGGGAATAAGTCCGCGTTGCGGAGCTTTTACCACAAGGCTTTGGAAAAAATTTCTTGTACAGTTAAGTGCGCGAACACGGCGCGATGCACTTGTGTTTCACAAAGGCACAAACCCTGCTGCCTTGGGCAACTTGCTTGGCCAAAGTTCGGGATCCTTTCATGGACCCCTAGGGCGATCCTTGGGAGGTCGAACCTGGACGTTTTGACCCTTAACATGATTATTAGGATACTAGGGTCAACTACACTGTCTTTCAAATCCAAAAAACACATGAAAACAAGGAAAACATACAAGGACTCTCTAACACGTCTAAAGACCAACTTTCGAACGTCTTGGATGTTTGACCTCCAAACTTCTTCAGATCAATTATACATACTATAACATAGTTAATTAGTCATTCAAGGAATTAATAAACTCATAAACAACATGTTAGGATCTAATTCAACCTAGATCACTTTGAGGGTGTAACATAATGGGGGTCAGATCCATGGAATTTTAGAGGGTTTAAAGATGAAAAATGGAGAAGAAAAGTCGGAATGCTTGTCT
Organism: Solanum habrochaites; assembly: GCA_027704765.1. Lineage (NCBI taxonomy): Eukaryota > Viridiplantae > Streptophyta > Magnoliopsida > Solanales > Solanaceae > Solanum > Solanum habrochaites. Next base: position 17,398,396 of record JAKWJA010002494.1, read on the forward strand.
GACAAACCCTAGGGAGTCGCACCAACCAGAGACCCTCATGGAAGTCTTTGTCTGTCAGGATCAGGCGCGCCGCGGCACGCAGAGCCCCTCAGGACAGGCTCTATCCGTCAGGCTGTGGCGCTCCATGCCTCTCAAAGCGCCAAGGACGCCTGGAGACCCCGTTGTTTCCCCATCTTTTCGTACTAGTTTCCAAGTGATGTAGCCACATTTCTTAGTTGATTCCAACACTCTAAGTTACATCTAAACATCATGAAATCATCCATATACATGGGATCAGGAATCTTGAATCCATAATTCAATTAAAGGAAATTTAAGTTCAAAGTTAAGGAAGTTAAGAAGTCAAGTCTAGAGCTAAAAAGTAAGTTAATGTAAAGTTCTTAAAGGTTTTCAAGAGTCTTATTTAAACATTTTAACTTTGTTTTAAGATTTAAGTTTTAGGATAAGTAAAGATCATGTTGAAGTTCTTTTCTTCAAAGGTATAAGGAGACAAAGTATTCCCAAAGAGACTTAAAATGTTTTAACATTTAACTAGTAAGAAAACTTTAAATTCCAAGAAGCCTTAAGGCAAGTTTTCAGAAAATAACTATAGCTTTCTAAAAGAAGCAAGCAAGGAAACTGTGGTTCCAAGATAGCTTTGAGCTAAGTATTTGAGCACTAATCTCTACACCAAATAATCAATATGTTTGTTTTATAACATAAGAGCCAACATATTTTTGGGAGTAGTATTAAACACCGATATGGCAGAGAGTTTAGATAACTCACATCCCTTATAAACCATGTAGCCACCATTAGTATAAAAGGTTCATACTTTTTAGATGAACACTTTTCACAGTATACTAGTGTATGCATTAGGCAGTTTAGGTCTTATACTTTTGTTCGGGTGTAAGATTCTCTGGCAGCATGAGGTAGATCACTGTATCATCATTGTAGATCAACATTTAGCGTACCATTGATCCAGTGAGCTGCTCAGAGTTTGTTGGCGAGCCTCCTTCATTCCTGAGGACATCCTTATCATTTAGTTATTTGCTTAAGCATTTTGTTAAAAATGATTTGGGGTCATGTTTGAACATCCATCTTTATTTTAGAGGCTTTATACACAGATGATAGTAGTTTTCTTCGTATTTTCCTTTCACTTGTAAATGACTAAGACATAGGGTTGCATTTTTTTGGCTAATTACTTGTTTTAAGCTATTTACTAGAGTTAAATCTTATGTTTAAGTCTTCTGCTGAGTTAAGTAAGCCAAACCTAGGGTTCACTCAAGACCGACAAAAATCATTAGTTTCTGACCGTGTCCAGGGTGTAGGTTCGGGGCGTTACAATGACCATCTAGATACTAGGGTCACCACCAACCATTTTAGACTCCAAACGATACTTCAAAACAACGCAAACATACCAGAACACACTAGCACACCAAAGACTAGTTTCAAGACGTCTTGGTCGTCCTTTGACGTTAACCTTGAAACTCATTAAGCCAGCTATTAAATGTTGTTTCCCATCTTATTAACAAGTTATTAATTCATAGAACTCATGTGAGGCTCTAGTTCATCCTATTTCATTTTGAGGATCCTTACATGTTTCGTCTGAATTTTTCTTCAATCTTTGAATAGTATATCAAGTACGAATGGAGGTTAGTGGACTAAAGGGAAATTAACATGGTATCCTATTTTTGAAATTGGTTTTTACAGAAAATTCAAAAATTTGGAGATTGTTGATGACTAATGTAGTACTCATCTTGAGCATGTGAATCGAAGTTTGAGAGAAATTGCAGTACTGACTCATCATGACAATGTAGCAAGCTTCAATGGCTATCAATAGTGTTTGAATTTGGGGAAGATGGCTCTTTTTTTAAAAGAAAGAATTCAATTTACAATGCCACATCACAGTTTTATATTGGTTTTGAGATTTTTTAAAGATATTCACGCGCCTTATACATGTGAAAAACAACATGTAGAACCGGTCCAAAATGATATATTTAGTTTGGTCGAAAATAGTTTAGTGGGATAATTAGACTTGCATAAACTTATATGTCTATTTAAAACTAGGTCTAAGTTTAATGAGTATTTTTGTTGACATAAAATTTTGGTATAATATTTCAAAAGTTAATACTTTTAACTTTTTTTTTAAATAGTTGAAAATACATGTGTTGCTATTTTGAGATAAGTTTTTGATAATTATTCTTATTCTCAAAATATTAGAACTTTTATCGATACATTATGTTTATATATTTTTTCACAGTTAATTGAATACGTTCAAATATTTGTTTATAAAATTATTATTTCTATTTAATTTCATTTTTGACATGTCATTGGTTATGTTCGTTATATTTTTTCGTATTCATTTTATCTATTACACTCTTAATTATTTTTATATTTTGCACAATTTGAAAATTCATTTTGATATGGATAAGATTTTATACACAGATATTTTATTAACTGATGATTTTGGCCCACCATTTTAAGGTATTGGTGTTGTACAATTGATGGTTTTCAATTCCCTATTTAAAGAATAACTTAATCATTATACTAAGAAGTGATGGATAAGATTTTAGGGGTAATTTTCAAATATTTTTCAATTGTTCATTATTCTTTTTTCAGTGACAAGCTCACTGAAGCTCCGCAGAAATCCAGCGAGTCCACCACCAAAACCCCACTTTGTTTTCTCTCTTTTTTTTTTCATAAAACAAACACTTCAAACTCCCCGAACCCCTTTCGCTTCTTTCCCTTTTTCCAGCGAGCATTTATATTAACAACAAACCTGTCTTCCTTATTTTTCCTTTACTTTTTGGTGACTACCGCAAGACCTTTCTTCTCCATTTCCGGCCAGCTCAAAGATGGAACAACATTAAACAAACCACCACCGTTTGAACCATTCAAAGAGTCGTGAAACCCATCAGCGAATAGTCAGAAAATGAGGCCCCAAAACCACACGTTAATCGACCACTACCCTCAATCCACAACTCTGACAATTGGAGCTCGCTGCTTCCCTTACTCTCTCCCATTTCACGATTTTTCCTCCATTTTTGCATGTATCCATCGAGTGTCATGTTCCATAGCCAACTGAACTTATTTCTCTCTCCTCCACCAGACCCAAACATGTCACGACCCGGATTCTGGAATACGAATCGCAACCGGCTTCGTTGACCTGTCACAGGTCGTAGACAAGCCTACTTACGTCGTCATTACATTCGAAGATTAATTTTAGTGGAAATTAGAAACATTTAGTTTTGTTTGATGTGTACATAGACTTCATAATTATAGCATACATACGCGAACAAAGAAGTTCGTTACTAATGTGTATTAACCATCTAATAAAGGATTATCAAAATCTTGAAATAGATAGTCTTATAGAGTAAGTAACAATTGCCAAAATGGCACCGTTACATAAGTCTGAACAAAATAGGAAATAAATACTAGTGGAACATACTCCACTAGCCTAAACCTATTACTAAGCTCGAAATATAATGGAAGGCATACTCAAATGCATGAGGACATACCAAGTCCGGATGAAAAGCTCTGATGTCCAAACAGCTGCAATAAATGTCTTCACAACCCTCTTGAACCTGCACCTAAAATAGTATAATGTATTGGATTAGTCCACACTTTTACTATGTATAGGTGTATGCAAGTACACACCAAGGACATTCATGATTAAGAAGAGATCTCTCCTAACGATATGAGTTATGGAAAGCCAAGTCAGTTGGACATGCCAAAATAAGATTAGGAAAGTCATGCTATGAGAGTAACATGCATCATCATTCTTTTGATATTGCACCCAACACATAACATATTTCATACAGCACATACATATAGCACATATCATACATTTATATACTATGAGACCTTGGAATCACTAATTTAACATTAGGACTTCCCAAATGAGGGTTCAACATATGGGACCTCAACTCGGGAGCCTTCTTTAGCAAAAAAGAGTCTGCTTCTTTCATTTATACATATGTCACATTATTCATTTATTTCATTCGTAGGCTGATGTAAACACCAACTCTACCTAGGATGAAGTTTAAGATACTCATCGGGATCATGAAGTGCAATGACAAAGACTTACATAATGTTATTACCTGAATCTGGTTTCAACTCCTAATTATCATGCACAAACACCTTCGGTATCGTTCATTTCATTATATTTCATACTTTGAGAAATTTCAACTTTAACCGACATAGATCATTTTATCATCATGAAATACGGTGTATTTCCCACACCAAAAATAGTTGGAGTCACTAGCCAAGGTGAAACCAAAACATCCCTAGCTCGCTTAGGTGGTAAATCATTGTCTAGTTCTCTATGTTGGCAGCATAGTTCAAAGACTAGGAGATTTAGGGGGACCCATACCCACCTTGGTGGACAATCTCATCTCATGAGAGTTACGAGAACCTCTGCCCTTCCCAAAAGAAGGGATCACCACTCATAGCTAGCCTATCTGTAATTCGTTTAAAGTTCCTATTTACATTCAACTCTTACATCATCGAACTTTGCTTCTAGCATGAGGTAGTCATAGCTCATTAGATGATTTATCATCTCTTCTTTACGTATTAAGTGTGAATTTCCCTTACACTTACATATAGAGTGTGATTGAGACTTGTAATTTAATGTTCAACGCTCTCTTAGGTGAGTACTTTTGGTGATCTTATATTGGCGTAGGTACAACTTGTTTCACTTGTACTAGCCTCTTATTGTGATGCCACCCTATTCATTCTTAACATCTTTTCTTTTTATCTTTACTCACATTCCATTATTTGTTCACCAGATAACATATACATGGTTTTTTTTAAATTTACATGGAGGGACATTGATTTTAGGCGTAGATACAACTTGTCTCACTTATTCTATCCTATCCTCATGTAGCCAATCTTTCTTTGCTTATTCATCATTTAACATAAATATACTCTCTTAGAAATTTCATTTAGTGACATCAATATTTAGGCGTAGATGCAGCTTGTCTCACTTGCACTAGCGTATAGTCATGTAGTCACTCTTTCTTTGCATAATTAACCGTGAATTCATTCTTAACACTTTATTTTGGAGTATTCTTCGTATTTGAATATACATCATTCTACACTCCCATAGGTGAGTACATTTGGTAACATTTCCCAAGGCTTGGTTGAGACTTGCCTCATCATTCATCTTAGCCTCTTATGATGTTGTCACTATTTTCACTAGCTTTAGCATATTAGCTCATCATAATTACTCACCCATTACGTGAATGATCATTTCGTCATATGCCAATGCACTTGCCTTTAGTGTGTCTCACACTCTTACTTAACCCCCAGAGTCACATCAATTCATCACATACATTTTAGGTTCACATACTTTTAAATGTACGCTGGACTTATGAATCCATACGTACAAGCCATGAGGCTTCATTCATAATTCGTCTAAGTGACTCATACTTACTCAAAATTTTATGGTACAAGAGTTATGCATCTTGTAAGTATGCCAATGTCTCGAGTTCGATTCCTATGGGAAGCATTCATTAAATATTTATTCAAGTAAGACTTATGTATCAATACGGAATCGGGCAAGGGAACACGGTTTCGAATTCCTTGAGCAACACTTAGTCTCATATTAAATTTTTGATTTATATTTTTCAGCTTGGAGACTTAAGGTCGAATTGCAACAACTACACTTCTTTTCCTTTCTTTTTCTTTCCTCTCTTTTTCGATGGAGATCAAGCGGATGTGCAATCGATCCCCCAACACCTCATTTTATTTTTCTTTAATTTTTCTCCGAACTTCCTCACCTATTCGAGAGGTAGTGGTTCGATTCCCACACCCCTCATTTTTTGTAAAATGTTTCTCCTATCTCCCTCACCTATCCAAGAAATTGTGGGTTCGATCCCCACACACCTCATTTTTTTTTTAATTATTTTCCTATTTAATTCCTTAACTTTAACCTTAATCCATTTCGAATCCTCCTTACTCATTTTTTTACTATTGAATTTTTAATAGCTTGCATATGGGGAGGTCTTGGGTTCAATCCCTAATGACCTCACATATTAATTTAAAAAAAAAATAATTTTAGCATCTCACTTGTTGCTTAGGCGAGACCAAATTTCAAGATGGAATTTGGTCACATTTTTAGTTCATTTTTTAAATCATTTGTACGTTAGATTCTTTGGTAATTCGTTGGATATTTCATACATTACTATTTTCATCTTTTCCAAGAAATATTATACAAAAAAATACAAGGCTTTAACATGCCATTATCATGCTCCAAAACATGCCCAAGAACACAACTACACACACATTGCACGCATTTTCATCATCACATAAATTTGAACATACATACATGAATATAATCATCATGAAAACAGATTATATACCTAATTTATCGAAGCAAACATACCCAACCTGCAACAATTGATTGGAGCTAGTGACTGGGACATGCAAAGGGGAACATTCCTAGTATTTGGATTAGAATTAGACTGAATCTTACGGGTCTCTTGGGAAAGGGACCAAGAGGAAGAAAACCCATAACTTTTTTTTGTCGTTTAACACATTTCAAATCTTATCTCAAGTGCTACCAACTCCCACGAAAAACAAACGCTTCTCCAACAAAACTCACGAGCAAACCGTTTAAAAAATGCTTTCGCTTTTCGTTTTGGTGTGCAAGTTCTTCAAGTGATGAACTTTGATTTTTTGTTCCTTTTTGCTGATGATGGACGTGGGAACGAGAGTGAGAGATGTGAGAATGAGAGTGGAGAGAGATGAGAGTAAGTTTAGGATTTTTTTGTTGAAGAATTAGTCAAACTAGGACTCCTTGTTATTTATTTATTTATTTTTTTATTAATTTTTTATTATCAAAACCTTCCACGCCCCACATTGGATTTACAAAAAAATATGATTTTCCCTTACTTAAATCAGAAAGTTAAATACCAATTAATTAAACTTAATCATTCAATACCAATTAATTCAATTTAATGATTGCTTTCACCAAGGATCGAACTCGGGTGAAGCCTAACTAGCGAAAAGGAGTTAATTTGGGTCAATCCTACCCGAATTTTCCACTCCTTATATTAATTAATTAATTAATTAATTAATTAAATATTTAGGGTAATTACAATACTACCCTTATCCTGGAAAATACCATTTTATCTTATACCCTCCAAACTTAAGATTACCCCTTTCAAGTCCTGTTAAGACTCATCTGGGTGAATCTTAATATTCGTGTGCCCTACATGGATGGACCCAACTTTACCTTGCTAAACTAACTCACTAAGTTGGTTGGATTGGCTGATGCATAGGTTAAGAGGTCTGGTTCCACGCGCATGATTCTGTGTGAACCCGGTCTAATCTAGGCATTCTAGGTACGATAAGCATTACTTAGCATAGTCAATTTCGGGTTGTTATATTACCCCCCTTTGGAACATTCATCCCCGAATGACACTACTCTTTACAAAAAACAAGTCACTCATCCATAGAATATATGCATACATAAACAATTCAATTATTTTCATTAGTGAATATCTGATTCACATATTAGCTTGATGGTGCACATCTTTGAAACCTACTAGCAGTTTCACATTAATAGACTGAGGAAACTCTTTCCTAACCTAGTCTCATCAAAGTATACAACATAAATAAACACATAAGTCACATAAATAATAAACCAACATGATGACTTAAACACATTAGCCTCATACTAGTGCATAAAACCATATATAGTCAAACACATGAAAGACTACTTAAGGATACACACTCAAGACATCACCAGCAGTGCCTTCCCCTGCACCCATAAACTTGAGTGAAAAGAATTATTGCCGCCTTGGAGTCTTTTCACTTGGACTATTAGGCTGATCTTTCTCTTTCCCTTTTTGTTGACCTCTTCTATTCGGACAATCCTTCATTATATGACCCGGTATGCCACAACTGTAATAAGCGTTAGAACCACACTCTCGTCCATGTAGTTTCCCACACTTTATACAAGGTGGCCTATCTTGAGGTGCATCTAGTTCATTGTTTCTCTTAACTCTGGGCTAGTAATACCTATCATAGCAACCCTTGGATAAACTTGACTCCTCTTGGTGGGAGAGTCCCTTCTTAAACTCGGGTTGTACTTGATTTCAGTACAACTCTTCGTTGAAAAATTCTCCTCAGCTTAACTTGACCTGTTCCTTGCCCTAGTGTGCCTCCTCATTGTGTTCATTTTCTAAAAGATTAGAATTGATGTTAGATACGCTCATAATACCAAGTAATCAGACATTAGAGAAGGCTTGATAAAATCAGAAGAAGGGAATTTTCCTAAGCATTATGCAGTCTCTAATTCATGATAGTGGTGCACTTCACTACCATAACTTAGAAATTACTTAACGTGGTTAATATGAGCTTGATGTCTTGGATATTTAACCTAATGATATGATACAAAGTTTGTCACAACCCGGATTCTTGAATCCGAATCGCAAGTGGTGTCGTTGACCTTTTAAAGGTCGCAGACAAGCCTACTTACATCGTCATTACAGTCGTTTAATTAATTTTTACGAAAAATTTGAAACTTCTAGTTTTGTTTGAAGTGTACATAGACTTCATAGTTATAGCAAGCATACACATATAAAGAAGTTAATTACTCATGTGTATCAACCATTTGATAAAGGATTATTCAATCTTGAAATAAATAGTCTTATAGCATAAGTGACAATTTCCAAAATGGCACCATTACATAAGTCTGAATAATATAGGAAAGAAATATTAGTGGAACATACTCCACTAGCCTAAACCTATTACTAAGCTCGAAATATAACGACAGGAATCCTCGAATGCATGAGGACCTACCAAGTCCGGATGAAAAGCTCTGATGTCTGAATAGCTGCAATGAATGTCTTCAACACCCTTCTAAACCTGCACCTAAAATAGTATAATGTATGGGATTAGTACAAACTTGTACTAAGTATGGGTGTATGCAAGTACACAAAAAGTACATGCATGTTTAAGAAGAGTTCTCTCCTAATGATATGAGTTATGAAAAGCCAAGTCGTTGGACTTACTAAAGCAGATTAAGAAAGTCATGCTATGAGAGTAACATGCTTCATCATTCTTTTCATATTGCACCCAACACATAAAATATTTCATATAGAACATACATATATCACATATCATTCGTTTATATACCATGAGACCTTGGAATCATGGATTTAACATTAGGACTTCCCAGATGAGGTCTCAATATATGGGACCTCAACTTGGGAGCCTTCTTCAGCAAACACAGAGTCGACTTCTTTCATTCATATTTACGTCACATTATTCATTTTATTCATTCGTAGGCTTATGTAAACAACAACTATACCCATGATGAAGTTTAAGAATCTCATAGGGATCATGAAGAGTAGTAAAAAAGAATTACCTAAATCTTGTTTCACCTCCTGGTTGTCTTGCACATACACCTTTGGTATCGTTCATTTCATTATCCTTCATACTTTGAGGAACTTCACCTTTAACAGAAATAGATCATGTGAGTATCAAGAAATCCGGTGTCATCTCCACACCGAAAAGAGGTAGAGTCACTGGCCAAGGTGAAACCAAAACATCCCTAGCTTGCTTAGGTGGAAAACCACTAGCTAGTTTCGTATGTTGGAAGCATAGTTTAAAGACTAGGAGACTTTGGGGAGACCCATACCCACCTTGGTGGACAGTCTCATCTCATGAGAATCATGTGAACCTCCGTCCTTCTCAAAAGAAGGCATCACTACTCATATCTAGCCTATCAGTGCTCCGTTTAAAGTTCCTATTTACATTCAACTCATACATCATTGAAGCTTGCTTCTAGCATGAGGTAGTAATAGCTCATTAGATGATTTATCATCTCTTTATTATGTATTAAGTGTGAATTTTCCTTACACTTACATATAGAGTGTGACTGAGACTTGTCTCTTAATGTTCAACATTCTCTTAGATGAGTACTTTTGGTGACCTTATATTGGCGTAGGTACAACTTGTCTCACTTATAATAGCCTCTTATTATGATGCCACCCTGTTCTTTCTTAATATCCTTTCATTTCATCTTTACTCACCTTCCATTATTTGTTCATCGGATAACATATACATGCTCTTTTTAAATTTACATGGAGGGACATTGATTTTAGGCGTAGATACAACTTGTCTCACTTGTACTAGCCTATCCTCAAGTAGCCATTATTTCTTATCTTATTCATAGTTTAGCATAAATATACTCTCTTAGAAATTTCATTTAGTGAAATGGATTTTTAAGCGTAGATGCAACTTTTCTCACTTGAAACAGCCTATAGTCATGTTGTCACCCTTTCTTTGCTTATTAATTAAAAATTCATTCTTAACACTTTATTTTGGAGTACTCTTGAGATTTGACTCTACAACATTCTATACTCCCATAGGTGAGTACATTTGGTAACATTTTCCTAGGCTTGGTTGAGACTTTCCTCACCATTCATCGTAGCCTCTTATCATGTTGTCACTATTTTCATTACCTTTAGCATATTAACTCTTCATAATTACTCACCCATTACATGAATGTTCATTTTGTGATATGCCAATGCACTTGGACTTTTAGTGTGTCTCACACTCTTACTTAACCCCCTTGGAGTCACATCGATTCATCACATACATCTTAGGTTCACTTACTTTTAAACGTACAATGGGCTTATGAATCCATACACACAATCCATGAGGCTTCATTTATAATTCGTTAAGTGACTCATACTTACCCAAGGTTATGTCGTACAAGACTTATACATCTTGTAAGTATTCCAAGGTCTCGAGTTTTATTCCTATGGGTAACATTCATTAATTATTTGTTGACGTAAGACTTATGTATCAATACGGAATTGGACAAGCGAATCCGGTTTCGAATCCTTTGAGAAACACTTAGTCTCATATTAAATTTTTGATTTCTAGTTTTCAGCTTGGAGACTTGAGGTCGAATCCCAACACCTACGCTTCTTTTTCCTTTCTTTTTCTTTCCTTTCTTTTTAATTGGAGACCAAGAGGATGTGGGATCGATCCCCCACAACCTCATTTTATTTTTCTTTAATTTTTCTCCTAAATTCCTCACCTATCCGAGAGGTTGTGGGCCGATTCCCACACCCCTCATTTTATTTTTCTTTTTTGTTTTATCCTATCTCCCTCACCTATCCAAGAGATTGTGGGTTCGATCCTTACACACTTCATTTTTTTTAGTTCTTTTCCTCTTTCGTTCCTTCACTTGAGCCTTACCCATTTGAATCCCCCTTACTTTATTTTTTTATTATTGAATTCTCAATAGCTTGCATATGGTGAGGTATTGGGTTCAATCCCTAATGACCTCACATCTTAATAAGTTATTTTTTAAAAAATTTTAGCATCTCAATTGTTGCTTAGCCGAGACCAAATTTCTAGATTTTCGAGAATTTGGTCACATTTTTTATCCCTTTTTTTCATCATTTGTACGTTAGATTCTGAGGTAATTCGCTGGATTTTTCATACATTATTATGTGCATCTTTTACACGAAATCTTATACAAGGAAACACATGGCTTTAACATGCCATTGTCATGCTCCAAATCATGCCCAAGAACAAGGTTACAGACACATTGCACACATTTTTATCATCACATAAATCCGAACATACATACATGAACATAATCATAACGAAAACACATTATATCCCTAATTTCTTCCAGGAAACATACCCAACCTACAACAATTGATGGGAGCTAGTAACAGGGACGGAACAGGGAACATTCCTAGTATTCAGATTAGAATTTGACTTAATCTTAGGAATCTCTTGAAAAGGGACCAAGAGGAAGAAAACCTATAATTTTTTTGTCGTTTAAAACCATTCAAAATATGATCTCAAGTCGTTCCAACTCCCACAAAAAACAAAATATTCTCCAACAAAACTCACGCGCAAATCTTTTGAAAAATGCTTTCGCTTTTCGTTTTTAGTTTAGTTTTTCTTTTGAGTTTTTCTGTGCAAGTTCTTCAAGTGATGAACTTTGATTTTTTGTTCCTTTTTGATGATGATGGACGTGAGAATGAGAGTGGAGAGAGATGATCATAAGTTTAGGAGTTTTTGTTGAAGACTTAGTCAAACTAGGACTCCTTGTTATTTATTTATTTTATTATTAATTTTTTATTAAAAATATGATTTTCCCTTACTTATATCATGAAGCTAAATACCAATTAATTCAACTTAATCATTCAATACCAATTAATTCAATTTAATCATTGCTTCCACCAAGGATCGAACCCAGGTGAAGCCAAACTCGCGAAAATGAGTCAGTTCGGGTAAACCCTACCCGAATTGTCCACTACTTATTAATTAATTAAATATTTAGGGTAATTAAAATACTATCCTATGCCTGGAAAAGATCATTTTACCCTTAGAGCCTAAAAAACATAAGATTACCCCTTTTAAGTTCAGTTAAGACTTATCCGATTTAATCTTTATATTCGGGTGCCCTACAAGGCTGGACCCAACCTTGCCTATCTCAACTAACACACTAAGTTGGTTGGCTTGGTTGATGCATAGGTTCAGAGGACCGGTTCAACGCGCATCAATCCGTGTAAACCCGGTCTAATCTAGGCATTCTAGGTACGTTAAGCATTACTTAGCATAGTCTATTTCAAATTGTTACATCATCCCCCCATTAGGAACATTCTTCCCTGAATGACTATACTCTTTACTAACAACACGTTAGTCATCCATATAACATATACATACATAAGCAATTCTATTCTTTTCATTGGTGAATATCTAATTCACATATTAGCATGATGGTACACATCTTGAAACATACTAGCAATTTCACATTAATAGACTGAGGAAAATCTTTCCTAAACTAGTCTCATCAAAGTATAAAACATAAATAAACACATAACTAACACAAATCAGCAACCAACATGGTGACTCAAACACATTAACCTTATACTAGTGCATAAAACCATACACAATCAAACACATGAAAGACTACTTAAGTCTACACACTCGAGACATCACCACAAGGGCCTTACCCTGCACCCTAGACTTGAGTGCAAAGAATTGTTGCCTCCTTGGAGCTTCTTCACTTGGACTATTAGGCTGAACTTTCTCCTTCCCTTTTTCTTGACCTATCCTATTTGTACAATCCTTCATTATGTCAACTGGTTTTCCACAACTGTAACAAGCGTTAGAGCCTAGCATACACTCTTATCCATGCAGTTTTCCACACTTCCTACAAGGTGGCCTCTTCTTAGGTGTATCTACTTCATTGCTTCCCTTAACTATGGGCTCGGAATCCCTATCGTAGCGACCCCTGGGTATACTTGACTCCCCTTGGTGGGAGAGTACCTTCTTAAACCTAGGCTTATCCTTGATTTCAGTACTACTCTTCCTTAAAAAATTCTCCTCAGCTTACCTTGACCAGTTCCCTGCCCTAGTGTGCCTCCTCCATGTGTTCATTTTCTGAAAGATAAGAATTGATGTTAGATAAACTCATAACACCAAGTAATTAGGCATTAGAGAAGGCACAATAAGATCAGAAGAAGGGAATTTTCCTACACTTCACCACCATAACTTAGAAACTACATAACGTGGTTGATATGAGCTTGATGTCTTGGATATTTAACGTAATTCTCTGATACCAAGTTTTTCACGACCTGGATTCTGGAATAAAAATTGCAACCAACGTCGTTGACCTCTCAGAGGTCGCAGACAAGCCTACTTACGTTGTCATGACATTCCTTCGATTAATTTTAGTGGAAAATTTAAAACTTCTAGTTTTGTTTGAAGTGTACATAGACTTCATAGCTATAGAATGCATACGCGTATAAAGAAGTTCAATACTCATGCGTATCAACAATATAATAAAGGATTATTCAATCTTGAAACAAATAGTCTTATAGCATAAGTAACAATTGCCAAAATGGCACCATTACATAAGTCTAAACAAAATAGGAAAGAAATACTAATGGACATACTCCACTATCCTAAACCTATTACTAAGCTCAAAACATAACGACATTTATCCTCCAAAACATGAGGACCTCTCATGTGTGCATAATAAAGATCTTATGTCCGAACAACTGCAATGAATGTCTTCAACACCCTCCTTAACCTGCACCTAAAATAAAATAATGTATGGGATTAGTACACACTTGTACTAAGTATGGGTGTATGCAAGTACACACCAAGGACATGCATGATTAAGAAGATCTCACTCCTAACGATATGAGTTATGGAAAACCAAGTCAGTTGGACTTGCCAAATCAGATTAGTAAAGTCAATGCTATGAGAGAAACATGCATCATCATTCTTTTCATATTGCACACAGCACACAACTTATTTCATTTAGCACACATATATCATATATCATTCGTTTATATACCGTGAGACCTTGGAATCAGGAGTTTAACATTAGGACTTCCCAAATTAGGGCTCAGCATATGGGACTTCAACTTGGGAGCCTTCTTTAGCAAACACAGAGTCTACTTATTTCATTCATACATTCATCACATTATTCATTTAATTCATTCATAGACTGATGTAAACACCAGCTATGCCTAGGATGAAGTTTAAGACTCTCATCGGGATCATGAGGTGCAATGACAAAGAATGACCTAATGTCATTACATGAATCTGGTTTCACCTGCTAATTATCTTGCACATACACCTTCGGTATCATTTATTTCATTATCTTTCATACTTTGAGGAACTTCAACTTTAACCTACATAGATCATGTGAGCATCTTGAAGTCCGGTGTCTTCCCCAAACCGAAAAGAGGTGGAGTCATTGGCCAAGGTGAAACCAAAACATCCCTAGCCCGCTTAGGTGGAAAACTACTTGCTAGTTCCCTATGTTGGAAACATAGTTCAAAGACTAGGAGATTTAAGGTGACCCATGCCTATGGACAGTCTCATCTCATGATAATTAGGTGAAACTCCTCCTTTCCCGAAAGAAGGCATCACCACTCATATCTAGCCTATTGGTGCTCCGTTTAAAGTTCCTATTTACATTCAGCTCATACATCATCGAAAATTTCTTCTAGAATGAGGTATTCATAGCTCATTAGATGATTTATCATCTCTTCTTTACGTATTAAGTGTGAATTGATGTTACACTTACATATAGAGTGTGATTGGGACTTGTCTCTTAATGTTCAATACTCTCTGAGGTGAGTACTTTTGGTGACCTTATATTGGCGTGGTACAACTGTCTCACTTATACTAGCCTCTTATTGTGATGCCATCCTGTTGTTTCTTAACATCTTTTCGTTTCATCCTTACTAACCTTTCATTTTTTGTTCATATGATGACATATACATGCTCTTTTAAAATTTACATGTAGGGACATTGATTTTAGGCGTAGATACAACTTGTCTCACTTGTACTATCCTATCATCATGTAGTCACTCTGTCTTTTCTTATTCATTGTTTATCATAAATATACTCTCTTAGAAATTTCATTTAGTGAAATAGATTTTTAGGCGTAGATGCAGCTTGTCTCACTTGCACTAGCCTATAGTCATGTAGTCACTCTTTCTTTGCTTATTTACTATGAATTCATTCTTAACACTTTCTTTTGGAGTATGCTTGAGATTTGACTCTACAACATTCTACACTCCCATAGGTGAGTACATTTGGTAACATTTTCCTAGGCTTGGTTGAGACATGCCTCACCTTTCATCTTAGCCTCTTATCATGTTGTCACTATTTTCATTAGCTTTAGCCTATTAGCTCTGCATAATTACTCACCCATTACGTGAATGTTAATTTCGTCATATGCCAATGCACATGGACTTTTAGCGTGTCTCAAACTCTTACTTAACCACCTGAAATCACATCAATTCATCACATACATCTTAGGTTCATTTACTTTTAAACGTACGCTGGGCTTATGAATCCATACATACAAGCCATGAGGCTTCATTCATAATTCTTCTAAATGACTCATACTTACCCAAGGTTCTTTCGTACACGACTTATGCATCTTGTAAGTATCCCAAGGTCTCAAGTTCGATTCCTATGGGCAACATTCATTAAATATTTATTCACATAAGACTTATGTATCAATATGGAATTGGGCAAGGTAACCCGGTTTCGAATATTTTGAGCAACACTTAGTCTCATATTAAATTTTTGATTTATATTTTTCAGCTTGGAGACTTGAGGTCGAATCCCAACAGCTACACTTCTTTTTCATTTCTTTTTCTTTCCTCTCTTTTTCGATGGAGACCAAGAGGATGTGGGATTGATCCCCAACAACCTCATTTTATTTTTCTTTAATTTTTCTCCTAACTTCCTCACCTATCCGAGAGGTTGTGGGTTCGATTCCCACACACCTCATTTTATTTTTCTTTCATTTTTCTCCTATCTCTGTCACCTATCAAAGAGGTTGTGGGTTCGACCCCCACACACCTCATTTCTTTTTAATTCTTTTCCTCTTTCATTCCTTCACTTGAGCCTTACCCCATTTTCAATCCCCCTTACCTCATTTTTTGATAATTGATTTTTTAATAGCTTGAATATGGTGATGTCTTGCGTTCAATCCCTGATCACCTCAGATCTCAATTTTCTTTTTAAAATTTCAGCATCTCACTTGTTGCTTATTCGAGACCAAATTTGTACATTTTTTTGTAATTAGGTCACGTTTTTAGTCTAGTTTTTTTCATCATTTTTATGTTAGATTCATAAGTGATTCGCTGGATATTTCATACATTATTATGTGCATCTTTTCCAAAAAATCTTATACAAAAAAATTCAAGCTTTAACATGCCATTGTCATGCTCCAAAACATGACCAATAACACGGCTACACACACATCTAGCACATTTTCATCATCACATAAATCCGAACATAAATACATGAACATAATCATCACAGAAACACATTATATCCCTAATTTCTACCAGCAAACATACCCAACCTACAACAATCGATGGGAGCTAGTGGCAGGGACATGCAAAGGGGAACATTCATAGTTTTTGGATTAGAATTCGACTGAATCTTAGGGGTATCTTTGGAAAGGGACCAAGAGGAAGAAAACCCATACCTTTTTTTTGTCGTTTAACACCTTTCAAATTTGATCTCAAGTGCTGCCAACTCCAACTAAAAACAAATGTTTCTCCAACAAATTTCACCGCAAACTGTTAAAAAGTTCTTTCGTTTTTCGTTTTTAGTTTAGTTTTTCTTTCTGAGTTTTTGTGTTCAAGTTATTCAAGTGATGAACTTTGATTTTTTGTTTCTTTTTTTTTATGATGGACGTAAGAAGGAGAGTGAGAGAGGTAAGAATGAGAGTGGAGAGAGATGAAGTAAGTTTAGGAGTTTTTGTTGGAGACTTAGTCAAACTAGGATTCCTTGTTATTTATTTATTATATTATTAATTTTTTATTAAAAATATGATTTTAACTTACTTAAATCAGAAAGTTAAACAACAATTAATTCAACTTAATTATTAAATACCAATTAATTCAATTTAATCATTGCTTCCACCAAGGATCGAACGTGGGTGAAGCCTAACTCTCGAAAATGAGTCAATTCGGGTCAACCCTACAAAAATTATCCACTCCTTATATTAATTTATTAATTAATTAAATATTTAGGGTAATTACAATATTACCCTTAGCCTGGAAAAGACCATTTTACACTTATACCTCCAAACTTAAGATTACCCCTTTCAAGTCCTGTTAAGACTCATCTGGGTGAATCTTAATATTCGTGTGCCCTACATGGCTGGACCCAACTTTACCTAGCTAAACTAACTCACTAAGTTTGTTGGATTGGCTGATGCAAAGGTTAAGAGGTCTGGTTCCACGCACATGAATCTTTGTGAACCCGGTCTAATCTAGGCATTATAGGTACGATAATTATTACTTAGCACAGTCAATTTTGGGTTGTTACAAAACCAACACACACTTCAACAAACAAAACCCCCTAACTCTTTCCCTTTCATGATTCATTTTTGACTGTTTTTGCATTCACGTGTATCAGCGAACTCGAAGCTCCAACTTCGGCCTCGACATGGCGCCATCGCTGGTATACCACAACAAGTTAAACATATGCAGTTTTTGTTGTAAAATTTGCAACATATAACGAAACTGTTGCGACATATAATTATAACAAATGACTCTTTTGGGACTTAATTCAATTAAATTGTCACGTAATTCGATATGTAACACCAATATATAGTCCTACAACATGTCTAAGAAACAAATTATGGTCATTAACAACACTTTCCATTGGATTATAGAAATTATATTTATCAAGACACACATCTCACTAGTTGATCATACACTGTCCTAGTAAATCTATCTTATAGTTTTATAACACACTTCTAAATCGTTGTTCCAAATATTATACATTATTATTATTGATTATTTATGTTATAAATCACTTAAATTTGGTTCAAATTTCCATTTTTCCTTTCCTAAATCGATCGAATCGTCTATTAATGTCTTCTTGATTTTATATTTATAGCAACATATGCAATTTCAGTTATTAAATTTGCAACATATAACAAAACTATTGCAAAATATAGTTATAACAAATGACTCTTTTGGGACTAAATTTAAATAAATTGTCACGTAATTCGATATGTAACACCAATATATAGTCCTACAACATGTCTAAGTAACAAATTGTGATCGTTAACAACACTCTTCATTGGATTATAGCAATTATATTTATAAAGACAATCATCTCACAAGTTGTAACGACCTGTTTAGTCGTTTTGAGCAACATATTTTATTCTGGAAAAACTGGCAGATGTGACGGAGGCCACGACGGACCGTCAAGGGCACGACGGACCGTCGTGGAGGGTGTCGTTTCAAAACACTTAGAAAATCTGAAATTGGGTACTGAAAATCGACTCTCTGAACGTCATGACGGAATGGCAGGACGGATCGTTGCAGGCTCGACGGCCCGTCACAGGCCATCCACTTAAAAACAAGTCTCTGGACCTTGTGACGGACAGCAGGACGGACCGTCGCAGGCGCGACGGCCCGTCACGGGCTACGCAATCCCAGTTCGGGTCGGATTTCTTTACACGTTTTAAGGGACGTTTTTGACTATTCCTGCTTTAATTATAAAGTTATAGGGTTAATGTTAATAAGTCTAATTATTTGGGGGTTAAAAGAGGTAACCTTAAGTTAATTAGTGGGTTATTATTGCCATCTTTTATTCTTAATTATATATTAATTAGGGTAAAAGAAAGAGGGTTTGAATAAAGAAAAATAGAAAGAACAGCAAGAGAGAGAGAGAATCGATCAAGAGAGAGAGACGAAGAGGATAGCAAGGATTTTGAGAAGATAGCTTGTTGATTCAATTCTTCGGTGGAGGTAGGTTATGGTTTATGTTACGATATTCGTAGTGAACTCTTAATAGTGAATATTATGTGTTGATAATATTGTAAACCCTGCTATGTGCTTAAGTTGTATGCTTGCATGATTATGATTATAAAATTGTGATGAATTAACAAAGCATGATGAAGTTATTGAATCCCAAATCTTGAAAGAACCCTAATTCACTTGATATATTATATAATGAGAATGATGATGCCTTAGTATGAAAGAAGGCTTGATAAATTATATAATGAGAATGATGATGCCTTAGTGTCAAAGAAGGCTTGATGAATTAGGGGATCGGGTACCACGTTCCGGTACCAGGATAGAATATGAGGATCGGAGTGTCACGTTCCGACACCAGGATAGATAAATGGATCGGGTGCCACGTTCCGGTACCAGGATAGAATATGAGGATCGGAGTGTCACGTTCCGACACCAGGATAGATAAATGGATCGGGTGCCACGTTCCGGTACCAGGATAGAATGAGGATCGGAGTGCCACGTTCCGGCACCAGGATAGAAATAGAGGATCGGAGTGTCACGTACCGACACAAGAGGAAGAAAGATAATGAATCTTGAAAGATAATGAATATACTCAATCTAATGAACTTAATTCCCAAATGAGTATGGTATTGAGGCTTGAGCCCTCATGTGTGAACTCGGTTGTAGTTATTGATGAATTCATGTTGTTATTGCTACATGTTGAGTATTGTAGTTGATTTACATTATTATTGATATATACTGTTCCCTATTTTGAGTTGGCCGATGATATCTACTCAGTACGTGTGGTTGTACTGACCCCCTACTTTTATGTTTTCCTCTTTGTTATTTGTGTAATGCAGCAAACGTTCTGTCAACTTCAACTCAACAGCAGATCTAGCCAGTCTTCACTTCATCGGAAATTCAGGGTGAGCTAATGCGTCTAGCTTGGACTGGGTCTCCTTCTTCAAGTCTTGATGCCTTAAACTTCCGGCATGGACTAGCTTAGCTTTTTAGTTATTTTGTTCTTAGACATTCTTAGTTAAGTAATTTGAGATAGATGTTCTTGTGATGATGACTTCCAGATTTTGGGGATAATAATAATAGTATTGAATTGTTTTTATTAATGAGTTTAAGTCTTCCGCATTATTTTCTGTTGATATATCTTGAAATGTTAAGGTTTAGATGGGTTGGTTCGCTCACATAGGAGGGTAAATGTGGGTGCCAGTCGCGTCCCTGATTTGGGTCGTGACAAACTTGGTATCAGAGCATTAGGTTCATTGGTCTCATCACACAAGAACAGGTCTAGTAGAGTCTTAAGGAACGGTAGGGGGACGCCTTTACTTTTCCTTGAGAGGCTATAAGACTTTAGGAAAATTTCACTCTTTCATTCTTCTTTCGTGCTACTACTTGAGTCCAATTGGTATCTGGGCGATACGAATTGGTATCTGACCATCTTCACTCTATTTCGCAGATGGTTAGAACTAGAGCAACGACCGCACCAGCAACAACAACGGAAAGACAAGAAACGACTAAGCCATCCACTGGGGCTGTAGCTCGAGGAAGAGCAACGGCAAGAGGCCGTGGGAGAGGTCGAGGGAGGACGTCCTCTAGAGGAAGAGGACAAGCACCTAGCCCATCTGATACTAGGGCGGTGACTCCTCCACCGACCGAGGAGGTGATAAGAGAGGGGGAGGAAGGGGAGAATGAACAAGGGCAGAATGAGGAAATGCCACCCCAACCTACCCCAGAGATGATCAACCAAGTACTTGCTTATCTTAGTGGGTTATCCGATCAGGGTCAGGCACCTCCAGTGGTTTCTACACCAACACCTCCGGTTTCAGAGGTACGACATGCGGCTACTATGGCTCCCCGCATGGATGCATCATTGGGAATAGGCACATTTCCACGTCTGACTACTGGGCCTATTATGACAAATGATCAGCATGAACTTTTCAGTAAGTTCTTGAAATTTAAACCTCCAGTCTTTAAGGGCGCAGAATCAGAGGATGCCTACGATTTTCTGGTTGATTGTCATGAGCTACTACACAAGATGGGTATAGTAGAACGGTTTGGCGTTGAGTTCGTGAGCTATCAGTTTCAAGGGAACGCCAAAATGTGGTGGCGGTCACATGTTGAGTGTCAACCAACAGAGGCACCACCTATGACTTGGGAATCATTCTCTACTCTGTTTATGGAGAAGTATATCCCAAGGACTTTGAGAGATAGAAAAAGGGACGAGTTCTTGAGTCTAGAGCAAGGGAGGATGACAGTTAACGCGTATGAGGCTAAATTTCGCGCACTATCCAGATACGCCACCCAACTTTGTTTCAGTCCACAAGAGCGAATTCGCCGTTTTGTGAAGGGGTTGAGGTCAGAGTTGCGGATTTCAGCCTTACAGGTAGCGGCTACGGCAACATCCTTCCAAGAGGTGGTAGACTTTGTGATAGAGGTGGAAGGAGTGAAGCCAGACGACTTCACCACGACATCGACATCAAAAAGGTTTCGAAGGGGAGGCGAGTTTAATGGTTCTCACTCTAGAGGACAGAGCTCTGGAGGTTACTCAAGTCGACCAATTCAGTCTTCACTACAGACTGTAGTTGGGGGTCCACCTCAGAACGGTCAACACTACTCCGAGAGACCTATGCATGAACCCCGAGAGTGTTATGGATGTGGGGAGGTTGGACACATCAAGAGGTATTGTCCAAACCAGAGTTACAGAACCCCACTAGCTAGAGGTAGAGGTGGTCATGGTAGAGGCCGCTTTTCTGGAGGACGTGGTGGTCGAGGTAATGGTGGTCATCACAACGGCAGAGGTGATGGGCAAAATGGAGCCACTACTACGCAACATGGTAGGGGCAATGGACAGACAAACGATAGGGCCCATTGTTACGCTTTTCCTGGGAGATCTGAAGCGGAGGCGTCTGATGCTGTTATCACAGGTAATCTTTTGGTTTGTGATTGCATGGCATATGTATTATTTGACCCTGGCTCCACGTTTTCATATGTATCTTCATCATTTGCTAATGGTCTAAAATTGCATTGTGAATTACTTGACATGCCTATTCGTGTTTCTACACCGGTGGGTGAGTCTGTGGTAGTTGAAAAGGTACATAGGTCTTGTTTGGTGAACTTTGTGGGGAGCAACACTTATGTAGATTTGGTTATTTTAGAAATGGGTGACTTTGATGTAATTCTGGGTATGACTTGGCTTTCTCCAAATTTTGCGATCTTGGATTGTAATGCTAAAACTGTGACATTGGCCAAGCCTGGGACAGATCCGTTAGTGTGGGAGGGTGACTACACTTCCAATCCGGTGCGTATCATCTCATTTCTTCGTGCTAAGAAAATGGTTAGTAAAGGGTGTTTAGCTTTCTTGGCACATCTCAAGGATGACACTACCCAAGTACCTTCGATTGAGTCGGTTTCGGTGGTCCGTGAGTTTCTTGATGTGTTCCCTGCAGATCTTCCTGGTATGCCACCAGATAGGGATATTGATTTCTGTATCGATCTTGAACCGGGCACACGCCCCATTTCTATACCCCCGTATAGAATGGCTCCCGCGGAGTTAAGAGAGTTAAAGGCTCAACTTCAGGAGTTGTTGAGCAAGGGCTTCATTAGACCAAGTGCATCTCCTTGGGGTGCTCCGGTTTTGTTTGTAAAGAAGAAAGATGGGAGTTTTCGGATGTGCATAGACTACCGACAGTTGAACAAGGTAACTATTAAGAACAAGTATCCTCTTCCTCGCATTGATGACTTATTCGATCAATTACAAGGTGCTTGTGTCTTCTCTAAGATTGACTTAAGATCCGGTTATCATCAATTGAAAATACGGGCAACGGATGTGCCAAAGACTGCTTTTCGAACGAGGTATGGACATTACGAATTTGTGGTGATGTCTTTTGGTCTTACGAACGCCCCTGCTGCGTTCATGAGCTTGATGAACGGGATATTTAAGCCGTATTTGGATCTCTTTGTGATCGTATTTATAGATGATATACTGGTATATTCTAAAAGTAAGAAGGAACATGAGGAGCATTTGAGGGTTGTGTTAGAAATGTTGAGGGAGAAAAAGCTTTATGCCAAGTTCTCTAAGTGTGAGTTTTGGCTAGATGCAGTGTCCTTCTTGGGGCACGTGGTTTCTAAGGATGGAGTGATGGTGGATCCTTCTAAGATCGAAGTAGTGAAGAATTGGGTAAGACCCACTAATGTGTCAGAAATAAGGAGCTTTGTTGGGTTAGCTAGCTACTACCGCCGATTTGTCAAGGGATTCTCTTCTATTGCTTCCCAACTGACGAACTTGACTAAGCAAAATGTTCCATTCGTATGGTCGGATGAGTGTGAGGAAAGCTTTCAGAAGCTCAAGACTCTGTTGACTACTGCACCAATTCTCACCTTGCCAGTGGAAGGTAAGAACTTCATTGTGTATTGTGATGCATCTTATTCGGGTTTGGGTGCAGTGCTAATGCAAGAGAAGAATGTGATTGCTTATGCTTCAAGACAATTAAA
Organism: Solanum habrochaites; assembly: GCA_027704765.1. Lineage (NCBI taxonomy): Eukaryota > Viridiplantae > Streptophyta > Magnoliopsida > Solanales > Solanaceae > Solanum > Solanum habrochaites. Next base: position 17,422,164 of record JAKWJA010002494.1, read on the forward strand.
AGTGCATGAACGTAACTATCCAACTCATGATTTGGAATTGGCGGCGGTAGTGTTTGCACTAAAACAATGGAGACACTATTTATATGGGGTTAAGTGTGAGGTCTATACGGATCATCGTAGTCTACAGTATGTCTTCACTCAGAGAGATTTGAATTTGAGACAGAGGAGATGGATGGAACTACTAAAGGACTACGACATCACTATTTTGTATCATCCGGGGAAGGCGAATGTTGTGGCAGATGCCTTGAGTAGAAAGGCGGGAAGCATGGGAAGTCTAGCTCATTTGCAAGCCTCTAGACGCCCATTGGCTAGAGAGGTTCTGACTCTGGCTAACGACTTGATGAGGTTGGAAATAAATGAGAAGGGAGGATTGTTGGCTAGTGTGGAGTCAAGATCTTCTTTTCTTGACAAGGTTAAGGGAAAACAGTTTGATGATGAGAAACTAAGGCGAATCCGAGATAAAGTGTTGCGAGGAGAGGCTAAGGAAGCAACAATCGACGAGGAAGGTGTGTTGAGGATTAAGGGAAGGGTATGTGTACCCCGCATTGATGATTTGATCAACACTATTCTGGCAGAAGCTCATAGTTCAAGGTATTCTATACATCCGGGTGCAACCAAGATGTATCGCGACCTAAAACAACACTTTTGGTGGAGTAGAATGAAGCGCAATATTGTTGACTTTATTGCCAAGTGTCCAAACTGTCAACAAGTGAAATATGAACACCAAAGGCCCGGAGGAACACTTCAAAGAATGCCCATTCCTGAATGGAAGTGGGAGAGAATTGCAATGGACTTTGTGGTTGGTCTTCCAAATACATTGGGCAAGTTCGACTCCATTTGGGTGATTGTGGACAGATTAACTAAGTCTGCTCATTTCATTCCGGTTAAGGTGACTTACAATGCAGAGAAGTTAGCAAAAATCTACATCTCAGAAATCGTTCGATTGCATGGGGTTCCACTATCCATTATATCAGATAGAGGTACGCAGTTTACTTCTAAGTTTTGGAAAACATTGCATGCAGAATTGGGTACTAGGTTGGACCTTAGTATCGCGTTCCATCCTCAGACCGATGGTCAGTCTGAGCGAACGATTCAAGTGTTGGAGGATATGCTTCGCGCATGCGTGATAGAGTTTGGTGGCCATTGGGATAGCTTCTTACCTTTGGCAGAGTTTTCGTACAATAATAGCTATCACTCCAGTATTGATATGGCTCCATTTGAAGCATTGTATGGGAGGAGGTGTAGATCTCCCATTGGTTGGTTTGATGCATTCGAGGTTAGACCTTGGGGTACCGATCTCTTGAGGGATTCGTTAGAAAAGGTGAAGGGCATTCAAGAAAAGCTTCTAGCGGCGCAAAGTAGACAAAAGGAGTATGCAGACCGGAAGGTTAGAGACTTGGAGTTCATGGAAGGTGAACAAGTCTTGTTGAAGGTTTCACCCATGAAAGGGGTGATGCGGTTTGGCAAAAGAGGTAAGCTAAGTCCAAGGTATATTGGACCATTTGAGGTACTAAAGCGAATAGGGGAGGTGGCTTATGAATTAGCCTTGCCCCCAGGGCTGTCCGGAGTGCATCCGGTATTTCATGTGTCCATGTTGAAAAGATACCATGGAGATGGAAACTACATTATCCGTTGGGACTCAGTGTTGTTGGATGAGAACTTGACTTATGAAGAGGAACCAGTTGCTATATTAGATAGAGAAGTTCGCAAGTTGAGATCGAGAGAAATTGCATCCATCAAAGTTCAATGGAAGAATCGACCGGTTGAAGAGGCTACTTGGGAGAAGGAGGCGGATATACAAGAAAAATACCCACATCTGTTCACAGATTCAGGTACTCCTTTTCGCCATTGTTTTTCTTCTTTTGATCGTTCGGGGACGAACGATGGGTAAATTGGTATCTATTGTAACGACCTGTTTAGTCGTTTTGAGCAACAGATTTTATTCTAGAAAAACTGGCAGATGTGACGGAGGCCACGACGGACTCAAGGGCACGACGGACCGTCGTGGAGGGTGTCGTTTCAAAACTTAGAAAATCTGAAATTGGGTACTGAAAATCGACTCTCTGAACGTCATGACGGAATGGCAGGACGGACCGTCGCAGGCTCGACGGCCCGTCACAGGCCATCCACTTAAAAACAAGTCTCTGGACCTTGTGACGGACAGCAGGACGGACCGTCGCAGGCGCGACGGCCCGTCACGGGCTACGCAATCCCAGTTCGGGTCGGATTTCTTTACACGTTTAAGGGACGTTTTTGACTATTCCTGCTTTAATTATAAAGTTATAGGGTTAATGTTAATAAGTCTAATTACTTGGGGGTTGAAAGAGGTAACCTTAAGTTAATTAGTGGGTTATTATTGCCATCTTTTATTCTTAATTATATATTAATTAGGGTAAAAGAAAGAGGGTTTGAATAAAGAAAAATAGAAAGAACAGCAAGAGAGAGAGAGAATCGATCAAGAGAGAGAGACGAAGAGGATATCAAGGATTTTGAGAAGATAGCTTGTTGATTCAATTCTTCGGTGGAGGTAGGTTATGGTTTATGTTACGATATTCGTAGTGAACTCTTAATAGTGAATATTATGTGTTGATAATATTGTAAACCCTGCTATGTGCTTAAGTTGTATGCTTGCATGATTATGATTATAAAATTGTGATGAATTAACAAAGCATGATGAAGTTATTGAATCCCAAATCTTGAAAGAACCCTAATTCACTTGATATATTATATAATGAGAATGATGATGCCTTAGTATGAAAGAAGGCTTGATAAATTATATAATGAGAATGATGATGCCTTAGTGTCAAAGAAGGCTTGATGAATTAGGGGATCGGGTACCACGTTCCGGTACCAGGATAGAATATGAGGATCGGAGTGTCACGTTCCGACACCAGGATATATAAATGGATCGGGTGCCACGTTCCGGTACCAGGATAGAATATGAGGATCGGAGTGTCACGTTACGACACCAGGATAGATAAATGGATTGGGTACCACGTTCCGGTACCAGGATAGAATGAGGATCGGAGTACCACGTTCCGGCACCAGGATAGAAATAGAGGATCGGAGTGTCACGTACCGACACAAGAGGAAGAAAGATAATGAATCTTGAAAGATAATGAATATACTCAATCTAATGAACTTAATTTCCAAATGAGTATGGTATTGAGGCTTGAGCCCTCATGTGTGAACTCGGTTGTAGTTATTGATGAATTCATGTTGTTATTGCTACATGTTGAGTATTGTAGTTGATTTACATATTATTGATATATACTGTTCCCTATTTTGAGTTGGCCGATGATATCTACTCAGTACGTGTGGTTGTACTGACCCCCTACTTTTATGTTTTCCTCTTTGTTATTTGTGTAATGCAGCAAACGTTCTGTCAACTTCAACTCAACAGCAGATCTAGCCAGTCTTCACTTCATCGGAAATTCAGGGTGAGCTAATGCGTCTAGCTTGGACTGGGTCTCCTTCTTCAAGTCTTGATGCCTTGAACTTCCGGCATGACTAGCTTAGCTTTTAGTTATTTTGTTCTTAGACATTCTTAGTTAAGTAATTTGAGATAGATGTTCTTGTGATGATGACTTCCAGATTTTGGGGATAATAATAATAGTATTGAATTGTTTTTATTAATGAGTTTAAGTCTTCCGCATTATTTTCTGTTGATATATCTTGAAATGTTAAGGTTTAGATGGGTTGGTTCGCTCACATAGGAGGGTAAATGTGGGTGCCAGTCGCGTCCCTGATTTGGGTCGTGACACAAGTTCATCATATATTGTCCTAGTAAATTCATATGATAGTTATATAACACCCTTCAAAATCGTTGTCTCAAATATTATACCTTATTATTATTGATTATTTATGTTCTAAATCACTAAAAATTTTCTTCAAATTTCCATTTTTCCTGTCCTAAATTGATCGAATCGTCTATTAGTGTCTTCTTTATTTTTCATTTGTAGCAACATATGCTATTTCTGTTGTTAAACTTGCAACATATAACGAAACTGTTGAAACATATAATTATAACAAATGACTCTTTTTTAAAAGTATCCCAATGATAGACAAACCCCATTCTGTTTAACAAAAAGTAAAACAGGCTCAACCCATTCTAGAATATGTTTTCATTTTCATTTCAAGAATATGGTTTTCAAATTTTTCATCTTTGTTGCTTCATATTTGATGCCTTTTTTCAAATCTAATTTGATTTTCTATCAGTCACACTATTCTATATTTTATTTATCTTTGGTTAAATCAAATTTCGGTACTCCAATGGCATGATGTCAATACACTATTCTACGTATTGCAAGAATGGAGATCTACTTTCAATACAAACTTCCTGGTTAAAATACAATCCGGGTCGCAGATTTGGTCTTTTCTACGATATCGTGTATGTATGTTTATTTCTAAAATATTTGGATATTTCAGATCTCTTTATTTTTTAAATTAAAATTTATTTCTTTGTATATTTTATGAGAATTCATGCAACTTCTTTAAATGGATGGATCGTGAAGATGGTTATATACGATCAAAGTTCGTGATTCTCCGACTAGCAAACAAAATTAAGGAGTTGGACCAAATGTTGTAGCATCTGGAAGTAAATGTTAGTGTTCTTTGTTTTTTTATCTTGTATTTTTAAGCATTACTAAGAAAAATTTTGTAGAGGATACAAAATTATTATGTAGTTGTGTACAATCAATACAAGTATCATAGTTGTTGAATTAAATAGACGTAGTGTTGCACTCCTAATCAAACAACAAAATTATTATGTTGTAATGACGGACGAAGGTTGTGATATACGCTTCCGCTGTAGCAACATATCACTCTAATGTTTCTACATATGATCATTCGTACAAACATATGATTCACATGTTGCTACATATAAACATCAGTGGCAACATATGCAACAAATATTGCTACAAGTGAATCATCTGTAGCAACATATGCCACATGTCGTGATGGACGAATGTTGCGATATACGAATAAGCTATACCAACATGTGACTTAAATGATTCTACATATAATCATCTATAGAAACATATGACTCAAATGTTGCTACATATAATCATCTGTAGCAACATATGACTCAAATGTTGCTACATAAAATCATTTGTAGAAACATATGACTCAAATGTTGCTACATATAATTAGCTGTAGCAATATATGACTCAAACGTTGCTACATAAAATCATTTGTAGAAACATCTGACTAAAATGTTGCTACATATAATCACCTATACCAATATATGACTCAAATGTTACTACATATAATCATCTGTAGCATTATATGACTCAAATGTTGCTACATATAATCACTTATACCAACATATGACTCAAACGTTGCTACAGATAATAATATCTAGCAACAAATGACTCAAATGTTGCTACATATAATAACCTATACCAACATATGACTCAAATGTTGCTACAGATAATCATATGTAGCAACATTTTCCACATTGTTGTGATGGAAGAATGTTATGATATACGCATCAGGTATAGAAACATTTGATTCAAATGTTGCTATATATAATTATCTATAGAAATATATGACTCAAATGTTGCTACATATAATCATATGTAGCAACATATGCAACAATTATTGCTATATATAATCATAAGTAGCAACATCTGACTCAAATATCGCTACAGATAATCATTTGTCGCAATATATTCCCAATGTTGTGATGCACGAATGTTGCGATATATGCATTACCTGTAGTGATATATGACTCAAATGTTGCTACATATAATCATATGTAGCAACATATGTCTCAAATATTGCTATATCTAATCATCTGTAGAAACATATGTAAAAAATGTTGCTACAGGCAAATCATCTGTAGCGACATATGCCAAATGTTGTGACAGAAAAATTGATAAAATGAATATTGTCTTTAATACATTCTCTTTAGGATAAAATAAAACAAATTTGAAAAGTTAAACATTGTCTTTAATTACAAGCATAATGTGAAGGCTTTCAGCAATGAGATATTATCCCATTAGCCCAAATATATTGCATCTATTCAATTAGATTGTCACATAACAATGAACTGAGTGGATGCAATTTTGTCCGACTAATCAAGTGCTTAATGAATGCAATGGAATATGACTCGCACGCTGATCCACTTGCATTTTGTACCATAGGTTATATTGGACCGTTAAATTCCCATGGTTGAGTGAGCAACTTCTCTGGAAAATGATTCATTATTCCACTCTGCTTAAGCACTTTAGGCAGCAACTCGAAGAAAGGTTGAATGAGTGTGAAAAACTTTTCATGTTACGTAACCACCTGGTTGCAGTCATAAACATTGATCAATCCCTCGCGAAAGAGAATCTCGACAGTGATCAAATGGTTATCCGAAGTGTTCATGACAGTCAAAATCCTTTTTGCATCAATTCAATCCATGCCTCCAGGATTTGGCCTAATACCCCTGACATAGTTAATCATATCATCATCCCTTACAAAGTCATCTAGTAACTGACTTATGCTTATACCACCTGACATTGTTTCCTCATCGCTCATTCGATTATATCTATGTAGGAAGTTCATACAGAAGTTAAGATACAGGATTATATCTCTGGATCATAGTAGTCCGGGTATTTCCAATGCCTCTGAAGCATGAATTTAAGGATTTCGTCAATATACTAAAATAAAAAATAATATTATATAGTTAGGAAGAGTAGTCACCGAAAAGACATAGGAAATACTTAATAATATAAAAAGTAGGATTACCCACTCTTCCCACCAAACTGTTAGGCTTGTCATGTTCCTGAAATCTTGGCCGGTAAAAACATGCATTTCGTATTCCATTCGAATATCTATTGCACAAGTAACCTTAATTACTGCTTATTTTTAAGCTACAGAGGGGTGCCTATAAATATTAATTTTTATACTCCGTCACCTCTTCCTCCATTACGGCCCTTGGAATTTCTCCATACATCTTACTCTTCAAATTTTGCATTGCCTTGGAAAATGATTCTTTTCTTATATGCATGCCTCACATTATTTGATACAATGCCCTTCACACCCCTCTTGTATTTAATACATTGACACATTCACTCAATTTTTTTAGATACATGATAGAATATTCATCATATTTCTTACACTTCTCACAGAGAAATCCACAACATCGTCCCCAAGAGATAGTTCCGCCGTGTTGTCCTGCACCAGCACAAGCAGCAACACTAACACAAGCAGCAGCAGCAGCACCAACACCACCACCAGCATCAACACCAACACCATCATTACCCTCGAAAAACAACTAATTCATTACTGACTTCATTAGGAACTCTCTCTCTTTTAATGAATGTTTCTCCAGCCAACACCATTTTAACTCTATCCACAAAAGGATCAAAAATTGTTTTAACCAACCCTAGAGTTATTAGATATGGCATTTGCAATTCCTCTTCTGTTAGGGTAATCCATGGATGGACAACCTAAAATAGTAAAAATGAGTCATCGGTAAGAATTTTTTGTTGCTACAAATGAATTATCTGTTGCAACATGTGTCACAAATGTTGATACAGATGACTCGTATGTAAAAACATGTGACACAAATATTGCTACAGATAAATCATGTGTTGCTACATGTACCAGAAAGGTTGGTACATATGAATTGTCTATCGCGACATGTGTCACAAATGTTGCTACAGATGAATCATCTTTAGCAACATGTGTCACATGTCGCAACACATGACTCGTCTGTAGCAACATGTATCATGTGTTTCAACACATGACTCGTCAATAGCAACAGGTGACACAAAATATTGCTACAGACGAATCATGTGTTGCTACATGTTCCAAAAATGTTGCTACAGATAAATTTTCTGTTGCCACATGTGTAACAAATGTTGCTACAGATGAATCAGCTATATCAACATATGTCACATGTCGCAACACACGACTCGTCTGTTGCAACATTTGTGGCACATGTAGAAATAGATGAATCATTTGTAGCAACATGTGGCACAACTGTAGTTAACACATACCTGTAATATACTAATAATAACTTACTGCATCAAAAAGAGGGTTAAAAAGATCTGAAATATGCCCTTCTTTGGTAGTTTATGTTCTTGCCATCAACTATCTCATAATCCTTGGGGATGATCTCTCTTCTGCTGCAATTACTTGGTGGGTCAAATAGGAATGGCTTCAAATGTCCAAGCTTGTAAAAAAGGAAAACCTATCAATAATAAAATGTTGAATTATTACTTAATATAATATAAAAAGTTTAAAAACATTCAGCATTACCATGAAATCCCATGGAAACCCAAAAGAGTTGCTGGTATTTTCTCCTAAAGGACTCAACATGTAGTCGACACTTAGATTAAAGCTCTCATGACCCCACAGGTAGTTCTTGAAAGCTTAAATATCGTGATAGAAATTGACATACTTTAAAAGTATGTTGGTGCCCGGATCCTTCGGCAAAAAAATATTATGTGTAAACCAAAGTAAGAAAAATGACTCCTCGTGCTTCTTTTTTGTATCCTCCCATTCCAACAAAATTAGTAAGTCATAATTTTTAAATATTTTGCCAACAAGTGATATCAAGTCCTGCTCCTCAGTTGGCAGTGACTGTTGTAATTCTTTTGCTACTACTTCAACTATTTTCTTTCATTGTGGTTCTGTTTTAACAATGTATTCAGGGATGGGCTCAGCAGGGGGATGACATTTTATCCCTATAATGATGGCAAACAATCTTATGCCAAAAAAAATGGCATGCCACAATAATTAATTATAATCTCATCCTTCTTATAGGGATTTTCAAGAATGAACCTTCTTTTCAGAAGTTCATACACAATGGTCATTTGAAAACCTGGAAGTGGATCAATGGGTAAATCAAGAAAATGACCAAAACAACTATTTCTTGAAAAAAAATCTTCCAATTGATTTCTCTTGCGGACATCCTTCAATTTGACGAAAGGTCTTCCTAGGACTGACCTCATGATGTAGTCACCATTAGCATAATGCTGCAGATGTACAGGGAAAGAGTCTGCATTGATGGTTTTAATCCCATCATCACCACTAGCATTGAACTCTTCATGATGTTCTTGTTCTTCTTCATTAACATCATTTATTTTTTCTTGTTGTTCCACAACTACTACTTCTGTATTTTCCCCTTCTTCTTCCTGAACTTCATTTATTTTCCCTTGTTCCTCAACTTATTGTCTTTGTTCATATTTTTTTTTGACAAAATTCTACTTTTGCTTTAGAAGAAGAAACTGCTTCATTTGCAAGATTTTCTAAAAGTGTAGTATTTTCATTCCTCTTCCTATGAATTTTAGACCTAGCCTTCTTGTGGATCTTTGTATGGTCAGATGTATCAATATCAAGTTTTATTTTGATAGGAGTCATTATATTTGTATCTGCAACCACGAAAATAAGATATTTGAAAGCCACACAAACATGAGCTACAACTGCAAGTCAAAATAGGGTAATAAGTAGATAAGCACATGCATTTCAAACACTAATTAAATGTTACCTTACCTAAGAAGATATATAAAAATGATAAAGTAGAAATTATGAGGACAACACCGTCTTGCTGTAGAAGATGGTCTATAAAGGAAGGACTAAGAGAAGAAGAGAAAATAGGAAAAATGAAATTTAAACGCGTTTAATTTTTTTTTATTTTGAATATTCAAACTGTGACATGTGTTGCTACATATATAATATTTGTTGCTACATATATAATATTTGTTGCTACATATATATGAATTTTTGCAACATATATACGAACTGTTGCAATATATAACTCTAATGTTTCTACATATGATCATTCATACAAACATATGATTCACATGTTGCTACATATAAACATCAGTGGCAACATATGCAACAAATATTGCTACAAGTGAATCATCTGTAGCAACATATGCCACATGTCATGATGGACGAATGTTGCGATATACGAATCAGCTATACCAACATGTGACTTAAATGATTCTACATATAATCATCTGTAGAAACATATGACTCAAATGCTGCTACATATAATCATCTGTAGCAACATATGACTCAAATGTTGCTACATAAAATCATTTGTAGAAACATATGACTCAAATGTTGCTACATATAATTAGCTGTAGCAATATATGACTCAAACGTTGCTACATAAAATCATTTGTAGAAACATCTGACTAAAATGTTGCTACATATAATCACCTGTACCAATATATGACTCAAATGTTACTACATATAATCATCTGTAGCATTATATGACTCAAATGTTGCTACATATAATCACTTATACCAACATATGACTCAAACGTTGCTACAGATAATAATATCTAGCAACAAATGACTCAAATGTTGCTACATATAATAACCTATACCAACATATGACTCAAATGTTGCTACAGATAATCATATGTAGCAACATTTTCCACATTGTTGTGATGCAAGAATGTTATGATATACACATCAGGTATAGAAACATTTGATTCAAATGTTGCTATATATAATCATCTGTAGAAATATATGACTCAAATGTTGCTACATATAATCATATGTAGCAACATATGCAACAATTATTGCTATATATAATCATAAGTAGCAACATCTGACTCAAATATCGCTATAGATAATCATTTGTCGCAATATATTCCCAATGTTGTGATGCACGAATGTTGCGATATATGCATTACCTGTGGTGATATATGACTCAAATGTTGATACATATAATCATATGTAGCAACATATGTCTCACATATTGCTATATCTAATCATCTGTAGAAACATATGTAAAAAATGTTGCTACAGGCAAATCATCTGTAGCGACATATGCCAAATGTTGTGACAAAAAAATTGATAAAATGAATATTGTCTTTAATACATTGTATTTAGAATAAAATAAAACAAATTTGAAAAGTTAAACATTGTCTTTAATTACAAGCATAATGTCAAGGATTTCAGCACTGAGATATTATCCCATTAGCCCAAATATATTGCATCTATTCAATTAGATTGTCACATAACAATGAACTGAGTGGATGCAATTTTGTCCGACTAATCAAGTGCTTAATGAATGCAATGGAATATGACTCGCACGCCGATCCACTTGCATTTTGTACCATAGGTTATATTGGACCGTTAAATTCCCATGGTTGAGTGAGCAACTTCTCTGGAAAATGATTCATTATTCCACTCTGCTTAAACAATTTAGGCAGCAACTCGAAGACAGGTTGAATGAGTGTGAAAAACTTTTCATGTTACGTAACCACCTGGTTGCAGTCATAAACATTGATCAATCCCTCGCGAAAGAGAATCTCGACAGTGATCAAATGGTTATCCGAAGTGTTCATGACAGTCAAAATCCTTTTTGCATCAATTCAATCCATGCCTCCAGGATTTGGCCTAATACCCCTGACATAGTTAATCATATCATCATCCCTTACAAATTCATCTAGTAACTGACTTATGCTTATACCACCTGACATTGTTTCCTCATCGCTCATTCGATTATATCTATGTAGGAAGTTCATACAGAAGTTGAGATACAGGATTTTATCTCTGGATCATAGTAGTCCGGGTATTTCCAATGCCTCTGAAGCATGAATTTAAGGATTTCGTCAATATACTAAAATAAAAAATAATATTATATAGTTAGGAAGAGTAGTCACCGAAAAGACATAGGAAATACTTAATAATATAAAAAGTAGGATTACCCACTCTTCCCACCAAACTGTTAGGCTTGTCATGTTCCTGAAATCTTGACCGGTAAAAACATGCATTTCGTATTCCATTCGAATATCTATTGCACAAGTAACCTTAATTACTGCTTCTTTTTAAGCTACAGAAGGGCGCCTATAAATATTAATTTTTTTATACTCCGTCACCTCTTCCTCCATTACGTCCCTTGGAATTTCTCCATACATCTTACTCTTCAAATTTTGCATTGCCTTGGAAAATGATTCTTTTCTTATATGCATGCCTCACATTCTTTGATACAATTCCCTTCACACCCCTCTTGTATTTAATACATTGACACATTCACTCAATTTTTGTAGATACATGATAGAATATTCATCATATTTCTTACACTTCTCACACAGAAATCCACAACATCGTCTCCAAGAGATAGTTCCGCCGTGTTGTCCTGCACCAGCACAAGCAGCAACACTAACACAAGCAGCAGCAGCAGCACCAACACCACCACCAGCATCAACATCAACACCATCATTAGCATAAAAAAACAACTAATTCATTACTGACTTCATTAGGAACTCTCTCTCTTTTAATGAATGTTTCTCCAGCCAACACCATTTTAACTCTATCCACAAAAGGATCAAAAATTGTTTTAACCAACCCTAGAGTTATTAGATATGGCATTTGCAATTCCTCTTCTGTTAGGCTAATCCATGGATGGACAACCTAAAATAATAAAAATGAGTCATCGGTAAGAATTTTTTGTTGCTAAAATGAATTATCTGTTGCAACATGTGTCACAAATGTTGATACAGATGACTCGTATGTAAAAACATGTGACACAAATATTGCTACAGATGAATCATGTGTTGCTACATGTACCACAAAGGTTGGTACATATGAATTGTTTATCGCGACATGTGTCACAAATGTTGCTACAGATGAATCATGTTTAGCAACATGTGTCACATGTCGCAACACATGACTCGTCTGTAGCAACATGTGTCATGTGTTTCAACACATGACTCGTCAATAGCAACAGGTGACACAAAATGTTGCTACAGACGAATCATGTGTTGCTACATGTTCCACAAATGTTGCTACAGATAAATTTTCTGTTGCCACATGTGTAACAAATGTTGCTACAGATGAATCAGCTATATCAACATATGTCACATGTCGCAACACACGACTCGTCTGTTGCAACATTTGTGGCACATGTAGAAATAGATGAATCATTTGTAGCAACATGTGACACAACTGTAGTTAACACATACCTGTAATATACTAATAATAACTTACTGCATCAAAAGGAGGGTTAAAAAGATCTGAAATATGCCCTTCTTTGGTAGTTTATGTTCTTGCCATCAACTATCTCATCATCCTTGGGGATGATCTCTCTTCTGCTGCAATTACTTGGTGGGTCAAATAGGAATGACTTCAAATGTCCAAGCTTGTAAAAAAGGAAAACCTATCAACAATAAAATGTTGAATTATTACTTAATATAATATAAAAAGTTTAAAAACATTCAACATTACCATGAAATCCCATGGAAACCCAAAAGAGTTGCTGGTATTTTCTCCTAAAGGACTCAACATGTAGTTGACACTTAGATTAAAGCTCTCATGACCCCACGGGTAGTTCTTGAAAGCTTAAATATCGTGATAGAAATTGACATACTTTAAAAGTATGTTGTTGCCCGGATCCTTCGGCAAAAGAATATTATGTGTAAACCAAAGTAAGAAAAATGACTCCTCGTGCTTATTTTTTGTATCTTCCCATTCCAACAAAATTAGTAAGTCATAATTTTTAAATATTTTGCCAACAAGGGATATCAAGTCCTGCTCCTCAGTTGGCAGTGACTGTTGTAATTTTTTTGCTACTACTTCAACTATTTTCTTTCATTGTGGTTCTGTTTTAACAATGTATTCAGGGATGGGCTCAGCAGGGGGATGACATTTTATCCCTATAATGATGGCAAACAATCTTATGCCAAAAAAATGGCATGCCACAATAATTAATTATAATCTCATCCTTCTTATAGGGATTTTCAAGAATGAACCTTCTTTTCAGAAGTTCATACACAATGGTCATTTGAAAACCTGGAAGTGGATCAATGGGTAAATCAAGAAAATGACCAAAACAACTATTTCTGAAAAAAAATCTTCCAATTGATTTCTCTTGCGGAGATCCTTCAATTTGACGAAAGGTATTCCTAGGACTGACCTCATGATGTTGTCACCATTAGCATAATGCTGCAGATGCACAGGGAAAGAGTCTGCATTGTTGGTTTTAATCCCATCATCACCACTAGCATTGAACTCTTCATGATGTTCTTGTTCTTCTTCATGAACATCATTTATTTTTTCTTGTTGTGGCACAACTACTACTTCTGTATTTTCCCCTTCTTCTTCCTGAACTTCATTTATTTTCCCTTGTTCCTCAACTTATTGTCTTTGTTCATATTCTTTTTTGACAAAATTCTACTTTTGCTTTAGAAGAAGAAACTGTTCCATTTGCAAGATTTTCTAAAAGTGTAGTATTTTCATTCCTCTTCCTATGAATTTTAGACCTAGCCTTCTTATGGATCTTTGTATGGTCAGATGTATCAATATCAAGTTTTCTTTTGATAGGAGTCATTATATTTGTATCTGCAACCACGAAAATAAGATATTTGAAAGCCACACAAACATGAGCTACAACTGCAAGTCAAAATAGGGTAATAAGTAGATAAGCACATGCATTTCAAACACTAATTAAATGTTACCTTACCTAAGAAGATATATAAAAATGATAAAGTAGAAATTATGAGGACAACACCGTCTTGCTGTAGAAGATGGTCTATAAAGGAAGGACTAAGAGAAGAAGAGAAAATAGGAAAAATGAAATTTAAACGCGTTTAATTTTTTTTTATTTTGACTATTCAAACTGTGACATGTATTGCTACATATATAATATTTGTTGCTACATACATAATATTTGTTGCTACATATATATGAATTTTTGCAACATATATACGAACTGTTGCAATATATAATTTTTTCGCGTTTATTACTACAGAAATTACATATATATAAGATAAATTAGTATATATAAATAAATCTTGTGGAATACGAAACAATACTTATAGATGTGAGGAGAGAGGAGAGAGGTAAAATGAAAATAAAGTCGTTTATTTATTTTTAAATTTTGACATTTCAAACCGTGGCATATGTTGCTACATATATACGAACTGTTGCAACATATAATTTTTTTCATGTTTATTACTACAGATCTGCATGTGTCTCTAGAGGATGCCCATTCTGCATCGCAAAAGGAAAAAAGGTCAAGAGATGGTGCAAAAAAGAGGAAGACTCCTTGTCTGAGATCAGATTTGAGGTATCGCAGGACTCGGAGAGCTGCTAAAAAAAATAAATGACTGGGTTTATTCATACGCTGACTGAGACAGAGAACTACAAATGATAAGTCTTGTCTTGTGTGGGTTAGATAGTTGAGCTTCCGCATGAGATGTCAATAAACTGTAGGATCAGACAATAATGGGTTGTCGTCTTCGTGCATCTTTGAGTACGGGTCAAGAGGAGAGGAAACAGCAGGCCCGGAGCAATGAAATTCTTGCAAGAGATCTTGGGTGAACTTTCTTTGATTAATGATGAATCGTTGTTTTTCCCTAATAATTTCCATGCCTAGAAAGTAGTTGATATCTCCCAAGTTCTTTACTTGGAACTCAGTGTTGAGAAAGTTGGGCATACCATTGTCGAGAGGCTTGCTTGAGCTCATACAGGGATTTCCTGAGAAGGCAAACATGATTAATATTACGAGGAGGAAGACCTGCTGAAAATTTCATAAAAACATCCTCTTGCAATTCTGCATGCAGAAATGCATTGTTAACATCGAGTTGGGACACCTTCCATCTTTTTTTTTATTGTAACGTGAGTAGACATCTGATAGTGTTCATTTTGACCACATGAGAAATTGTCTCTGTATAGTCTATTCCTTCTTTCTGAATATCCCCCCTTACTACTAATCTGGCTTTCAACCTTTTAATTGTTCCATCACAGTTGTGTTTAACCTTGTAAACCCACTTACAAGGTAAACGCTTCTTTCCCGGGGGTAACTCCACCACATCCCAAGTATGATTCATCTCCAAAGCCTCAATTTCTGCTTCATGGCTTTCCTCCACCCATGATGGTTGAATGCTTCAGAGAAATTGTTTGGTTTTATGACATTTGACAAAGACTGAATCATATGTTGATTAGGAATCGATAGTGAACCAAATGAAAAAATTGTGGGTTTTATGGAATGAACAAAACAAGAATTTGTAACATCAATAAGTAAAACGTTGTTACATATAAAATCCTTCAAATATTCAGGCCTTTGACTGATTCTTTGTGATCACCTAGGGGGTAAAGAAGATGTATGGCGTTGTGAGAATCAGGATTAGAGGGCTGGAAGTGGTGAATGGAAAAGGATCTGGAGGAGAGAAAAGGGGAATATCTTAGACAAAACTAGGATCACAAACTGTTTCTGACTCAACCATTAGAGATATGGGAGATGGGAATAGTCTAGATGTGGTACAAGAGGGGGGTGATGTAGGAAGAGGGTAAATATCTTCATGGAATTTGACATCCCTAGATACAAAAATAGTCTTGGTTGCAATCTCTAAAAGCTTAAAGCCTTTCTGGTTGGTAGGATATTCGATGAAAACACATTGCTTAGCTCTAGGTTGGAACTTGGCTCTAGTGTGGGTGAGTGTAGAAACATAGCATAAGAATCCAAAGGATCTTAGATTCTCATACAAAGGTTTCTGACGAAAAAGTACCTCATAGGGTATTTTTGCCTCAAATTACCCTATAAGGCAAACGATTGATTAGATGTGTTGCAGTTAAAATACACTCACCCCAATAACGAATAGGAAAATGAGATTGAAAAAGAAGTCCTCTTGCTCCTTCTAAAAGATGCCTATGTTTTCTATCAATAACACCATTTTGTTGAGGAGTGGCAACAAAAGATCTTTCATGAGCAATTCCTTTAGAGCTAAGAAAGGCTGCTTCCTGGGAACCTCTACTTAGTTCTAAAGCATTGTTGGACCTAAATTTTTTGACTTTTAAATAAAATTGGTGATTGACCGTAGCAATGAAGTCCTTTAGAATAGGAAAAACATTGCTCTTTGTTTTCAAAAGAAAGGTCCAAGTACCTCTACTAAAATCATCTACTATGGTCAACAAATAGTTGTAATCATTGTAAGTAGATGTATCGAAAGGATACCATACATCAATATGTATGAAATCAAAAATTGTTTGAGACTTAATTCTACTAACACAAAAAATCAACCTACTTTGCCTTGCTTGAGGACATATAGAACAAACACATTCTGAATAGGATGGAAACTAGATGAAATGAAATTTTTTCATTACTGCAAAAGGCAAATGTCCTAATCTTACATGCCATAAGTTTACATTACGAATAACATTTGTAGAAATATGAACTGAAACAGATGGAAAAAAAGAACTAGAAACAGACCTAAAATTTGACACATTATTGAAATAATTGCCGTCTTGAATAGAAAGCACTTGACTAGAAGCAACACTAGAATTTATTCTAGTTGAAAGAGAAGAAAAACTTTTATCAGACTTTAAATCTAATTTAGTAGGCTTGAGAAGATACAAACCATCTCCTTCTTCACCAAAAACTTGTGTCTTCTTCATTAAAAGGTCCAGTAAGACACAACCAGTAGGAGAAAATAGGGTATTACATTGTAATTGAATGCATAACTTGTTTATTAAAAATAATTTATAATTAAAATCTGGTACATAAAGAACATTATGTAGAATAAGATTAGGAAGGATAGAGATACTTTCTATATGAGTCACATTGATCCCAAAGGATAGAGATACTTTTATAGAGTATATCATGCTATCTCTAATATCCTTCGACAGTGAATTCAACATCCAATATATGACCATGTCGTTGCAGCAACTGCATTGCTCATAGTCCGCTGTAGTTATATTTTGGGCTTTGCAAGTGCCATTGGTGAAACCAAGTTTCTTTTTAGTAGAAAGCGCTATAAAGATAGATCTTCTCCATCCTTGAATGCCTTTTCCATCAAAAGAGGAGTTAACCAGATTCATACCCGGTGAATCTGATGCGTTGAGATAACATGGATGATTGACGTTAAAATTGATGTTGTTTCCAGTGGTTGCAACATTGGTTGTGTTGATTTTGTTTCCTATTCTGTGTTTGCTGAAGATGATATGAGAGAGGGGTGATTCATGATCGAACTTTTTCTCTTGATACCATGTAAGAATAGGTTGACAAACAATTGAGGGTTTTTAGAATATTTCTCTTCTCTCATTACGCTGTAATTACAAATATTTATACAACCTATTATGTACTCCTACGGCGAAAAAAAAATAAAGACAAAATATAGTTTAAAAATACGTCAAATAAAACCTAACGTGCATCTGGTGTCTGAAGCCCAAGACTAATGCATATTACCATTTATAACCCCAAATTATTTGTTGAGGCCCATCAGTTTATTTTCGATGACTTAGAATCATCCAGTGCTCCAAACGACATTTGTCTTCTGCTTCATCTTCTTGTTTGATAAGTTCTGGATGATGAATTTTCCTGTTCATTAATGGTGGGGGAGGATCTCTCTCCAACAACCTATTTTATAACATCCATTCTGAAACTATAGATCCAATGTCTAGTGTGTAGATCATCCTCTTATCTTAACTATCTTGTTCTTGGATCCTTTGGAAATCACCATTTCCACTATCAAGTTTTATATATTTTCTAGATAATCTATAATTTTATTATCTTCAATTAAGATTTAATATATATAATATGATCTCTTAGCATCATACTTCGTAAGTTTTCTATATTTTTGAAATTCTGCATGGTGGTTTTGAATATATTTTGTAACCCTTTGGATCATTAAGGATTAAGTTGGTAACATCACTTGTTTGTTAGTAGTTGTGGTTTCTACTACTATGTTATGAGTGTTGTGTATCTGTTTAGTTTCTGCATATATCAAGATACCCCTTTAAATTATTATACAATGGCTTATGTGTTGAAACATGGATTGTCCTTAGACCCTACATATATATTGCATTTATAGTTAACTTTTGTTAATGATAATCTTAAGAGTGTTACTCTCTAAATATATCTAAATATGTCTGGTATCCTTATTCTGAGAAACAAATTATGTCATATGTTACTTAGTAAATGACCCTTTTAGGGAAAAAAAGGAAAATCTCGTTTGAAATAATATTCTTTTAGCTTTCCATTATATCATACATTTATAAATTAAAAATACTTTCATACATAGCTAGAAAAAAATAAGAAGCGAGAACTAGGAAAAGGTTTTTTTACTTGAATAAGAGTGTAGAAACATGTATACAATTTTTTCCCTCATTTTGGATGTGTGAAACACTAACACATAAATGATAAGGGAATCCAATTTTCATACATTTTTTTATGAAATAGACATCTTATGATCAAAAAAGGATTTGTTTGAACAACTTGATCTCTTACCTCAACCATCCAATGTATAATCATTGTATTTTCCTCTTTGCGGTATAATCATTGTATTTTCCTCAACCGTGGTTCTCACTCAAATTTTCACCTGTAAAACAGCCAAACGATGTACTGACAAGATGGGATGTCTGCCGACCTACGGTCCATCGGTCAGGCCCGTCGATGGCATAGTGAGAACTAAAGTTAGGGTCTTTTTGTTATTTCCCCTATGCATTTGACACCTAAACTACGTAATTTAATCCCCAAACTACGTCCTTCTGATTAGGTTTAGCCTAGTATTCTAGTAAAACTTTACTCTAAGTAATTCATTCACCAAAATTCACTGAGCATAAAATGAAAAAGATGAGAAAGAGGCGACTCAAAACCCTCCAAGAACTAACAAGTTTTCTTTAATTCTAGTCGTCAAATCAAAAGATTTTGCCGTGTAA
This sequence comes from Solanum habrochaites, assembly GCA_027704765.1. NCBI lineage: Eukaryota > Viridiplantae > Streptophyta > Magnoliopsida > Solanales > Solanaceae > Solanum > Solanum habrochaites. Next base: position 17,441,778 of record JAKWJA010002494.1, read on the forward strand.
TTCTTCACAATATATGTGGGATTTCACTAGTTGATTCCTTTCATCCTCTAGGTTCCTAGAATTTAGTTAGATTCTTGATTCCTATATCTTTCTTAAACCAAGGGTTGATAAAACCTTATATATTGGTTGTAATATAGGATTTAGAGTATTCTTAATAAGATTATCATATATTCATGCAATCATTGCTTAGTACTTTGCATGAAACTCAGAACACTAGTTGTGCAGAATCTCTAAGTTCATGAACTTCACATACTAAGTCAGTTAAAACAGTTATTCATGCTCCAATTTTATTATCTCATTATATAATTATTACATTCTCATATTTTGCATATAATTAATGAGCTAATCAACATTTAACTAATTCAGTCATAATTTTTCATATGCATGTTCAGTTGGGAGTTTACTTAACACCGAGTTGATATAGGGTTCAACGTACCCGTATAGTCCAAAAACTATATGCCCTCATAGGATTATACGTCCCCTCTGTGGGAATCATATTTAGTCGTCATTCTAGTAATGTCGTTATACCCTTGGAAAGATATATAGTGTCCTCTGGATGTGGCGTATACACCATACTCCACGTTTAGCTCATTTTCTTTTATATCGGCCAATAGTATCTCCCATAGTTAGACTCTAGTGGATTTGACTAGGTTGTTAGTTATATTTCAATATTCAACTGAGTATGATGTGTTAATAATAAGTAATTGGTCATTGCATTCAGATCAATTAATTTTAGTATATTTAAGTACTTGACAAATAGAAAATGTACAACTTTTGATCTAACTTGTCCTTAATGAAATGTCGATCAGATAAAACATGCTTAGTCCGATTATGTTGAACACGGTTCTATGCTATTTGAATTGCGGCTTTGTTGTCATAGAATAAGTTCATAGGTTCTGTACATTCAATTCCAAGATCCTTCAAAACATGTTTAATCCATAGTAGCTTACATAAGATATTGGACATCCCTCAAAATTTTTCTTTGGCACTAAACCTCGCGACAACCTTTTGCTTCTTACTTCTCTAGGTGACAAGATTTCCTTCTACAAAAGTGAGATAACCCGAGTATGATTTCCTTTCTATCAAGAGATATCCTGCCCAATCTGCATCTATGTAGTCTTCCATGATAATTTTTTTATTCTTTTAGGACAAAGTCCTTTTCTAGGAGCACTCTTCAAGTATTGCAAAATTCTATAGAAAACTTCAATATGATCTTATGTTAGGTTCTACATGATCTGACTTACAACACTTACAACATATGCAATGTATCACCTTGTGTAAGTTAGAAAGATTTACTTCCCTACTGGACGTTGATATCTTCCTGCATATTTTATTTTCTCCCCCTAAGAATTTCCAAGTTTTTGGTATGCCTTCATAGGTGTATCAATTGGCTTGCATGCTAGCATCCCTGTCTTCAATGTATAGGAAATATCGCAATTGTCCTAGGTCTTTCATGTCAAAATTGTATGCTAAAAACTTCTGAAGTTGATCAATTTCAGTGGAATCATTTCCTGTCAAGACGATGCAATCAACATATACAATCAACAATGTTACCTTTCCTTTGTTGTATTTAATAAACAAAGTATGATTACTACTCTTTTCATAACCCACCAATGTCATTGCATATGTGAAATGTCCAAACCATGCCCGTTGTGACTATTTTAGCCCATATAATGCCCTCTTTATTCTGCATACCTTGTTTCTATAAGTGTGCTCCTGCATTATTCCTGGTGGAAAATCCATATGAACTTCTTCCTCCAAGTCACCATCAAAAATGCATTTTTTACATTAAATTATCGCAACGGCCAATCATTGTTTGTTGCAACTGATATAAGGATACAAATAATATTAGGTTTAGCTACTGGTGCAAATATTTCCTAATAGTCCATTTCATAATTTGGCATGTATCCTTTTGCAAAGTGAGCTTTGGGGATGTGATTGTATATTGTATAACCAAACACCCTTGGTTCTAAGTTTGGTAAATGAGAAAGAGAAGAAAGAGAATGGAGATTTTGCTGCGGAGTCTCAAAATTGATGACTCGAGATAGAACCCGAACAATCTCCATATATAGTTGGCATATTCATTCAAAAGAGAGATGCACAAACAATCTCCATAATTTTTCTATTTTGTCTTTCTGCTATGACATTTTTTGCGGTGTGTCTGTGCATGATGTTTGAATTTGTATACCTCGTTGCCGAAGGTATTCTTCAACAGTAGATTGCATAAATTCTATGGCATTGTCAGATTAGAAAATACGGATTTGTCATTGATATGTAGTGCCTACCATATTATAAAAATCTTTGAATTCAATATACGTATCACTCTTCTTCCAAAGTAATGATATCCATGTAATCCCCGTACATTCATCTATGAAAGTAATAAAAGAACACATTTGAGAAAATATTTCAACTTTTGTAGGCCCCAAATGCCAGAATGTATAACAACAAAAGATTTAGAACATTTATTAAGACTTGGTAAATATGGAACACGATGATTTCTTGATAATTCACAAATGTCATAATGAAACTGAGCTATCTAAACTAAAAACAAATTTGGTTTCAATTTCTGAAGATAACCAAAGGAGATATGTCCGATCATTGTGTGCCATAACCATACATTATCCCGTGCTTTCTCAACCCCATCTCTACGGAATGCATGACTTAATTTCTTCTCTCCACCATTAGTCAATTCCAAAAAGTAGAGATTGTGTGGCTTAACACCATAACCAAGAGTCCCCCAAGTAAAAATGTCCTCAAAGATACAAACAGAGGCCAAAAGGTTGTAGTGCAATTGAGAGAGAAGGTAACTTAGCTAACAGATAGAAGATTATGATCTAGAGTAGGTACAACCAGAATAATGTCAACTCTTAAAGCATTTGTTAAGAAAACTAGTACTTCTTCAATAACTAGAGAACTACCACAATTAGCATTAGAAATAAAGGGCTGAGATGATGGTTTTAATGATTGTAATTCGCAAGGGTTTTTTGTCATGTGATTAGATGCTCCACTATCTATAATCCAAATATTATTAATAGAAAGTGTAGTAACATTAACATTAACATTATTATTAACTGTAATACTTGGCCGCGTCATACTGACACAAGATTCTATTGTACCATCATTGTTTGGCTGATTGGTTCTTGATGTAGTCGTGGCTACGATAGTGTTTAGAATGACCTTGCGAGATTTCTTTGAGAAATTCCACAAATCTGGATAGCCAATAATCTCGTAGCATTGTTGTTTTCTGTGTCCTGATTCACCACAATGGCTACAAATAAGAATACTATGCTTACAAGATGACTAGTTAGTTCGACCTTTAACTGGAATGCTATGATGGAAAGCCATGGCAGAAATCTGAAAAATTAGCCGAGCACTTTCCATAGTCTTCCACTGTTGAGCTTCTATTCGGACATAAGCATATGTACTTTCAAGGTCATGTTTTGATCATTTCTTTAAATCTCACCACAAATATGATCAAATTTTGAATCAAGTCAATTGATAATATACGAACTCATACACTTGCCATCGTACAATGCATATGAAGAATACTATCAACACATCCATCATGTGTATTCGTTCAGTGATCAATTTCCTGAAAAATACCAACCAATTTGTTATAGAACTTGGACATGGGTCTTGCGATCTGCATAGTGGTGAAGGATTCTTCATTAAATTCAAACAATCGGGCCTCATTGCGACCATCATTAAACATTTAGTGTAGTTCTTCAAAAATATCCTTTTCTGTGGAAAGCCTGGAAAACTGCTACATCAAGGTGGGACTCATCGAGTCAATTAACCAGCTCTAAACCGTATGATTCTCTGTAATCCATATTCCATAACTTCAGTCAGTTTATTCAGAAAACATGTTAGCAGGATTATGTAAAAAATCAATATTAGCACAAAGAAAAACCATATTTATGTTAGAAATACAAATAGATCACCTTGAATAGAAATTACAACATAACCTAATACATAAATTATAATGAATAAATAAGAATTTGCAGTAGACGAAAAGACATATGAAAATCAAGACGGAATGATAATAAAAATAATATTTTCAAATTTAGGAAGAAGATATAAAAAAAATAGGAAATAATTTATATTTAATGTTAGAAAAAGAAACAACAAAATTAGAAGATAGTCTAACAGCTATGATAAGAATAACAAAAGAAAATTAAGAAATAGACAAATCAAAAGAAATTGAAAAAATAAAAATACAAGCAAAACAAGAAGTACAACATTTGGAAGAAATAAAAAATACAAGAATAAGTGAATTAGAAAAAGAATTAGCTAGGTTAAAATTATTATATGAAACTAAACAAAAAGAGAAACAGATAGAAAAAGATAAAGAGCTAGAATTAACTAATGAAATAAAAGAGATGGAACAAAAACTAAATGAAGATCTTGAAGTAAATGAAATAGATGAAAATGAATCAGATACAATAAATGACAAAAAATCAGAAATAAGTGATATAAGTGAGACATACACATAAATTCTAGAACAGGTAAATAAACTGAAAAGATTAGAAATAAACACAGGAGATATGAATCGACCTAGTACGTCAAGAGTTAAAACTCCAGACAATAGTCCCAGAAATCATCCTAGAATTAGTCCTAGATGGACACGACCAACTTATTATACAGAAAGTTATCAGCAATCAGATAGAACTAACGCAATATGGAATAGCATATTAAATAAAAATTGGACACCAAAACCAATAAACGAACAATATAATTTCTTAGATCTAGATTGTGTTACAGATATAAATAAAGCAATATTACTATTGGATAGAAAATATATCTAAGCAACTAATAGATAACAAAATAAAAAAAACAGAAACACCAAGGTATATAGAAAGAACATTTGTAGGAACAACAACATTATGGATAGAAACTTTACCCTTAGAAAGTTTAGAAGTACTTAGAAGTGACAAGAAAATGGATGGATCTCCATCAGCAACAAATATAGATATACTTGATAAATATGAATCAGCAATAAGAAGTGAATTTGGAGGTATGACCACGGATATAAGAGAACAAAACAGAGAAAAAATAATAAATAGACAACTTATGACAAAATTAGCTATATGTAAAATGTGTTATATAGAAGAATACACTTGTGCATTTAAGGAATACTATTACAAAGCAAAATACAATTTAAATGAAGCAAAAGAAATAAGACAACAATATTTTACAAAATTACCAGAACCATTTAGCACAAAAATAATTAAAGATTGGAATGATGAAGGATTAGTAGATACTTTAGGAGCTAGAATAAAATTTTTACATCAATGGTTCATACAACTATGTGAAAACCAAAAAGAAAAATTAAAAATGGAAAAAGCAAGAATTTAGCCTGTTGTAAATATAAAATAGCACCACAGTTTGGATGTACAAATAAAAAGCAAAAGCCTAAAAGGTATAAAGATTATAGAAAAACTAAAACCAAGTATAAATATAAGAAACCAAGACGAAGATATTATATAAAAAATTATAAAATAAAAAGACCGTATAGACCAAAAAGAAAAATATCCCAATGTACTTGTTATAATTGCGGAAAGATAGGACATTTAGCTAGAGATTGTAAACTACCCAAAGATCCGAAAAGGAAACAAATTGCAGAAGTAATTATAGATAATGATAAATATATGCAAATAGAATACATAGACTATGAATTAAGTGAAAACGATGGTATATATGAAGTATCAGATATAGAAACTGAAAATGAAGAAGAAATTAATTTAGATAATATTGAAACAGATGAAGAAATATAATGTCTGAAGATGAGATAAAAATAATATCTAAAGAAGATTATCAAAATGAAGAATTATCAGACCAAAAAATAATATTTGATAATACAATTTTTGAACAAATAAAAGGAAAAGAATTAGACTTAAGTGTTGAAAAAGTACTTGAAATACCTACCTTAAGAAATTGGTTTAAAAGGCAAAAAGAAGAATACTATGTAGTTAGTCAGAAAAAACATACAATAGATTGCAAATATACAAGAGGAAAAGTATATATAACTATACTAAGTAAACAAATAATAAATAAAGAAATACAAAATATAAAAGCTAAAACACCTATAAAATATGTACATTTAGGAGGAACAGAAATATTAATAAAAGCTTGTTTTAGATTAGGAATAGATACGCCTATTGACATATACTTAGCAGATGACAGAATTATACACCCTATAGAAAAAAGTGTAATTAGTGCAGTAAAAGGAAACTTAATATATCAAAAAATTAAATTTATAATAAGTGTCAATTATACAGTAGCATTAACAGACAGAAATATAGATAAATCATTAGTATTATATTGGAAAATGTCTGTAATAGAGTTAGCACCGGGCAGTAAAATCTTTACAACAAGCTGTAAAAACTTATATATATTAAAAACAAAACATAAAATAACAACAAAAAATAAAATTGATAAAATAACGATAGAAAATCCTTTCGAAAAAATAATTACTGTAATAGACAATAATGACTATAGATATAAAGAGATTGACATAGAAGAAGATTTAGAAATTGTAAAAGAAAGATTAAGTACTTCAAGTGTACCAAATACGTTAACAAGAGCTACCTCATCAAGAATGAGTACATCTAAAAGAAACTATGAAATCCCACAAAACTTATTAGATAAGGAAGAAATAACACCATATCATTATTTCATAACAGGAATAATAGACCAAAGAAGATATAAAATTTTGATAAATACAGGACAAGAAGAAAATTACATAACAAGAGAATTAGTATTAGAAGAAGAAATTATAAAAACAGGACACATAAGCCCTGGATTACCTAGTGAGATAGTAAACATAAATGAAGAAACAACGGAAAAACAAATAATTATAGGAGGAATACCCTTAATAATACCGTTTAAAATATACCAAGGAAATCATAATATTATATTAGGAATAAAATGGTTAGAAAAAGTTAAACCGTACAATATAGAAAATGAACAATTAACAATAACTTGTCAAAATAAGAAAATAATTATAAAAAGAACAAAATGAATAATGAAAATATTTATACTTGCAAAAAATATTGTAGAAGGATATCACAAGAGATATTATACCACTATGATAGATATAGGAGCAGAAGCGAATATATGTAAATATAATTGTCTAGCAGAAGATAAATGGGAAAAAATTAAAAACACCTATGGTAGTAACAGGATTTAATAATGAAGAAAGTATGATTAAATACAAAGCAAAAAATAAAAAAAATATAAATATGGGATAAAATATTAACAATAGAAGAAATGTACAATTTTGAATTTACGACAAAAGACATGTTATTAGGAATGCCATTTTTAGATAAATTCTACCCACATATAATAACAAAAACACATTGGTGGCTTACTACACCATGCGGGAACAAGATAGGAGCAAAAAGAGTAAATAATAAACAACGAAAACCCACAGAATGGATAAAAGGAAGTGAAAAAATAAATAAAGAAATGGTAAATATAAATAAGAAACAAATATCACAATTAGAAATTATCATATTTACAATAGATAAAGTTAAAATAATAAATGAACAACTAGAACAACTATATAACGAAGATCCATTACAAGGATGGGAAAAACTTAAGACAAAAGTAAAGATTGAACTAATAGATGAAAATAGTATAATAACACAGAAACCATTAAAATATAACTTTGATGATTTAAAAGAATTCAAAATACATATAGATGAACTATTAGAAAATAATCACATTCAAGAAAGTAATAGTAAACATACAAGTCCAGCATTTATAGTTATAAAACATAGTGACCAAAAAAGAGGTAAAAGCAGAATGGTTATAGATTATCGCAACTTAAATGCTAAAACTAAAACATATAATTACCCAATACCAAATAAAATACTAAAAATAAGACAGATACAAGGATATAATTATTTCAGTAAATTCGATTGTAAATCAGGATTTTATCACCTAAAACTAGAAGAATAATCTAAACAGCTAGCAGCATTCACAGTACCGCAAGGTTTTTATGAATGGAATGTATCACCGTTTGGATATAAGAATGCACCAGGTAGATATCAACATTTTATGGACAACTATTTTAACCAGAAAATTGTATTGTATATATAGATGATATATTATTATATTCTAAAACACAAGATGAACACATAAGATTGTTAGAAAAATTTATACATATAATCAAACATTCAGGTATAAGCTTAAGTAAAAAGAAAGCAGAAATTATGAAACCACAGATAGAATTTCTAGAAATACAAATAGATAGGAATGGAATAAAAATGCAAAACCATATAGTACAGAAAATAATCACCCTTGATGAAAAGATAGATACAAAAAAGAAATTACAATCCTTTCTAGGATTAGTAAATCAAGTAAGAGAATATATACAAAAATTAGCAGAGCATTTAAAACCATTACACAAAAAACATAAAAAAGATGTAGAATACTATTTCAACAATAAAGATAAAGAACATATAAGAAATATTAAGAATTTATGTAAAAAATTACCAAAACTTTACTTTCCTGATGAAAATAAAACATTTACTTATATTGTTAAAACAGATTCAAGTGATCATAGTTATGGAGGAGTTTTAAAATACAAATATGAAAAAGAAAAAATAGAACATCATTGCAGATATTATTCATGATCTTATGCAGAAGCACAAATAAAATGGGAAATAAACAGAAAATAATTATTTGCATTATATATATGTTTATTAGCATTTGATCCATATATTGTTTACAATAAATTTAATGTAAGAACAGATAATACACAGGTAAAATGGTGGATAACAAAAAAGGTAGAGGATTCAGTTACAACAAAAGAAATAAGGAGATTAGTATTAAATATATTAAATTTTACATTTACAATTGAGGTAATTAAAACTGACAAAAATATGATTGCACATTATCTATCAAGACAAAGTTACACATCCAGAACAAGATAATCTTATGGAGAACATAATCAAAACCTTAACTATACTTTGTACAAAAGTGGATAGTCTAGGCTTGAGAGTTTAAAAGCTAGAATAAAATGAAGAAAAATCTAAAGATACAAGTCATCAGCATGTCTATAAACATGCGGAGCTACTCCGTTCGGCACACAGAAAACAGCCAGAGATAAAAGGAGATGTTGGGAAACTCCTTAAAACCCATAATGTTGCTAATGTTGCAGGTACAAGCACAGGAATTATGGAAAAAGCTACATCAAAAAATACAAACCTAAACAGCCTATTTACAAAATCATTTATTCCAAAGGTACAAATAATAGATACCCCAACACCACAAACATCTACATATGTAGTCAGCCTGCATAAAGAAAAGAAAACATATAACCATATTTCCCAAGGTTATATTGAAAATCTATATAAAATACAAAACTTTTTAAATCTCAAACTCAGATCTACCACAACTACAGAAAAAACCCAGGACTATTTAACCCAAAAATGACAAGGTTATAATAAACAAATTGCACAGCCAAAAACAAATTCCAATCTAGTTAACACAAGTTATAATTATGGATTATTGAATACAGTTTACACATATACAGTAGAAGAAATAAGTGGAATCCCAGAGGTCTACAAATCGTTTTTAATATAGAAAAAAATAACAAAAGGAAATTTATTTTTTATAAGATGCTATACAGCACCAGCTGAAATACTCTACGACGAGATAAAATCAACGATCCAAATAGTAAAAATTGGATTAACACGAGAGATGATAATACTAGAAGATATAGGACAACAGCCGGAGATATCAAAAGTTGACATACCTAGTTTTTATGCAAACAAAAGAATAATTGGGTTATCAACTATTATACAAGAGTTAGCCAACAATTATTTACAAGGAAATACTATATGGAGCTATTATTCAAGATACCATTTGATGATATATGCCAATTCACGAGAGATAAGGCAAGCAGATATGGAGGAAGTCCAAAAATGGATTTTATCCTTATTAAAACCCGAAGCTACTCCAACAACTAGAGAAATAAAGAAAGGATTCATCTCTAAAGAACTATTGACAAGATATTGCAAGTTAATTGGTCATAAATATCCGGATCATATATGTTCAAAGTGTAATCAAGGTGATAATATAATCCCTGAAGTACAATTAGAATAAAGTCAAATGACTTGAAAGAACAAGAAAAAAAAAAAGGAAAAAAAGTAAAGTAGTGTTGGCCAAAAATAAAGTAAAGGCCATTATGTAAAGTAGTAATAGTATTGTATTTTGTTGTTTTGCGTCGGCCATATAAAAGAAGGCCATATGTAAAAAGTTGTGTCGGCCATAAATAAAGTAAAGGCCACTGTCATGTAAAGTTTTTTGTTGTTTATCGTCGAGTAAGTGTCGGCCACTTATATTGGCAAGATATGTAAGTTTGGTTGTATAAATAGAGAGTTCTTCCCTCATAAATAAACAAGTCACATTAAATTAAAACTCTCCACTCTCTCTCTAAGATTCCTTCCACCCCCCCCCCTTTTCACATTGGTATCAGAGCTAGTTCATAAAAAATAAGGTATGGAAAACAAGGAAGAATCAAAAGATCTACAGAAACAAGGTATACTCATTTAAGTTCATGAGTAGCTAAATCAATTTATTCCTGATAATCTCTTGTTGCTTATAATTGTTTATCATGTCTTAATAATGTTATAATAACCATCTTTAGAAAGTTTGCTACAGAAATATTCTTCGAATAGGTATACCCAGACTATGCCATCCTAAGGTTGAAACCGACAGGCAAGAAGGCCGTTTAGGGGAGTAAACAAAGTTGAGGCGTTGTTAGGGTAACTGATCAAAGAATAAAATTTTAGTAGTGACCAGACGAGATGATTATTAAACCATTATTATTACATAATAAACAAGTATAATCCATTGAGAGGTTGGAAGGAATAAATTTTTAGCGAAAAATGAATAAAATGAACTCCTATTTATTAGATGATGATGTTAATTACAAGATATTAATACTGTATATACTAAAAGATCTTAAAACAGATATAAAAAGAAGAATTTATGATATATTAGTAACATATGAGGTAATAGAAGTAACAACTCGAGCGGAGATCCATCCATTTTCTTGTCACTTCTAAGTACTTCTAAACTTTCTAAGGGTAGATTTTCTATCCATAATCTTGTTGTTCCTACAAATGTTCTTTCTATATACCTTGGTGTTTCTGTTGTATTCTGTTTTTGAAATTATATTTATAAAATAATTTGTCTCATCGTTACTTGTTTTAGTAAGTTGTGATAGTTTATATTCTATGTATAAGGATTTTAATTTTTTCCATATCTTTCGTACTTTTTTGTCTATCTTGGTTTTTGTTATTTTAGTTTCTTTACTTGTTGCATTATTCATTTTAAGTAAAAAGAAAGCAGAAATTATGAAACCACAGATAGAATTTCTACGAATACAAATAGATAGGAATGGAATAAAAATGCAAAACCATATAGTAAAGAAAATAATCACCTTTTCTTTATGCAGGCTGGCTGCATATGTAGATGTTTGTGGTCTTGGGGTATCTATTATTTGTACCTTTGGAATAAATGGTTTTGTAAATAGGAAGACAAACAGAAAATAAAGAACAGAGGAAGAAAATAGAGTTAAGAATGGAAAAGGAGAATTCAGAAAAAGAAAAGATGGGTGATGGGAAGAGGAAGGAGGCGGAACAAACCATAATTACGGTAGCCAAATATATATTATATGTGTATATATATATATATATATATAATATATATATATATATATATAATCTAAACGAATAAGGAACATTAATTAAAGAAACACATTAAATAAATAAGGAAAATTAATTATAGTATGTAATAACGAGGTAATCTCGAAGGAAACAAAATCTTTCCTCATGTAATGGTTTTGTAAAAATATCGGCTAACTGATTTTCAAAATCAACAAATTCTAGCTCAAAAGCTGCATTATCAATATGATCACGAATAAAATGATGCTTTATATCGATAATGCTTAGCCCTACAATGATGAATAATATATTTAGATAAACTAATGGCAGTGGTATTATCATCAACTTTGGATACTCCCTCGAACGAAAGATCGTAGTCCAAGAGTTGATGCATCATCCAAAGTTGTTGAATGCCACAAACATCTAATTTCCAAATATTCAGATTCAGTAGTAGAGAAGGGTAATGGAGGTCTTCTTTATACTATGCCACAAAATAAGGGATTTTCCCAGGAATTGACATGTTCCACTTCTACTGTTTCTGTCATTTTTATCATATCCAAAATCAGCTCTAAATATCTAATTAAATTAAAATGCTCAAAAGAAAATTATCATAACTTATATCAGATGTTCCAATGAGATATCAAATAATTTGTTTCACAACGGTGAGATGTGATTTCTTTGGAACAGATTGTATTCATGCACATTTGCAAGCACTGAATATAATGTCTAGTCGACTTGCAGTAAGATATAATAGAGAGGCCATCATTCCTCGATAAAGTTTTTCGTCAACTTTTTTCTTGTTGCATCGTATTCGAGGCTGTTGGGGGGACTCATTGGAGTACCAAATGTTTTACCTTTAACCAATCCATATTTTTAATCAACTCCTTTGCATATTTTTTTATTAATGAAAATTCCTTTCTCTAATTTCTTAATTTGAAGACCAAAAAAGAATGAGAGCTCGCCCATAAGACTCATCTCAAATTTACCTTGCATGAGATTTGAAATTTTCTCATATAGAGAAAGGTTAGAGTTTTCGAAATTAATATCATCAACATAAATTTGAACAATAAAAATACATGAACTTGATATTTTTGGTAAACAAGGTAGTATAAATTTTCCCTCTATTAAAACATGTTAATCAGAAAAATGCTCAATCTTTGATGCATCACTAATGTGTATCTTTTATATTTCATGATCAATGACACTAACCTACAGGTTGAGTGTGTGTAAACTGAAACTAGTAAAGTAACCCACCCAAGGGTTAGGGAATGTCCCAAGGAAGTGGTAGTGAAAGTAGTATATAGTTATATTTCCATTCTAAATAGTGACAACTCAAGACATTTTCGAATAAAACAAAATTAAATTCAATTTGTGACACCAAAGTTTTAAATATCAAGAAAAGGGGTGTTTGTCACGAGTAGAAAAATAGCAAAAACAAAGGAGAAATCAAGTATGAGGGAGAGTTTTTGGGGTGTGACAACAACAAATGTTAACACAAACTAATGGGTGCATGCTTTTGATTATAAAATTTGCAAGACAATGGTGACTATGCTAAGCTTTAGGTTAAAGTGAGTTGCCTCTCGGTAAGTTACACCATATCAAATAGGTTCCTCTCAGACACCCAGTCGTATAAAATAACCAGCCTACGCCTTAACTAAATCCTAACCTTTTGATAGAGGGTGTTTGGATATGGGACTAGGGCTCATCCTCTCATGTTGAACCTCATGTAGGTCCACTCCTTTGTTCATCATTTTAGTTGTCTCGGTTTCACGACCTCCCTCTCGGGCAAGCCAAAAGTCACATGGGTGGTTTTGTATTTGCAAATACAAACCCATTAAGTTAAACCACAACCTCTAGGTGAAATCACCATTAAAATACATCTAATTCTATCAGCAAGCAAGACCCAACAATAATATCAACACATATTTGCTAAATCAGATCTAAAGAATGTGGATTTTTAGCAACACATCAAGCAATAATCAAATATACTTAAAATGATAAAGGAATCAAATGGGTATAGAGATTAAACCTTAAAAATTGCAAAGGAAGGTAAATGGAGAAGACCCACTTCCAAGATTGGAACAAGAACTTCATTCTTAAAGCTTCCTAAAAACCCTCTCAAAACTTGACACAAAATTGCTGAAAACATAAGATCTAAAACTGGAAACATATCTCATTGTTTTCTCTCCAAAAACTCTATCTAAATGATAAAAGAGTTTAGTATTTATAGGCGTAAGATTTAATGTTGGTCGATTCATTCACCGTCTTTAGTGGTGAATCGCCGAGTGATTCGATGAATCACCTTTTTTTCGCTATTTGCACCTTGACTTTTTGACCATGAGTATGTAATGTTAGTAGACAAAACTCTCATTTGCGGAATTATTCAGCGAAGCGCCGACTCCTCCTTTTCATTTCCTTTGATCCACTTCCTTCACGGCTCGCTTTCTCTAAAAGAAGGCAAAACTCTTCAACAATTTTCTTCCATTTTGCTTTTGTTTAGGACCTAAATGTCCATGCTCCTACCAAATCCTCAAATACCTGAATCTTAGATATTTTTATCGTATATCAAGATAAAATAAATAAATTTAGGACACTATTTACATTAAAATAAGGCCCTAGATGAGTCCAATTTGGGGACTCATATACACCCCCAACTTAATCCTTTACTTGTCCTCAAGTAAATATGTTCAACATTTTAAATAGGATGTCTCAAATAGTTCTACACAAGACTCAATCATTAATGTACACAACAGAGGCAAACTGCTCATGCATAGCTGAATTGTAAACTCAAAGATTCAAGTTATGATACACCATTACCAAAGATTCTTGATCTCACAATACTTGTTCTTAATGCACACCCAAACTCAACAAAAGTATCTATATGCCCTCAAACAAAGTATGATTCCATTTTCAGACACGTAGATTTATCCACATAGGATCAGGAATTTGATGCAACACTCACACTCACAAAGAGGAATATAATGCATGTTCTTACCCATAGATTTGCCTTTATTTTCTAATTGACCTTTTGTTCGGTTCATTTAAGATTAAAAAGGTCTTTATATGGCTTGTAATGGGGCTCAGTGTAAATATATGGTCAGATGTGATTTCCTTAAGCTATCCCATGTCTTCCTTTTTTAAATCCTTAGTCTAGTGCTTCTAGTTCATCTTTTATTTTCCTTCATGGATTGCTTTGAAAGTTATTTATATGGCGTGATTTTATTTCAAGATTTTTCTCTTCTTTTTCTTTTTTTCTTTTTTTCTTCTCCTTTTTTTCTTTTTTTATACGGAGGGCTTCCATTTCTCTATAATAACATCATTTTTCGAGACTTCTCCTGCGCTTCTTGACTTCTTCATTCCCTTCACACCACACCTCCCAACTTAAGCTTTTATCCTATATATTTTCTTTATTCACGTCTCAAAAAGGATTATAGGTAGTGGATAACGTAAGGTTTAGGTTTCATTAAGGTATTTCCGAGGAAAAACACAAAGGGTGTTTAAAAGAGTTTCACACACTCATGGGTAGGCCATAAAATAGGAAATATTTGAATGTTGGTTCACACTTTTAAGAATTGCCTAAGATCATGTAAAAAGGATGCCTTTATAAATCAATTAGACTAACCGGGAAAATTCTATGTTTAATCATGCAAGTTCAAGGTAAGCTCATCACACAAGGTAATGACACTTAAGTCAGATAAGATAACATACTTCCGCTAGTGTGCAATTGTCATTGCAAAAGAATCAATTTGGTAATTTGCTTATCATAATGATATAGAATGAGTTCACATATTGTCTATGTTACTTCATCCTTTCTCGTTATAGCCGCACATTATGTGTGTTCGATTGGGAGCACTTTTCAATTAATTGCTACTGAAAAAACTGAGAATTAATTTTGTACAAGAACAACCACTTTCAACAAAAGAGGTGGCTAAATTTTAATAAGGGAAATTTTATTTTCGAAAAGGTCAAAATTATTATGAAATTAGGACCCAAAAGAAATCCATAAGATCTAACATTTGTGAAAGTAATTTTTAAAACTTAATTTGAACAGAAAACCCAAACATGTACAAAAACACATAATATTCAGCATAACAAAACAATGTTGGGTCTCACCCCACCATAGACAAACGTTTGTCCTATAATGCAAGTATTAGTATCAAAAAGAATATAAAAACAAAACAAGGAGGAAGGTTAAGAGAAAACCTTACTATGCAGTCTCTCCTCCTGTCAGGGCATTATAACTATGAGCGACAACCTGTAGTTAGGCATCAGTGCCCAAAATTCTTACATCAGTGGTGGTGGTGTCAAGTCGAATAGTAGATGGTGTGGATAATTCAGCATGGGATTTTTGAATCACAACATGTACCATTGTACCTCCTAAATCTGATAGGTTTCCAAAGATGTGATGTCTTCTTTTGATGTTGGAAACTCCTCCCGTGTCATTTCCATTTATTTATCAGTCTCAGCATTTGCATCTGCATCTGAATTTTCTCCCTCTTCAGCCTGTAGTTCTCATCAAATTATTGAAGTAAACTGACTTCAGATAATCTACATCTGTCCGCAAATTTTGCAACATCGGCTTGTAAAGCTAAGATCTCAATGGCTTCTTCTTCTTGTTTCACATGTTGTAACCCTAAAAGATAAGGCATGGGATGAATCTTGAACTGTGTTAAGCGAAGCAACTAATGCTCTCTTAGTCATCTCTATGATTGACATCTCCAGACTAGATGCGCTTATCTGAACTGATTTGGCTAGACTCCCCATCTTCAAGATCATCCCTTGAGTGATTCGAATTCGTACATAAGATGTGGAAGACTCTGGATCCAATGAAAGGAAGAAGGAGCATATGTACCTATGGGACTAGAGGCCGGATTAGGTTCAGATGCATCCACAGACACTTGGCCGGGCCGGATTAGGTGCAGTTGCATCCACAGACACTTGGCCGATATCGATCTCAAGTGTACTGCCAATGTAACACTCCGAAAGTCTATGACATTAACTAGAGCATCACATGTTGATCTAAGGTTATTAACACTGTCTTGTAGAAAAAAATAAATTTATAAACCATATAGGAGGTTTTGGAGTCAAGACATCAAGAAACATTCATGACGTCCAGATGCTAGTCTAATTTAAATAGTGAAACGTCCTTAGGTTTCGGTAAGGTTTAGAGGTGTCGTATGAGGTCTAAAACTTGTAAAATAACTTTAAATATGTAAAACCTAGTATATATAGAAAAAAACTTCCAGGTCCAACCCCCGAAGGGTCGCCTTAGGGGTCCACGAAAGGACCCTAAACTTTTCTTGGCAAGGTCCCAAAGCAGCAACCAATATACACATTGATGAAACAAGTCCGCATTGCGGACTTGGGTGGATTTTTGTCAAATGTAAAGTTCACAATGGTAAGGTATTGGAATTCAATGTATCAAAAATTAAATGTGAAAATCATGCGGGAACAGCTCCGCATCGCAGACTTTTTTAACGACGAAAATCTGAAATTTGTATTTGAGGTTTGACTTCATTAAAGGGTCAGCTTAAGAAAGGGCTATTGTGGGTATTTCATGGGGGGTCTATATATTTATTTCAATAAGTTTTTCCTCACATTTACTCACTCATATCAAATTCTCAAATCAATACCCAAAAGGTCTCACCTCTCTCTAGTTTCTCTCTCTATTCATCCTCCATTGAAGGAAGAAAAAATCTTGAAGAAGAAGACCGATTTCTCTATGATTTCAAGTCAAATTCATGAAGTAATCTTCATTAACGTATGGGTTCTTCACTCTTGGGATTTCTTTCCCCAAGAGGTCTCTCAAAGTTTGTAAATCCCCCAATTCCAAAGGTTTTTCTATTCTAATAGGTTTTCTTCTAAACTTCAAATTGATGAGTGATATTGATTAATTCTGATTAATTATGAATAATAAGGTATATATTGTTCGTTAATTGATTGAATTTCATTTTGATCATGTTAGTTTCCCCAATCCCCCAAATATTAGGTCTTGATTGTAAATTGATGGGAATTGAAGTATGAATTGATCATTAGACTTGTTTTATATAATCTAATTCATTCATGGATTTCCTAGGTAATGTTTTATTGGGATTGGATCTATTTCTTGACGAATTCATGATGAAACCTATTCCACTTAAACCTAGGCTATGAATTGATGTTAATTGGATAGTGATGATGCAATTAATCTAGTTCTTGTGTTAATTACTATTTATTGATGTTACTAAACCTATTGTTGGATGTAATTTGTTGGTTGATGGTAAACCATGAAGATGGATATTGAAGGAGATTAAGTCTCTATGATCCTAACCTTTAATTCAATTATGATGATGTATGATTAGTCTAAGTAGGTGTTGTCATGATGTTGAATTGAAATATCTTGACTATAGCTTTTAAGGTGTTGGCTAAGATGTAAATGTAATCAGGGTGGTGATGATTTACCAATGTGCCTTATTATGAAGTGATATGTGAATGTGCTAACCTTACCTATGTGAGTTTTAATGAAAGGACTACACTCATGCAATTCTTATTGAGCTATGATGATGATTGGATAGACTCTATGACCTATATTTATCTATGATGATTAATAATGACATTTCAAAAGGGACTTAGATTAGAACCAATTGAACTTGACAATGGGAAGTGATGGCTTTCCATAGAGGAAGATTCACCCTACAGTTCCACATGTGGTGTTGATTCCCCAATGAGAGATACTCTTCCAATGAACTCCCATGGGATGAAGATCCAATTGACAAGTGTATTTTATAGGGATTATACTTATCTCTTAGTTCTTTACTATGTTTCCCCCATAGGAAGACTAGCTAGTAGATCCACCTAGAAAGCTATGTTTATGTTTGGTTTTACTTTGGCCAATATACCATCTTCCATCAGTGTAAGGTTTTACAAAAATGGATTCTACACTTAGATCTGTGGTCTATGTCAGTTAAGGCAAGTGTTCCCTAAACTAAAATTAAGAAATGAAGTATAAACCAACTAGGGTGACTTGAAAGGTTAAGGTTACTTGATTGAGTAAGGGTTATGGGGCATTGCTTGGTCATTGCACTTTTTGATTTAATAAGGGTTCATTGGTAATCGTTTTGCTTTGGAGATGTTGTAGTGAACTCTTATTCATGCTTATGGTTATTATAACTGGATGATAGATTTACTTTGAATATATGTTCAATTATGTGATATGCATGTTAACTTGACTAGACCTAGTATTGTTGGTCTTGTGATGTACATGCCTATGACTTAAGGAATATGTATTATTGATTAGTATGGTCTTATTATATATGTATAAATATTTTCAAAATAAATTGCATACCTTAATGAAATGTCCCTTTTCATAGAATGATTTGATGATATGTGTGCATATGGTCTCATAATAAGTACAAGTGGTGTACAAACCCCATTCTCATAAGGTATTAGTCATTGAAAGGCTTTGAGACGACATTGAAGGAAGACTTGGAATTCTTAATCATCCAAGTTAGGTAGGTCCTTATTTTCCGAGGGAAATTCCACTATCAATCTTATGAAGTTTTAACAGTATTAAGACTATTATGTTGTTTCCTTTTCAATTGAGTACTAAACGTAGTATAGCCTATATGAGGCCTTATTGTATTGATGTATGGGCTAGACCCAATTTTATATACTCTTGTTACATGGTTATGACATGAGACATCTATTTGAGACTATATTATATTTTACATATCTATGTGCAGTAAAATTAGAAAACTATGTAATCATCTTATACGAAGGGTCTATGAACAATCGATATATATATATTATGTGTATGTAGTGTTCTATGGAAACCTCAATGTATAAGTAATGGAAAGTTTTAAATTTTCCGTATTTTTACCTATGAATGTAATTATGTACGTTAAGAGGCTAGTCTCTTGGTCCTCAAAGAGGACGACGATGCTGGTTACGTATAGGGGGTGTTTCCCAGATATGACAAACTTTGTATCAGAGCATAAGGTTGAATATCTTTGAGTTGATGTCTATCTCAACCATGTCTAGTAGATTCATACTCATAATTGTGAAGCGCGCCACACTTATTTATAGGAATCTATAAGATGCTTAGAAAATTCTCACTTTCTTGGAAGTCTAATATCGTGCCTCTAGAGTTTAGTTCTATGTGATTTTATCATCAAAAAATATTCTTTCCTAGGGAGAAACGTGAAGCTAAAGTGGTGGAATTTATCAACCTTCGTCAAGGAGGTATGACAAAATATACTCCTTCTTTGGTTTCCGATCCTAGGGATGAAATGAACCGCTTTGTGACGGGATTATCAGATGACTTGCAAGAAGAATGTAATTTGGCTATGCAACATGACAATATAAACATTGCTTGTCTCATGGTTCATTTTAAACAAGTGGAAGAGGGCAAGATCTTTCGATGGTAGTTCGTCAGAGAGTAGGCCTGATATCCAAGACAAGCCTAGGTTCAAGAAGAGGGTGTCTAATCAAGTTCTTTCCAAGTTCCCTAAGGCTCATCAGGATGGGGTGTCTAATCCTAATTCTAAGAAGGAAAGTGATACTAGTTTACCAAATGAGAAGCCTACTTCTGTCAAGTGTGGGAAGGGTCATTTAGGTGAATGCTTAGTTGAAACGAAGCAATTGTTTTGGTTGTAGAAAGAGTGGCCACAAGGTTAGGGATTTCCTTATTTTGAGGGGTCAAGAAAAGGTTAGTGGTCAAGCTCAAGCAAGTGGTTCAAATGATGCTCCGAAGAAGAATCACTTTTATGCTCTCCGCTCTAAGGGTGAGCAAGAGATTTCCCCCGACGTGGTGACCGGTATGCTGAAAGTCTTCTCTATTGATGTATATGTATTATTTGATCCCGGAAATACTTTATAATTTGTTACTCCTCTAGTAGCAAAAAAGTTTTACATGTTTCCCGATATCTTGCATGACCTTTTCATAGTGTCTACCCCGTTGGGTGAGTCGGTTGTTGCAAAAAAGGGTGTATAGAAATTTTCCTATAATGTTGACCAATAGAGTTACTTATGTTGAACTAGTATAACTTGATATGCTTGATTTTGAAGTCATTTTGGGTATGTATTTCTTTGCCTCTATAGATTGTAGAACATGGGTGGTGAAGTTTAACTTTCCAAATGAACCAATTTTAGAGTGGAAGGGATGAATTCTGTTCCTAGAGGTCGTATCATCTCTTGTCTTTAGTCTTGTAAAATTGTCTCTAAAGGTTGTTTATACCATATAGTAAGAGTCCAAGATTTAGTCTTCGAAATTCCTCCCATTGAGACGGTCCCCGTAGTGAGGGAATTTTCGTAGGTCTTTCCTGACGATCTTCCCGGTATTTCTCGTGAATGGGAAATTAATTTTGGTATCAACTTGTTACCGGATACAAATTCCATTTAAATTCCTCCTTATCGTATGACTCCGGCCGAATTGAAAGAGTTGAAGGCTCAACTCAAAGATTTACTAGACAGAGGTTTCATTAGACCTAGTACTTCTCCATGGGGTGCTCCTATTTCGTTTGTGAAGAAGGATAGGTCCCTTAGAATGTGCATTGATTATTGCAAACTCAATAAAGTCACCACTAAGAACAAGTATCCTCTCCCTCGGATTGATGACTTGTTTGATCAAGTCCAAGGGGAAAGCTACTTTTCTAAGATTGACTTGAGATCAGGGTATCACCAACTTACGTTGAAAGGTCAGGATATACCAAAAATGACATTTGGAACTAGATGTGGTCAGTACGAGTTCGGTGAAATGTCCTTTGGTCTAACTAAATCCCGGCGACATTTATGGATCTCATGAATAGGGTGTTTTGAAGTTAAGTATTTGTCATTGTATTCATTAACGACATCTTGGTATAGTCAAAAAATGAGGGTGAACACAAGGACCATTTAACTGTAGTGTTACAAGTGCTTAAAGAGAACCAATTATTTTCAAAGTATAGCATATGCGTGTTTCCGTTGATGTCGGTTGTGTTTCTTGGTCATATCATCTCTAGTTAGGAGTTGAGGTTGATCTAAGAAAAACCGAGGGGGTGAAAAATTGGCCTAGACCATTGACTCCAACCGACATTAGGAGTTTCTTAGGTCTAGTGGGTTATTATCGGAGGTTTATGGATAGTTTTGTGTCCATTGAATCTCCCTTGATTACTTTGACCCGAAAGAGTAAGAAATTTTAGTAGTCTGTAGCATGTGAGAGAAGCTTACAAATCTTGAAAAGTAGGCTTACTTACGTTCCGGTATTGACTTTATCGGAGGGTACAAAGGGTTTCGTTGTGTATTGTGATGCATCCCAAATGGGTTTAGGGTGTATGTTATGCAACATTGGAAAGTAATAGCCTATGCTTCTAGGCAACTTAAGGTGAATGATAGGAACTATCCAACTCATGATCTTGAGTTAGCAGCCGTAATATTTGCTTTGAAAATATGGAGGTGTTGACACCCAATTTTGACCCTCCACGATAATAATCAATCAACGAGCTTCTTAATTATGCATGATTTAAAAAATATTAGATTTTATAAAGTTTAAAATATTTTAAGTTACTTTTAATTAATCTCATCACCTTTTTTAGACAGAGTATGTGTTTTACTTAGCTATGTATATAACTAATATATTTTGTGATAATTTGAAAATCGTCTCAAAAGGATTTAATTTTGGGTTCAATACTTTCCTAAATTAGTTTACACTTTCGGACTAATTGCGTCTTAATTAAGTCGATTATTTTATTTCGTCATAAGTAAGAAGCTTGTTAATTAATTTTTATTAGTTCATTTTTTATTTACCTACTATCCAAAAACACTTAGCAAAAAATATATTTTGGGTCTTTTCTCCCAAAGTTTTTTAGCAACTCACTCCACATCCTCAGCCAGTTCTCCAGCTTAGTTCAAAATCCTTTCTATTGCAGCCAACCCAAATTTTTCAGCCCAACAGCTTCATTGAAATATCCCAATTTCCCAACCCACTCTTCCAATAATTAATCCATTCAACCCCAGTCCAATTTTGGGCCCACCATTATGTCAACCCGATCAAAATCCTTTTTGCTCATCACCAAAATGAATTCTATGATGCTTGAGATAAGAAGCCAGAGGAAGCATCGCGTTCTTCACGCATGACGTAGCTGCGGCACGCGTTCCTCCAGTGCTCAACCCCTCCCCGTGTTCGCATTTCACTCCCTTTATGCGTGAATTAGCAAGGCACTTCAATGCGACTAGTCTCCTTTTCGAGATGGTACGAGTTAAAGTAGTTTTTCCCTAATCTAGTTGTTGCTCAATCCATACAGCCTCAAAAATCTTCCTTGGCTTGCGTGGATGGGCGCCACGTTAAGCTGCAAGGACGATCGATTGATCGAGGCCACCCACGTCCCTTTCTTCTTCTGTTTTTTGCTGAAAATTGACAAATCTTTCGTACAAAAAAAATACATTTTTTTCTCGTCCTATGGCGGGATTTGAATTTCAAAATGAATTCAGATATCTTTTACCTTGTTTCTTATCAGAATTTCCCCTGATTTCCGCCGAAGAAAACCCTAAATCTTTTTCTATAAATATTCTCTTTCTCCTTAAGGTGGGGGAATTTATTTTTTAACTTTTTTTATTTTAAGGGAGAATTTGTATTGTGTAGAGTGAAAAAATTCTTTTTAGGGTGAAGTTTGAGCGATATAATAGAAAGAACTTTTAAGATTTAGTTAAAAAACATTGCTAACATATCTCAAGAACAAAGGATAAGAGGAGTAGCCGTTGGGAGACGATGTTCTTCTCAGATTTCCTTATTGTGAGTCGTTTTAGAGCTTTGTTGTTGGAAGTCAGCTCATATCTGCTCGCCAGTCCCTATTCGCTGCACAACAGGAGGTAATTTCCACTTTTAACCATGCTTTCGTTGGATCCTTTCTTGATTTGAGTCCTCATTCTCCCGGGTTCAATTTTCAGTGTGTTCATTCATTATGTGTGTAGTTCTTAAGCAGCTTAGATGTATCTTAAGTCTGAAGTTCATTTATTCTATATGGTTCCATTTTAGCAGGTTGTTACAAGTGTGATAATGTGAGAAATTTTGTTCTAAGAAAGTTGTTGTTTGTTTTCATTTTATCATTGTAAAACTCACCTTGGATTTCTTATTTATTCATGGGTTAGTGGTCTGTGTTCTCCTTGCAAGATGTTGCCTATCTCTTCTTTGTTTTCACAATTTTATTTGCTGGAAATTTTTTCTGAGTCGATGTGATTCAGTTGTTGTAAGATTTTAAAATAAATCTTTTTTTTCCAGTAATCTAAAGGTGGAAATTATGTGGATCATTAATTTCCTCCTTGTGATTTGTGATATATCTTACTTTATTTAAACTATAATAGCCGGGATGATTCTATTGGGTTCCTTTTTTTAGATTTTATGCATGTTCTTTTCATATGGGTTCTTCTTTGTGCTTGAAAAATGAATTTGGATTTTGAATTACTCAATACAAAGTTTATGTGCTTTGCTATCCAAAAAGCATGCTGGAATAGATATTAATAATACGCCTAAGTAGCTTTTCCTCTAATGGGTTCTAATGCTTTCATTCTTCCTCTCTCGTTGTTTTTGAGTCTCTTCCCTCATTGCTCTGAATAATATGTTCATGTTGTTTCGATTTAACAATTAATACTCAAATACTTTTGTCATCTTCTAGCTTGGATTAATGAAAGCTCGAGCTTCTGGTCGCATTGCCATATTTTAGTCTTGTTAAGGGTTATTTGTTATTTTTTGATATTTTCGCTTAAAAATGATTTCATTTGGCTGTGTTATAAAAGAATTTACTAAAATTAATACACTAAAAGGAGGAAAATTTAGGAAGTAATAATGTTTCATAAAATTGTATATAATGGATATTTATAGCCATAAGTATATGTATCACTTTGGCCATTATTGGCCAAGTGATGTACACCTTTGGCTTATTATTGGCCAACAGATGAGTTGCACAAGTGATGCAACTCATTCACTGTTTGGGGCCCACGTGGCATATTTTACAACACTCCCCCTTGTATGTCTATGTAAGTATATAGACATACATAATACACATTACTTGCTGCCTCATTAAAAACCTTTCTAGGAAAACCCAGTGGAATAAAACCTAGACTAAGGAAAAAAGAGTACAGTGCGTATTTTACTCCCCCTGATAAAAACCACGATTCAGATGGTTAAGTTTTCGCATTCCAATTTTGTGAATCATCTTCTCAAGATTTGAGGCTGGTAAAGATTTGGTAAATAAATCTACTGGATTATCACTTGAACGAATTTGTCGCACATCAATATCACCATTCTTCTGGAGATCATGTGTGAAGAAAATTTTTGGTTAAATGTGTTTCGTTCTATCTCTTTTTATAAAGACTCCTCTTAATTGAGCTATGCATGCAGCATTGTCTTCAAAGAGCATTGTGGGTATCTTGACATCACACTTCAAACCACATCTTTCTTTGATAAAATGTATTACTGATCTTAACCAGACACATTCTCTACTTGCTTCATGAATGACTATTATCTCAGCATGATTTGAAGAAGTAGGGACAGTAGACTGCTTCGTAGATCGCCATGATATAGCAGTACCTCCGTATGTGAACAGATAGCCTGTTTGTGATCGAGCTTTATGTGGGTCAGATAAATAACCTGCATCTGCATGACCAACAAGATCAGCACTATATTTTTTAGAATAAAAAAGACCCATATCACTCGTTCCCCTTAGATATCGCAATATATGTTTAAATCCATTCCAATGTCTTCGTGTAGGGGAAGAACTATATCTTGCTAATAAATTAACAGAAAATGCTATGTCGGGTCTCGTAGCATTAGCAAGATACATAAGTGCCCCAATTGCACTGAGATAAGGTACTTCTGGACCAAGAGGTTCCTCATTTTCTTCTTGAGGTTGGAATGGATCCTTACTCACTTCAAGTGATCGGACAACCATTGGAGTACTTAATGGATGTGCTTTGTCCATGTAAAATCGTTTCAAGATTTTCTCAGTATAGGCAGATTGATGGATGAAGACCCCGTCTACTAAATATTCTATTTGTAGTCCAAGACAAAGTTTTGTCTTTCCAAGGTCTTTCATCTCAAATTCTTTCTTTAGATATTCAATTGCCTTTTGAACCTCTTCTAGAGTTCCAATGAGATTAATTTCATCAACAAAAACAGCAAGAATAACACACCCCAATGTTGTTTTCTTAATAAATATACAAGGACAAATGGGATTGTTTATATAACCTTGTTTTATCAAGTACTCACTAAGGCGATTATACCACATGCGTCTTGATTGTTTTAAGCCATATAATGACTTTTGTAATCTGATTGAATACATTTCTCGAGATTTTGAACTATATGCTTCAGGCATATTAAGTCCTTCCGGAACTTTCATATAAATTTCATTATCAAGTGAACCGTAAAGGTAAGCTGTAACCACATCCATTAGATGAATTTCAAGATTTTCATGTACAGCTAAGCCGATGAGATATCGAAAAGTTATTGCATCAGTAACAGGTGAATATGTTTCTTCATAGTCTACACCGGGTCGTTGAGAGAATCCTTGTGCAACAAGGCGTGCCTTTTATCTTACAATGTAACGACCTGTTTAGTCGTTTTGAGCAACAGATTTTATTCTGGAAAAACTGGTAGAGGCGACGGAGGACACGACGGACCGTCACGGGCACGACGGACCGTCGTGGAGGGTGTCGTTTCAAAACACTTAGAAAATCTGAAATTGGGTACTGAAAATCGACTCTCTGACCGTCACGACGAAATGGCAGGACGGACCGTCACAGGCGTGACGGACCGTCATAGAGTCTTTGATGGAAATTGCCTCTGACGGTTGCGACGGACAGCAGGACGGACCGTCACAGGCGCGACGGCCCGTCACGGGCTACGCAATCCCAGTTCGGGTCGGATTTCTTTACACGTTTTAAGGGACGTTTTTGACTATTCCTGCTTTAATTATAAAGTTAGAGGGTTAATGTTAATAAGTCTAATTACTTGGGGGTTAAAAGAGGTAACCTTAAGTTAATTAGTGGGTTATTATTTCCATCTTTCATTCTTAATTACATAATAATTAGGGTAAAAGAAAGAGGGTTGAATAAGAAAAATAGAAAGAACAGCAAGAGAGAGAGAGAATCGATCAAAGAGAGGAACGAAGAGGACAACAAGAAATTGAGGAATTTCTTGCTTGATCACTTCTTCGGTGGAGGTAGTTATGGTTTTACACTATTCGTAGTAAACTCTTAATAGCGAATGATATGTGTTGGGTAGTATTATTAAGTCTTCTATTTGCTTAATTGTGTATGCATGATGTGATCTTATATATATATACATGATTGTGATAAAATAAGCATGATAAAGCTATTGAATCTAAATCTGAAGAAACCCTAATCCACTTTGTTAATGACGATGCTTGGTATAAAAGAAGGCTTAATGAACGAAAGAAGTGAGATTAGGGGATCGGGTGCCACGTTCCGGTACCAGGATAGAATATGAGATCGAGTCACGTTCCGACACCAGGATAGTATATGGATCGGGTGCCACTTCCGGTACCAGGATAGAATATGAGGATCGGAGTGTCACGTTCCGACACCAGGATAGTATATGGATCGGGTGCCACGTTCCGGTACCAGGATAGAATATGGAGATAGGAGTGTCACGTTCCGACACCAGGATAGAATATGAGATCGGAGTGTCACGTTCCGACACCAGGATAGAATGAGGAGCGGAGTGTCACGTACCGACACGAGAGTAAATAACATAATGAATCTTGAAAGATACTATTATACTTAATCTAAAGAACATGTTTCCCAAACAGTATGATGAGGAGGCGTGATTCCTCATCGATGTGCTTGGTGTTGTAACAAGGATTATGGTAATTATAAATGCGCTGCATGCTAAGGATTAGTTGATTTTATGATGTTACTTGATATATACTGTTTTCTATTTTGAGTTGGCCGATGATACCTACTCAGTACTTGTGGTTGTACTGACCCCTACTTTTATGTTTTCCTTTTGTTTATTTGTGGAGTGCAGCAAACGTGCCGTCATCTTCGACTCAACAGTAGTTCAAGCCAGTCTTCGTCACACCGGATCTTCAGGGTGAGCTAATGCTTCTAGCTTGGACTGGATCTCCTTCCTCATTCTTGATGCCTTGAAGTTTCGGCATAGACTAGCTTTTATTTGTTTTAGCTTCTTAGATACTCCTAGTTTAGTACTTTGATCATAGATGTTCTTGTGGTGATGACTTCCAAATTTTGGGAAATTAATAGATGTTGAATTTTAGAAGTTATTGAATTGTCTTTTATTTGAGTTTAAGTCTTCCGCATTGTTTTATGTTGATATTAAATTGAAATGATAAGGTTTAATTGGTTGGTTCGCTCACATAGGAGGGTAAATGTGGGTGCCATTCGCGGCTCGGTTTTGGGTCGTGACAAACTTGGTATCAGTGCATTAGGTTCGTTTGGTCTCTCACACAGAACAGGTCTAGTAGGGTCTTAAAGAACGGTAGGGGGACCCTTTACTTTTCTTTGAGAGGCTTAAGACTTTAGGAAAATTCCACTTTCTTTCTTCCTTTCGTGCTATTACTTGGATCCAATTGGTATCTAGGTGATACAATTGGTATCTGACCATCTTCACTCTATTTCGCAGATGGTTAAAAACTAGAGCAACGACTACGCCAACATCAACATCAGCAAGACAAGATGCATCTGAGCCAGCCACTGGGGCTGTAGCTCGAAGTCAACAGTGGCAAGAGGCCGCGGTAGAGGTCGTGGAGGACGTCCTCTAGAGGGAGAGGACGAGCACCTAGCCCATCTGGTGCTAGGGCGGTGACTTCTCCACCGACTGAGGAGGTATTAAGAGAAGGGGAGGATGGGGAGAATGAACAAGTACAGAACGAGGAAATGGCCACCCCAACCTACCCAAGATGATCAATCAGGTGCTCGTCCTATCTTAGTGGGTTGTCTGATCAGGGTCAGCCACCCCCAACGTTTTCTGCACCAACACTCCGGTT
This sequence comes from Solanum habrochaites, assembly GCA_027704765.1. NCBI lineage: Eukaryota > Viridiplantae > Streptophyta > Magnoliopsida > Solanales > Solanaceae > Solanum > Solanum habrochaites. The sequence continues at coordinate 17,470,432 of JAKWJA010002494.1, forward strand.
TCAGAGGTACGACATGCAGCCACTATGCCCCTCGTATGGATGCCTCATTGGACATAGGCACGTTTCCACGACTGACTACTGGACCTAAATGACAAATGATAGCAGAACTTTTTAGTAGTTCTTGAAATTGAAACCTCCATTCTTCAAGGGTGCAGAATCTGAGGATGCTTACGATTTTCTGGTTGACTGTCATGAGCTACTACACAAATGGGTTAGTAGAACGTTTTGTGTTAGTCGTGAGCTACCAGTTTCAGGGACGCCAAATGTGGTGGCGGTCACATGTTGAGTGTCAACCAACAGGCACCACCTATGACTTGGGCCTCATTCTCTGGCTTGTTTATGGAGAAATATATTCCCCGGACCTTGAGAGATAGGAAAAGGACGAGTTCTTGAGCTTAGAGCGGTGGATGTCGGTCAATGCATTGAGGCTAAGTTTCTTGCACTATCCAGTATGCCACTCAACTATGTTCAGTCCACAAGAGCGGATTCGCCGTTTTGTGAAGGGTTGAGATAAGAATTGCGAATTTCAGCCTTACAGGTAGCGGCTACGGCAAAATCCTTCCAAGGTGGTAGATTTCGTGGTAGAGGAAGGAGTGAAGCCAATGATTTCACCACGGCATTGACATCAAAGAGGTTTCGAAAAGGGGGTGAGTTTAATGTTCTACTCTAGAGGACAGGGTTCCGGAGGTTACTCAGTCTGACCCATTCAGTCTTCACTAGACTGTAGTTGGGGTCCACCTCAGAACGGTCAACATTTCTCTGAAAACCCATACTTGAATCTAAAGAGTGTTATGGGTGTGGGGAGACTGGGCATATCAAGAGGTATTGTCCAAAACAGGCGATAGACCCCAACAGTTAGAGGTAGAGGTGGTTATGGCAGAGGCCGTTATTCCGGAGACGAGGTGGTCGAGGTAATGGTGGTCACCAAAATGGCCGGGGGTGATGGGCAACTGGAGCCACTACATCACAACATGGTAGGGGCAACGGACAAACAAACGAAAGGCCCCATTGTTTTGCTTTCCCTGGGAGATCAGAGGCGGAAACCATCTGATGCTGTCATCACAGGTAATCTTCTGGTTTGTGATTGCATGGCTTCTGTATGTTTGATCCTGATCCACATTTTCTTATGTATCTTCCTCATTTGCTAATGGTCAATTTACATTGTGAATTACTTGATACGCCTATTCGTGTTTCTACTCCGGTGGATAGTCTGTGGTAGTTGAAAAGGTATAAGGTCTTGTTTGGTGAACTTTGTGGGGAGTAACACTTATGTAGATTTGGTTATCTAGAGATATTGATTTTGATGTAATTCTGGGTATGACTTGGCTTTCTCCGCAATTTGCGATCTTGGATTGTAATGCNTAGCTAATTACAAAATCAACTTGCTATGGGCCAACAATACCAAAGTGTTTAAATAGCCCACATGGGCCCCCCCCAACCAATGAATATGAGTTGCGTCACTTGTGCAACTCATCACTTGTCCAATATAAGACAAAGGTGTACATCACTTGGCCCAATATGGCCAAAGTGATACATAATAACTTATGGCTATAGATAGCCATTATATACAATGTTATGAAACATTATTACTATCCTAGAATTTTTGCTTCTTTTAGTATATTAATTATTAGGTAAGTTCTTTTAAACGTTTCTAGCACGAGTCTCTGTCCGAGTTTGTCAACTAAAGACTTTACAAAGCTTAAAGGTATAAGATTTTCCTTTGCTTAATGCATAGTCGAAGATCTCTAAACACTTGGACTTTCTCGGTCGTAGTCATACGCAGGAAAAGAGCTACTATCATGGGTACTCGATGCATATATTATCTGATGCTGTATGGGTCTAGCAGACACTCTGTACATCCAGAAAATAATCAAGACATCGAATCAAAACCGATTGCTAAGAGCGATGATATTCTCGCTGTCATAACCCTTGATGCAAGGTTGAAATCGGAATATCTCACTGTTAGGATTCCTCTGGTGTTGTTGTGGAACAATTTAAAAGATATATATGACACCTGAAGTTGGTCGTACCTTCCAGTGTACACGTTATGACTGGATCACTTGTAGACTTTTCAAGATTATTAAATCTATCAGTTGATATAACTCTCTTGTTCCTTTAAAATGTATCTCACAATTAAAATTATGTGGAGAAATATCATCTGACCATGATATGCTGAGAAAACATTTTCCACTTTTCCTGCCTCAAGTATTCTTCTGTAGCAGCAATACCGAGCAAATGGGATTTAAAAAATATCTGAATTAATTCACATCTCCTTGTTGCTGACAACATAATGATTACTGATGAAAACCATGAAGTCGACCTATGGTCCTATGCCATTTCCTAAAGTAAATACGACAAATTTTCACCAATCTAGGGGTGAAAAGGTCGTGGCCCAGTCATCGCCGTGCTCGTGATCGATGAAGAAATTTCAATCATGGTGATCGTCTGCACTAAATAATAAACCTTCAACACCAGCAGTTGTAAAAAGAAGAACGAAAAACATGATGTAGTGCAGAAGAAAATTTCAGGCAACAATTTATCGTATGGAGGAAATGAATATTGTTCACGTACCTGTCGTACACCAGGCAACTGTGTTGAGCTATAGCAGCTTTCCTGAAGGAGGTGAAAAATAACGCTGAAGCCACTTTTCTAGGAAGGTACTATTGAACCAATGCATCTAGATGTAGCGGATTCTTTGAGAATCCCGAAGGAAGATAGATCACCTGATAGGTATGGATCTGTGATAATGTAAATATATTTCATTTTCGTTGTTTGTATGAACTAGTATGAATATGTTTTCCTAGACTTGTGAATAACTACAAAGGTTGTTGTAGATTTTTTGTGTTATATAATATTATCATGTTATTTCGTTCTATATCTTTTCTTGAAGAGTATATGGATACCTCAATGATCAATCATGAAGATATTTTGTAATTGATGAGTGGAACAACGCACGCCATATTCAAAGATGAGAAATACTGTCTCCTACTTGCTTAGAAGAAAATCAAATGTTACTAATCAATTTCTGGTAATTCAAACTTAATAGAAGGCTCTGGAAGAGCTACTATATTTCTTCCTAGGGGACAAAACTTCGTTATAGAAGATGCTTTGTTCTTTATAAATCCCAAGAAACTGTTAAGTTTTTAAAGATATTCCGCCGAAATGGATATCATGTGATACAATAAATGAAATGAATGTTGAATACCTTGGTTATTACCAAGATTGTCTCACACACGAGAAATTGTTTGGAAACAGTAAATATCAACTTTTCTTCTGGCCCTATTATGCAAAATAAGTATCGATTGAGCACACTCTTATCGTAAACCAGAAGTTAATGACTTAAAGACTTTTGTGCTTTGGCATGACGAATAGGTCATCCTTGATCAATAATATGACACGAATCATTGAAAACTCAAATGGACTCAATTAAAGAACCTGAAGATTTCTTAACAATGATGAGTTTACGTGTGCTGCTGTTGCCCCAAGGAAAATTGATTACTAGGCCATCACCAATGAATGTAAACTTGAATCCCTTAATTTTTAGAACGAATACATGGGGATATGTGTGGGACCTATTCACCCATTTAGTGGTGTTTAGATTATTTTATGGTCCTACTAGACGCACTCTTCAAGATGGTCTCATGTGTGCCTTCTTATCATCTCGCAACCTGGCGTTTGCAAATTTTGGCACAAATAATACGATTAAGAGCGCAATTACAGACGACCACATATAATAAATACTCCCCACCAATTGGGTGTTTGGCCATGAATAAAATTTGCTCATCTTCGAATTTTTTGATATGTTGTATATGTGCCTGTAGACCCCACCTCAGTGCACCAAGATGGGCCCTCAGAGAAGTGTTAGGCATATGTTGGGTTTGATTCCCCATAATTCGCTACTTGAGCCATTGACGGAGATTTATTCACTGCAAGATTTGTAGATTGTCGATTTGATGAACAAATTTTCTACAATTAGGGGAAGAGAAAAAAGAAACTCAAAAGTTAAATTGCATGGAAATTTCATCATTACTCATTATGATCCACGCTCCCATGTGTCTGAACAAGCCGTCCAGAAGATCATCCATTGCAAAACATAGCAAATCAAATGCCAGAAGCGATTTACTATTCAAAAGGATAACAAAGTTGCATATCTCTGCAGTTATTGTGCCTATCCGAATCGACGTCCCAAAAGGACCATCTACAAGTGCGTAGCTACTAAATCACAAATACGCCTGAAGCGTGGTAAATCATTGATTCAAAAGATAAAAATCCTAGAAAAAAGAAGTACAAAAAAATGACACTACAAAGAATCTCTGAAGAAATTCAAGATCTAATTAATCCTGATATTCTTGAGAGATCAGTGAACCCAAGACTCAAGTAAATGAAGAACTCTCAATAAATTCTACAGGTGATGAGATAAGTTTAGATCGATCAAAAATCATAGTGGATAATGTTTTCGCATATGATGTTGCACTAACATTTGAAAGGAAATGAGGATCTTGAACCTCTATGTCGAAGAATGTCGCAAGATGTGATTGACCAAAATGGCAAGAAGCAATTCAATCGAATTAAATTCACTGCTAAGGGTGAGGTTTTTTGGACCATAGTCCAAACGCCTATGATGTTAAATCAATTGTCTATAAATGGTCTTTGTACAAAAAAGAAAATGAGAGAAATGAGATTTTATGTCACGACCCAAAACCGAGCCGCGACTGGCACCCACATTTACCCTCCTATGTGAGCAAACCAACCAATCTAAACCTTATCATTTCAATTTATATCAACATAAAACAATGCGGAAGACTTAAACTCATAAATAAAAGACAATTCATAACTTCTAAAATTCAACATCTATTAATTCCCAAAATTGGAAGTCATCACCACAAGAACATCTATGATCAAGTACTAAACTAGGAGTATTCTAAGAGCTAAAACAATAAAAGCTAGTCATGCCGAAACTTCAAGCGTCAAGACATGAGAAAGAATCCAGTCCAAGCTAGAAGCATTAGCTCACCCTGAAGATCCGGTGTGACGAAGACTGGCTTGAACTACTGTTGAGTCGAAGATGACGCACGTTTGCTGCACTCCACAAATAAACAAAAGGAAAACATAAAAGTAGGGGTCAGTACAACCACAAATTACTGAGTAGGTATCATCGCCAACTCAAATAGAAAACAGTATATATCAGTAACATCATAAAATCAACTAATATCCTTAGCATGCAGCATTTAATATTACCATAATCCTTGGTTACAACACCAAGCACATCGATGAGGATCACGCCTCTCTCATACTCGTTTGGGAAACATGTTCTTTAGATTAAGTATACTAGTATCTTTCAAGATTCATTATGTTATTTACTCTCGTTGTCGGTACGTGACACTCCGCTCCTCTTCTATCCTGTGTCGAACGTGACACTCCGATCCTCATATTCTATCCTGGTGTCGGAACGTGACACTCCATCCTCATATTCTATCCTGGTACCGGAACGTGGCACCCGATCCATATACATCCTGGTGTCGGAACGTGACACTCCGATCCTCATATTCTATCCTGTACCGGAACGTGGCACCCGATCCATATACTATCCTGTGTCGGACGTGACACTCCGATCCTCATTTCTATCTCTGGTACCGGAACGTGGCACCCGATCCCCTAATCTCACTTCTTTCGTTCATTAAGCCTTCTTTTATACCAAGGCATCGTCATCACAAGTGGATTAGGGTTTCTTCAAGATTTAAGATTCAATAGCTTTATCATGCTTATTTTATCACAATCATGTATATTATATATAAGATCACATCATGCATACACACATTAAGCATAGAAGACTTAATAATACTACCCACACACTATCATTCGCTATTAAGAGTTTACTACGAATAGTGTAAAAACCATAACCTACCTCCACCGAAGAATCGTGATCAAGCAAGCAAATTCCTCAATTTCTTGTTGTCCTCTTCGTTCCTCTCTTGATCGATTCTTCTCTCTCTTGCTGTTCTTTCTATTTTTCTTATTCAAACCCTCTTCTTTTACCCTAATTATTATGTAATTAAGAATGAAAGATGGAAATAAAACCACTAATTAACTTAGGTTACCTCTTTTACCCCCAAGTAATTAGACTTATTAACATTAACCCTCTAACTTTATAATAAAGCAGGAATAGTCAAAAACGTCCCTTAAAACGTGTAAAGAAATCCGACCCAACTGGGATTGCGTAGCCCGTGACGGGCCGTCGCGCCTGTGACGGTCCGTCCTGCTGTCCTCGCAACCGTCAGAGGCAATTTCCATCAAAGACTCTATGACGGTCCGTCACGCCTGTGACGTCCGTCCTGCCATTTCGTCGTGACGGTCAGAGAGTCGATTTTCAGTACCCAATTTCAGATTTTCAAGTGTTTTGAAACGACACCCTCCACGACGGTCCGTCGTGCCCGTGACGTCCGTCTTGTCCTCCGTCGCCTCTCCAGTTTTTCCAGATAAAATCTGTTGCTCAAACGACTAAACAGGTCGTTACAATAGATACCAATTTACCCATCGTTCGTCCCCAACACGATCACAAGAAGGAAAACAAGGGCGAAAAGGATTACCTGAATCTGTAAACAGATGTGGGTATCTTTTCTCGCATATCTGCCTCCTTCCCCAAGTGGCTTCTTCAACCGGTCGATTCTTCCTTGCACCTTGATGGAGGCAATCTCTCTTGACCTCAACTTGCGAACTTCTCTATCTAAAATAGCAACAGGCTCCTCCTCATAAGACAAGTTCTCATCACACAAGCAAAACTGAATCCCAACGGATAATGTAATTTCCATCCCCATGGTATCTTTTCAACATCGACACATGAAACACCGATGTACGCCGGACAGCCCTGGAGGCAAGGCTACTATAAGCCACTTCCCCACTCGTTTAAGTACTTCAAAGGGACCATGTACCTTGGGCTTAGCTTGCCTCTTTTACCAAACCGCATCACCCCTTTCATGGTGAAACTTTCAACAAGACTTGTTCACCCTCCATGAACTCTAAGTCTCTAACCTTTCGATCTGCATATTCTTTTTGGTCTACTTTGCGCGCGCTAGAAGCTTTTTTGAATAGACTTCACTTTCTCCATCGAATCCCTCAAAAGATCAGTACCCCATGGTTCTAACCTCGAATGCATCAAACCAACCATGGGGGACCTACATCTCCTACCATACAAGGAACCTTCAACGGAGCCATTTTAATAATCGAGTGATAGCTAGTATTGTATGAAAAATCCGCTAAGGTAAGAAGTTTATCCAAGACCACCGATTATCACACATGATGAACGCATATCTTCCAATACTTGATCGTTCGCTCAGAAGTCCATCGGTCTTAGGTGAAATGCAGTAGCAGTACTAAGGTCAAACTAGTACCTAATTCAGCAGCATGTTCTCCAAAACTAGAAGTAAACGCGTACTCTATCTTATCTGAGGAACGTGGAACTCCATGCAATCGAACAACTCTGAGATGTAAAGTTTGGCTAACATTCTCTTCATTGTAAGTCACCTTAAATGGAAAAAATGAGAAGACTTATTTAACCCTATCAACACAATCACCCAATAGGAGTGTACTTACCCATCGTCTTTGGAGGGGACCAACACGAAGTCCATTGCGCATTCTCTCCCACTTCCATTCGGAATGGGCATTCTCTGGACGTGTGCCTCCGGGCTCTGGTGGTTCATCTCTACTTGTTGACAGTTTGACATCTTGGCCAACAAAATCCACAAATTAACGTTTTCATTTCTACGCCACCAAACGTTTGGCTTTAGGTCACGGGACATATTGGTTGCACCGGATGTAATCGACATACCTTGAAAATATGATCCTCTTCCGGAATAGTATTGATCAAATCATCGACGCGGGGGTTACACCATACCCTTCCCTTATAAGCAAAAACACACTTCCTAATCGATTGTCGCTTCTTAGCCTCTCCTGCAACAATTTATCTCGGATCCGGATCAAGGTTGCATCAGTAAACGACTTTCCCTTAACTTGTCAAGGAAGGAAGATCTTGCCTACACACAAGCTAAAAATCCTCCCTTTCTAATTACTGCAACCTCATAAAAATTCATTAGCCAGAGTCTGAACCTCCTGCAATGGGGTCTAGAACTTGTAAGTGGGCTAAACTACCCATTGCTCCCTACCTTTTCTACTTAAAGCATCTGCTACAAAACATTAGCATTTCCCGGATGATACAAGAAGTAAAATCATAATCCGTCAGTAGTTCCATCCACCTCCTCTGTATCAAATTCAAATCTCTCTGAGTGGTAAAAGACATACTGTAGACGAAGATGAAAAAATCCGTATAGACTTCACACTTGAAACCCCCCATATAGCTAGTGTCTTCCATTTCTTTTAATGCAAACCCCACCACAGCAAACTCTAAATCATGGGTTTCGGATAATACGTTCTTGCACCGTTAATTTGCCTCGAATAGCATAAGCAATCAACATTCTTCTTGCATTAGCCACTGCACCAATCCAGAATAGGCGGCATCACAATAAACACATGAAGTTCTTTACCCTCTACGGCAAGGTAGGATAGGGTGGCGGGTAGTCAGCAAGGTCTTGAGTTTCTGAAAGCGTTCCTCACATTCATCAACAAGACATACAAAGGAACATTCTGCTTAAGTCAAGTTCATCAATTGGAAGCAATAGAAGAAAATCCCTTGACAAAATCGACGATAGAAAGGGCTAAAACCAACAAGCTTTTATTCTGGGAAACATTGTAGGTCTTACCCAATCTCCACACTTCGATCTTTAGATAGAAGGATCCACCATCACTCCATACTTAGAAACCACGTGCCCCAAGAGGAACTTGAAATCTAGCCAAAATCACACTTGGAGAATCTGGCATATATTAAAGCTGCGTTCTCACCTCAACATTTCCAAACACAAATTGCAAATGCTCCTCATGTTCCTCTTTACTTTAAAGTATATTCAGTATATCGTCACTACAGACGATTCACAAAAGGATCCAGATAGGGCTTACAAATCCCGTTCCATCAAAACTCATGATGAAAAGCAGAGTAGGGGCATCGTAGTTCAAAGGACATACCAAGAATCATCATGACCATACTGGTTTCGAAAAGCCGGTCTTTGGCACATCTACTGCCCCGATTTTCAATTGATGGGTAACCAGACCTCAAGTCAATCTTAGAAAAGACCAACAGCACCTTGTAAACTGCTCGGAACAAATCATCAATGCGAGGAAGAGGATACCTGTTCTTAATAGTTACTTTACTTTAGTTGCCGGTAATCGGATGCTACATACGACAGGCTGCCATCTTTTTCTTTACAACAAAACAGAAGCACCCAAGTGGTGCAACTTGGTTACTAATGATAACCTTTGCTCAAAACTCTTGAAGTTGTGCCTTTCAACTCTCTTAACTCACCGGGAGACATGTATATAAGGGGGTAAGAAATGGGGGCGTACTTGGTTCAAGATCGAGTGCAGAGTAAATATCTCTATAATGGGGCATACCACGAAGGTCTGCAGGAAGGGAAAGGAGGAAAACACATCTAATAAAACTCACAGGACTATCGAAACCGGACTAATTTGAAGGGGACTTGAGGTTAGTATCAATCCCGGACGGGTGTGCCAGAATGCTAAACAACACCAATTACTAAACATTATCTAGCACACAAAAGAAAGGGAGAATTATTACGAACCGGATTGGAAGTGTAATGTCACCTTCCCCACGAACGGATCGTCCCAGGCTTGGGCTAAACGTCACCGTTTTAGCATTTACAATCCAAGATCGCAAATTGCGGAGAAAGAACGAAGAAAGCAAGTTCCATACCAAGGAAACAATCAAAATCAACCATTCTAACATAACCAATTACCAAGTGTTGCTCCCAAACAGATCACCAAACAAGACCTATATACCTTTTCAAACTACCACAGACTCACCCACCGGAGAGAAACACGAATAGGGGCCATATCAAGTAATTGACACAATGTTAAATTTAGACCATTAGCAATGCGGGAAGGATACATAAGAAAAATGTGGGGAACCAGGATCAAAAAATAAGAAGCCATGCAATCACAAAACCAGAGAAGAGGACAGTGATGACAGGCATCAGAGTCTCCGACTCGATTCTCCCAGGGGGAAAGCATAACAATGGGCACCTTCGTTGGTTTGTTGTTGCCTCCTAACATGTTGTGATTTAGTGGCTCCAATTTTCCATAACCCCGGCCCATTTTGGTGCCACCATAAGTCGGACAAACAACGTCCTCCAGGAATAACAAAACCTCTTTCCTATGACCACCTCTACCCCTACTAGCTATATTTGGGGCTATAACTCATTGTTTTGGACAATTCCTTCTTAACTCAGTCCTGTCTCCCCACATCCCTTAATACTCTCTGGAGTCGGGCATAGGCGTTCTCAGAGAAGTGTTGGACCGGTATGAGGTGGACCCCCAAATAAAAAAAGCTGTTAGTGAAGACTGAATTGGTCGGACTTGAGTAACCTCCTGAAACCTTCCTCTGGAGAGTAGGAACATTAAACTCACCGCCTTTACGACACCTTTTAGATGTCGATGCCATGTTGACGTCATTCTGGCTCACTCCCTCTACCATTATCACGGAAGTCTACAATGCTTGGAAAAGATTTCGCGTGGCCGTACCTGTAAGGCTGTGAAATTCGCATACTCTGATCTCAACCCCTTCACAAAATGGCGACTCCGCTCATTGTGGAATGAAACATAGTTGGTTGGCGTATTGACCAGGATAATGCATTTTCACAACACTTTAGCCTCATATGCAGTAACGGACATCCTACCTTGCTACTAGGCTCAAAAACTAATCCTCTTTCCTCCATCCTCAAAGTACGGGGGATATCTTCTCCATAAACAAAGCTAGAGAGATTCCCAAGTTCATATGTGTGGTGCCTCTGTTGGTGACAACTCAAATGTTGGGACCACCACCACATTTTGGCGTTCCCTTTGAAATGAAAGTACAAACTCAACACCAAACGTTTACTATACCCATCTTGTGTAGTAGCTCATGGACAGTCAAACCAGAAAATCATAAGATCCTCAGAGTCAGCACCCTTGAAGACTGGGAGGTTTCAATTTCAAGAACTTACTGAAAAGTTAATGTTGATCTTTGTCATTATAGGCCCTGTGGTCAGTCGAGGAAACGTGCCGATTTCAATGAGGCATCCAGGGGGGGAGCCATAGTGCAGGTTGTCTGTACATCTGGGAACCGAGGTGTGGTGCGGAAAATAAAAACTGGAGGTGTTTGACACTTGCGATAACCCGCGAAAAGATAACAAGAAACTGATTGATCATTTCTGGGGTCGGTGGGGTGGCAAAATCCTCATCTGCCACTTGTTCATTCTCCCATCCTACCCTTTCTCTTACTACTTACCTCAGTCAGGGGAGGGAAAGGAGTCACGCCCTAGTACCAGATGGGCTAGGTGCTCAGTTCCTTTTCCTCTGAGGGGACGCCCTCCCACGGCCTTCACGACCTCGTGTTGCTACTTTCTCTCTCGAGCTTACAGCCCCAGTGCTTGGCTCGGACGCTTCTTGTCTTGCCCGATGTTGGTGTTGCAGAGTCGTGTTCTTAGTTTCTAACCATCTGCGAAAACAGAGTGTGACAGGTCAGGATACCAATTTGGTATCACCTAGATACCAATGGGATCCAAGTCAAGCAAGAAGGAAGAAGAAAAAGAATGAAGTTTTCTAAAGTCTTAGTAGAATCTCAAAGAAAAAAGTAAAGGCGTCCCCCTACGGCTTAAGACTCTACTAGAACCTGTTCTTGTGTGATCGAGGACCAACGAAACCTTAATTGCTATGATACCAAGTTGTCACGACCCAAATAGAGGGCCGCGGACTGAACCGACCAACATTGTAACTTCCTATGTGAGAGGAGAACCAACCAATCTAAACCTTAACATTTTCAAGATAAGATCAAGAGAAAGGATGCGGAAGACTTAGACTTCATCTAAAACAATCAAGTAATTTCTAAAAAGTCAACATCTATTAGTTCCAAAAATATGGGGAAATATCACCACAAGAACCTCTAGATCATTATAAACTAAGAGTATTTAGAAGCTTAAAATAACAAAAGCTCAGTATAGTTATGCCGGAACTTCAAGGCATCAAGACATTAGGAAGAAGATCCAGTCCAAGCTAGAAGCATTAGCTCACCCTGAAATCCGAGTTTGTAATGAAGACTGGCTAGAGTTATGGTTGAGTTGAAGACGACGGTTATGTTTCCTACACTACACAAATAACAACGAAGAACACATAAAAGTAGGGGGTCAGTACAAACCAACAAGTACTGAGTAGGTATCATGTTCAACTCAAAATAGGAAAGCACTATTATCTAAGATAACATCATAAAATCAAACTAATATTCTTTAACAGTTGATAGCAACAAGTATAAAAACCATTCATTTATAATATCACCGATCATATCTCATGAAGGACCACAAGCATAACACCATACTCTTTGGAAACATCGTCTTTAGTTTGATATTTAGCATCTTTCAAGTTAATTAATCTATATTTCTATTGTGTCGGTAGTGGACCCCCGATCCCCCGTTAGTCTTTATTCCTCTTGTGCGGTACGTGACACTTCGATCCCCTACTACTATGTGTCGGAACGTGACACTCCGATTCCTTAACTCTACGTGTCGGTTCGTGACACGATCCCCTAAAAGATACGTGTCAGTTCTTGCACCCGATCCCCTAAAATATACGTGTCGGTTCATGGGAAAACGGATCCCCTAACATCTACGTGTAAGTTCGTGACCACCCGTACCATAATTATAAAAGTCGGTTCGTGACACGATCCCACTAATTCTACGTTCGGTTCGTGACACACGCCCCCCTATAATCTCATTCTATTAGTAAATCAAGCCTTCCTTTTATATTCAAGGCATAATCATTGGTTCATTACTGGAGTTAATCACTCCTTCTTTTATACCAAGGCATAATCATTTAACAAAGATTAGGTGTTTATCAAGATTTGGGATTCAATAGCTTCATCATGCTTGTTTCGATTCACAATCCATAATATATTAAAATGCACATCATGCATACACACAAATTAAGCATATAGAAGACTTTATATATATACCCAATACACATATCATTCCAATATTCAAGGTTTACTACGAGTAGCATTAAAAAACAATAACCTACCTCCACCCCGAAGATTTTTCGATCAACAAGCTATCTTCCCAAAGAGTTCTTCCTTCCACTCTTGATTGATTCTCTCTTCTCTTTGTGCCTTTTTCTTTCCTTAGTCAAAACCCTCTGTCCTTTTACCCCTAATAATCAGAGAATTAATTATAAAAGATGGCACTAATAACCAACTTTTTTACTAATTAACTTAGGTTGACGCGTGTGAATCCCCAAGGTAATGATACGGATTAATAGTAACCCACCACGTGATAATTAAAGCTGGTGAATAGGCCAAAAACGCCCCTTAAATAAATTAAACAGAAATCCGGACCACAGCCCTGGGATTGCGCAGATTGTGAAGGGCCGTATGGAGTGCATGCGATGGTTCAGTCCTGCTGTCCGTCACACGATACAGAAAGAAAACTGATTTGTTAAGTGAATGCCTGTGACGGTCCGTCGTGGACACGAGGTCAGTCCTTGCATTCCGTGTGACGTTCAGAGAGGCGCTCTCAGTACCAAATTTTCTTAATTCTAAGTGTTTTTTGGACCGAGGGGGGGGGGGACCCCCCCCCCCCCTCGACGGGTTCCATTCATGCAATTGACGTCCGTCGTGGGATAGTTGTCTCAGCCATTTTTCCAGAAATTAAAAATCTGTGCTCAAAACGGGACTAAAGAGGTCGTTACAAAAATAGCTGTAAGAAATGAATTTAAAAATATGACAACCAGAGTAGAAGAACAAAATAATGAAAAAATTATAAATAATTTAATGGTAAAATTGGCAATATGTAATATGTTTTATATAGATGAATAAACGTGTGCATTTATAGAACATTATTATAAAGGAACATATAACATGGAAGAAAGAAAGGAAATAAGAAAATTATATTTTAAAAATTTACCAAAACGTTTTAGTTCAAAAATAATAAAGAGTTGGAATGAAGCAGAATTAACAGATACTTTAGGAGCTAGAATGAAATTCTTACAAAGATGGTTTACAGAGTTATGTGAAAAACATAAAGAAGACATAAAAATGAAAAAAGTATTAGTAAAAAACATAGCATGTTGCAAAAATAAAATAGCACCTCAATTTGTGTAACGACCATTTTCGATCGTTTTGAGCACTAGAACTTTTATGTCAGAAAATACTTTTCGATAGATTTAAATGGGTGTTTTGGACTATTTATAATTATAACTATAAAATTAATGGGGTAATTTTACTAATTTATTTAGTTGGTGGTAAAGAAAATAACATTTAAATTTAGTAATGGGTCACTTTTACCATGGTTATAATTAGTTATATAAGAATTTTGGGAAATTTATAATCTGAAAAGGGAAAAGAAGGAAAAACTAACCTAGCGAATTCTTTATCGGCGACGTCTACAAGAACCGGCGAACCAGGTAATATTCTAAGTGTTAAATATATTTCGCTACTGATTTATGTCCCAATTTGATTATATTGATTATGTAATTAAGGTTGGGTTGAAATTGAGGTTAGATAGTAGCATTGGGTTGGAGACGAGATTAACTCCATTAATTTGTTAAGTTTCCAGTGATATTATTAAGGGTAAGAAAGAGGGGAACTGAAAATCATAATAAAGGGCTAGCCTGTAAACTATTTGATCGACTATAACGTGACGTAATATATACTTTGCTGCTAAGCGTCTCATGTCACATGCCAAAACAAATTAAAGATAACAACAAGCATATGATAAAAAACTCAATACCTCACTAAGTTTGTAGACTTAAAGTGAATGTTATTAATCCATATCTTTAATAGTTGAACATATGTCATTTAGATAACTGCATAGAGAATATGATGGTATCCCAGGTATATGTTGGTTGACGGTGCTCGTGTGTAATGGTCATTAAGCGGTGATTATTGTTGTATACCTGTTGCACCCAAACTCTTGAAAGAGAATCAATTGGAGCAATTTATATATAAAGAAAATTCAGCATGTGCCTTTGATGAAATTGAAAAGCAAAACATTTTAAATTTTGTGATGGAGAAACATAAATGCTATTGTCATTATTCTCAATAATGTTAACTACTGCTTAGGTGCTCACTAGTCTAAGTTAAGTTTTTTTTGATATGTAGGATTACAGTGGTTGAGTTTACCACTGGTTTCGTTCAACAGTGTATAGGAATTAAGTTTATGAATATTATTATTCATGTTATCAAGTTAAGTTTTTCCTATACTGAGCTCGGTTATTCCATATTCGGTTATTGCCTCCTTAGTTTTCCTTAATTGTGTTCCTTGGCGGCCGTCGGACTTCTTTCGGTTGAATTTAAGATATGATTATAGAATTAGGTGGGCAGTGATGGGATAAGTAGACCCCACCCGATCCTCGGACGTATTTATTGTGTCTGGTTAAAGGTATATAAAAAGGAGATATATATTAGATAGTAGACGAGAGAAGAATTATTATATAGGATATAGATATATATATATATATATATAGATCTATATATATATATATATGATATAGATAGATAATAGAAGCTATGGAGCCATATATATAATATATACATATTACCAGATATATCTATTATATACATATTAATACTTGATAGATCGGAGGGTTCGGAGGGCAATAAGGAAAGGAAAGACATTGGAAAAAGTCGTTGGCTTGACTTCGGTATGCGGTGGAGGTAGGTTAGGTTTATTTCTATTTGATCGATAAACTCTAAATAACGGATTGATATGTTATTAAGTGATATGTCAAGTCTCCTATGTACTTGTTGTGGTCGTATGTCTTGATTGGGTGGTTTGACCCAAAATTATGAGACTGTTGAATTCTAATCTTAAACCCTTCTAGTAAAAATGACCGCCTTGAATTAAAGAAGGATTGATGGAAATAAAATAATAAGATAATTGGATAGGAGTGTCACGTTCCGGACACATATAGGCGATCGGAGATTGTCACGTTCGAACGGTTATATGAGAGCGGAGGTCCGTCCGACACGGTTAATATCAAAGGAACGACATCTTGTGAAGTAAGTGTAATATACTTAACCTCAAAGAAACCTATCTTTCAAATGAGAGTATGGGTGGAGGCATGAGTCCTCATAGGTGTGCTTGATGTTGTGATTTGATGGTGTGTACCTGTTATGGTGTTGTGTCAATGGTTCATGTGTTTTGTTTGCTTACCAATCCTGCTAAGTATTGGTAGTTGATTTTATTTATTATTCACTATATATGATGTCTATTGTGAGTTGGCCGATGATACATACCAGTAGGTTCACTTGTACTGACCCCTACTTGTATTTTCTTCTCTGTTTCTTTTGTGGAAGTGGCAGCAAGTTGTATCATAGACTTCGACTCGCCCTCAATCACCATTCTCCAGGTACATCAAGTTCAGGGTGAGCTATAAAAAAATTATAGGCTCGTGCTGGATTTTCTCATTAACGTCGCTTGATGTCTTTGAATTTCAGAACATAACCATCTTTTTGTTTATTTGGGTTTTTTAACACTCGTAGGACTTGGTAATTTGAAAATAGGTGTCCTTGAGTGATGGACTATCGATTTGGATGATAGTATTAATTTACAAATTATTTAATGGTTGCGAGTATCTTTGGAGCTTCCGCGCATTATTTATACAATATTTATAGTGAAACATGATAATGTTGGGTTTAGATGTGTTGGTTCGCCCACCGAAAGAGGTAAGCGTGGGTGCCACTCACGACTCGTTTGGGTCGTGACAAAACCTTAGTATCAGAGCGTAGGGTTCAGGTGGGTCTATCACACAAGGACAAGTCGAGTAGAGTCTTGAGGAACGGTAGGTGGACGCCTTTACTTTCTTGTGGAAGCTATAGGACTTTAGGAAAGTCCATTTTTATTTCTGGTCGCTGCTTTACTTGGATCCAATGGATTAGGTGATTGATACAAATTGGATCTAAACCATTCTCACTTCTATTTTGCCAGATGGTTAGAACTAGAGGCAAAAACTGTGCCAACACCCCAACACCCGACAAGACAGGGTGGGTCTAGCACCAAATCATTGGGCTGTAACTCGAGGAGGGAGCTCAGTGTCAAGAGGGCAGTGGTAGAGGCGCGAGGAGGACGCCCACTTACTAGAGGTTGAGGAAAAACGCATTCGGTCCAGTAGGAAATAGAGCAGTGACTCCTCCACGGGATGATGAGGTAGTGAGAGAGGGTGAGGAAGCGGGAAAATGAGCATGGTTCAGGATAAGGAAGTACCACCCCAGCTTACTCTAGATATGATTAATAAGGGTTCTTACTTATCTTAGCAGCGGTATCGGATCAGGGCCAGACGGCCAGGGACCACCTCCATTGTTTTCTTGCACCCAAAACTCAGGTTCAGGGCGGGGGTTTTACAACATGCGTGTGTGGTCTCCCCGCCATGGATGCATCATTGGAAGTAGGCGCATTCCAGATTGACTACAGGGTCTATATTGACAAGGTGATCAGCATGAACTTTTCATTAATTCTTAAGTTGATGGAAACCTCAGTCTTAAAGGGGTGTGGAATCTGAAGATGCCTATAATTTTATGGTTGATTGTTATGAGCTGCTACATAAGATGGACATAGTAGAATGATTCGGTGTTGAATTTGTGACCTACCACTTTTAGGGTACAACATGGGAGGTCGAGGCCGACATGAAGTCCCGTTACCCTGACCTATTTGATAACTAATGTTAGTTATTCCTATGAATAATGAAAATAATGACAAACATTGAAGTTTCTTAATTTTTGGTTAAGTCTTACAAAAATATGCATTTTTTATGTCATTGTAGTAAGTTACAGTGAAAGATGCCTATTTAACTTGAAAATTGTCAATTTTGCACTTTCGCTTGTTTTGACTTATGTTGTGCATTTTCATATGGTGAGTGTTTATGAAATTATATTTAGTATGTTGATCAGTTGAGTTTTGGCATAATTGACTTTTTAAAGATATGTTGAGCTCATGTTGTGAGAAGGAAGTTTCTCATGTTTTTACTTTGAGCCTTATGTCTGAAAAATTGATGCTTTGGGTCATTTATGTAAATGCCATGATTATGTGTTGAACGGAGTTGTGTAACACTCCTTGTGTGGTAACTCAGGTTAATGAATGTATCTTATTGGTTGGGCTGCTAGTCTTGAGTCTATCGTTTCCTCCCAAAATATATTAATGACACTCGGGGACGAATGTTCCTTAGGAGGGGGGGGGGGGATAATGTAACACTCCAAAAGTCTATGACCTTAAATAGAGCCTCACATGTTTATCTAACGTTAGTAACACTATATTAAAGCCTAAAATAATGTTAATAAACCACTTAGGAAGTTTTGGAGTCAAGACATCAAGAAACGTCCATGACGTCCGTAAGCTAGTCTAATTTAAGTAGTGAAACATCTTCGGGAAGGTTTATAGGTGTCGGATGATGTATAAAACTTGCAAAATAACTATAAATAGGTAAACCCTAGTACATAGAGCGAAAACATATAGGTACGACCCCCTAACGGTCACCTAAGGGGTCCACGAAAGCAACCCAAACTTTGCTTGGCAAGCTGCCAAAGCAGCAGCCAAAATACACATTAATGAAACAAGTCTTGGTCGCGGACTTGGGTTAAATTTCGTAAAATATAAAGTTTGCATGTCGGGCAGTTATCTCACTTCACTCTCTCAAAAATTAAATGTTAAAATTATACGGGAACAACTCTGCATCGCAAAAATTTTTCATGACGAATATCTGAAATTTGGATTTGAAGTTTGACTTCATTAAATGTTAAACTTGATTGAGGGGTCTTTTAGGTATTTCATGGGGAGTCTATATATTTATTTCCAATAATATTTCCCTCACATTTACTCACTCAAATCAAATCCCCAAATAAAAATTCAAAGCTCCTCACCTCTCTTTAGGCTCTCTCCTATCATCTCATTTACAGGAAGAAGAAAGCTGGACGAGAAAAGACCAATTTCTCTAGGATTTCACTTCAATTTCGTTGATTAAAATTTATTAAGGTATGGGTTCTTCACTCTATGGATTTCTTCCCCAAGAGTTCCTCTCAAAGTTTATTTCTAAATCCCCCAATTTGAAAGGTACACTACAACAAAAATGATCACTAACGGCAATAATGTCTTAACTACCGCTAAATATGTATTTTTAGCAGAAGTTGTAACTCTTTGTATATATCCTTAAATACTTTAGAGACACTGATTCTAATGACACTTAACTAATGACGATAAAGGATTCAGTTATATTTAGTAATGTCGATAGTTAATTGCCGCTTAAAAGTTATTTTGTTGTAGTGGGTATTTATATTTCTAACGGGGTTTTCTTCTAAACTCCCAAATGTATTATTGATCTTAAGTAATGGTGATTACTGTGACTAAGTAAGGGTATGATTTATGGTTACGTTATGTTAAGTTAGTGAAATTTTATGTTGATGAATGTCCTTTTCAACCACTTCCCCTATCTTGGGTTCTTGATTGTATTATTGTTGGGAATTGGAAGTATGAATTGGATTCATTGACGTGTAGTATATTCTAATTTTCATTTGATTGGATTTCCTAGGGATGTATTGTGGGATTTGATCTATTTCTTCAAAAAAATATGAATGAGACATATTACCCTAATCCTAGTATGAATTGGATGTTAATTGGATAAATGATTGATGCCATTGAGCCTGCAGTTCTTGTGTTAATTACATTGCTTGATTGTTAACTTACATATGTTGGGATGTAATTGGTTGGTTGATGGAAAAACCATGAATATGCGATTGAAGGAGACTGAGTTATGATCCTAACATTTACTTCAATTATGATGATTTTTTATTAGTCTAAGTAGGAGTTGGTATGATGTTGAATTGAATGTCTTGACTATGGTTTGTGAGGTGTTGGCTAAGATGTAAATTTTATAAGGATGGTCAGGATTTACCAATGTGCCTTATTATAAAGTGATATATAAGGGATAGACCCTATGACAAACATTAAGCTATGATGATTAATAAATACATTAAAGAAATTTCAAAAGGAACTTAGATTAGCACCGAGTGAACTTTACAATGGAAAGTGATGACTTTCCATAGAATAAGATTCACCCTACAGTTCCACATGTGGAGTTGACTCCCCAATGAGATATACTTATCCAATGGATTCCCATGAGATGAGGCTCCAATTTCCAAGTGGCGTGTAGGGGGATTATACCTATCTCTTAATTCTTAAACTATTTTGCCCCTATAGGAGGACTAGATAGTGGATTCACCTAGAAAGCTACATTTATGTTTGGTTTTACTTTTGTAGATAGACCACCTTCCATCGGTGTAAGGTTTAGAACACATGATTCCACACTTAGATCTTGTGGTCTATGTCGGTTAAATAAATTGTTCCCTAAACTAAAATGAAGAAATGAAGTATAAACTAACTAAAGGTGACTTGAAAGGTTGACTTAGCTTAGGTAGGGGTATGAGACTCTACCAATCCCTTGCAGTGGTTTGGCTTTAGAAAAACCTTAGGAGGATGTTCTTATGTATGTATATGATTATAATGGTATATGACATTTATATGATGATCTTGCACCTTGATGATACTATATGATGATTGATTTCACTTATGAATATGTGTTAGTCTACATTGTTAAAGAGTGATGATATGTACTCTTAAGGATATGCTATGAGAAGTTGGATGTTGGTTATGATTCTTGTTGTGTTACTTGATTGAGTAAAGTTATGGGACTTTTCTTGGTCATTGCACTTTTTGATTCAATAGGGGTTCATGGGTAATTTTCTTGCTTTGGTTATGTTGTAGTGAACTTTTATTCATGCTTGTGATTATTATAACTTGTTGATAGAGTTACTTTGGCTATGTTCTCAATTATGTGATATACATGTTAACTTAACTAGACTTAGTATTTGTAGTCTTGTGATGTACATGCCTATGACTTAACGAATATGCCTTATTGATTGGTATGGTCTTATGGAATGTGCATAAAGCTTTTCAAAGTAAAATGCATACCTTTAATAAGTGTCCCTTTTCATAACATGATTTGATGATATGTGTGTATATGGCCTCATACTTAGTACAAGTGGTATACTAACCCCATTCTCTCCCTTTTTCCCCAACATTTTAGGTTCCAGTCATTGAAACTCTTTGAGACGACAGTGAAAGAAGACTTGGAGTTCTTAATCATCCAAGTTTTGTAGGTCCTCACTTTCTGAGTGCAATGCCACTATCAAGCTTATGAAATTGTTTTAGTATAAGACTCTTATCCTGTTTCCTTTTCAATTGAGTACTAAATGTCGTATATCCTATATGAGGCCTTACTGTATTGATGTATGTCCTAGGCCCAATTTGATATACTCTTGTTTGATGGTTATGAAATAAGCCATCCATTTGAGACTGTGTTATATTTTATATATCTATGTGCAATAAAAGTAGAGACTATGTGACATATTCCTATTTGACGGGTCCTGTACACTCGATATATAAATATATATATATATAATATATACGATATATATATATATATATATATAATGTGTGTGTGGTGGTGTTGTGTGTGTGTGTGTAGAGGTCTATGTAAACCTTGACGTAGAAGTAATGAAAAGTTTTAAACATTACATGTTTTTGACCTATGAATGTAATGATATAAGTTAAAAGTCTTGTCTTAGTCCTCAAAAAGGACGACGATGTCGGTTATGTCTTGGGGGTGTTTTCCTGATGTGACAGTCAGCTGGGGCTGCTCCTTTCTTGACAGCTTCCTCACGATTTTATTCGGACTCAATGCTCCAGAAGTCAGCGGAAGAAGATTCGATGACTTGGAAAACCCTTGTAATATCCATAGGAACTTCAACACATCTGCATAGTTTGGTAATCAATTTGGGAAACAATAAGGAAGTCTTCTTTTGTTTGGACTTTATGGCCATCTCCTCTGATGTCAGCAACCCAAGATCTACTATCCTCATGTGCATCATAAAGCCAAGGCAAGCTACTTGTGGAAGGCGCAGGACAGACTCATTTTAGGATGACATGATAGTACTACTGATAAAGCAAAACAAGAACCTAGCAACAATGTTCAGGTCCTTCTTTTCAGTAAGAGCTCTAACCCCGAACAATCTCATATTGTTTTAAGAAATCATAAGAGGAAACCACTCCTTCAAGTCTTCTAATGATGAGGCCTGGGGAAATCCCTCATAAGGATGTTCGGAATGTGTGCCCTTGCCATCACAACATTGATATATTCATTGTGGCATTCTACCATTGTGGCTTTGACAGTGACAGATCTCACTGCACTGACCTCACTTG
The DNA here is from genome assembly GCA_027704765.1 of Solanum habrochaites. Lineage (NCBI taxonomy): Eukaryota > Viridiplantae > Streptophyta > Magnoliopsida > Solanales > Solanaceae > Solanum > Solanum habrochaites. The sequence continues at coordinate 17,492,826 of JAKWJA010002494.1, forward strand.
CCCTTTTTATTTTTAGGCACTAGAAATCCATAGGTTTTATAAAATTTCCTAACCCAGGAGGGAATGTATGAGCCTTGGGGCCTCGTGAATTGCTCAAACCAATGGAAGTGTATGGTTTGCAAGATGTCGGGATTTTTTCCACCAAGCTCTCAATAGATAAGAGCTACTCCTCAATAATGTTTTGTTCCCCATAATCTTTTAATCGGTTGAATATCCAAGGTGGATGAGCTAGCATATGTGTGAGGGCCACTGGAGGAGTTTGTTCTAGTTCTAGAGTTGCCTTAGGAGGTTTTGTGGTTGAGGCTGCTCTGATTTTAGGGGCAACATCAGGTGAATCCCTACTTGATGAAGTCTGAGGCTTATTTCTTAGCCTAATCGTCCTTTGAATTAGCGGTTTGTCATCTTTCGGCTCACTTTGCTCAACTCCAATCGTTGTGGCCATATTCTTGCTAATTATATTTTTCTCTCTCTTTCCCTTGCCTCTTTGTAGCTACTCACCTCCTCTTTTCGAAGGATTCTAGCCTCCTTCCTTGATTTGTATACCTGGTATTTTTCTCCCTAGTAGTTGCATATTTTTGCTGATGCATACCATATCTAAAATAATCTCTTGTTAGTCATAATAGTTGTTGATATTACATGCAAGAACAGTTACTACATAAAAGTTTGCCTTTCCACTCGGTGGATCACCGCTCCCCTTCGCGAACAAGGTCGGCTCGCTAAAGCAGTCTATGATCTAGTCTAGTCAACTTTTGGTGGAAAGTTCCATTCGACATATCGTAGACCAGTTTTGCGACAGCGACCAGTTTTGCGACAGCGCGGACTTCCTGCGATTAATGTAAGGACGGGAAAAAAACATTGCTTCTGGGCGATTATGTACGAGATTAGGCGAATCACCAAGTCATTTGGCAAACTCGACCCACTCCGCCGAATAACTAAACGTGCTTTCATGTTAATTTGATCCTAAAATTCACCCTTTCAATTATTACAACTATAATTTAGTCATGCAAATATGAAATTTATGCAAAACCTATACTTCCCATCACTTAGGAATACTAAGACTTCTCCTGATCTTGCAATATTTTTTCCATTCAACTACTACTAAGCATTCCATTCATGAATGCATATCTAGCTTTTTACAATCTGATATTAACATCGAAGAAGTTTATTTCTATTAGAAGGGCTTAACACACATCATCCCCTATACTATACTTGCAAAATATTACAAAATCATCAAAAGTAAAATTTGGGTTTAGAGACTAACCTTTTATGTCGATCAAATAATTTTTGTAATGCTACGGATCAAAGAAATTCAACCCCAAGCACTATTATAGAACTAAAATATTAACTATCTACACCAATCTAAGAAATGGATATCATTCGTGTGATTTTAGAGAGTTCGAAACGAGGGAAAGTGAGTGATTCAAAAAAATTGACCTTTGGTCCTTATATAACCATTCAGTTCTAGTATATTCGGCGAAGTTTATTGCTCTCGCTGAACCACTCGGCGACTCATCTAGTGGTCTTTTAGCTCACCTTTTCGTTAAGATCTTTAATTTTCTATGGCAAGATCGGCGGTATGCATCGAAGATCGCGTAACAGACTTGCGATGCACCACATTTCCTTTTCGAGATCACCGAGTTTTACAAGATCTTTAATACTCTTGTATATGCCAAACGACAATATTTATGTAGGCTAGCCAACTTGTTTGCCGTGTCTCAAACGGATATTTTTCTTGCCAACATGGAATTTTCTATACTTTCCTCATTTTTACCTGCAACAATAACACACCATCATTTATAAAATTAAATCCTGAGGTATGACCTTGGGTTTCCTCCCAAGAAAGGTCTAACTCATTGATGACCACCTAAACTTGACATCAATTTTCACTTAGACACCTTAACTAGGTTATATTCATTTTAGACACCTCATGTCATGTTCAACTATATCATTTAAACACTTTTTCGATAATCTGCCGACTTTGTAAGGTGTGTGTAATAAACTTGCTGATGATGTGTCAAAGTGACGAATTAAATAACGACAAGTGGCATATATAATAAAAAAAATATTAAAGGATTATTCTTTTAGTAGGAAAAAAACTATCAGTGACTTATTGACATGTGGTATTTATTTAACTAAATAAGTTTGTTAAAAAATTAAACACTTTTAATTAACAAAAATTATTCCCACGCCTCCACCCCAAAATTGTCTTCTCCGTTATCCCACCCCACCTAAAACCCCAACCCTTCTCTCTCACCTATGAGTATTTCGATCCTATGCTTCTATGTATTTGATATTTTCATGTGTAATCTACTCTTTCTTAAACTGAGAAATAACTTACCTTGAGTGCAGGTACCCTTTTTGCTATTATGACTAGTCTATGATAAATCTCCCCTGATGTTGACTATGGTTGTTTCTTGTATTAAGACTCTCGATGCCTTTCTAAAGTAAAATGCGGCAGATGACTTTAAAAAACAGATGTCGGGCAAGGATTTCCTATCATTGAGTAATACTGAGCGCAATATAAGTAAATAGGCATAAGATCAATTCAGCAGTTCACAATATAGACATAATACCCGTAAAATGTAGAAGATGTTTGTACCTTCAAACATATCTTGATTCCTCAATACCTTACTAAACTTAGTAGCCAGCCTTCACCATTATCACATACCACACCAAAGGAAGGAGCTTTAAAGTACGACGTTTGGAAAAATATACACCTAATTTGAGGAAGTTAAAATCCATAGGAGAAAGATATTGATGGTTTCACATCTTGAAGTTTGATTTCTTGTCTTTCTCTTTTTCCATGGTTTGTTTTTCACCAACATAATAAATTACAGCAACCTGCTCACCATTCACATAATGTATCTCACCATGTCGAGAAATATCAAAAGATTTAGTGTGAAATTAATTGTGAGAAATACCATAGTTGGGACCATTATTATGTAGTTGAGGATTCAAAACAGGGAATGGATTATGGGGTTCCCAAACTGAGACTTACATGCCGTCTTTTAAGATGAAATAGTTATTGCAAACACCAATTCAATTATCAAATAACATGCATTCCAAAAGAAAAGGATTCCAATTTATTTTTTTGAAAAGGAATTGCACAGTTAATGAACATTCTAAAGAAATATCAGAATAAGTATACCAACCTCATTGCCATACAATAAGTCTTCAACTTGTGATCTGTCAGTCCATCTCCTTGAGCAGACATGTCCTTTCTCCTTGGTAGATCACGATTGCTTTGAGCAGATAGGTAAACAAATTAAATAGACTTGGCTAAACTTATAATTTATCTATAGAAAGAAATATGCACAATTTCATCCATACTTAAGTCATTTGAAATTTAATATCAAATATCCAAAAGAAAATATTTCTCCAATCAAAAGTTCAATATTTTTCTAATGAATTAAACATATCCATCAAATGCCAATAAATATATCAACATAGAAAATTTCAATAAAAGAATAGAATTAACGAAAATCGTCAGTAAAACTCAGTCAGACATTGCATCTGTTGCTAGGTTAGTCGCAAATATACTTCTACTATATTATCAATTATATAATCTGTAGCTAGTTGAACTACTCATCACCGTCAGTGAAAAATTAGTCAAGTTCTTGCTTTCGGTATGATTCATTCTCATATATTTTTTCTTCCATTAATCCTCTCATATAATATAAATCTCTTGTCTTTAGATGCAGAACAACACTCCTCCCTTTATTGACAATATCATCTACAGAGTTCATTGTTTGTGTTTGAGAGGCTTCGATGTAAGGATCACATTCTTCACGTTCATCAGTATGAGTCCATCTATCAAAATCAACACAATTAAAATTCAGACGATCCTTTTGATACCCTCTATATAATGTCGTATCAGCCGATTTACATTTGAAAAGAACGACCTTGAACCGTTCATTGTAATTAGTCTCAATAATATCTTCTAACTTCCCATAAAATTGTAACTCCGCTTGACTTAAATTTCTGTCAACACTACTTGCAACACATGCTGCAATGGATACTAAGAAAACTTCACTATTCAGTGTTTTCAAGCATACTTCTCAAGCAAAAAGTCAAATTGGACCCACTGATGTTATATGTAGTAAATCTTCGTGCAATTACAAATTCACCTCGTGCTAAAAAATTTACAACCATAACATTGTATTTATTCTTTCTTGATTCAAAATCTAAATTAAAAAAAAATGGACTTCGTTAAATTTTTACATTGAAATAAAATATATAAAAAAAAAAAATTATTGCTAACTCACATGCTTTTGAAACCAATGAAGAAATTCTTTATTAACTCTGGTCTCTATCTCTGCAGTGAAGGTCTTCTTCCCCTTGAAATCCTATTCATGTATTCTCTAAATTCCCTATATAAAATTATTAAGTTAATTTTAAAGGGTATGACTTGCCTACTTCAAAAATTACAAAGACAAAGAAAATAAGGTTTGTATGAGTTACTCACTCCAAAAATGGTGTGACTATTGCACAATTCAGAAGAACATATCGATGAGCTTGTAGTTTCTACATAGGATATAAAGGGAAGTTTTCTGAAGCTGATGCAGGTTAACCCAATCAAGGGAAGAGAGATGACATACAAGAAGGCATATCAGTTGGTTCATCACGGACACACCTAGGTCTATTGAACCTTGTTTCAATATCCTCAATATACCAGAGGAAGGTGATTATCCCAACTCCACTTAAATTAGATCACACAAACTCTCAAAATATACTCTAGGGTTTGAATAATAAGCTTTGCCTGTCCATCCGTCTGTGGATGAAATGTTATGCTAAGGTTAGGCTGAGTACCAAGACCCTTACGAAATGACATCCAGAAATAGGAGGTAAACTGTGGACCTCTATTTGATATGATAAAGAAAAGAACCCAATGCAACCTCACAATTTCATTAATGTAAAGCTTGACATAGTCCTCCGTCGAATCTGTAGTGTTAACCGCCAGAAAGTGAGAAGAGTTTGTCATCCTTTCAACTATTACCCAAGAAGAGTCATGCTATCGGTGAGTTCGAAGTAGCACTATGATGAAATACATATAGATAACTTCCCATCTCCAAGTAGGAATATCGATTTGTTTATTCATACCCCATGGTTTTTGTTATTTGTAGTTTTGATGATTTGACAAACTTAGGGACCTCAGAAAGGTACCAGGTTTTCTAATGGTGTATTGCAATTGTTTGAGTATGCGAAGAAACAACCCAGGGACCTAGTAGAGGTACCAGGCTCTCATGATAATGAGCCAGTCGACTGCCAGCTGGAGATGGTTAAGAAAGTAGCGTGCACACTTCCCGATGGGCGTTCCGAAAAGGTGACTTTTAAGAAAAAGGCAAAGAAGTTTAGGAAAGGACTTGCCACATAAAAAGGCCATTTCCAAAACTTTTGTTGCTTAGTTTTTTGCAAATTGATTAAAAAACCTTTTCAAGAACTCTGCAAAAGGCCTACACAAAGCAAAGGCAGAATTATTCCAAGGACAACAAGCAACATCTGGAGCTTTCCGGTCTCTGTTGTTTAAAGAATTTATTCTCTTGTTCTTAAATTGTAAACCACTCCTAAATCTATAAAGGAATTGTTGTTGTGTTAAAGTTTAGGTTGTCCATGGTGGTATAGCTTAGGGGTAGATTGTTTTTTCTAATTAGGCTTGTTGAGCAATAGAGGACTATTGCTTAACGGTAATTAAGATTGAACTCTTTGTACGTTTGGTGTTGTAATCGTGTTCGCTTTTTGCTTTTGAGCATAGTTGAAAAACGATTGGAAAATCATGTGAGACAGGTGTGGTTTACTCCTTAAAGCAAGGAGGTTTCCACGTCGGAAAATCATGTGTTTGATTGTTACTGCATTAACTTTCGGTATTTTTTTGAAGTGAAGTAAGGGACTGGTCCATTACTCAGAAGTGAAGGCCATTACATTTATCAAGTTGTATCAGAGGCGCACTACAGATTTGGTTAACACCAGGAAGGATTGTAATCTAGAATGGCAGCTCACTTACCTCGAGAAGGTCCGTCATACATAGACCTCCTCGTTTCAATGGAATTTCTACAGCGATGGAAAGTTAGAATGCCGCTTATCTCATGGCGAAGATAAAGCGACGTTATGGGATATTATACTAGATGACCGTGGTTCCACTGATGGAAAGCAAGGATGGAGAAAAAGACCATTACTGTTCAAAAGGCACAGCAGAAAATATTATTGATGTGACAGGAAAAAAGATTGAAAAGGGGCAAAGCTAAACTCTTCTGGTCTGTGCGATAGGACCTGATGAGTACAACAGAGTGTCAAACCTGTGAGTTGCTAAAGAAATTGGGATTGGCTTGTTAACTGCACATAAAAGGAACTGAACAAGGTAAAGAATCCAAGATGACATTGACACCTCCTCCACTATATGAGAAAGGATAAAAAAAGGAAAAGAGGGAGAAAGAAGAAAGATTAAGGAAAAAAGAAGATCTCAGAAGAAAAAAGGAAAAAAAAGGAAAAGAAAAGAAAGAAAAGATACGAAAGAAGCAGAAAAGGAGAAGAAAAGAACGAAGAAAAGAAGAAGAAGAAGAAAGGAAGAAGGAAAGAAGAAGAAGGAAGGGGAAGAAGAACCCACCCCCCAGAAGAACCGAACACCAGGCGACCCACCCCGAAAGAAAACCCAAAGAAAAAGAAGAAGAACAGAAGAAGAAAAGAGAAAAGGAAGAGAAAGAGAAGAAAATATACAGGACATGTTCCACCAGTTGTTTCCATTACAAATGAGATGCGAAGGTCTGGGTGAACCTATAAGCAGACCCAAACAATTCAGGAAAGCTGCTTCGAATCTTCCGAAAGTTGTGGTTTGAGAGAGAAAGTTGATTCATTACAGAAGAAGCCGGAGACTTGAAGTGCTGACCATGGATTGGCCTTTGATTGGTAATCTTATAAACACCTGAGATGAATCGAAACTATGATTTGTCAAAAGGGAAGCCAAGAAGGACAGTAATGATGTTGAAGTATAAATCAGATGAAGATTCAAGTGATGATGATGATATGAAATACTCATTAGTAGATTCAAACGTTGTGAGAAAAAACAAAATGTATAAAGAGGAAGGAAACAAATGGGACGCGCAATGATGCTCAAGGTGATACTTGTACAAGGTTGGAAAATGGGGCACTTCATCAGAGAGTGTCCTTCTCAAGAATGAAAACAAGAAACATAAAAAAACAAGGGTGAAAAGGAAACAGAAGAGACGGACCTGGTACAGGAGATGGTAAAAGCTGCTGTGATGGTGTCAAAAGGGCTCTTGCTGCATGGGGGATTCTCTAGTGACTCAGAAGATCCTGATTGAGCCCAAAAGAAATGTGTCGGATGGTGATTTTTTTTGGCTTTTGTTGGAGAGGAGGAAGGAGGAAACGTCTTCAATGAAAGTTTGCTCTCAGGGCACACACAGAAAATGAAGAAGGAAGAGAAGAATGGACATCAGGTAACTCTTCTTGACATGAAAAAATGACTTGGATTAAATACCCTCGTAAAAATTGAGAACCTTGGCAAAAGGTTCATGTTTAGAGTCGTGAAGAATTAACATCTGAAAGAGATACCATGATGCTGAACTTGACAAATTTAACTGAAAACAAAGGTCATTTGAAGACACAATGTTCAGAATGGTGTCTTGAGTTAAATACTCTGAACTTAAGAACCAATTGTGTCAGATTACTGAAGAAGCCGAAAAGCTGAGGAAAGCCAAATAGACTGCAAGCTGAAATTCAAAAAAAAACTTAAAAACTCTTGAGAAAAAATCTTAGTTGTCACTTTTAAAGAGTAACAAATAGAAACAAGATATTGTGAAACTTAAGAAAGATCTTGAAAATGCTCTAAGTGGATCAAATCCGCAAAGAGTTTTGCTGTCAAATGTGACAAATCAGAGTAATTTCAATAAGAAAGGACTAGGAAGTTGAACATAAGTCCTCCTATAACCCTCACAGTAAGGAGGTGTTTGTGTCTGAAAATCTGTTGTGTCTTCATTTGTGGTAAGAACGGACAATTAAAAAATGATGTGTGTAGCCTGAAAAAAAAAATCGTGTGAAAGATACTCTAATTATGCTGAAAGACAAAATGTACCAAAGAGAGACCTGGTCCTACAGAAGAGCCTGTCTCAACTCACAGATTTGAAAAGAAAAAAAAATCTATTTCGCTTCTATGTCTTTTGTTAGAAAGCTTCAAAGGCTACATATTGGACCAAGTACAACTGATCCACGCCTATGTCTGCCTACTGGGAACAAGCTGAAATGGGTTCCCAAGCTTAACAAGTGATTTTTGGCTTGAAGGGAGTGAGTGAGAGGGAGCAGCAGTTCAATGTTGTATATGGATGGGGCTGCTCTAAACATATGACTGTGGTGATGTGTAAAGAAACTTCCTCTCACTCAAGACGCTCCAAGGAGGAGGTGTTCTCACTGAGGGCCCCGAAACGCCTGTGCGGACCAAGAAAACACGGTGAAGAAAAGGGGGCGACCCCCAAATCTTACCCTCTCCACTCTCGTTGGCAAAGTAGGAAGATTGTCAGGGAAGAGGAGATTGGAGCCCTAACTATTCTTCTGCTTTAATAATTCGGTGGAATGGGTTCGGTTGATTTGAAGTACAGCTTGCTAAGTGTGTCACAAATCTGTGACAAAGGAAATGAGGTCAAGTTTACTTCTGAGAAATGCACTGTGGTGAGTTTAACTACAAACAAGGTAATTCTCACTGCACACAGAAGTAAAAATATGTATGTGGCAAACTTGGAAATCTCTCATGGAGATGACTTAACATGTCTCAGTGCTCAAAATGAAAATGCTGATCTCTGGCATCGTAGGCTGGGACATGTGAGTTCATCTTTATTAAATAAGTTGATTTCAAAGGACCTGGTCCGAGGGTTGCCCAAAATGAAGTTTTCTGATAACAAAATGTGTGAAGCTTGTGTTAGAGGAAAGCAAATCAGATCATCTTTCAAGCCCAAGAATCAGGTAACCTCATCAAGAACCTTAGAGCTGCTTCATATGGACCTTTGTGGACCCTTGAAGGTTCAAAAAAGAAATGGCAAGAAGTACATTTTGGTGATTGTAGATGACTATTCAAGATACACCTGGACGAGATTTTTGAGATCAAAGGCAGATACAGCTGATGAGCTGGTGATATTCTTCAAAATGATTCAAACCAAATTAAATCAAGTTGTTTGCAGCATTAGATCTGATCATGGGACAGAGTTTGAAAACTCAACACTGGATAGATTCTGTATGGAAAATGGTACAAGCCACAACTTCTATGCTCCAAGAACTCCTCAACAAAATGGAGTAGTGGAGAGAAAGAAAAGAACCTTGGTGAACATTGCCAGAACTATGATTATTGAATCAAATCTTCCTCAAAGTTTCTGGGCTGCAGCTGTTAACACAGCATGTCATGTTACCAAAAGGTGTCTAATAAGAGATGTGTTGAATAAGACTCCATACGAACTGCTCAACAACAGCAAGCCAATGCTGAACTATCTTAGAGCTTTTGGATGCAGATGTTTTGTGCTGAATAATGGAAAGGATGATCTGGGAAAATTTGATCCCAGAAGTGATGAAGGAGTATTTGTTGGATATTCTTCATTCAGCAAAGCCTACAGAATATTCAACAAATGAACACAATGCATTGAAGAAAGCATTCATGTTGTTTTTGATGAAAATGGAAGCTTGAAAAATGATGGATCAAATGATGATGATGATGTACTCAAAATGCTAACATCCAGGAAGAGTGAAGGTGCTGAAACTGATGCAGAGCAACAACTGAATAATGATTGTGATGATCAGAATCACAGTCTACCTGAAGAGGATGCTGAGGTTGAACAGGATGATAGGGTACCTGGTACTACTCAAAACTCCAGCCAGAGTACATCAGACTCCCCAGAAGATGACGTCACTCCTAATGAAGAAGATCATGATGATCTGCCAAATCAGTCTGCTGCAAGGTCAGGATGGAAGCATAGTTCATCATATCCTCTTGATAATCTCATTTCTCCCTTGAATTCTGGAATTCAAACTAGATCAAAAACAAGAAATCTAGTTGCATTCTCAGCATTCATATCATCCATTGAGCCTAAGAATGTTAAAGAAGCATTAGGTGATGCAGAATGGATCAATTCTATGCAAGAAGAACTTTATCAGTTTGAAAGAAGTAAGGTATGGTACCTGGTTCCTCGACCTGAAAGCAGAACAATAATAGGAACCAGGTGGGTTTTCAAAAACAAACTTGATGAAAATGGAGTTATTACTAGAAATAAATCCAGGCTGGTGGTGCAAGGATACAATCAGGAAGAAGGAATTGACTATGATGAGACTTTTGCACCTGTTGCCAGAATGGAAGCTATTAGAATCTTAATAGCTTTTGCTGCTTTTATGGGGTTTAAGCTGTATCAAATGGATGTGAAGAGTGCATTTCTGAATGGAGATCTCAAAGAGGAGGTGTATGTCAAGCAACCTCCTGGTTTTGAAGATGCAGAGCTACCGAATCATGTGTTCATATTGAGTAAGGCATTATATGGTCTGAAACAAGCTCCAAGAGCTTGGTATGAGAGATTGTCAAAGTTTCTTCTGAAGAATGGTTTCAAAAGAGGCAAGATAGACAATACTTTGTTCTTACTAAAAAGAGAACAAGAATTGCTTATCATTCAAGTTTATGTGGATGACATAATTTTTGGAGCTACTTCAGAACATCTCTGTGAAGAATTCTCATCATTGATGGGAAGGGAGTTTGAAATGAGTATGATGGGTGAGTTGACATTCTTCCTGGGACTGCAAATCAAGCAATCATCAAATGGAACTTCAATATGCCACGAGAAGTACATCAAAGAGCTGCTGAAGAAATTCAATATGTTTGATTCCAAACCTATTGACACTCCTATGGGAACAAATTCCAAGATGATAGTAGAAGAATCTGATCCCCTTGTGAATCAGACAATGTACAGAGGAATTATTGGCTCCTTGCTATATCTGACTGCTAGCAGTCCTGATATTGTGTATAGTGTTGGAATGTGTGCTAGGTTTCAAGCATGTCCTCGTGATTCACACCTGATGGCTGCAAAACGTATACTTAGATACTTGAAGAAAATAGGGGACCTGGTTCTCTTTTAGCCTGCAGGTGATACTTTTGATCTGGTTGGTTTTGCAGATGCTGATTTTGCAGGTTATCAAGTTGACAGGAAGAGCACCTCTGGAATGGCTCATTTCCTTGGATCATCACTTATCTCTTGGGGCACCAAGAAGCAGAACTCTGTGGCTCTTTCAACAGCTGAAGCTGAATATGTAGCTGCTGCAGCTTGTTGTTCTCAATTGCTATGGATCAGGCAACACTTAGAAGACTTTGGAATCCACATTAAAGCAATTCCTCTCATGTGTGACAACACTAGTGCTGTGAGTATGGGAAAGAACCCAGTTCATCATAAGAGACTAAAGGACATTGATGTCAGACATCATTTTTTGAGAGATCATGTTGAGAAGAGTAATATTGTGCTCACATACTGTCCAACGGAGGAACAGATAGCACACATCTTTACCAAGGCTCTCAGCAAGGATCAATTTGAGAGAAATCATTTAAAGTTGGGGATGTTGATCTCCAAGTGATGCTTTTAGCCTCCAACAGTAGAACTCCCTTGATGGTTAAAATTGCAGTGCAGGTATCCTTTGTGTGAATCTTAAATAATTGAACAAGATCACTTTTTGTATCTTTCGTAGGTATACTCTCAATAGGGACCTGCTCAGCAAAAGAAGAGACTAGAACAATTAAGGAATGAAGTTAAACTCTATCATGGTACCTGGTACCTGTCTAGGTTAGCATTTTACATTAAATTTAAACTAAAAATTTTGACCGTTGAAAATGCCACGTGTCAGTCATCGGTTACTTTGACCGATCAGTCCAATCGTTTCTCCCTCAAACGACGCATCTAATCAGGGACCTGGCACCCTTTCACTTCTTTTAAAAAGGGGTCTTTTCTTCTTGAAACTCTCATCCGTCTCTTAACTTTATCTCTCTCATTTATGACAAGGCTTCTCACATTCAAAGGCAAATCTGTTTTCCTCTTCTTTTTGTTCTTCAATGAACCCTTCCAGCATCACAAACATGTCTTCCTCTTCATCTTCTTCTAAGCAAATGTTGGATGCACTTAGTGAAATTGCGCCCCTTGCATTCTATTCTCCAACACCTGCTCAAGCCAGACTTCCTCCCCCACCCAGTCCTCCACAAAATACTCCTGATAACCTTTTCTTCTCCATATATCTAAACACTTCTGCAGTGCCCACTTGACCTGGTCCATTTGAAGACATGTTGCCTGACAACATGTTTGAAGGAGATCTACCAAAAATTGGGGCTTCCGAGTCTAATATACTGGCAGCAAGTGAGGAACTCGTGATTGAAAGCCTGACAATGATGCGAGAAGAATCCAGAGCAGAACACACTGATGCACTGGTAAGAGAAGAGGTAAGGCCCTCTCAACCCATTTTCGATAAAACCTCCCGACTTAGGGCGGTACTCTTCTTCCTCTTCATCTGAATCTGCAAGTTAGGAAGAACCATTAAAAAGGAAGGTTGAGAGTAGAAAACGGAAGGAAAAGGTCGTGGAGGCGGCTCCTAAGAGAAGACCCAATACAAGGTATGCTGCACAAAAATTGATGGTAGATGCCTTGAAGGCTAGTGCACGATCTGCTGCTGCAGTCAGAAGTGCACGAACCTTCAAGGTATCACATTTTAAGATACCTAAAGAAAAACTGGTTGAGTTGTCTAGAGAAGAGGTTGAAAAGAAAAATAACAAGAAAAAGTCAGGAAAGAAAAGGGAAAGGGTTACAAAGAAGGTTGAAAAGTCACAGTCAAAAGGGAAGAGATCTGAGAAAAAGCGAAAGCGGACACAGGGACCTGGTCCTCAAGCCAGGAAAGTTGAGAATGTCAACTTGCAGGAAATAGTTGACAGTCTGAGGAAACAAGCAGTCCTCGCTGGAAGAGTGTTTGATATGGGGATTATTACTCTTCCGGGCATGGATTCTCTGCATGACATGGTGGAGATCCAATCTTGGCTGCACTGTTCAACAGGAAATCCCCCATCCTCCATGAAGAAGAGGTTCGTGAATTCTATTACAATGTTCAATTCCTGGAAGATGGGAGCCTCCTCACACGTGTGAACAATATTGCTATTTCTTTGAATGAGGAGGTGTTGGGCAGAATCCTCAAAGTGCCTACAGAGGGGACCCGGTCCGTGCTGAACAAAAATTGCTCTTCAGAATTTGCATCCCTGATTTCTAAGACTCCCACAACTAAGGTTGCTGGGATCTATAAGAAAATTATGAAGAGTGAGTATCAGTTGGTCTTCGAGTTTGTCAACAAGGTGGTTCTTCCTCGCACAGAAAAGAGAACTCTTGCTACTGCTGCTGACTTGTACGTAATGGAGATGCTGTGCATCTTTGAGGCTCTGAGCCTTCCTAGTCTCATGATTGAACACATTCACAAAACAGTTATTGAGAGGAAAAGAGTACATGGAATGGGGTATGGATACTTTCTCACTGAAGTATTCAAGCACTTTCAGATTCCTCTTGGTATTGGAAAGGTGGGGACAGTTAAACAAACTATCTCTGAGCATACCTTGTTTGAATGTTAATGTATTGAAGGCAGAGGCTTACCAAAAAGCAAGATGGCTCAACTTCTTGAGGACCTGGATAAGCTTAAACATGAGACTGAAGAACTCACTGTGCGGTTGAGTAGTAAAGAGGCTGAAATTGTTGTAGTCAAAGCAGAGCGGCTTACTGCACAAAGTGAGGGACCTGGTTTTTCAGTTGTACAAGCTCTGGAGAAAGAGAACAACGAGTTGAAGGCGAAGATAACTGCCTTGCAAGAAAAGGCCATCAAGGATAATGATGCTGCCAATGCACGACTCACTCTTGTTATCCAGTCCCTATCTAAACCCCCCCCCCCTTCCTAAATTGACAATCAATCTCTCCCTGTGTCATTTTCTTTTTGTGGCTGCTCATCGTATTGATGGATTTTTAGTTTGTCTTTAATGTATTTATGTTATAATGGCATGTTGGTTACTTTATTCCTTTGTTGTTCTTCCTATGTTCTTTTGTGACTGCTCTTCCTCTACTGTTTGATTGCTTATTAGCTCTGATCTTGCTCTGTATTTATGATTGACTCAATGGTTTACTGCATATCCTTTTTATGATGCCAAAGGGGGAAGTAAACTGTTAGTAGCTAAATAAGGGGGAAGTAAAACAAGTAAAACTGTTAGTACCTAAATAAGGGGGAATATACAGTAAGGGGGAATACAATGTCAGGGGGAACAATTCTGGTGAAGACCTCAGATCATATCATTGTTTTTCATCATCAAAAAGGGGGAAAATGTTATTTGTAGTTTTGATGATTTGACAAACTTAGGGACCTCATAAAGGTACCAGGTTTTCTAATGGTGTATTGCAGGTGTCTTGTTTGAGGTATTGCAGAAGAAACAAACCCAGGGACCTAGTAGAGGTACCAGGCTCTCATGATAATGAGCCAGTCGACTGCCAGCTGGAGATGGTACAGAAAGTAGGTGCACACTTCCCGATGGCGTCAGAAAAGTGTGACCTTTTCAGCCAATGGCAAAGAAGTTTAGGAAAGTGACTTGCCCACATAAAAGGCACTTTTCAAAACATTTGTTGCTTAGTTTTTGCAACTTGATAAAAACTTTTCAAGAACTCTTGCAAAGGCTACACAAAGCGAAGGCAGAATAATTCCAAGGACAACAGCAACATCTGGAGCTTTCCGTCTTGTTGTTTAGGAATTTATTCTCTTGTTCTTAAATTGTAAACCACTCCTAAATCTATAAAGGAATTGGTGTGTTGTGTTAAAGTCTAGGTTTTCCAGGTGGGATAGCTTAGTGGGTAGATTGTTTTTCTACTTAGGCTTGTTGAGCAATAGAGGACTATTGCTTAACGGTAAGATTGATAACTCTTTATTACGTTTGGTGTAATCGTGTTTCGCTTTTGATTTTGAAGAATAGTGAAAACGATTGAAAATCCTGTGAGACAGGTCGTGGTTTTACTCCCTTAAGCAAGGAGGTTTCCACGTAAAATCATTGTGTTGATTTTACTGCATTTAACTTTCTGGTATTTTTCTGAAGTGAAGTAAGGGACCTGGTCCATTACTCAGTAAGAGCGGAGTTTCAAGACAATAAAGAAGTGGTGAAGGCATACATTCTATCAGTTTTTGATGTTGTACCTTGACTTATTGGCAATTGGAGCACTTACTCACAAAACCTGCTATACTCTTCTTCATGCCATTCCATCAATAGACTTTCCACAGATCGCGGTACATTTTAGTGGCACCTGAATGACTAGAATATCTAGAGTTATGGGCTTCTATAAGGATATGATGTCTCAACTCGACCACATCAGGAACATACAATCTACCCTTATAGAACTTCCCTTGAAAGAGAACCTCCACTCTATGATTATCCAATGCACCCTTTAGTTCAAGCAAGGTTGAATCATTGTCTTGATTTTCCTTAACCTGCATTACCAAAGAAGATTCTGCCTCATTTTGAACTGTTACACCACTATCTGATATGCTCATAAGCCGAACTCCTAAGCGAGCAAGCCAGTGAACATCCATCACTAGTTCCTTCTTTTCTTCCTTAACATGGGCTACACTACCTATAGATAATCTTCTAAGATCATCTGCTACTACATTCACCTTACCAGGATGGTAATGCACACTCATATAATAATCATTCAGGAACTCAAGCCATCTCCTCTGGCAAAGATTCAACTCTTTCTGGGTGAACACATATTGAAGGCTCTTATTGTTAAGTTTTTCCTTCTCTGAACACTAAGAGTTACTCTATGGTAAAGTCATTAGAAAGTAAAGTTATTGCACCAGGCATGTGACAAGTCTAATAATGTGCACTCAATGTATTGATTTGAAAGAATACACTATTTTTCATATAATTATGTTTTTCGAGCTAAAATCAATACGTTCTTCAAATTCTTTTCTCCAAAGTTTGTTATGTGTTAGATTCTTAAGAGAACAGTGCATTCTAGTATGCTTAGGTAATATTTTTTGCCGAAAAATATAATATTAAATGCGATGTTAAATGACAGTAGTACAAGAAGCAGCTAGAGTCAGAAGTATACATTTAGAAGTGTAGTAACCTTAGAAACAGGAATATTCTTTTAGTAGATTATGTAGTGTTTTCCATGTATCCAAGAAGTCATTAGTTAGATGTTTTTCCCTCATGTGTAGTCTAACGGAAATAATATGATTTTAGACCATTTATGTGCTCTAACCGTACCCAAATGTAGTGACCAAATGTGATAATCAAACATCTAATTATTTGGTTAAGCAAGAATTAAAGTGGCTCTTTCTATTTGAAGCATTGTATTAATGATGATAGGTACATAGCTACCCTTGCTCGAGGGAGTCAAGCAACAAAATTTGACTGAAAATACATTGTAAATATGTGTCAAAATATAGTTTATATATATATATATATATATATATATATATATATATATATATAAACTCTTAAGTGTTGACACCTCTTTATAAAAGCTGACGATTAGTGTTGATGTTAACTGGTTGTAAAAATTGCTTTAAGTTGTCTTCTACCCCTCCTAATAGTATAATGATTGATCTAAAATTAGTAAATTACAATTATTGGGTCTCAATTTATTTTATCAAGTATTTATTGTACAAAAATTATTTAAGCTTCTTACCTTTTTGTGAAATCATTATTTGAGTTTCAATCTCAATTTTTATCATAAAAAATTGATGTGTATATACTATGAAAATATTTATTTTGTACGTGAGCAGGAGATGTGTTGAAAATGTAATTACATAAACAAACGTTTAATCTCTTTAATAGAGTAAGTATAAATATGGATATATAAATAATAATAAGTGGTAAAACTAATTTTATTTAATAACTTATTACATGTTTAAATCAAAGACCTTGAATTGATAATAAGTTATTGATGTATTTGGTAAATAGGTGTTTATTGTTTGTTTGACAAACTTAAGAAGTAAATTATAAAAGTTATTTACAATGAAAGCGGGATGTGATGCTAGCAATGAAATCCATGCCATTTTTGTTGGATAAAGTTTTATGACTGGATGGCCATTTTTAGTTATAAAATTTTTTAAGCCTTTTATAGATAAGAGAAAGAATCTTAATCAAAAGAACATACTCAATTGGTCCTAAAGCAAAAATCTAATTACTACAAAAAAGATATTGGGCCGCATAAAATGGAACATCCCCATCCCTACATAAAACAAAAAGCATAAAACTATCTTTCTAAAACATTTTCCTTTTGATTAGAGTTTCTATCCTCCGCCACTTCTTCTTCATATCTATAAATGACCCTCACCACATGAAATTGATCAATGTGTGATCTAGATGCTGAGAACCTGAACCTACATCACGAGAACATGTAGCGCACATATGCGTTAGTACTTGAAAGGTACTTAACATGTAGGATAGAGTAAAGTTTAAATAAAACATAAGTGATCAAGCAATATAGCAAGTATAATAATAAGACATGATAAACTAAATTGTGAGCTAACTAGATGCAATGACCAATTCATATCATGCTAAAACTGAATACTGTATATACTGATAAATGGTCAATGCAGAGAGTCTAACTTAACTGTGGGAGATACTAATAACCGATGATAAAACCATAGGAGCTAAATGTGAAGTTCGATGTATACGCCCCATCTAGAGGACCCAATATACCCTGCCAAAGGTATAAAGGCATGCTGGCGTGATCACTAAACTGATTGCCCATAGAGGGGACTTACAAACTACTTGGCTAGTAGTTCTAGGACTATTGGGTATGCTAAACCCTAGTCCAACTCGGTATTATGCTTCTCCCATGGATTCTTTGAATTTACTGATTATGTCTGGGTTTTTGTAAATACTGGATAGCTCGAAATTGAACATGTAAACTGAGAGTGCAATATTTAATCTGAAAATGATGCATTAAAAATCAAGGCATGTATATCTGAAGTGTCTGAAATATCTGACCTAGCATGTGTAATTCAAGGACTTAAGAAATACAAAGCTAGAGTTCTGAAATTCAAGCGTTAACTTGAGATATAACATGATAATTAGATTTGGAACATATAAGTAATAAGTTCATGAAATTCTCTTGAAGTTCTAGAAACCCTAGATCTACACATGATATGGGAATCAAGAATCTGACTGAAAAATAGGGACCTAATGGACGAAAGGAACCCATGAGTGAAATCCCACATACTTGTGATGAAATCCAAGGGAAAATACTTAAGTTTCGAGGCTGAAACTGGTGGAGCTTGTGGTGTTCTTGAACTAGGGTTCTTATGCTTTTTTTCTCCTCTCTTGCTTTTAATTTTCTAAGTTTTGATTTAATGATTTTACTTCGATATGTTTTAATTATGTTTCTAGTCTTAAACTGACTAAAGTTTGATGATTTAGGGTCAAAATGACGTAACTTAGGGTTTAAACGGAGTGTGAAAGATCAAAAAGACCCCTGGGAAAGTTGTCCGGCCAAAAAAAACTAGGACTGACGGTCCGTCGTCTGCCCGACGCCCTGTCATGGGCCTATTCAACAGGCGTTTATTAATATTGTCATAAAATTTTACTCGGAGGTCTAATTTTAGAAAGGTCGGTGACTATGAAAATATTATTAAATTATCTATAGTGGGTAGGTCATGGGACACCTAATTAATCTTGTGTTAGGAATTATTATCATTTGAAGTTGACCCAACTGTATTTCCCCTTAACTTTCTGCAAATTTCCCACCTATGATAAGACCTACGGACCGTAAGTCAACATACGGACCGTGCTGGTCATCTGTAGCTCTTGTTAGAGAGTGGGTTAAAGGGGGTCTCGATCGAGGGTCACGGACTACAGATTGTCGTCAGTCCGTCCGTCGATCAAGACTTAACCAATTTTTCTGGGCTGAAATTTTTTGGACTTTTGATCCCATCGACAGTTGTGCAGGACGGACCGTCGTCTGTCCTACGGACCGTCGATGCCACCGTTGGTTGCACCAGCAGATTTTTCTGAAAAAAACTGATTTTTGGTCTATTTTGGCTACGGGGTGTTATAGAATCCCCTCCCCCTTTCATTTGTTACATACAAAAAAAAAGCCTTATGATCTTATTCCATTATTGTCCTCAGACGCTCCAAAATATTACATTATTCAATTTAGTTGGATAAAATTCCAATATAATGTAATCTTAAAAGTATAATTCTCTAGACATATATGTGTATGTCCGATGTCCTATTTGTAACTTTGTATATGGCTATTTTATGATATAACTAGGATAATCTTTTGAATTTCACATTATTTTGACATTTGATTTTATCATACACAGGAGAGCTTGGAATATGCTTTGATACATAGTTAGGAGAACCCACCATATGAGAAATATGTCTCTTTGTATTCTTCATTAATTTAAAGAATATGACAAAGTATTTTGACTTGAATAAAAGTGTCGGATCATGTATACCATTTTCTCATATTTTTGTTTTGTCCAACACCAACACATAATTGATACGACAACACAACATTGATAATCTTTTTATGAAGAAAAAGACAACTTTTGTTCAACCAATTGATTTGTTTTAACATCTTTATCACTTGCCTCTAGCATCCAAGGAATTATTTTTGTATTTTCCTCCTTGCATTTTTTGTATAATCAGGGGATTCAGAACAAAGGAGTGGTGAAGTATTTCAGTGATTAAAAGTATTTATGTTTTATTAGAAAGCACCTAACTTTGAGTAATCCTAATAAATCCATGTAGATAATACCCTTTTTCTGCCTTCAATCAGTTTATCAACCTACGTCTTCCCTCAAACTTTTTCTTCTCGACTGGGAAGCTCCACACCATAATTTTTTTCTATGCCATTGTGGTGGCACCGAACCGCCGAATGGGGGCGCATAAATAAAAAATGTTTGTTTTTTTACCCTCCTTTAGTCGAGTTACTTTGTACCTCTCCTTTCAATTTGTGAGTGCAAAGGAAGAAAAGTCGTGTGCACTTACGCTTAGAAAGTTACCAACCAACTAAAGACAAAATCTTGAGGGAGCCGAGTGAGTATCCCCTGAGTACGATACCTTAGATCTATTGCCAAATTTCTGAATTTCTTAAGATTTAGGTTCAAAAGGACCTGGCACCGACTCCACCCTCCACTTCTCTATGGTGGAACCCATCAATTGACTATGAAGGGAAAGGAAAGGTCGTGATACCATTTGTATGTACCAAAGCCTTGTCATGAGTCAAATTAAAAGCGCTTTTCAGATGCACGATCTGCATGATTTTGAGAAGAATTCATTCCTTTCCGAGTAGTGAAGTTTCATATCCTAGCGATAGGGATTTTTTGTTCATAACTCACTCATAAAGAAACTCATCAAGTAGGTCTTCTTAGTCAAGGTATATTATGATTTAACCTTAAATTTATTTTCCTGTTAATAAATCATTCAATTATAGAAGTTTGTATTTGAATATACTTTCAATCATTATACAAAAATTACACTTAAACATTAACATACAACCATAAAAAAAAAATTAAAAAAATTATCACATAAATAATTTTAACCATTGTAATTTTCATTAAGGTCATTCTTATGTGCGAGTCTCCCAATGACCAGTGGTCTCAAACCGCGAGTCAAACAATGACTTGTTGGATTAAGAGATGAAATGCAAAGAAAACAACTTTTAAAAATAAAGGTTTTGAACAACTTAATTTTCTTTTTACTAAAACAAGAACACGTTATGTCATTTATAGGATTATGGTTAACTACTTACGCTAAAATAAAACAACTAACTATTAATAGAAAACCAATGGTAAAGTTGTAAACACACTAATCCTAATAACCAGACTATCAAATTAATTATGTGCAACCAAACTAATTTGAAAAATTAATTAACACATCTCCTTTCTTCAAAATTACAAAATCTAATTTGTTTAATGAAGAAGTCATGCTTGTTGTGTAGATATGATTTTGTAAGAACACCATCAACCTGAACAATTGTGACACAAAATTGCAATGAGATTATTCCACCAACAACTCGATCGTGGATAAAGTTAATAATGATGTCAATGTGTTTCGTCCAACTGTGAAAAGAATGATTGTTGGTCATGGAAATTGTCATCTTGTTGTCAAACAATATTTCAGTTGGACCAAAATGTTCTGTTGAAGATCCGCTACCAATTACCTTAACGTGATACCTTGACGACTCGTAGATGTTGCAGCCATGTATTCTACTTTTGGAGATGATAAGACTAATATATCATCTTTATTTGAACTCCATAATATTTCTCCATAACAAAGACTAAAAACATTCAAAGATATTCTCCTGCGATTTTACATTTGTAAATAATTCATTACATTTTTAAATCAAAGTCCTTAAATTTATCATATGTAGTTATTGTATTTGGTAAATAGGTGTTTTAAACCCTTATGTTGGATTTGACTAACTTTAGAAAATAAATTAAACATTTATTTTTTAGTAAAGTTTGATGACCATATGGGCATTTTATTAGTTGCAGAATGTGATATATCTAATACAAGGAAAAAGATTCATCTTAGAAAGAAATCCTACTTTAACATTTCAGAAAGGAGATTCTTGTATAAATCATCGATCACCTATTTTATAACCTCAAATTTTCAACTATAGATCCAATGTCTAGTGTGTAGATCATCCTGTTACCTTAATTATCTTGTTCTTGGATGCTTAAAAAATCACAATTTCCACTATTGAGTGCTATTTATCCTGGATAATGAATAGTTTTATTATCTTCTAATAATATTTGAGAAATTTAAATATGATTTCTTAGCATCATACTTTGTAACTTCATTATATTTTTAAAATTCTCCATGGTGGGTTTTAATATATTTGATCACCCTTTGGATAATTAAGGAGTAAGTTGGTAGCATCACTTGTGTCTAAGTACTTGTGGTTTGTACTTCTATGTTATCAGTGTTGTGTATCTTTTTAGTTTCTGCATATATCAAGATACCCTTTAAATTAATATACAATGGTTTATGTGTTAGAAGCATGGATTTTCCTTAGACGCTCCATATATATTGCAGTTATTGTAAACTTTTTGTTAATCTGATCTTAATAGTGTAACTCTCTAGATATATCTAAGTATGTCTGGTGTCCTTATTCTGAGAAACAAATGTATGTCATATGTTACTTTGTATATGAATCTTTTTATAGAGAACTAGGAAAAAGTCTTTTGGAATAACATTCTTTTAGTCTTCCATAATACATACATTGATAAGAAAAGGTATTTTAAGTTGAATAAGAGTGTAGCAACATGTATACAATTTTTTTCCTCATTTTGGATATGTGAAACACTAACACCTAAATGATAAGGCAATACAATTTTTTATTCTTTTTTTTTTATGTAAAAGACAACTTATGCTCAACGAAATGATTTTTTTGAACCTCTTGATCTCTTACCTCTATCATCCAATGTATAATCTTTGTATTTTCCTCCTTGCGGTATTTTGTGATTTTAGGGCAATTAGAAGAAGGGACCGGTGAAGTGGTTCTGTGTAAAACCCCGCATAAAAAAATGAAAAAAATGACAGATTCTGTAGAAGCTGCAAGAGACACATATGGAGTCCACCCACGGACCGTAGGTATCGTCCGTAGGTCGTCCACAAAGATCATTCAGGAAAATCCATTACCATGCCAGGTCCTATGGACAATAGACATGTTTTCCATATAAGATTTTTTTATCATGATCCAGAAGGTACACTTGAGGCACCCGGGCTGATAAAGCGTTAAGTACATACATGTATAGTTTATTGAATATGTCAAGAAATAGTCAATGTGGTGCCTATCATTTTGAGCTTGTAAAAACTGTTTCTATTATAGCTTCTACCACTCCTACTAGTATCGCAACTTTTTGAGCCTGTACTTTAGAATTTGGGGAACATGCCCTTGGATTTAATATTTTGTTGTTAATATATATCTTCGTTAATTAATACCCAAAAAAACTATAGTAACATCAAAACTAACTCGTTTAAAACCTTGTGAAGCTTGTCCCTTCCCTCAACAACATGGTCTTTGTCATTTCTACCAACCACAAAGATGAGACGATGTGTGTTTTGATAGTAGTGTGTCCATGGGAATTGAGGTCTTATTGTCAAGTGCAACATTAAAGATAAATAGTAGAAACACAATTTTAGCTCTTCCAGAATCAGACTGTAATATACTTATAATTGTTCCTTTAACAAAAGCAATTTTACATTAAACCATTACTAGGTAACAGATCCTTAATTGAAAATCATCAATTAACCATAGCTGGTAGACATCTTAGCTTTTGATATTTTATACCGAAACTTAACTCTGTTTACAGGAAAACTTACTATAGTTTTTTTAATAGTAATGATTGAGATGTGGTCTGCAAATTATCTATATCAGCTAGTCTTTTGCATTCTAGTTCTTGGTTTGATCTGATCAAGATTATAAAAGGATACATGCATGAGTTGAGGGTCTGGATAGTTAACTGGGAAAGAACTCCACCTAACATCTTTCAATTTAAAACTGACGGGAGTGCCTTGAGTAGAACTGGAAAAATAGGTGTGTGTGTGTGTGGGGGGGGGGTGGGTTATCTTAAGAGATTTACAAGGTGACATGATTTAGGCATACGCGATTTCCTCAGGCAGAGGTCTAGGTAGCAGCTCATAGCATGGATACAAAAAAATCATCCCTGGAAGTTGCAAGAGCGTATCAAGGACATTCACAAATTCATCAACCAACTTGAGTTTTTCCAGTGCAAGCACATATTTTTAGAAGCTAATAGTACTGAAGATTTCTTTCTTAAAAGACAGTCACAACACTGATGATTTTTTTCATTTTGGCAGTAGTACATAAGACATTTCTGGCTCAATTACGAGATTCACTGACTTTGTGAACCCTCCATTCCAAGAATGTTTACAAATACTCCAGATTTTAGCATATTTTTTGAAGTCTTTTAAAAGATGTGGTATCATAGACAATACATACTACATCTTGGAAACATGCTTGAGTTATTAACTAATGAGATGTTAGTAATAAAAAAAGTCATTAAGGACAATGAAGTTGACTTGAAAGAATCAGAAAAAAGAACAAACCAGGCCAGATTCACAAACATTACAAGATATCTAATTTGGAGATGAAGGTATCATCATATAAAGTTTCTATCAACCCCAGAATTGCTGCTAGAGACGCTTTATGAGCATTGCAAGCCTATGCCGTTATGTATTTTATATTTTCATGTATAAACTACTCTTTATGAAACTAAAAAATAATATATATTGTTTGAAGATACCTGTAGGCTTTTAGGTTTAGAGAATATTTTTCCTTTCACCTTATTTATTCATTTCATAATAGAGGTATACATACATACAAATAATACTTTATGGACAAGTAGAATTACAGTATACTTAGGACTAATACTTGACCCCTACTCCAATATATATATTTACATAATAGTCCTAGTTTCAACAATCTCCATTAAGGTGGTGCATATATGTCTATCATGACCAACTTCCCAATCATCTCGTGGAAGACCTTCCTTGATATAACCTTCGTGACTACATCTGCCATCTGACTTTAAGAATTGACTAATGGAAAATGTATAATATTTTGATCTAACTTTTACCGAATGAAGTGTCTATCAATTTTAACATTCTTAGTCCGATCATGTTGAACATGTCTCTTTACTATTTGAATTGCGGATTTATTATCACAGAATAAGTTCATAGGTTTTTTACATTCAATTCCAAGATCCTTCGGAACATTTTTAATCCATAATATATCACACAAGCAGTTGGACATCCTCGAAATTCGTCTTCTACATTAGACCTCACGATAACCTTTTACTTCTTACTTCTCCATGTGACAAGATTGTCTTCGACAAAAGTGAGACAACCCGAGGTGGATTTACTATTCAAGATATCTCCTTCTTAATCTTTATCTATATGGACTTCGATAACAAGTTTTTCATTCTTCAAGAACAACAATCCTTTTCCTGGATCACTCTTCAAGTATCGCAATATTCTATAGACAGCTTCCATATGATCTTCTATAGGGTTCTGCATGAACTGACTCACAATACTTATAACATATTCAATGTATTGCCTTGTGTGAGTCAAATAGATTAACTTCCTGAGTAGACGTTCATATCTGCAAAAATCATTTATTTTCTCTTCCAAAGAGTTTCTAAGTTTGTAGTTTGTCTCCATAGGTGTATCAATTCGCTTGCATGCTAGCATCCCTGTATTTTTTAAAAAGTCGAGTACATATTTTCTCTTAGAAAGGGAAACTCCCTGTCTTGACCTTGACAATTCAATGCCGACGAAATATTTCAACTATCCTAGGTGTTTCATTTCAAATTTTGATTTTAAAAACTTACGAAGTTGATCCATCTTATTGGATTCATTTCCTGTAAGGGCCATGTCATCAACATATACAATCAACATTGTTACCTTTCAAGTTGTGTTTGATAAACAAAATGTGGTCAGAGTTACTATGTTTCTAATTCACCAATGTCATTGCAGATATCAAACATCCAAACCATGCCCATGGTGACTGATTTCACCCATATAATGCCTTCTTTAATATGCATACCTTGTTTCTGTATGTTTTCTTCGACATTATTCCTGTTGGAAGATCCATGTAAACCTAGTCATCCAAGTCACCATTTAAGAATGCAATTTTCACATCAAATTGTCGCAATGGCGAATCTCTGTTTGCTGCAACTGATATAAGGGTACAAATAGTATTAAGTTTAGCTATTGGTGCAATTATTTCCTGATAGTCCACCCTAAATTTCTGCGTGTATCCTATCACATCCCGAGAGCACATCCTAGAAGGATATGGCACTCTCAGAGTGAAACACGGCGTACTTGACTTCTCGGAGGTCTTGTACATTCCCTTTTGTATCATTCATCACATATAATACATAGGAAAAGTAGTGTGGAATTGAAACTTTTCACAACATTCTATAAGTCATTATAAATCTCTTTCATATAAAAGTCATAGGAAATACTAAGTCACATTTCATCAAATTTTAGACGCAAAAGTACTTGGGACACCGCCCATACAATACGAATATAGAAATACTTAGTCTATTACAATACGTAAAAATAAGAAGACATTTATGCCCTCGAGTAAAATGAGGACATACTTCAACTTGCTTGAAAGATACTATAATCCAAGCTTAGCTCCCAAAAACACCATTTAACCTATGAATCACTTTACAGATATATAAAAACATGGAATTAGTACAAACAGATGTACTAAGTATGACATAATGCATAAAAATCATGAAAATATACATTTATTTGTAATATGCATCTTTTATCTTCAATATCATAATATAAGAATAAGAACAACCTTTAACACCTTAGAAACACATAAGAAGTCACTTAAGCAAATTATCACATTTTAAAGGAACACTTTAAAGTAACCAAGTTCACTGGTTACAACGAAGTTTTTCAACTTCATATTGGACACTCTCTAGCATGTAATTCCCTCACTAAAAGATATCCTAAGACTCACTTAAGTATGAAAAAGAGAGACCGCCCATACGCACTTCACCTAAATGATTCTTAAGACCAACAATACTGATAGTGTTTGTTGTATTGTAAGTATATATATATATATATATATATATATATATATACTTACAATACACCAAACACAAAGACATGAGATCCTCCTACCAAAGGTGATTCTAAGGTTCACTTGAGTGAGTTGGAAAGTGACCGCACATACAATCCTTTCACACACACTTACGAGACCCTTTAGATTACCTAGGACAAGATCATTCTCAATTAGTACAACAACATTCATAGAATATGACATTCAACTCCCAGAGGTTATCAAAAGAACTAATCAAGTAAATAAAGAAGAGAATCTCCATGTTTTACCTCTTCAAGATTACCTAAGTAATCCTTAAGACTACCTAACTTTGGAACATGCCTACTTTATAAACTAACTTTCCTAACTAGAGTCATTCTTAGGACTTATCTAGGTAAGATACGAAG
Organism: Solanum habrochaites; assembly: GCA_027704765.1. Lineage (NCBI taxonomy): Eukaryota > Viridiplantae > Streptophyta > Magnoliopsida > Solanales > Solanaceae > Solanum > Solanum habrochaites. Next base: position 17,519,860 of record JAKWJA010002494.1, read on the forward strand.
TGATCATTCCTATGCCCCCTTCAAACCTTAATTAGAGAACCCTTAATAACTCTAGATAAGTACTTATTCATTTAACATGCTTTTCAAACTTGATTCATTACATTCATTAGTTCATTTAAGAGACATTCGTCACATAAAGGACATTCATTAAATGTCTTGGAGAAGACCTAAGGACTCTCACTAACCTCTTCAAAGCCTATTGTGCGATTCCTAAGATAGCGTCTCATACAACCACTTAAACTTCCTAGAACTTCTCCAATACTAGTAGGTATCCGAAATAATGATAATATGTAATAACCGACATAGACCATGGTAGCAACGCTTGGAATCCGGAGTTGTAACCTACTCCGATGGAGGGTGTTCTACATGTGTTACATCCCTAAACCACACAGTAGAAGTTAGGGTCAATCTCGGATTGCAACTGGCGTACTTGACCTCTTGGAGGTCTTGTACTAGCCCTTTGTGTATCGTTCATCACATATACATAATGAGCGTAGTGCGAAATTAAAACTTTTCACAAAATATTAGGGATAATGCCCAAGTACCCCCTCAACCTATGTCCAAAATCTCAAAGACACACTTATACTATACTAAGGTCCTATTACCCCCCTGAACTTATTTTATTAATAATTTTTTACTCCTTTTCGACCTACGTGGCACTATCTTGTGGGCCCAATGATGGTTGACTTTTTTTCCAAACTAGTGCCACGTAGGATAAAAAGGGGTAGAAAATTACTTATAAAATATGTTCAGGGGGTAATAGGACATTAGTATAGTATAAGTGTGTCTCTGGGATTTCGGGCATAGGTTGAGGGGGTACTTGTGCATTATCCCCAAAATATTATAATATCTCTAATAACATCTTTCATTAGATATCATATGAAATAATATGTCTCAATTTCATTAAACGTATACACGAGAATACTTTGGGACACGGATCATACTCAATACGAATACATAAATACATAATCTAGTACAATACTTCAAAATAAAAGATATATATGTATACCCTCGAGCCAATTGAGGACATATTTCACTTTGCTTGAATGACTCTAGAATTCAAGATCTACTTCAGGATCCTTCTCACCTTTTACCTATACCTTTAGAGATGACAAAATATATGGAGTTAGTACAAACAATTGTACTAAGTATGACATTATGCATAAAATCATGAAAATGGACATTTATTGGAAATATGCATCTTTTCCTTTAAATATCACAATATAATCATAAGAACAACATTAATCAACTTAGAAACACATAATAAATCACTTAGTCAAGTCATAACATTTTAAAAAGCAACCTTACAATGAGCTTAGTTCATTGTACAATGAATTTATTTACTATTATAGTGAAACCTCTTCACTTCATCTTACGCACCTTTTAGCATATCCCCCACTAAAAGATATACTAAGACTAAATTAAGCAACACAAAGAGAGACCGCCCATAAACCCTCTCTAAGCATGCCTAAATGATCCTCAAGACCACCTATAATGAGACATATACAGACTTACAAGACACCAAGCATATGAACATAGAATTTCCTCTACCAAAGGTTATTCTAAGTCTCACTTGAGTGATTTATGAAGCGACCGCCCATACAATCTCTTACACATACACTTAAGAAGTCCTATAGACTACCTAACATATAATCATTCTCACTTAACACAACAACATATAGATAACACATTCTCTTTCTAAAGGATATCAAAAGACTTACTATATTAAATCAAGAAGATAATGCCCATAATTAAGTTCTTCAAGACTACCTAAATAATCCTTAAGACTATCTAAGTTTAGATCATGTATACATATTCAACATCTTACCTAACTATAATCATTCTTATGAATTATCTAGGTAAGATACGAAGTGACCATTCCGATGCCCCATTCACACCATAACTAGACAATCCTGAACTATTATAGATGAGTACTTATTCTTTTTACAGACATTCTTAACTTAATTCATTATATTTATTAGTTCATACAAGACTCATTCATCACATAAAGAACATTCAAATATGTTCTTGGACAAGACCTAGGAACTCCAACTAACACCTTCAAAGTCTATTGTGCGATGTATAGATAATGTCCTGTACCACCATCTAAACTTCATAGAGATTCTCTAATGCTAGTAGGTATCCCATATGATGAGAATATGCAATAATCGACATAGACCAAGATAGGAAGACATGGAATAAAAATTTCTATCCTACTCCATTGAGGTTATTCTACTTGCCAATGGTAGAAGTTGGACACATCCCATGTAGTCACATGGTTAAGGAATTGAAGGGCGTGCATTGTACGCTAGTCTCATTCTTTAACTAGAACTACTTCCCTTACGATACTTATTCGGTGCTTGCCTTTTTTCTTATAGAGTAATTTACACTTAAGGTTCATATAAAGGGGTTCTATATCAAGTTCATAACCCAATCACATTTACCCTACAAAAGAGGTCCTCTAGGGCTACCTTACAATGGCGACAAGAAGTTCATCATGACTTTCTTAAGGATTGATACGATGCCTTTCCATCCAATCAACCTTAAGTCTGTCATCCCTTTACTTGAAGGATACCATTACAACTTTCAACTTCAGCATTCATATCCTTACCACTAGGTTCAACGTTCCATATAAAGGATTCTGTTATCATCATTTAAGGTCTCATGTCTTTCATACATATAAAACTAATATTATTTATCATCCTAAGTCAAGATATCTAATGTTAACATCCATACATGCATCAAGTAAGGGACACAAGTCAACCAAGACAAGACACAACATACTTCACCTTAACACCTATTACATGTCATTCTACAAACAGATCGAAATAACAATATTCTCTTTAATTCATACTATACACTATAATATCATCATCAATATGAACACCATATACTCAAATAGTAAAGTAGGAATAACCAAACATCAACCCTAAGAATATACACACAAAGCCATAGTCATAGTCTAACATGATCACCTAAATTACATCAATATAAAGAACCACATATACTTTCACATTACTCATCATGTAGGTAGATATTATAATACTTCACATAATCATCATAATACTTCAAGTAGTTGCCGACAAGGCCATGATCATCATAATACAAAAAGTAACGCCGACAAGGCCACAACAATTTCAAGTAAAGAACATAACACCGCCACCATAAGTGGACCATACCATTCATAAATTAATTAAAGTCTCATTAAAATGAAATAATGGGAACTAGGGAAGTGTAACACCACTCCATCCTCAACACTTCAATGTAATACTAAACCATCTAATTCAATACCATAAGACCCTTACCCATGGACATGAACATCAATTCAATATAAAAACTATCATACTCAATGAAAGTAGGTTAATTCAACATAGATTTATAAATCTAATACAACCTATACATCAATTGAATACAATTCCTACATCATTAGATAGCCCATTGAAAACTACACTAGAATTCATAAACATTAGATGAATATTACATAACCCATAAAGTAGTCAAAAACTAGGGTTCATCAATTACATGGGTTCATAGGTTAATTTAATTAAAATAATCTAATTAATAAAAATTCAATCAATATTCAATGCTTAAAAACCATTAATGCAAGAACCCATGAATAGATTATGAAATTGGACAATTCACCTTTGAAAACTTTAGAATACATCTATGAAAGTTGGGCTACTTGATGAATAGAGTTTCAAGGATAAAAAACAACACCTCAATGAATCTAATTATTCAATTTTATGAAGAATATCCACTTAATTCTTCAATCCAAGACCTTCCTTGAGTTTTGTCTGCAATGGAGTTCTAGAGAATTCCAAGGGAATTTTGATTTTGATTTTGAAGAATGAAATCTTCTAAGTGTTTGATTCTTATAAAAATACTTAAAATACCTAAAAGACACTTGAGGAACATCCCTTTCTCTTATTTTGAAGTGGTGTGAATTTATAATTTCACCCCTCATCTTACAATGACCTGCACGCAGGAACAAACCCATTGATGAAGGACCATTGACAACCCATCCTTAGACCAACGGTCCGTCCTTCTTGTCCTTGGTCTGGGAATGAGGCTTGTCTTTGGTCTCTCCTCTCCCACCAATAAGTTTCAATCGATGATACACCACTAAAAGGGCGTCGACTGACCCAGTGGGCGTCGATTTCCATCCGTTGGTGGGCCTACTTGGGCAGTTTTGAGCACCAACTTGGGTCCTTCCTCAAGGACCCTTGGATGTTCCTCCGTATGTTTAAAACACAAACATTATTGTATACGAGTTTAGGACCTCTAAAATGAATTTCATCCAAAATGAACACGTAAAACTCGATGAAACATGCCTAGACACACAAGGTTGTTTCAAGTAAAACTTTTGAACGTCATGGATGTTCTTGGATATTTGCCCTCCAAACTTCACGAAAATTTACAGACTGCCTATATATACTGTAGAAACTCATTTAAGGACCTTATACCATCACTACAACCATGTTAGCATCTAATTCTTCTAAGTCATTTTCGGGATCATACATTCTCCCCTACTTGGACAACATTCGTCCTAGAATAACACTCGTCACTCTTCAAACACTTCCAAGAAGAAAGATTCAATTAGCAGACCATCATCATACTATATAACATATAATCAAGAAGAAAACATCAATTTCAGATCATCAAGAGGTTCACAACACAACAAGATACTAGAAAACATTCTATAACACATCATGTTACAAAACGCACATTCTTCATTCCAAATAGCAAAAACTCATTTTATATTCAATATAATTCTCATATAAATCATTCTAATTACATTATAATAATTTTAGACCTAAAATGAATTAGTCTAATTTTTAAAATTTTTGCATTGAATAGGCAATTCTACGTTGAATTTTTTTATAATTTTTTTCAAAAATGCGTCTTTTAAGCAGTTCATGTAGGAACATGGTAATATGCAATATAGAACCACATAAACACATCTTACAACCAAATCATAAATTCATAAAATACACAATGCAAGGAATCAATGGAATTCAATTTCAACAAGACCCCTAAACACAATGCAACATGCAACATACTTCTTATGACTTTCTACTCTCATGCTTGAGTTGAATAGAAAAGATCAAACAATTAATCAAACTCACCATACTCCCCCAGTTATAAGGAAATCATAATACTAAAGAAACACAATAACTTACCATCATCAATACCACCATCATCCGGCTCTCCTCTAGTCCGGAGTGCATAGAAACACCTTTTATTTGGAGCATCAATCTTTGGAACACTAGGAGCAACATGCTTACCCTCTCTTTCTCTAGAAGCAATGGTAGGAAAATCTCTCACCTTGTGTGCTTCCTTACCATAGCCAAAACAACTCCCGGTACCCTCTAGACACTCACCATAATGCCTCTTTCCACAAGTGATACATGTAGGTTTTCCATTTTGAGAACCACCTCCTTTCTTTTATTTCAACTTAGCACTCCTAGGTTCTTCTTGAGGTTGAGCCCTCTTCATAAACCTAGGTTGACCTTGATCACTAGAACCACTTATTTTCAAGTTGTTTGACATCCTCTTAAGTTTACTCTATTCAAATGATTGGGCATACACCATGAGTCTAGCTAGAGTCATATCATCATGTAGCATCGCCTTATGACTTTGCTCCCTCACTAGATCGGCGGCACCCGTCACGAAGTGACTCATCTCATCCCTTGGATTATACACAAGGGATGGGAGATATCTAGATAAAATTGAGTACTTAAAAGAGTATTCCTCAACATTCATATTGCCTTGCTTGAGATTGATAAACTCCAATACCTTAACTTCCTTCCTCTCAAGGGGAAAATATTTTCCAAGAAAAGCTTGCTTATATTATACCTGCTCAATAGGACCCGACTCTACCAGACTATTATCCTTCCATTAAGTGTACCATATTTGAGAAACCTCCCTCAATTGATACGAAGCTAGCTCCACCTTTGCCTTAGATGTAACTTCCATAGCACTCAACACCTTCTAAACTCCATGTAGAAATTCTTGGGGATCCTGTCCCACCTTAGAACAAAGAAATATAGGAGGATTCGTCCTCACAAAGTCTCTTAATGTAGACGTCATAGTGCTCTCTACAACATTCACCCAAGGCACCATACTCAAATTCGCTTGAATAGTCATGGATCGGGCTAAAGCAAGCAAAACATCTCTAATATCTCTATTACTCAACTCCATGGAACCACCGGATCATCATCACCTCCTTCCACAATAGGGACTTGATCACCTTGAGAACCTTGAGGAACTTGCTCAACTTAAGTAGATATCTCCCCATGCACATCATTCTCCTAAACTCTCCTAGACAGTGGCCTCCTCCTATTCATCTTCATAGAAAAACAAGGAAAACCTGAAGCAAATAGTACTCATAATTTTTACTCTACGACATGACATAAGAGTAGAATAGAACGGAAACTCTATTGTCATATGGCCTCTCACCCATAGATGTGTCGAGTCACACCTATAGTCAAGACTCCACTAGACATGACTTGATGAGAATTCTTCATTAATAAGACTACTTTCATATCCTATGCTCTAATACCAAGCTTGTCACATCCCAAAACAACACCTTAGAAGTTAGGGTCAATCTCGAATTGCAACCAGCGTACTTGACCTCTTGGAGGTCCTGTACAAGCCCTTTCCGTATCGTTCATCGCTTATACATAATAAAAAGTAGTGCAGAATTAAAACTTTTCACAAAACATAAGAATATATTTAATAAAATCTTTGTGACACGTCCCATACACAATATGAATATAGAAATACTTAGTCTATTAGAATACTTAAAAAAAATAAAAGACATATATGTATGCCCTCGAGTCAATTGAGGATATACTTCACTTTTCTTGAATAACTCTAGAATCAAGTCTTTCCTTCATGATCCTTCTCACCTTTAACCTATTTCTTTAGAGATGACAAAACATATGGAGTTAGTACAAACAATTGTACTAAGTATGACATTATGCATAAAATCATGAAACATACATTTATTTGAAATATGCATCTTTTCCTTTAAATATCATAATATAATCATAAGAACAACATTTATAAACTTAGAAACACATAAAAAGTCACTTAGTCAAGTTATATTATTTATAAAAGCAACCTTACAGTAAGCTTAATTCACTGTACAGTGAAGTTATTCACTAATACAGTGAAACCTCTTCACTTAATCTTCCTCACCTTTTAGAATACAATTCCCCCACCAAAAGCTATCCTAACACTAAATTAAGCAACACAAAGAGAGACCGCCCATACGCCCTCTCTAAGCATGCCTAAATGATCCTCAAGACCACCTATAATAAGACACATACACACTTACAAGACACCAAACATATAAACACGAGATTTCACCTACCAAAGGTGATTATAAGTGTCACTTGAGTGAGTTGTGAAGCGATTGCCCATATAATCCATTACTCACACACTTAAGAGATCCTATAGACTACATAAGATAGAATCATTCACTTAACACAACAACATATAGATAACATGACATTCTCTTTCCAAAGGCTATCAAAAGACTTGGTTAAGTAAATCAAGAAGATAAGTCCATAATTGACCTCTTCAAGACTACGTAAATAATCCTAAATACTAACTAAGTTTAGATCATCTCTACATATTCAAAATATTACCTAACTAGATTCATTCTTAAGAATTATCTAGGTAATATACGAAGTGACCATTCTTATGCCCCCTTCACAGCTTAACTAGACAGCCCTTAACTACTCTAGATAAGTACCTATTCATTTAATATACTTTCTTAACTTAAGAAATTATATTCAATAGTTCACTTAGGACTCATTCATCACATAAAGGAAATTCAAGTAATGGTCTTTGACAAGACCTACGAACTCCAACTAACACCTTCAAAGCCTATAGTGCAATGTCTAGATGGCATCCCAAACCACCACCTAAACATCATAGAACTTCTTTAATGCTTGTACGTATCCCATATGATTAGAATAGGCAATAAACAACATAGACCATGATATAAAGACATGGAATCCTGAGTTCAATCCTACTTTAGTGAGGGTGTTCTACTTGTTAATGGTAGAACTTGGACACATTCCATGTAGGCACATGGTTAAGGAATATGAAAGGCGCGCTTTGCTCCATCGACGCACTCTACCTACTAAGATTGGACCAACCTACTGGGCGTCGATTCCCTCTGTAGGTGGGACTGCCTTTGGCAGTTTTGTCCACCAACATGGATCCTTCCTCAAGGACCCTTCGATGGTCCTTCGAAACTTTTTCCCAGACGCTTCAAACCCGAATATGATCAAATGTGAGTTTAGGACCTCACATATTGATTTAATTGAAAATGAACACATAAAAATTGACAAAACATTCTAAGACACACAAGGTCATTTCAAGGCAAACCTTTCGAACGTCCGGGACGTTCTTGGACGTTTGACCTCAAAACTTCATGAAACTTGACACACTTCCTATAAAAAGTAAAATAACTATAAAAAGACCTCATTAACTCATGAAACACAGATATAGACACATAACAAAACATAAGGCACATAGGTGACATAGTCATCGAATGTCTTGGTTGTCCCTTAATGTTTTACTTCCAATCCACTTAAACCTTTATACACTACTTCAATACTCTATTATTATAATAAAAGTCTTCATAAAATGAGTAGAGATCCATTACACTTGTCTCGAACAATCAAAAAAATATAAGTTTAAGGGACACAACTCATACAATAGTTCAAAATAAAATAAAAGACATAAGGAAATAATGGTTAAATCCTCAAATGATATGAGGACTCATTAATCTTTAAGTCTTTCTCTAATGTGATCCTAGCAACGGGAAAGAGAGTAATATCGTTGACCCAATATTTTGATAAGAAATGTAGGCAAGAGTATTCATTAGTACAAATATTCCTAAATATGATGGCTAGCATTAATCATCAACATAAGCATAGCATGAGCATTAGCCACCATAATTTATAAACCATAAGCATAAGTGTCACGACCCCCAAGAACACCCTAGAAGTTAGGGAAACCGTTGGGTCGGAACACGACGTATTTGACCTCTCGGAGGTCTTATACAAGCCCTTTGACATCATTCATTGCTTACATTTATGAAAAAAAGTGCGGAATTAAAACTTTTCACAGAAATAATATCTCAAAAAATATTTCATATAAAATGATATAAAATACAAAGTCTCAACATGCGCCAATATTAGACTCAAAAATACTTGGGACACGACCCATACAATCAAAAATATTGAAACTTAGTCTTTTACAATACTTGTAATGAAGAAGTCTAAAGATAGTAATGTCCTCGAATAAAGTGAGGACATACCCCAACTTTGCTTGAAATATTTTTAGATTCATAGCCTTGCTTCAAGATGCCTCTCACTTCTACCTAAAACTTCAAATATAGACAATTGTTTGGACTTAGTACAATGCATGTACTATGTATGACATAATGCATAAAATCATGACCAACAAACATTTGTATTTAATATGCTCTTTTACAGTAAAACCTTATATCATAGTATAGAGAACCAAAAATCACACCAACTTCGGATAGAAAAGTCACATATAAAAAAATAACATCAAGAACACATCAAAACACAAACATGAGCCCCCCCTACAAAAGGTGATTCTAAGGTTCACTTGAGTGAGTTAGGAGGGGACCACCTTTACAATCCTTTCACACACCACAAAGATCCTTTAGACTACCTAAGATAAAATTATTCCCACTACAATATCAAACTTCCTACCTAGAATATACTCTAAGACTCACCTAAGTAAGACAAGAAGAGAACACTTATACACCCTCTCCAAGCCTACCTAAAGAATCCTCAAAGTTACTCTAGATACATGAGTTTTCATTAACATGCCTTCACTTAACACAAAATTTAAGAGACATTCAACACTTAAGGACATTCACATATTGGTCTTGGAGAAGACCTAGGGACTCACACACAAACATTTTCAAAGTCTAATCGTGCAATGTCTAGGTATCATCCCATTCCACTACTAAACATCATAGTACTTATCAAACACTAGCATGTATCCCAAATAATGAGAATAGGCAATAACTGACATAAACCATACTAGGTATACATCGAATCCGGAGCATGAATCTACTTCAATGGAGGGTGTTCTACATGCAAATAGTAGAACTAGGACACATCCTGTGTAGGCACATGGTTAAGGAATATCGAGGGTTTCTTTGTTCTCTAACGTCCTCTTGTTTAGAGAAACTAACCAAGCATACTCACTTAGTACTAGCCTTTGTTCTCATAGATTAATTCAATAAAGGAACATATGAAGAGGTTCCATATGTTGTTGATAATAAAATTATAACACACCTTGCCAAAGAGGTTCCCTAGGGTTGCCTTACAATGGATAATAAGATATCTCCATAAATATCCTGAGGATGATTTCATGCCGTTCAGCCAACCAACCTCAAGTCCACCATTCACACGAGATGGATACCATTACGTCTTTCAACTTCAAGGATATCATACCTTCATTCTAAAGGGTTTCACATAAATGACCTTCTTCTTCTATATTAAAGATCATGTTCCATTCATACGTATACATTCATGACAAAAGGTGTTCTAGCCTGCTATGTCAAGGTGTTATATTCACATTCGTCATGTATCAAGTAAGGGACATAAGTCTACCTACATACTTCTATAGAGTCATCAACATGACATATCAGTAGTATCATATAGTCAACTAGGAAAATTCATACATCAAAATCTAGTGTACACATACAAGGCATCACTATAGCCTATTATGATCACATATAGTCACTTAGGAGAACAGATACTTTGATTTCACACAAACACATAAATCATCAAGACCATCACAATAATCACATATTCAAGTTATAACATGATAATATCATAATACACAATGTAACTCCGACGAGTTAACATTGAATCTCAATTCATAAAGTAATGCCGACGAGGACACATAATTCACCAGTATAGAATCTAAGAACTGCCACCATAACTGGACCATACCAATCATCACCATAATTCAAGACCTATACTAAACTATAAAGAGATATTTATGGAAAAATACCACCAATCAACCTCTCAACATCAATCCATAGTCAATTAAACCAACTCCATACTCCAAGGCTCTTACCAATAGCCATGATAACCAACTCAATCCAATAATCTCAATATACAATAAATTAAAAGTAATAAAATACAAATTCATCAATTTAGGACAGCCTACATATGAATCTAACATATTCTTTCATAATTCAATCGCCTAAATTAAACTACACAAGAATTCAATAGTATATAACGACATGATCAAATCACACATAATATAGTCAAAACTAGGAGTTCATGATTTGCATGGGTTCATGGATATTTTAGGTTAAAATAAACAAATTAACATAAATTCAATAATAATACATTGATTCAAAAGTTTTACGCAATAACTCATGACTAGATTACAAATTAGAAGTTCATCTTTTGAGGAAGTCTTGGAAAACCACTTTGATGATCATTGAAGAAACTAGATTCAAGGATAAAATTCATAACTAACTTGATGTTAAACCATCAAAATTGAGAACAATTTATGGAGAAATCAACCATCAAGATCCAATATCCCTTCTAGCTTCAATCATGTTCTCTAGAGTTATTTAGGGGTCTTGGGGTTTTGATTTTGAATAATGACTTGAATAGGGGTTCTACACATATATCTACATAAATAATCTTAATGAACCGTCCAACTAATTTTAGTAAGGCAAGGTAAAAACCCTAAAATACCCTTGAGCTGGCCAATACATCGACATGAAATTGCAAGTGTCATTGATGGACTAGCACCTACGAGGTGCAAACTGTAACATTCTGGAAAATCATATGTCTAATGAAGATCCCAGTATGCCCTTAGGATAGCCTATTAGGGGTACATAGGCACCCCAATTCCTAATATTGAGAAATATTGGGCATAGTAAGAAAAATTGGCTAATGGATATTAGCCAATATTCCATATACGAATAAGAAATATACTTTTTGGGTTGTCATACCCAATACTAGATTCATTGAACAAGAAGTATACCTACAATGAAGACCCTAAGCTAAAAACACTGTGGATCTTTTATACACAAAGTACTAGGGATCCAAGTATCAACCCTAGTACCATAACACATGATCATATAAAATGATCATGTAGATTAAACAGTGCAAAGGAGTGCAAGTACATGGGCAAGACATGTGAAGAAGCTGCCAAAGGAGGGGACCACCCTAACCGAATTCGGTTAGGGTAGTTGGGGGGGGGGGAAACGTGCACTAGAGACCACTCCATGTGGGGACTAACCTCCTACCAATTATAGACTCTAAAATACTGCCCTAAATAGCTAAATAACGTAGTACCAAATGAAATAAACTAATTAGTGCACCCGACAACCTAGGACCAAAACCGGGTTGACACTAACCTAGTAGTAGTTAAAGAGACAACCTAGTAACTAACCTAGGATTGTCCAAAAGGTTAGTTATGGTCCTAAAAATATAGGGGTACTTTAGTAACTCCCATAGGTTAATTAACTATTAATTTAGAAAATTAATTAATTAATTTTAAAGGGCTAAAACCAAAAATAAAAAGTAAATTTTCAGATTCCGATTAAGACAAGAAAGGGACAACCTAGTATCTAACCTAGGATTGTTCAATGTGTTATTTAAGGTCCTAAAAACCTAGGTATACTGTAATTACTTTATACTAATTAAATAATTAATTTTGAAATTTAATTAATTAATTTAAACGGAAAAAATCGATATCACAAAGCAATTTCCAGACTTCAGTTAAAACAAGAAAAAGACTACCTAGTACCTAACCTAGGATGGTTCAAGGGATTGGTTATGGTCATAAAAACTTAAGGGTACTTTAGTAATTACATTAGGTCACCTAATTAAGTAAATTATCAATTTAATTAATTATTTAAGATGGTAAAAACGAAATTCTTACACTAACCTAGTACAACTCAAGAAACATCCTAGTACTTAACCTAGGATGGTCCAAAAAGGTTAATTTTTGTTCCAATGATTTGAGGGTACTTTAGTACTTACCCTACGTACATAAATAAATTAAATTAAGTATTTAATTGATTAATAGAAATAGAAAATTTTGACTAAAATCATAGTCAACACCAATTTCCAGATTTGACTAAGTATTATGTTCTCCTATATTTAGTCAACTTAGGAGGGGTCTTTTGGTAATTGGTTAATTAGTTTATTAAATTAACAATTCAAACCTTATTTGTATAATTCAATATCAGTTATTAAACATCAAAATAACGTTCAAAGTCATAGGAAAAAAAAGGACCCAAAACAGTAAGCAAGCGAGGGAAAGAAAAATAGAAAATTCCATTGATTCTCCTAGACGATTTCAAGGTTTCTTCCAGTTTTCGTTCAAGATGGTCTTCGTAGATTGAGTTATACTTAAGGTATGGTTTTATCTCCTGTAATTCTTTTTCCAAGAGTATTTTCCTCCGAACGATTCACAAGATCTTGAAAATTAGAGTTGTTCCCGTCGTTCTCGTCGAACATCCCTTCCCTAGTATCCGTTTCTATTTCAATGTTGAATGAGTTAGAGATCATGCTGTTGGTATGTGGTGCTGGATTTTATAAAAATTTATTGTTCTTGAATGATGATTATCGAATGAACTCATGAACTTGTAATTGCATAAAGTTAATCTTATCATGATAATTAATGATCGATAATATGCTAAGTTAAGTCCATAATGTGTTAAGTTAAGAAGTGTCTTTGGTTGAATGTTGACTTGCTCTTGTTTTGATGTTATTAAGTAGTTGAAGCCATAAAATTTTAATATAATTCTGTCCAATATGTTCTTAAAACATTATACTAACATCCATAAACTAAGAATTTGCTCATAGACATCTATGAAATCGTATTTTGAATAAATTGGCTATGTTGTTCCAATAAAGTTGTCTAACTCTATTTTGTCAAAATTAATATGTTATAATGCCTAGTAGCTTATTCAAATGATTAAAAGATTTGCTAGGGGTTCATACATATGGCAATTTAAGTATGAATATACGTAAAAATTGACTTATGCAAAAAAAAAATGAATTTCCTAGTCTAACATCCCAAATCTTGAGCCAATACTAATCTTATGCTAATTCGTGTGTAGGAAGAGTATCAAATATATATTAAGCACTTCTGAAGTAATGTCAATGAATCCATAACCAAGGGCATGACATTCATTGGGATAACTCCTAACATGCTCCACAAGAATGAACTATGTACACATGAAACTCATTAAATGAAGTTCTCATCGTCCATAAATGGTTATATGAAGATACTACACTAAAGTAAGTAAGTAACGTGAGTTATAACATAATTAAAGGGGTCTAAGTTAAGTAAGTGAACACAATGGGGTGTTAAAGTAAGTGAAACAATTCTTACTTACACCAAAGCTAATTTGTTAAAAGAATACTCACGAATGAAGGTGTTAGAATGTGTAAAACTAGTCTAATTAATACCTAAGGATGATATTTAATGAAAATTCACATTAATCAATGTAAATTAAGAATGATATTAAGGAACAATTCACATTTCATCAATGTAAATTAAGGATGACCAGTCATCAATAGAGTAAATAAATGTCAATCTAGAAGAAAGCCTGCATAATGCTTGAGTCAACACTAAAAGATGATGAACATTCACATAAAAATAGATTAATAATGAAGATGTATGTAATGAAATGATGAATCCCTAGAAGGTTTAAGTAAGAGTATGAAACACACTAAATGGCCAATAGCATTGGCATATGATTAAATGAACATTCACGTAAAAGGGATGAGTAATTATGAAAGGCAAATGTTCTAATGCTAATGGATGTGGCGAAAATGTGATAAGAGGCTAATGTGAATGAAGAGAGCAATCTCAAATGAGCCTAAGTAAATGTTACCAAAATGTACTCACCTATGAGAGTGTAAAGCTAATGAAGAGACCAATCTCTATGAACAGTCTAATTAAAGTATTGAGACTGATGTATACTTAATGCTAATGATGACATGAGAAATCATCTATTGATCTATGATGTCCTCATACTAGAATCCTACTTCCATGACATATGAGTTGAATGAAATCAAAGTTTATACTAAGCACCGATAGGCTAGCTATGAGCGGTGATAACTTCTTTCGTGAAGGGCGGGGGTTTATGTAACTCTCATGATATGAGAATGTATGGCATGTCGGGTATGGTATCGTTATATATCCTAGTCTTAAAACCTATACTACAATTATAGGGATCGGGCGGGTTCAATTCCCATGTACGCTAGCATATTTTGGGTCACTTTGGCCGGTGATTTCTCCTCTTTTCAGTGGGGGTAGATACTGGATTTCATGATGCTCACATGATCTATGTCAGTAAAGTTTGGATTTCCTCAAAGTATGAAAGATAATTAAATGAATGATATCGAAGGTATTTGTGCAAGACAATTAGAAGGTGAAATCAGATTCAAGTAATGACATTAGGTATTTCTTGGTCATTGCACTTCATGATCATGATGAGATTCTCAAACTTCATCCTATGTATAGTTTGTGTTTACATCAGCCTACAAATTAATTAAATGAATAATGTGAAGTATGAATGAACGAGTGAAGAAGACTCTGTGTTTTCTAAAGAAGATCCTCGGGTTGAGGTCCCATATGTTGGGCCCTCACTTAAGATGGCTTATGCTACATCAACGATTCCAAAGAGTCGTGTATATGAAATGTATAATATATAAACATTAAAGTAATGAATCAATGGCATAATCAATACATGATTGCTTATGAAAGGTAATGAATATATAGTGTAAAGAATGACTCACTATAAGGTAGGGAAATCATTTCTTAGTCCTTGGATTACTTACATCGATTCATTATGGGTATGGGACTACAATGAATCAATTAACTTGTAAATAAAACATAGTACCAAATGAATTACTGAACGACAACACAAGAAGAAGAAAAAGACTGAAAAATAATCTAAGTGTATAAAGACGAGCTCTTGGCTTAAGAGGATCAAAAACTCAAATCTTCGCCCGAGTTGTCCTATATTTATGTTCATGATACTAATGTCTTGTGATAATACATAAAATTTTTTGTGTGCTTTGAATGCATTAAATACAACATATTCATACCACAATTCACTACTAATGATTTTGGAAAGTCTAGTAACTAGGCTTTCCAGAAATAGCATGTTTTTTTGGAAGAACTTCCTTTGATCATGCATAGCCTTATGTGTATGTGTGGATACATCCATACTTAGTACAAGTGATGTAATAACCCCTTCTATTTACTATTTTATTGAGGCATGTTAAGGGAAAAATTGACGACTCTTGCGACGGTTTGATCATCAGCTTTTCTCCGGACCATTTTGTAGGTCCTCTTGATTTCAAGGATGCTACAGTTTTAGTCTAGCCTTAGTTTTAGAAAAATCTAGTGCATGTTGTCCCAATTGTTTATTTTGTACTTTCACTTCAAAGATTTTGTAGTAATTCCGTGTTTGGCAAACATATTTATGATATATTCTTATTCTATTTCAAATTGATTCTTATGATAGATGCTTGTTACATGTGTGTCGAGCTAAGTAAATGATGAATTCATGAAATAACTATATGAAGCATATGTATACTTCATACGTTTAAAATATTTAAATTGTCTGCTAAGAATAACCATATGAATATGATGAATGCAAGATGAGGCTTTTATGCAACCTCTAAGAGGTCAATGACGTCGGTTGTGATCTGGATTCCAGAATCTTGGTCGTGAGACCGACCCACCGACGGGCGGTGCTGGCAACCATCAATTTGGTCATAAACTCAAAAATGGTAGCTTCAGTTACCTAGAACAAGTATCAACCAACACCCTCTACCTATGGTGCGTCAACCAGCCAACTAGGTGTCTATTTCCCTACGTAGGTGGGACTGTTTGGGACAACATTGGCTTACAAAATTGGTCCTCCTCAAGGACCCTTTGGTTGTTCCTTGGGGTATTTTTCCCAAGTTTTTCAAATCCAAATATGGGCGTAAATATTTTAAGGACATCTCATATCAATTTCATTCAAAACGAACACGTAAAACATGGAAGAACACACCAAGACACAAGCACATTTCAAGGCAAACAATTAGAACGACATGGATGTTCTTAGACGTTTGACCGACAAACATCCTCAAACTTTAGACACTGCCTCCTAACACCATTGTAAACAATTTTAGGACTTTAAAAACTTATGAAATAAGTGTTAGGATATAGTTTCATTAAATTCATTTTAGAGGTGTTACAATAAGAGAAAACCACATATATCTTAAGAATAATAAATTCTCATAAATCATCATACGTATGAGGAACACTTAATAAAGTACCATCAACTTATTCTTAATCAATACTTGGGTCCTCACCTCTAGCCATACAATCTCATGGAAAGCCACTAAAGCAACACTCCACACAATTCATTCTTCATAGCATGATTAAATTATCCTTGCTTTACTTTTCAAGACTTAGGGATTCACCTCAATGCCTATTATAAAGGCTAATGGGTATTCACCTGTTGCCTTATTAGTATAGTCATTGGCTTTCATCTCCATGTCCATTTTAGTGAATTCATAAGTATTCGTTTCCATGCCCCATGATATCCTATGTATTTGCCTCCATATCATTTTATAAGGATCATACGTATTCGCGTCCATGTCAAACATGACATGATATAGGTATTTGCGTCCTCATAATTTTATAAGGATCACAAGTATTCTCCTCCATGTCCTTGGTATAAAGGCTAATGGTTATTCACCTCTTGCCTTGCTTCTCAAATTTATATTATAAGTGTGGTGACCTCACATACATCATCACATAACATGGGCAATCACCTCATGTTTTGTAACTTAAACATATGAGTAATACCTATATCCCTCTCACATAAAGGTCTTGGGGGAATCACCTCAAATATAATCATATATCATAATCCTTTGACTTAAATTCATTTTAGATGAGAAACCCTTTCAACCTAGAATCATTCTATGTGAGGAAACCTTCCACATTCATACATTCATACATTTATAGAGTAGATCGTATGGGTAAATCCTTCCACAAAAATAATATCTAAAGAATCAACATTCATAACATAAACTTACTCCCAAATACCTAATAATCATAGTTCATCATGTAAGTTATGCTCCAAAATTCATACTATTAATAACTCATCATATTAGTTTTACTATAAAAGCCCTATCATTCATCATTCATCATACATGCCTTAGTCTTAAGACAATCCTAATCTCAAAGCCTACAAATAATAATTAATCATATATACTTCATGTCAATAAATTCATGTTTATATGCTTTACTCATAATAAATTCATATATTTATGCTTAAATCTAAAGCAACCTATAATGTATCTCAAAAATCCCAGAAAAATACATCTAATTCCTTTATTTCCCTTTTTAATGGCATAAAACTCACTTAATCAATTTCATTGTTCCAGAAATGGGTTGGGCATGGGTACATGTAAATTCATTCTAAAAGTTATTTAATTCTAACAATTCAATCATAAATAATCATAACTCACTCAATTGGATAATTATCCATAACATTAGAATAAACCCTAACTAGAATTGGGGAATTCTTCTTTTAAATTGGGGAATCTTAAGGGTCTCCATGGGTAAAAGGATTTCATGGATGAATAAGTCATCATACCTTGATAAATAATACGTGAGGATTGGCGATTTGACCTTGACTTGATCTCTAACTCTTTCTTCTTCTTCAAGTTCTAGAGATAGAAATATTTGAGAGGTAGAGTTTGGCATTTCTTTTGGGTTTTGTAAATAATGAATTGAATGGGTGAGTTTTGTGGTTAGAATGACTTGTTTAGAGGTCCTAGGCTTGGGGAAAAAATGATATATCCTTGAGTAAAAACAATTGGGAAAACACCCAATAATCCCCGGCTTAAAAACTACTAAGTTGGCTCTCTAGAATCTCACCACGAGTCGTCATCATCACCATGGCCCGTCAAATGGGTCATGAAGAATTTCAGCATGACAGTGCTTCATTAATTTTGTCATAACTTTTTAATCCAAGATGGGAATTAGTCAACGTCGGTGGCGTTGCTCAAAGACCTTTAATATCATTAGTCATGGGATTTTGTTGTTTTTTTTAAAAAATATATGATTATTTGATGTTTACTCTACAGTCTAAGTCTAATAAAAACTCTTAACGGATGATTTAACGGTCTGTGTGGGGCTTCACATGCCATTGCGATACTCCTGTACGTTGACTAGTATATAGGTTGCCACCCTTCTTACCTTAAAAGCCAACTGTTGTCTACGACCTCTATCAAAGACTGTGGTGGCCTTCACGAGACCTCCAATAGCTCATGTGAGGAAACTTAATTTTGGAAGCCTTGTGAAACTACTGCCTCACTACCATGAGTGGTCCTAACGTCCATGGTGACCACAACTATATGTCTAGGCTCTCATGGGAAGTAGGCAGCCTTCTTTAGAAACTACCCGGTCATCATCGGCACCAACATGAGAAGTAGTATCATTCATGAATCGCGTGGGAACTCGTTGAGGGTAACAAGGCCCAATTCTCTAGTGTATGCCTTGCACTTAACCCCTATATAAGTCTACCAGATTCTGAATTGTTACATTATATCCCCCTTGGGAACATTCGTCCTTGAATGACATTCTAGACACCTCTTAAAGGAAACGACTCAAGAATAGTATCCCATCATGCATGAAACTCATCTAAATATGCACAACCAATGAGAAAATATAACCTCTAATCTTAACATACTTGCATCGTATGGAAGGTAGGAACAATATCTAACAATCTGATATGCATGAAATTTTAACATTTCTCATGTTTATGGAGGAACTATCATCTCGAAGCCAAAAGCATGCTCAACACAATATCATGAAGCCTATATGCAATCTATACTCTAGGCATACATACAAGGAGAAATCTCTCAACTCCAAGCTACGAAATGTTCATCCATTCATCTCATCAAGTTTATAGGCAACTCAAACTCAATGCACCATAACATTAGGAAAATGAATTACATAAATTCAGTTTTTTTTCAAAACACGTTTTTCATGAACATCCATAATCATAAGTTAATCATGGGAGCATCTAAATTACAAATAACACCAAAACTTGGAACCAACCATGGAAACTCAACATCTCAATCTAAAGAAGAAGTAGAAGGAAAAAGATGAGGATATTGGTACATCACATCGGCCTCAACCTCCTAAGTAGCATCACTTCATTCTTCCTCAATTTCATAACTTCTTGGTCTAAAATCTTAAGTGTTACTTTTTAATAAGAGAAATTCTCATTAAATCTATATCCTTATGATAGAGATAATAATGTTGAATCTCGAACACCCTTCTTTGTCATAGAAACATGGATACTGAATGCAGCGATGCCAACTCATTAGGAAACTCTAGATCAAAAGAAAACTTACCAAAATGTCTTAAGATCGCATATAGGAAAACAAAATGGGGACTAATCTACCTTTTCAAGGGCTAGAATTTCATGTAAACCCAAATAATGAACAAAAAGAACACTCAACTACCTTTCTATCTAAGCACATTGTTTCAATAAGACCCCTCAAAATAAAATAGGTTAAACTAGACCCTATCATGTGTTTCATGATTTAAAAAGGTGATAAATAAAATTATGAGAAAAATCATTAGAATTAAAGTCATACATCGAAGAACAACCAAGATGTTCGAAAACTAGCCTTGTGAGTACGCTAGTGTGCTTTTATATGTTTGCCTTGTTTTTTGGTGTTGTTGATAGTATAAAATAAGTGGGGATGACCCTAGAACCTATAGGTACATGTTAAGTGTCAAAACGTGTAGTTACGACTCCTCAAGGATGTCACGACTGAGGAGCACCCCATAGACGTAACCATCGTCGTCGTCCTTGGGTTTTCATAGGTTTAATAATGCAGAAATGCAGAATAATTAAAAATTTTCATATATATATATATATATATATATATATACATATATATATATATATAGTGAGGTTTACATAAACCTCTCTCATACCACATATAGAGTTTACTTAGACTGCTCGCATATGAAGCTTACATAGGCTTATTCTTTAGACGACATAATCGATAGATAACAATTAGTCTTATACTTTCTCATATTGAACCATCATAAACGAGTACAAATGTTGGACATAGCCAATATAAAGTCAATATGCCATTGTTACATCAATATTCAAATGATAAAGGAATGAACAATGTCTCTATGACAATACAAATTTAAGGCTAGAGCATGGATAAAGTAACATCCCCGAAAATGAAGACCTACCAACACTTGGATAAAAGATTCCAAGTCTTCTTAAATTGGCCTCCTAGTCAATGGTGAGAACATACTTATTTGTAGAAATATAGAGATATGGTTTAGTACACCACTTATTCTAAGTACGGTTCCTATGTATAAAATCATGAAATGCATGCGAAACGGAAAAATTTAATCCAAACCATGCTTAGTTCATATTAACTCAACATAGACATTAAAGTAGCATCATAAGTCAACTCAAAAAACAAGAAACTCAAGTAACACTTGTGCAATGCAAAGAATAGAATCCCATAACCCATCCAAAGCTGAGTATCACATTGAGCCACCTACTTAATGCATACATCATAACTCCGTATTTTTTCATAACATACTTGATTCATAAAGTGGTATATTACTTGACATACATAACATGGAATCAACTTAATCACACAAGACTACTACAAATACCCTCCTTGGGATCCCACATGTGTAATGAGTAAGAGAAGTCCCATAACCCCCCTAACCCTGTGTAGTAACCTTTAAGAAAAGTCCTAATAATAATCAACATACTTGACTTATTAATTTTTTTTCATAATTACATTAGGGAAAGAAGTGCAATAACCGAAATGAGACCATGTGAACTACATGGAATCCTATGTTTCCTCCGACACCAAAAAAATATTGGTAACACTTGCCTAAGGTGTAACCAATAAACATAGCTATCTAAGTTGTTTCACTAGGCTATAGTCCTATGTGGTCACATAGTTAAGGGTAAATGTGATTCTTATTAGAAACTTTGACTCACTAACATGGAGTTTCCAATCTCATGGGACAACACATATCATGGGAATTTGAATTTACTAAAATGAAGAAACCCATTAGGGAGGGTGGACTTACTAAACATGAGACTTCCATCGATTTTACATGCCCTTTCGGTATTACACATTTATTCCCCTTAGTAGTCATCATACTTCTAACACCTCAAAATGTGACTTAGGTGTATCTAGATCCTAACTTGAATGTCATGAGGTTTTAAGGTCCTAAAATAACTAATAATAGTGTTTATAGGCAGTATGTACAGTTTTTTAGTGTTTGAAGTGAAACGTTCTAGAACATTCGATGACGTTTGAAAGTTAGCCTTGAGACGACTAGCGTGACTTAATATGTTTAATGAGGTTTTATGTAGTATTTGAAGTTCAAATTGATGTTAGAGGTTCCTAACATGTATACAAGAATATTTGAGGTTGAAACGTTTGGGAAACAATCCCCAAGGACCAACCAAAGGGTCTTGGAGGAGGGCGCAACCTTGGGCCAACAAGCTGGCCAAGGTATTATGTTTTGTTCCTAGGTGAAAGCGGTCCGCGTAGCGGACTAGGACATCCATAGACAAAAAGTTGATTTGAGACACGGACACAATGCAGACTTGACTTCCCTAGAAGTTATTTTTTTAAAAAATCATGTGGGAACAACTCCATGTTGTGGACTTGTTCCCTCACGAAGATTCCAAAAATTTAAGTTAAGTTACACTTGTCTAAAAGTGTTTAATTGATATGGGGGTAGTTTGTGTGCATGGTAAGTCCGGTTAAAATGGTTTTAGGTCCTATATAACCCCTTTCCCAAACAAAAACCCCAATACCTAATAAGAAATAAGAAATCAAAACCTTTCTTGTCACACTCCGAGCTTACCTCGAGACTCAGACATGGAAACTAGGAACACAAGTGATCCCAAGCTAACCCTGCTGGCATGATCATGAGCATCCCAAAGATAACAAACTGATGCGGAAGATAAATCATAATTTATAATGAAAAGATGGGGAATAGCCGTATGCTTAAATAATATAATATGAAGACTGATGAGTTTATACAATTAAGTTACTAACTCAACACAAAGCTGAAACTAATTATGTCTAAAATAAGCCTCTTACTGACTAGAAATAGGGGGACAAGCCCCATCTAAGTCTAGCAAAAACTTAAACTAAAAGATAAAATACTGAAAAGAAACTAATGACCCTTGTTCTAGGAGAATGAGGACTCACCACTTAATCTGCTGAACTAAAGACCGGAAAATCGATCTATGTGTGAACTGGATGCTGAGAACCTGAACCTACATAATGAAATGATGTAGAGCACATACGCGTCAGTTTTTGAAAGGTACTGAGCATATAGGATCGAGTAGAGCTGAAATAAAACATAACTGAACAAGCACAAAAGCCAATATAATAACTTGAACATTATAAACTGATTTCTGATCTAACTGGATGTAATGAACAATTTATTACATGCTAAAACTGAATACTGAATATATTGATAAATGGTCAATGCAAGAGATTCTAACTCAATTATAGGAGATATTAATAACCGATAATAAAACCACATGATCTAAATGTGGAGTCCGATGTATACACCCCATCGAGAGGACCCAATATACTCTGCCAGAGGTATAAAGAATGCTGGTGTGATCACTAAATTGATTACCCACAGAGGGGACTTACAACCTACTTGGTAGTTATAGGACTAATTGGGTATGATGAACCCTATTCCAACTCGATATTATGCTACTCCCATTGATTTATGTAGTTAAATGATTATGTCAAATTTTTTTGTAAATACTGGATAGCTCAAAACTGAACATGCAAACTAAGAATGAAATATTTAATTTAATAATGATGTATTAAAAACTGAAGCACGTATAAATGCATAACTGAAATATCTGACCTAGCATGTGTAGTTCAAGAACTACAGAAATACAAAGTTAGGATTTTGAAAATCATGCAATAATCTGAGTAATAACATTATAATCTTATTTGGAACATATATTTTAACTAAATCATGAAGTACTGTTGTAATTCTAGGAACCCTAGGTTTGATTGATAAGAGAATCAAGAACTGACTGAAAACTAGGGACCCAATGGGTGAATGGAATCCACCAGTGAAATCCCAAATACTTGGCGATGAAATTCACGGTAAAAAACATAGGTTTTGGGGATGGAATGCTGGAAACTTGTTTCATTATTGAACTAGGCTTCTTGAGCTTTTTCTCTCTCTCATGCTTCTAATTTTCTAACTTTTGATTTATGATTTTTACATAGGTTAGTTCTAGTTATGTTTCTGGATGGTTAGTTCTTTTTATGTTTCTGGACTTAAACTGACTAAAATATGATGATTTAGGGTAATAAAGTTGTATCTTAGGGTTTAAACGAAGTGGTAAAATACCAAAAGACCCATGAGTTAGTTGTTGTCAGACCTAACGATGACTAGGATTGATGGTCCATCGATCCATCGATGGCCAGTCGTTTGGTCTGTAGGTTGGGTATGTTCGAAATGGCTTTACTAAACCCAGCATAACGTTTTACTTGGAGCTCTTATCTTAGCAAGCTCGGTGGATATAGAAGCTAATTCAATTATCTATATGTGGGTAGTTGATGGAACACCTAATTCATATTGTGCTAAGAGTTATGACTATTTTATGTTGACCTAACTACATTTCCCTGTTAATTCTCTTCTAATTCCCATCTACGGTCAGACCTACGGATGGTAGGTCCACCGACGGACTGTGCTAATCATCCTTGGCTCTTTTCAAAGAGTGAGTGAATGGGGTGTCGATCAACGGATGCAGACTATGGACCGTACTTTGACATATAGACCGTCGGTCCGTTCGTCGTTTGACACTTAGTCAAATTTTTCCTTGTGTCCGAGATTTTAGGGGTTTCTTACTCCACCGACAAATGTGCATGATGGACGGTGGGTCAGACTACAGTCCGTGGATGGCCACCATCTGTTGCACCTGCATATTTTCTGAAAACATGGGTTTGCTCTTTTTTGGATACAGGGTGGTACATTTATCTTCCAAAGTTCTCCAAAAACTACCATCGAAGAAGAAGAGAAATCGTCAGGTTTTAATATTGATTTAATGACCTAACCTAAGGTATCTGAAGCTTATTCATTCACGGATTCTTCCATCTATAAAATCCCCTAGTTTACCCTTCAATTGTGAATCAATACAACCCCAATCTAGAGAGGATTGTGATTGCATTGTGGGTAAGGCTTGATTGTGATCCCAATCTAGTGGGTAGAATTCAATAATGTCTCTATGATGATTATATGATGTTTTTATGGATTTCTCATGGTGAATTATGGTAATTAAATTTGAAGGTGATCTTAGGCCATTAGAGACTAGATGATGGTTTTGTATTGATTCTGCTTAAATTGATTTTATTATATATTGTTGATCATGATTGAATCACCTAAGTATTAATTGAAATATATTTTATGATTTATTATTGGTCTTGATTGAATTACACCATAAATAAGGAGTTATGACTATATTCACCTAGTATTGAAGAATTTCATAACAAAACTAAGGCTAGAAAACTCTATAATCTACCTATGAATGAGGATAAAATGAATTTAGGAATATTGAAACTTAGGATGGTTGTGTTGACTGTAGATTTAGGATGATTTTTAAAAATGATGAAATTCACTTGAGCTTGGAGATATTGTGCACTACATCCCTCATTAGAGAAGGTTGAGCAAGGCTTGACAAGTAAACCTTGGAGTATAATCTTGACTCTAAGTGGATATGCAAAGTGAGACAGATGGTCTAGCAAGGGTTCAAACATCAAGTAGAAAGCAGAGCCACACCTAGTTGTTATGATGACTATGCAAGTAGGTCTCATGAGGTGAGAGTCCTTCACATACTTTCATACTTCATAGTCAATTCAATAGTCTAGGGTTAATGATGAGGAATACATATTATTAACATCACAACCACACATTGGATGTTGAAGAAATTTAATTCAAGTAAATCATCCTTCATAATTGCATTGAAGAAAAAACCAACCGTAATATCTTATTTTCCTTTCAATTCCTCTAACTTGAATTACCAAAGAATACATAGACAATACATAAACAAGGTGAATAAAAGAATTAATACATAGCCCTTAATATTCTATATATTCATATAATCATCTTCTTCCACAATTACAATAGAATTTCAAGGCATAATGAGAACAGGGAAGAACAAGGGTTCAGAGGGGAAAATCTTTATTGGTTAACAAACATTGACCATTAATACTTAGTTAAATAATGATAAAAGAATATAATTCATCACAACTGATTAAATATTTTGTTTTTAAAAGAGAACCAATGTCTAGATTGAAACCCTAATTTTGGGGAAGTTGAAAATCATCTTTAGAAGGGCCTCTTGGAGAAAGGAATCCAAAGAGTGATATAAACCATACATTAGTGATGATATTTCCACAAATTCGAGATGAAATCCTTGGTAAATTTGTATACACCCAAAATGATTTAGGGTGTATAGAGACATCACATGTTCCTATAGGATTATTAACACGTTAATTAAGTGTTTTAAATCATGCATGATAGATTTGAAGTAATTTTGAAGTTAAACATCAGAGGACGACCAAGACGTTTAACGACTAGTCACGAAGAGGCATTATGTGTTTTTATGTGCTTATATGTGTGTCATTGTCATTTAAAGTCCTTATATGAGTAATAATGATGTTTATAGATAGTGTTTTAAGTTTCATTACGATTAGAGGTTGAACGTCTAAGACGTTTGAAATTAGCCTTTCAGACGTGGATGTGTGACTTGAGTGTGCCTAACATGTTTTGATGTGTTGAGAATGTTTATTTTTGGTGAAACGATGTGGAAGGTCCTTGACATGATAAGTTTATATTTACGTTGGAAATTTTTGGGTTAGACTCTCCAAGGGACCTTCAAAATTCCCTCAAAGAGAACCCAAACTCTGTTTAGACACTACCTTGGCAGTGTCTACAAACGACCATCAATCAACGGCTAGTAGTTTCACCCATGCCCCGTCGACGGTGAGGCATCGATTGGTACTTAGCTTGGTATAGCCTCAAGGAAGTTTCAAATCCCTAGACCCAAACGATGACCTTCATTACAATCCATCGATGGGCGTACTGGGTATCGATGGGTCCGTCGAGGCAGGATGCAAAAACTGCCATGCACGCTGCAAAAACTGCTATGCACATTTCTTTAATTTAATGGGTGAATGGGATATTCACCCCACGTTCTAAAATGACCCTAGTTGGTTTATTTTGTTATATTTAGGTTTAGTTAGTGGGTTAAAAATGCGACAACCGTATTCCCAATCCATGAATTAAAATTAGACTTCCCTCTCTCAAAATATCCAGTCTAGGAATCTCCATTGGAGATGAAGATCAATAAAAGCTTGGATCTTTGATTTCCATGGGATCTTCATCATATTTCAGTTTTTTTCTTCTTCTATGAGGTATGGTAATCCTTCATATCTAGTTAACCTTCAATGTATAGAGTTCTTCTCAAAGTTTTCAAATAGAAAATATGATCAAATTGCTTATCTTAAAATCTAGCCATGGGTTCTTTCTCAAAACGTTTTTAAAGGCTTCCTCATTATGAATTGATGTTTATATGTTGATTTCAATGTGAATTTTAATACAATTGCATGATGAACCCATGCTTCCTTCAAACTCTCGATTTAGCCTACGTGTGGCTTTGTGATATTGACTTTATGTTTATTGAATTATGATTCTAGCATGTAGAATTGATTATATCTATTGTCTATCATGTAATGTGATGTTGAATTATGTGTTATTTTTCCAATGTGGGTTTATATATGAAGACATGATCTCTACTTCCTATTGATTATTAATGTATGGTACTCACTTTAATCTCGATTCTATTGAGCATGACTGTAGGATTTTTTTATGTAAAGATAATTGTATTTACTGACTTATATTGATATTATGGATGAATTGTGGGTATGAATACTTTATAATAAAATCAAATGCATTTTGTTAAGGATGGATTTACATTCTTTTAGCTCTATAGATTGAAATTGTAATGTACATGATGTTATCTCAATTCTAAGATCGATGAAGCATGATTTATACTTGGTTATTATGTCTTAAGTTACTTCCCTAGATTTTTATTATTGATGAATTATGAATCATGATCATTATGATCAAATTAAGGGATATTAGTAAGTGATTTATGTCTCTCTACTCTCTATTGATTTAATGATGTAGTGTACTAGTTTGTAGCTTGATCTTGTAGTGAGTGATACATTATTTCATTTCTGTTGAAGTACATATAGCTCATTCCATATACATAAATTGTTGATGAAAAAGGTATATTGACCAATGATGATCAAAGGTTGAGGAATTGGTACGAATGGTTGTTCCCCTCTACTTTCCCATAGAATTTGTAGTTGATGAACCCTTATATGGCATTGAGTGGTATGATCCACTTATGGTGGCAGTGTTTATTTTATTTTAAATTTATATGTGATGTGATCATGGACTTGAAGTCAATTATATTAGGAATGTGTGTTGGTGATGATCACCCAATGTGAAGTCTCATGCCTAGTCTCCTATTCTAGTTGTGATCTAGGTTGTGTGACTATTGTATAAGCATGTGTATAACTATTTTAGGGATAAGTTTAGGTTCTGCCTTTTATGAGTTTTGATGGTTTTATGCTCCCTACCTATGTACCCCTATATGAATGTGTGAATAGCTAAGGTTAGGAGTCTTAAGTGTAATATCAATTAAGCTTGTATCTTATGCTAAATTGTGTTGTGTGGTCTATGCTCTAAGGTAAATTTTGGTTCTAAGAGGGTTCCTGCATCAATGTGTTTTTGATAGACATTATATGATCATGTTGACCAATGTACATACACTCAGACTTCATGCATGCTTACATGTAGTATATGTTCGTGGTGTCTAATGAAAGGTATTCTTATGTGCACTTACGTTACTACTACTCATGTAAGGTATATGTGCATGAAGCATGTTATGTATTTCCTTAACTAGGAATGACTTGATAGGTGTATTATTATGGGAAAGGGTATGGCACCTTGTCTATGTATTGCACATGTTTGACTTGATAGTTCCTAGGTTTTGTTTTCTAGGTATATGAATATGAATTCATTATTATGTTAATGTATGAACATGTGGGGTCTTAATATGTTATGTGAAAGGGATGCTCACAAATATGCTTATACACACATACAAGAATGAGGACGTAGTCAATAGCAGGGCACTTGAAAGGTGTTTCCAAGAGTACCCTAAACTAGAGCAGGTGCTTGAATATGCTATGTCCATGTGAAAGGATTATTCACATCATTTATATTGATGAACTATCATCTATGACCTATGAGCTAAGCATATGAGTAGGCAATCTCCTGAAGCCTATTTTTATAATGAATTTTTATTAAAGGCTTTTTAATAGAAGGGAACTTAGCTTAGCATCAATGAATTTTTGAAGATTCACATACTAAGGGATCGTGGCATGATGCAAGTTTTCCTAACTTAGACTATTCAAGAATCAATTCTCTAATCTATAATGTTTTAACTTGTATTAGTAATTAAATTATAACTTTCCCCCATGATAATAACTTTTTTAAAATAAATACTCTGTTGCACCGAGAAACCTTGCGATGGAGGCTTAAATAGGGTCGTATCTAGAAGCAACCTCTAGTTCAAAACTATGTGCCCGGGTAGGTATGCCTAAAATTGCCTGGATAGTGGATCCACATATCGAAAATGTTATGATACAAGGTTCTATCTTTCCAAGTAGAATATACCTTTTTGATGTGGGAGTTTTCATAACTAGTGTGCCCTACTGTTGGTTGGAGCTAATATCTCACAAAATGAACTAACCTACCACATTTTTTTTATTAAGCTCTCCTTATAATTTTAAGATGCATTGCAAGAGCTATAATTAGAAAGAGTCTTTTATCAGAAAGAGTGAAAAAACTAGAAATTTTTTATGTTATGTTAAGTTTAAGTTTTGGGTCAACTTCAAATGATCATAACTCTTAGCTCAGTATGATTTGGGTGGTCTACAAGATACCGTAGGAAAGACATTTGAATTATATTTCAAACCCCACTAAGTTTTCTCAATTTCGAGTTCATATAAAGAATATATTCCCATTTGAATTTGTTTAGACAAGGAAAGTGTAAAAGATTTAGGTAGGGTATTATGGTATTTTTATTATCCAATTAATTTATTTCATTTTTAGTTAATTCATTAGGTTCAAAACTGTAACGACCTGTTTAGTCGTTTTGAGCAGCAGATTTTATTTCTGGAAAAACTGGCCGAGTTGACGGACCCCACGACGAACCGTCATGGGCACGATGGACCGTCGTGGGGGTCTCGTTCCAAAACAATTAGAAATTAGAAATTTGGGTACTGAGAGCGACTCTCTGAACGTCACGACGGAATGGCAGGACGGACCGTCGTGGGCACGACGGACCGTCACAGACTCTTCAAGGAAATTGAGTCTCTGAACTTTGTGACGGAGCAGCAGGACGGACCGTCGCAGGCACGATGGCCCGTCACAGGCTGCGTAATCCCAGGCTGGGTTGGATTTCTGTTAATTAATTTAAGGGGCGTTTTGGACTATTTCCTGCTTTAATTATAAAGTAGAGGGTTAATGTTAATAAGTCTAATTACTTGGGGTTAAAAGAGGTAACCTTAAGTTAATTAGTGGGTTATTATTGCCATCTTTTATACTTAATTATATGCTAATTAGGGTAAAAGAAAGAGGGTTTGAAAAAGAAAAATAGAAAGAACAGAGAGAGGGAGAAACAATCGATCAAGAGAGAGAAAGATCGCAGCTGTGAGATGATAGCTTGTTGATCGCAATTCTTCGGTGGAGGTAGGTTATGGTTTTTATACTATTCGTAGTAAACTCTTAATAGCGAATGATATGTGTTGAGTTGTATTGTAAAGTCTTCTATATGCTTAATTGTATGCTTGTATGAATGTGATTATACAATTGTGATAAAATAAGCATGATGAAGCTATTGAATCCCAAATCTTTAAAACTCCTTGTTAATGATGATGCCTTGGTATAAAAGAAGGCTTGATGAACTAAAGTAATGGGGTTGATGATGCCTTGGTATAAAAGAAGGATTGATGAATTAATAAGAATGAGATTAGTGGAGCGGGTGTCACGAACCGACACGTAGTATTAGGGGGACTGGGTGTCATGAACCGACACGTAGAATTAGGGGATCGGGTGTCACGAACCGACACGTAGAATTAGGGGATCGGGTGTCACAAACCGACACGTAGAATTAGGGGATCGAGTGTCACGAACCAACACGTAGAATTAGGGGATCAGGTGTCACGAACTGACACGTAGAATTAGGGGATCGGGTGTCACGAACCGACACATAGAATTAGGGGATCGGAGTGTCACGTACCGACACAAGAGGAAATAAGATAATGAATCTTGAAAGATGTTAATATACTCAATCTAATGAACCTAATCCCAAATGAGTATGGTATTGAGGCTTGAGTCCTCATGTGTGAACTTGGCGGTACTTATAAATGATTATAGAACTTTTTGTTGCTACATGTTGAGTATTATAGTTGATTTATGATATTATCTGATATATACTGTTTTCTATTTTGAGTTGGACGATGATACCTACTCAGTACTCGTGTTCTGTACTTACCCCTACTTTTATGTTTCTTTCCTTGTTAAATGTGGAGTGCAGCAAACATACCGTCGTCTTCAACTCAACTGCAACTCTAGCCAGTCTTCATTACATCGGATTTCAGGGTGAGCTAATGCTTCTAGCTTGGACTGGATCTTCTTCCTCATGTCTTGATGCCTTGAAGTTTCGGCATGGACTAGCTTTTGTTATTTTAGCTTCTTAGAATACTCTTAGTTTAGTAATTTGATCATAGATGTTCCTGTGGTGATGACTTCCAGATTTTGGGGAAATAATAGATGTTGAATTTTAGAAGTTATTGAATTGGTTTTTATTAATGAATTTAAGTATTCCTCATTACTTTCTGTTGATATTATATTGAAATGTCAGGGTTTAGATTGGTTGGTTCGCTCACATAGGAGGGTAAGTGTGGGTGCCAGTCGTGGCCCGTTTTGGGTCGTGACAAACTTGGTATCAGAGCATTAGGTTCGTTGGTCTCATCACACAAGAACAGGTCTAGTAGAGTCTTAAGGAACGGTAGGGGGACACCTTTACTTTTCTTTGAGAGGCTATAAGACTTTAGGAAAATTCCATTCTTTCTTTCTTTCGTGCTATTACTTGGATCCAATTGGTATCTAGGTGATACGAATTGGTATCTAACCATCTTCACTCTATTTCGCAGATGGTTAAAACTAGAGCAACAACTACGCCAACACCAGCACCGGCAGAACAGGGTGCGTCTGAGCAAGCCACTGGTGCTGTAGCTCGAAGAGGAGTGGTGACAAGAGGCCGTGGAAGAGGTCGTGGGAGGACGTCCTCTAGAGGAAGAGGACGAGCACCTAGCCCATCTGGTACTAGGGCGGTGACTCCTCCACCAACTGAGGAAATGGTAAGAGAGGGCGAGGATGGGGAGACTGAACAAGTGCAGAATGAGGAATTTCCACCCCAACCTACCCCAGAAATGATCAATCAGGTTCTTGCTTATCTTAGTGGGTTATATGATTAGGGCCAGACGCCTCCAGTGTTTTCTGCACCAACACCTCCGGTTCCGGAGGTACAACATGCAGCTACTATGGCTCCCCGCATGGATGCCTCATTGGAAATAGACACATTTCCTCGTCTGACCACAGGGCCTATAATGACAAATGATCAGCATGAACTTTTCAGTAAGTTCTTGAAATTGAAACCTCCAGTCTTCAAGGGTGCTGAATCTGAGGATGCCTATGATTTTCTGGTTGACTGTCATGAGCTATAACACAAGATGGGTATAGTAGAACGGTTTGGTGTTGAGTTTGTGACTTATCAATTTCAAGGGAACGCCAAAATGTGGTGGCGGTCACATGTCTAGTGTAAACTAACAGAGGCACCACCTATGACTTGGGCATCCTTCTCTAGCTTGTTTATGGAGAATTATATCCCCCGGACTTTGAGGGATAGGAAAAGAGATGAGTTCTTGAGCCTAGAGCAAGGTAGGATGTCGGTTACTGCATATGAGGCTAAGTTTCGTGCATTATCCAGGTATCCCACCCAACTTTGTTTCAGTCCACAAGAGCGGATTCGCCGTTTTGTTAAGGGGTTGAGGTCAGAATTGTGGATTTCAGCCTTACTGGTAGCGGCTACGGCAAAATCCTTTCAAGAAGTGGTAGACTTTGTGATAGAAGTGGAAGGAGTGAAGCCAGATGACTTCACCATGGCATCGATATCAAAAAGGTTTTGAAAGGGAGGTGAGTTTAATGGTTCTTAATCTAGAGGACAGGGTTCGGGAGGTTACTCAGTCCGACCAATTCAGTCTTCACTACAGACTGTAGTTGGGGGTCCACCTCAGGCCGGTCAACACTTCTCTAAGAGACCTATTCTTGACTCCAGGGAGTGTTATGGATGTGGGGAGACTGGACATATTAGGAGGAATTGTCCAAAACAGAGTTATAGACCCCCAATAGCTAGAGGTAGAGGTGGTAATGGTAGAGGCCGTTATTCTGGAGAACGCGGTGGCCGAGGTAATGGTGGTCACTAAAATGGCCGGGGTAACGGGCAAACTGGAGCCACTACAGCACAACATGGTAGGGGCAACGGGCAGACAGGTGATAGGGCCCATTGCTACGCTTTCCCTGGGCGGTCTGAAGCGGAGGCATCGGATGCTGTTATCATAGGTAATCTTTTGGTTTGTGATTGTATGGCTTCTGTACTATTTGACCCTGGCTCTACATTTTCATATGTATCTTCCTCATTTGCTACTGGTCTTAATTTACATTGTGAATTGCTTGACATGCCTATTCGTGTTTCTACTCCGGTGGGTGAGTCTGCGATAGTTGAAAAGGTATATAGGTCTTGTCTGATGACTTTTGTGGGGAGCAATACTCATGTAGACTTGTTTATCTTAGAAATGGTTGATTTCGATGTAATTCTGGGTATGACTTGGTTTCTCCAAATTTTGCAATCTTGGATTGTAATGCTAAAACTGTGACGTTAGCCAAGCCTGGGACAGATCCATTAGTGTGGGAGGGTGACTACACTTCAAATCCGGTTCGTATCGTCTCCTTTCTTCGTGCTAAGAGAATGGTTAGTAAGGGTTGTTTAGCTTTCTTGGCACACCTCCGGGATGATACTACCCAAGTACCTTCAATTGAGTCGGTTTCGATAGTCCGCGAGTTTTTAGATGTGTTTCCTGCAGACCTTCCTGGTATGCCACCGGACAGAGATATTGACTTCTGCATCGATCTTGAACCGAGTACTCACCCCATTTCTATACCCCCTTATAGAATGGCTCCCGCTGAGTTAAGGGAGTTAAAGGCTCAACTTCAAGAGTTGTTGAGCAAAGGCTTCATTAGACCAAGTGCATCCCCTTGGGGTGCTCCCATTTTGTTTGTGAAGAAGAAAGATGGGAGTCTTCGGATGTGCAAAGACTACCGGCAACTGAATAAAGTAACTGTTAAGAACAGGTATCCTCTTCCTTGCATTGATGATTTGTTCGATCAGTTACAAAGTGCTTGTGTCTTCTCAAAAATCGACTTGAGGTCTGGTTATCATCAATTGAAAATACGGGCAGCAGATGTGCCAAAGACTACTTTTCTAACCAGGTATGGGCATTATGAATTCTTGGTAATGTCCTTTGGACTAACGAATGCCCCTGCTGCTTTCATGAGCTTGATGAACGGGATTTTTAAGCCATATCTGGATCTCTTTGTGATCGTATTTATTGATGATATATTGATATACTCCAAGAGTAAAAAGGAACATGAGGAGCATTTTAGGATTGTGTTCGAAATGTTGAGGGAGAAAAAGCTTTATGCCAAATTCTCCAAGTGTGAGTTTTGGCTAGATTCAGTGTCCTTCTTGGGGCACGTGGTTTCTAAGGATGGGGTGATGGTGGATCCTTCTAAGATCGAAGTAGTGAAGAATTGGGTAAGACCTACTAATGTGTAAGAAATAAGAAGCTTTGTTGGTTTAGCCAGTTACTACCGTCGATTTGTCAAGGGATTCTCTTCTATTGCTTCCCAATTGACGAAGTTGACTAAGCAGAATGTTCCATTTGTATGGTCGGATGAATGTGAGGAAAGCTTTCAGAAACTCAAGACCTTGTTGACTACCGCACCTATCCTTACCTTGCCAGTAGAGGGTAAGAACTTCATTGTTTATTGTGATGCATCTTATTCTGGTTTGGGTGCAGTGCTATTGCAAGAGAAGAATGTAATTGATTATGCTTTGAGGCAATTAAAGGTGCATAAAAGTAATTCTCCAACCCACGATTTAGAGTTAGCTGCGGTGGTGTTTGCATTAAAGCAATGGAGACACTATCTATATGGGGTTAAGTGTGAAGTCTATACAGATCATCATAGTTTACAGTATGTCTTTACTCAGAGAGATTTGAATTTGAGACAGAGGAGGTGGATGGAACTACTGAAGAATTATGATGTTACCATCTTGTATCATCCGGGAAAGGCTAATGTTGTGGCAGATGCCTTAAGTAGAAAAGCAGGGAGCATGGGTAGTTTAGCCCACTTACAAGTTTCTAGACGCCCATTGGCTAGAGAGGTTCAGACTTTGGCTAATGACTTTATGAGGTTAGAAGTAAATGAGAAGGGAGGATTGTTGGCTAGTGTGGAGACAAGATCTTCTTTTCTTGACAAGATCAAGGGGAAACAGTTTGATGATGAGAAACTAAGTCGAATTTGGGATATGGTGTTGCGAGGAGAGGCTAAAGAAGCAATAATGGATGAGGAAGGTGTTTTGAGAATTAAGGGAAGGGTATGTGTGCCCCGTGTTGATGATTTGATCCACACTATTCTTACAGAGGCTCATAATTCTGGATATTCTATACATCTTGGGGCAACCAAGATGTACCGTGACCTAAAGCAACACTTTTGGTGGAGTAGAATGAAGCGGGACATTGTTGATTTTGTTGCCAAATGTCCAAATTGTCAGCAAGTAAAGTATGAACACCAGAGGCCCGGAGGAACACTTTAGAGAATGCCCATTCCTGAATCGAAGTGGGAGAGAATTGCAATGGACTTCGTGGTTGGTCTTCAAAAGACATTGGGCAAGTTTGACTCTATTTGGGTAATTGTGGACAGATTAACTAAGTCTTCTCATTTCATTCCGGTTAAGGTGACTTACAATGCAGAGAAGTTAGCCAGACTCTACATCTCAAAAATTGTTCGGTTGCATGGAGTTCCACTTTCCATCATATCAGATAGAGGTACGCAGTTTACTTCTATGTTTTGGAGAACATTGCACGCGGAATTTGGTACTAGGTTGGACCTTAGTACTGCATTTCACCCTCAGACCGATGGACAGTCTGAGCGAACGATTCAAGTGTTGGAAGATATGCTTCGAGCATGTGTGATAGAATTCGGTGGTCATTGGAATAACTTCTTACCCTTAGCGGAGTTTTCATACAATAATAGCTATCACTCAAGTATTGATATGGCTCCTTTTGAAGCGTTGTATAGGAGGAGATGTAGGTCTCCCATTGGTTGGTTTGATGCATTCGAGGTTAGACCTTGGGGTACTGACCTTTTGAGGGATTCGTTAGAGAAGGTGAAATCTATTCAAGAAAAGATTTTAGAGGCTCAAAGTAGGCAAAAGGAGTATGCGGATCGAAAGGTTAGGGACTTGGAGTTTATGGAGGGTGAGCAAGTTTTGCTGAAGGTTTCACCAATGAAGGGTGTGATGCGGTTTGGTAAAAGAGGTAAGCTAAGCCCGAGGTATATTGGTCCATTTCAAGTACTTAAGAGAGTAGGGTAGGTGGCTTATGAATTAGCCTTGCCTCCAGGGCTGTCAGGAGTGCATCCGGTATTTCATGTGTTTATGCTGAAAAGATACCATGGGGATGGAAACTACATCATTCGTTGGGATTCAGTTCTGCTTGATGAGAACTTGTCTTATGAGGAGGAGCCTTTTGCCATTTTACATAGAGAAGTCCGCAAGTTGAGGTCGAGGGACATTGCATCCATTAAGGTGCAATGGAAGAATCGACCAGTTGAAGAATTCACTTGGGAGAAAGAGGCTGATATGCAAGAAAGATACCCACACCTGTTTACAGATTCTGTTACTCCTTTTCACTCTTGTTGTTTTTCTTCTCGTGATCGTTCGAGGACGAACGATGGGTAAATTGGTATCTATTTTAACGACCTGTTTAGTCGTTTTGAGCAGAAGATTTTATTTCTGGAAAAATTGGCCGAGTCGACGGACCCCACGATGAACCGTCATGGGCACGATGGACCGTCGTGGGGGTCTCGTTCCAAAACACATAGAAATTAGAAATTTGGGTACTGAGAGCGACTCTCTGAACGTCACGACGGAATGGCAGGACGGACCGTCGTGGGCACGACGGACCATCACAGACTCTTCAAGGAAATTGAGTCTCTGAACTTTGTGACGGAGCAGCAGGACGGACCGTCGCAGGCACGACGGCCAGTCACAGGCTGTGTAATCCCAGGCTGGGTCGGATTTCTGTTAATTAATTTAAGGGGCGTTTTGGACTATTTCCTGCTTTAATTATAAAGTAGACGGTTAATGTTAATAAGTCTAATTACTTGGGGGTTAAAAGAGGTAACCTTAAGTTAATTAGTGGGTTATTATTGCTATCTTTTATACTTAATTATATGATAATTAGGGTAAAAGAAAGAGGGTTTGAATAATAAAAATAGAAAGAACAGAGAGAGGGAGAAACGATCGATCAAGAGAGAGAAATAACGCAGCTGTGAGAAGATAGCTTGTTGATCGCAATTCTTCGGTGGAGGTAGGTTATGGTTTTTATACTATTCGTAGTAAACTCTTAATAGCGAATGATATGTGCTGGATTGTATTGTAAAGTATTCTATATGCTTAATTGTATGCATGTATGAATGTGATTATACAATTGTGATAAAATAAGCATGATGAAGCTATTGAAACCCAAATCTTGAAAACCCCTTGTTAATGATGATGCCTTGGTATAAAAGAAGGCTTGATGAACTAATGTAATGGGGTTGATGATGCCTTGGTATAAAAGAAGGATTGATGAATTAATAAGAATGAGATTAGTGGAGCGGGTGTCACGAACCAACACGTAGTATTAGGGGGACCGGGTGTCACGAACCGACACGTAGAATTAGGGGATCGGGTGTCACGAACCGACACATAGAATTAGGGGATCGGGTGTAACGAACCGACACATAGAATTAGGGGATCGGGTGTCACGAACCAACACGTAGAATTAGGGGATCGGGTGTCACGAACCGACACGTAGAATTAGGGGATCGGGGTTCACGAACCGACATGTAGAATTAGGGGATCGGAGTGTCACGTACCGACACAAGAGGAAATAAGATAATGAATCTTGAAAGATGTTAATATACTCAATCTAATGAACCTAAGCCCAAATGAGTATGGTATTGAGGCTTGAGTCCTCTTGTGTGAACTTGGCGGTACTTATAAATGATTATAAAACTTGTTGTTGCTACATGTTGAGTATTATAGTTGTTTTATGATATTATCTGATATATACTATTTTATATTTTTAGTTGGCCGATGATACCTACTCAGTACCCGTGTTCTGTACTGACCCCTACTTTTATGTTTCTTTTCTTGTTATATGTGGAGTGCAGCAAACATACCGTCGTCTTCAACTCAACCGCAACTCTAGCCAGTCTTCATTACACCGGATTTCAGGGTGAGCTAATGCTTCTAGCTTGGACTGGATCTTCTTCCTCATGTCTTGATGCCTTGAAGTTTCGGCATGGACTAGCTTTTGTTATTTTAGCTTCTTAGAATACTCTTAGTTTAGTAATTTGATCATAGATGTTCCTGTGGTGATGACTTCCAGATTTTTGGGAAATAATAGATGTTGAATTTTAGAAGTTATTGAATTGGTTTTTATTAATGAGTTTAAGTCTTCCGCATTACTTTCTGTTGATATTATATTGAAATGTCAGGGTTTAGATTGGTTGGTTCGCTCACATAGAAGGGTAAGTGTGGGTGCCAGTCGCGGCCCATTTTGGGTCGTGACAAAAACTGAATTGGTTGAGCTTTCACAATTAAATATTCATCTTAGATCTTTAGAGAGAAGAAAAGATGGAAGTTAACATTAGTCGTCTTCCTAAGGAATTGATTGCAAATTTCATCAAGGATTTGATCCTACAAAGTATGTGAGACTTTCATAACGTTGGGTCCGTTACCCACATTAAAAATATTTTAATTTCTGCATGAGTTCGTCTTAAAAGAGTGGAGGTTTTAATGTTCTTGGTACTTGTTCTTGAATTTCATTCGTTCTTGAATTTGGGTTGACATTGACGAGTTCTTGAGAGTTTAATATTGATTATCTGAGTTATATTAAGTTAGATCCGTTTGTATATATTTTGGGTACCAGAATCAAAAAATTTATTGAGAAAAAGAATCGAAATTAATCGAATTAAGGTTAGAAAACGAGAAGAAAAGTTTGTGAGTTTCACCAAGGGCAATAATGGCTCGACACTCCCCCAATTAACCAGGAGGGATGGGGCAATGTGCCAGCAGTGTGACAAAAAGTGGTTAGTGAACATCGGGGGCTGGCATTGCGCACCAGCACTGCGTCACGTCCGTCTGCCCCAATCCGATTTTCATTGTTTAGCTCGTTTAAATCATTCAAAAGTATATAAACACTTCCTATTGATTTGAACTACTCTACATTACATAAAAACGTCTAGAAATCATACACAATTTTTAATCATAATCTTGAATCCATAAATTAAAATTCAAGAAAAATTAACACACAAGTCTACAAAGTTCATAAATTCTTTTCAAGAATTCTTTTGCAAATATATTAAACTTATTTTAAGACTTGATATTTGAGTTATGTAAAAGTAATAAATGAAGTTCATTTCATCCAAAGGAGTATATGGAACTAAGTATTCTCAAAGATTAATTGTTTTCACATTTAAACAAGAAAGGAAACAATGATTTTCAAGAGATCTTTCGAGTAATTATCTCAAACCATAGAAAGAGCTTTTGTTTTTCAAACATTCTAGTTTCACGTTACTTGTGTTGCACTTGCGTATCGTATCAGGTAGCATACGATGTTGGAAAATAGAATTACTATTACAAAATTAACTTTTTTTTTGTAAATAAGCATAACAAAAAGAATATTGGACAAGTGCTTTTAAATTATTTATATAGAATTTTATAGAGTTAATTGTTTTTTCATACAAAAATTACCAAATATAACTTAAACATTTCAAAATGCATTGACAAAGTAGTATTTCTTAATTTGTATTGTTCGTTACTTTACTCCATTTGGTAAACAAACTTAAAAAACAATACTGAAAAATAATATGAATATTAAAAGTGGTCAACAATAACTTTTCCTTTAGGACGTTATGACTGTAAATTATGGACACCATTTACCTACAATAATTTGATTTAGATTAATATTTGTAATTTAATATATGCACGACAATAAGAACACTGGTAATAAATATTTTAATATTATATCTTTAAACATGATATATCTTTTACAAAATCTCATAATTAAATTATTATTTAAGTAAGGATATGATATATATGTAATTTTTAAAAAACAAAAAGTGTACTTGTTGTCACATACGGGTTTACCCCCTAGATGTAACTGGCGTCGTCGCCCTCTTTGAGGACTATGACTAACTTCTTAGTTTATATCATCACATTCATAAGTAAATTTTTTCAAAAAATATAAAACATTTATTACTTCTACTATGAGGTTGACATAGACCTCTACATACACACAATATATATATCGAGTATACATAGACCCTTCATTTAGGAAGGTTACATAGCCTTCTACTTTTATTGCGCATACATATATGTAATATAGAACATATTCTTAAGGATTGTTTCCCCTCATACCATCCAAAAGATCATAGCAATTTGGGAATAGCCCTACATCAATGTAAAGAATCCACATATAGGCTTATACAAATCATACTCAAATGAAAGTAGAATGAACATAAAAGACTTGGAAAAAAGCAATTTCATAAACAAGATATTAGCATCACCCTTGTAAAGTGAGGACCTACCCACTTGGATGTTAGAGAATATCCAAGTCTTCTTCAAGTCATATTGAATGAGCCTTCAACGACCGGAACCTAAAACGTTTGAGAAATACGAAGAAAATGGGGTTAGTACGCCACTTGTACTAAGTATGAGACCACATGCACATATAATATCAAAATATGCCAAAAAGGGACATTTAGTTTAAACATGCTATTTTACCCTTTAAAAGCCTTATGCATAATCAAGTAAGTCATATCAAGTAACAAAACATGCTTACTAACTCAAACAAGTAATATGTATACCATCATATTTGAATTCATAATCTACTACAACCCTATCATCAAGTAATGACATCACAAGCATGAATAATAGTTAACCATATCATAATAAGTAAGACAATTACTCAGTAATACTTATCAAGTAAACAAGCGCAATAACCAAGTAAGGCCCCATAACCTTACTCAATAAAGTAGCCCCAACAACAAAACATAACTAATGTCAAACTTTAATAACATAATCTAAATACATGTTCATAAGGATAATCATCATCATATAATGCCATATATAGTGTAACATCAACATATTCTCATTATATACATTATTATCATATACATACATAATATAAGCTCTCTAAAGCTTCCATCAGGGCCAACTAGTGGAAGGATAGGTAGAGTCCAATACCTCTACCTAAGCTAAGTAATACCTCTCAAGTCACCTTAGTTAGTTTATACTTCATTAATTAATTTTACTTTATGGAACACTTGCCTTAACTGAAATAGACCACAAGAGCTAAGTGTGGAATACGGTGTTGTAAAACCATACACCGATGGATGGTGGTCTATCGGACAAAGTAAAACAAAATATAAATGTATCTATGTAGGTGGATCCACTAACTAGTGTTCCTATGGGGGAAACATAGTTCAAGAACTAAGAGAAAGTATATTCCCTCTTCGTACCACTTGGTAATTTGGGCCTCCTTTCATGGAAATATATTTGATTAGTATTCCTCTTTTGGAAGTGAACATCTCATGTATAACTATAGGGTGAACCTTCCTCTTTGGGAACACATCACCTCCCATTGTAAGTTCACTCGGTGCTAAACTAAGTCCCTTTATTGAAATGTCTTTAAGTCTTTAGCATCAATCATAACTTAGTATAGGTCATAGGGTCTATACCTTGTATAAACATCATCATCATCATAGGTCAACAAGTATTACATGAGTATAAACCTTTCATCACAATTCATATAAGTGAGGTTAACACATTTGCATTTCATATCATAATAATGCACATTGATAGTCATTACCATCCTTATAACACATACACCTTAATCAACCTCACAACATACTCAAGACATTTCAATTCAACATCATACCACCTTTCAATCCTAACACAAGGAATACTCCAATATAACATCATGACTTAACCACAATTAATCACAATTGGAAGTAAAGATAGAGATCATAAGACTTACAAAGTTTTCTTTATATTTCATCATTTAGGCCTTACCATAAACCCTCAATTCAATCCAATTTATATGTACCACATCATAATTCAATAAACATCATGATAACATAACTAGGAGAGTCACTACACCATAATTCAATACTAAATCAAAACTTAAGACAAGATACTTAGGTGAATTCTAATAACCTAGATCACTTGCCAAGAACTAGTATCAAAGACAAAGATTCATCTTAATTTGTTCATGATTAGTGTAACAAAATCATTGAACAGTGATTTAACCAACAATGAAGTCAATTGATTCAACGACAACCCAATTCACATAAGGATAAAACATAGAGTTAAGGGTTAAGGATCATGCTCTTTAATTTAAATAAAACCCAAAAATTACCATAATCAAGTTAAAATACATGTTAATATATTCATTATATCCTAAATAAACCTTTAAAAATTCAGTTCATAAAATCAAATTCGTAATTGAATGTAACCCAATTGAAAACAAAATTATAGAAATATTTTGAATGAGCCACTCGAGGAAAGAAGTCTCGAAAGTGAATTAGATTTATAGCTCAATGTTTGATGAAGATTTGATTGTGAAATAGTCCCTTTACATCCCCCAAAAACTCTCCCTAGCTTGTCTTCAATGGTGTCTTACAAGTAGAGAGACAGAGAAGAGAGAAGAAAATGAGTTTATTTTGTGATGTGTTTTTAGACTAATGAGGGTTGGGTGTCTTTATATTGGGGATTATTAATGTTATTAGATTCCATTAAACCCCAAATTAATCACCTTACCCCCTAAATATTTAAATGAAAACAACTTACAAAAATATGTAGGAATGTTGTAGGCTCATCAACGAGACCTTGACCTACAGGCCGTTTGTCCATCGATGGCCAGGCCGGCCTTCCATGATGCACAACCTTCTTTCTTGTCAGAGACTATACAATCGGTGTTCTTCATAAAAAATTCTATGTGTTGGTCAACGGTTGGCAACGACCCCCATCGACCCATACACAGATCGTTGACTGCCTCGGGGTTACACGCTGTTCTTGCATTGTTGACACCAACGTGTAAGGGTCCTCCTCAAGGGACCTTGGTTGGTCCTTGCGGAGTCGTACCTAGAAGTTTCGACCACGAATAATCTAAATAAGTTATTAACTACCCTTACACTAATTTTCATGGATTTTAGACTCTTAAAAGCTAGTCAAATAGTATAAGGCACGCTAGTACCCTTTATAACTAGTTTTCAAATGTCATGGACCGTCTTTGACGTTTTGGTTCCTGAACTTCCTAAAAGACCTATATTCATTACAATATGTCTTATAACACTGTTTATACCCCATGCCACCTATGTTTGTCTTTAATAATCGTTGTATTTTTGAAATGTTACACTTATATAGTG
Organism: Solanum habrochaites; assembly: GCA_027704765.1. NCBI lineage: Eukaryota > Viridiplantae > Streptophyta > Magnoliopsida > Solanales > Solanaceae > Solanum > Solanum habrochaites. The sequence goes on from JAKWJA010002494.1 coordinate 17,563,996, forward strand.
AATGTCAATACTTTTATAAGCAAAGTAATATACAGAAAAATATATTACGTCAATAATTAGTTCTAAAGAAAATTTTCTTTTATTTTTCCGCATATATATGATATAGATGTTGTCTTATGAAAGTATCTAGTATCTTATAAATGTTCTATCGTGATATAAACATTAAACTATTTCAAATAGAAAAACAAAAGATTAATAAAATTTAAAGTATTATGTATAGATTCTTTAATTATATTTAAGATCATTTTATTATCAATCTCTATTTTTCTAACATTTTTTTTATAGATAGTGAAGACTATATCCTATGACATTACCATTTCTTAGATAAAAATGGACACAAAATAATAGAAAATTCAGACATAAAAAAATTCATATCCAACATAAATATAAAAAGTAAAAATATGTGGATCAATGCATATCCAATGAAGAAGGAAGACAAAAATATATGTTCATTATATATCCACCCTATTGATTCATTTGATTGAAATCTCTTGACACAAACACTTTACTTTATCCGTTCATTTTTACTTACATATCTATTAAGAATACAAAATATCATGGTTATAATATCGTATTATAAGTAAAAGAGAAAATTCATTTATTAAAAAGTAGAATAAACATCAAAACAACTAATTCAATGAACTATGTTGATGCTCAATGTTTCAGTAAAATTAGGAAGAAACTCCTTCATTTGATGTTAAAAGAACAAGCAATGGAAATACAAAAAATAAATTTATTACCCCAATCATGTGCCTTTTTTTACATTTGTTTATTGTTATTGTCTCTCCCACATCATTATCTGTTTATTTTATTACAAAAATTAATCAACAATGGACATGTTTAAATGATTTCTCAAACGAAAACACAAAAGAAATTATTAAAGAAATAAAATAGGAAAATAAATGAAATGTCACGGCCCACAACTACACCCTAGATGTTAGAGCCTTATTGAATCGTCACACGACATATGCGACTCTTAAAAGTCTCACTAAAGCCAACCTATCAATCATTGCATAATAAAAACTCTAAAATAAGTAAGAATTTAGAACATTCTTCACCCACGAACTTTTTTCAAAAATATACGCAAGCGGAAGACTTTCATTAAAACAATAAACCTTTACAATGTCTTATTAAACATTCTACACTTTGGAGTATATAACATTTGGGACTAAGCCCATAAAAAAACATAAAAATAAAGACTAAGACATAAAGAAACATGTGGGCATTGTCCTCGAACCGATGACGACTCACAAATACTTCATCTTGAACCCTTAGAAACCTCTCCATCCTCCATGGCATATCAAGACGTTCGATTCCCTACACTATAGTCTAAAAGGAAAAAGAAGGGGTTAGTACATTGAATGCACTAAATATGAAAGCCATGCAAAAATCATGAAAAAGGGACATTTAATATAGAAACATGCGTTCATGATATTTTGATATAAAACCTTCATAAAATAGTTTAAGAGACATCAAAAAAGTGAATCATAATAACATTATGCACATTCCAAATTAAACTCAATTTGTTACAAACTTACAGTAACCTTACACTAACCTTACGGTGACTTTCCTGTATTTTCACATATCATTAACATATCACAAGATAGCATCAAGACCTCATCAAAACACTTAAACATACTCACATGGATCCCCTACTAAAGATTATCCTAAGACTCATCTAAGTAAGTTATGAACTCGACGCACATACAAACCCTTCACACACACCAAGATGATCCCTAGGACTACCTAAAGTAAGTTATTCAAGTCCATCACATATCACACCTGTCACGACCCAAATCGGATCCGCGACGGGCACCCACATTTACCCTCCTATGTGAGCGAACCAAGCAATCTAAACCTTATCATTTCAGTTTAATATCAACATAAAGCAATGCGGAAGACTTAAACTCATAAATAAAAGACAATTCAATAACTTCTAAAATTCAACATCTATTATTTCCCCAAAATCTGGAAGTCATCACCACAAGAACATCTATGATCAATTTACTAAACTAAGAGTATTCTAAGAAGCTAAAACAAATAAAAGCTAGTCTATGCCGAAACTTCAAGGCATCAAGACATGAGGAAGGAGATCCAGTCCAAGCTAGAAGCATTAGCTCACCCTGAAGATCCGGTGTGACGAAGACTGGCTAGAATTATGGTTGAGTCGAAGATGACGGCACGTTTGCTGCATTCCACAATATACAAGAAGAAAACATAAAAGTAGGGGGTCAGTACAACCACAAGTACTGAGTAGATATCATCGGCCAACTCAAAATAGAAAGCAATATATCTCAGATAACATCATAAAATCAACTAATATTCTTAACATGTGATAGCAACAAGTACAAACATCATTTATAGCATCACCGAACATATCTGTGAGGACTCAAGCCTCCATACCATACTCATTTGGGATACATGTTCTTTAGATTGAGTATATTAGTATCTTTCAAGATTCATTATCTTTATTCCTCTTGTGTCGGTACGTGACACTCCGATCCCCTACTACTATGTGTCGGAACGTGACACTCCGATCCCCTACTACTATGTGTCGGAACGTGACACTCCGATCCCCTAATTCAATGTGTCGGTACGTGACACTCCGATCCCCTACATCTACGTGTCGGTTCGTGACACCCGTCCCACTAATTCTATGTGTCGGTACGTGACACTCCGATCCCCTACCTCTATGTGTCAGTTTGTGAAACCCGTCCCACTAATTCTATGTGTCGGTACGTGACACTCCGATCCACTAATCTCATTCTATTAAATTCATCAAGCCTTCTTTTCTACCAAGGCGTCATCATTAACAAGAGATTAGGTTTTTATCAAGATTTGGGATTCAATAGCTTCATCATGCTTATTTCATCACAATCATATATATAAAAAATCACATCATGCATACACACAATTAAGCACAAAGAAGACTCTATAATACTACCCAACGCATATCATTCGCTATTAAGAGTTTACTACGAATAGTGTAAAAAAACCATAACCTACCTCCACCGAAGACTAGTGATCAAGCAAGAATTTCCCAAGCCTTGTGTTTTCCTCTTCTCGTTCGATTCTCCCTCTTTCTCTTGTTCGATACTCTCTCTCTCTTGCTGTTCTTTTTTCTTTTTCTTATTCAAACCCTCTTTCTTTTACCCTAATTAGCATATAATTAAGTATAAAAGATGGCAATAATAACCCACTAATTAACTTAAGGTTACCTCTTTGAACCCCCAAGTAATTAGACTTATTAACATTAACCCACCATTTTATAATTAAAGTAGGAAATAGTCCAAAATGCCCCTTAAATAAATTAATAGAAATCCGACCCAGCCTGGGATTGCGCAGCCTGTGACGGGCCGTCGTGCCTGCGACGGTCCATCCTGCTGTCCGTCGCAAGGGTCAGAGACTTGATTTTAGTTAAAAGGTCCTGTGACGGGCCGTCGTGCCATTTCGTCGTGGCGTTCAGAGAGTCGATTTTCAGTACCCAATTTCAAAATTTCTAAGTGTCATGGGTCGAGACCTCCATGACGGTCCGTCGTGACCATGACGGTCCGTCGTGGCATCCTTTGCATCTGCTAGTTTTCCAGAAATAAAAATCTGCTGCTCAAAACGACTAAACAGGTCGTTACAATAGATACCAATTTACCCATCGTTCGTCCTCGAACGATCATGAGAAGAAAAACAAGAGTGAAAGGAAGTACCTGAGTCTGTAAACAGATGTGGGTATCTTTCTTGCATATCTGCCTCCTTCTCCCAAGTAGTTTCTTCAACCGGTCGATTATTCCATTGCACCTTGATGGATGCAATCTCTTTTGACCTCAACTTGCGAACTTCTCTATCTAAAATAGCAACAGGCTCTTCCTCATAAGACAAATTCTCATCAAGCAAAACTGAATCCCAACGGATAATGTAGTTTCCATCCCCATGGTATCTTTTCAACATCGACACATGGAATACCGGATGCACTCCGGACAGCCCTGGAGGCAAGGCTAACTCATAAGCCACATCCCCTACTCGCTTAAGTACTTCAAAGGGACCAATGTACCTTGGGCTTAGCTTGCCTCTTTTACCAAACCGCATCACCCCTTTATTGGCGAAACTTTCAACAAGACTTGTTCACCCTCTATGAACTCTAAGTCTCTAACCTTTCGATCTGCATATTCTTTTTGCCTACTTTGCGCCGCTAGAAGCTTTTCTTGAATGGACTTCACTTTCTCTATCGAATCCCTCAAAAGATCAGTACCCCAAGGCCTAACCTCGAATGCATCGAACCAACCAATGGGGGACCTACATCTCCTACCATACAGTGCTTCAAATGGAGCCATGTCAATACTCGAGTGATAGCTATTATTGTATGAAAACTCTGCTAAGGGTAAGAAGTTATCCCAATGACCACCAAATTCTATCACACACGCACGAAGCATATCCTCCAACACTTGAATCGTTCGCTTAGACTGACCATCGGTCTGAGGGTGAAATGCAGTACTAAGGTCCAACCTAGTACCTAATTCCGCATGCAATGTTCTCCAAAACTTAGAAGTAAACTGCGTACCTCTATCTGATATGATGGATAGTGGAACTCCATGCAATCGAACAACTTCTGAGATGTAAAGTTTTGCTAACTTCTCTGCATTATAAGTCACCTTGACCGGAATGAAATGAGCAGACTTAGTCAATCTGTCCACAATTACCCAAATAGAGTCAAACTTCTCCAATGTCTTCGGAAGACCAACCACGAAGTCCATTGCAATTCTCTCCCACTTCCATTCAGGAATGGGCATTCTCTGAAGTGTTCCTCCGGGCCTCTGGTGTTCATACTTTACTTGTTGACAATTTGGACAGTTTGCAATAAAATCCACAATATCACGCTTCATTCTACTCCACCAAAAGTGTTGCTTTAGGTCACGGTACATCTTGGTTGCACCAGGATGTATAGAATATCCGGAACTATGAGCCTCTGTAAGAATAGTGTGGATCAAATCATCAACACGGGGTACACATACCCTTCCCTTAATTCTCAAAACACCTTCCTCATCCATTATCGCTTCTTTAGCCTCTCCTCGCAACACCATATCCCGAATTCGGCTTAGTTTCTCATCATCAAACTGTTTCCCCTTGATCTTGTCAAGGAAGGAAGATCTTGCCTCCACACAAGCTAAAAATCCTCCCTTCTCATTTACTTCTAATCTCATAAGGTCGTTAGCCAGAATCTGAACTTCTCTAGCCAATGGGCGTCTAGAAGCTTGCAAGTGAGCTAGACTTCCCATGCTTCCCGCCTTTCTACTTAAAGCATCCACTACAACATTGGCCTTCCCGGATGATACAAGATAGTGATGTCGTAGTCCTTCAGTAGTTCCATCCATATCCACTGTCTCAAATTCAAATCTCTCTGAGTAAAGACATGCTGTAAACTACGATGATCTGTATAGACTTCACACTTAACCCCATATAGATAGTGTCTCCATTGCTTTAATGCAAACACTACTGTGGCCAATTCCAAATCATTAGTTGGATAGTTACGTTCATGCACTTTTAATTGTCTTGAAGCATAAGCAATCACATTCTTCTCTTGCATTAGCACTGCACCCAAACCCGAATAGGATGCATCACAATATACAATGAAGTTCTTGCCTTCCACTGGCAAGGTGAGAATTGGTGCAGTAGTCAACAGAGTCTTGAGTTTCAGAAAGCATTCCTCACACTCATCCGACCATACAAATGGAACATTTTGCTTAGTCAAGTTCGTCAGTTGGGAAGCAATAGAAGAGAATCCCTTGACAAATCGACGGTAGTAACTGGCTAAACCAACAAAGCTTCTTATTTCTGACACATTAGTAGGTCTTACCCAATTCTTCACTACTTCGATCTTAGAAGGATCCACCATCACTCCATCCTTAGAAACCACGTTCCCCAAGAAGGACACTGCATCTATCCAAAACTCACACTTAGAGAACTTGGCATAAAGCTTTTTCTCCCTCAACATTTCCAATACCATTCTCAAATGCTCCTCATGTTCCTCTTTACTTTTAGAGTATATCAGTATATCATCAATAAATACGATCACAAAGAGATCCAAATATGGCTTAAAAATACCATTCATCAAACTCATGAACGCAACAGGGGCATTTGTAAGACCAAAAGACATCACTACAAATTCGTAATGCCCATACCTGGTTCTAAAAGCAGTCTTTGGCACATCCGTTGCCCGTATTTTCAATTGATGATAACCGGATCTCAAGTCAATCTTAGAGAAGACACAAGCAGCTTGTAACTGATCGAACAAGTCATCAATGTGAGGAAGAGGATACTTGTTCTTTATTGTCACCTTGTTCAACTGCCGGTAGTCTATGCACATCCGAAATCTCCCATCCTTCTTCTTCACAAACAAAACTGGAGCACCCCAAGGAGATGCACTTGGTCTAATGAAGCCTTTGCTCAACAACTCTTGAAGTTGGGATTTTAACTCTCTTAACTCCACGGGAGCCATTCTATAAGGGGGTATAGAAATGGGGCGAGTACCCGATTCAAGATCAATACAGAAGTCAATATCCCTATCTGGTGGCATACCAGGAAGATCTGCAGGGAACACATCCAGAAACTCACGGACCACCGAAACCGACTCTATCGAAGGTACTTGGGTAGTGTCATCCTTGAGATGTGCCAAGAAAGCTAAACACCCTTTACTAACCATTTTCTTAGCACGAAGAAAGGAGATAATACGCACCGGATTGGAAGTGTAGTCACCCTACCACACTAACGGATCTGTCCCAGGCTTGGTTAACGTCAACGTTTTAGCATTACAATCCAAGATCGCAAATTGCAGAGAAAGCCAAGTCATACCCAGAATTACATCAAAATCAACCATTTCTAAGATAACCAAATCTACATAAGTGTTGCTCCCCACAAAGTTCACCAAACAAGACCTATATACCTTTTCAACTACCACAGACTCACCCACCGGAGTAGAAACACGAATAGGCGTATCAAGTAATTCACAATGTAAATTTAGACCATTAGCAAATGAGGAAGATACATAAGAAAATGTGGATCCAGGATCAAACAATACAGAAGCCATGCAATCACAAACCAGAAGATTACCTGTGATGACAGCATCAGATGTCTCCGCCTCCGATCACCCAGGGAAAGCGTAACAATGGGCCCCATTACTTGTCTGTCCGTTGCCCCTACCATGTTGTGATGTAGTGGCTCCAGTTTGCCCATCTCCCCGGCCGTTTTGGTGACCACCATTACCTCGACCACCACGTCCTCCAGAATAACGGCCTCTACCATGACCACCTCTACCTCTAGCTATTGGGGGTCTATAACTCTGTTTTGGACAATTCCTTCTAATATGTCCAGTCTCCCCACATCCATAACACTCTCTGGAGTCGGGCATAGGTCTCTCAGAGAAGTGTTGACCAGTCTGAGGTGGACCCCCAACTACAGTCTGTAGTGAAGACTGAATGGGTCGAACTGAGTAACCTCCGGAACCCTGTCCTCTAGAGTAAGAACCATTAAACTCACCTCCCTTTCGAAAACTCTTTGATGTCGATGCCATGGTGAATTCATCTGGCTTCACTCCTTCCACCTCTACCACAAAGTCTACCACTTCTTGAAAAGATTTCGCTGTGGCCGCTACTTGTAAAGCTGAAATTCGCAACTCTGATCTCAACCCCTTCACAAAACGGCGAATCCGCTCTTGTGGACTGAAACAAAGTTGGGTGGCATATCTGGATAGTGCACGAAACTTAGCCTCATATGCATTGACTGACATCCTACCTTGCTCTAGGCTCAAGAACTCATCCCTTTTCCTATCCCTCAAAGTTCGGGGGATATATTTCTCCATAAACAAGCTAGAGAATAAGGCCCAAGTCATAGGTGGTGCTTCTGTTTGTTGACACTCGACATGTGACCCCACCAATTTTGGCTTCCCTTGAAACTGTATACCACCCTTGAAACTGAAACTCACGAACTCAAGCACGCCGTTCTACTATAACCATCTTGTTGTAGTAGCTCATGACAGTCAATCAGAAAATCGTAAGCATCCTCAGATTCTGCACCCTTGAAGACTGGAGGTTTCAATTTCAAAAACTTACTGAAAAGTTCATGCTGATTATTTTTGTCATTATAGGCCCAGTAGTCAGGCGTGGAAACGTGCCTTTGTCCAATGAGGCATCCATACGAGGGCCATAGTGGCTGCATGTTGTTACCTCTGAAACCGGATGTGTGGGCCGAAAACATTGTGGTGGCCTGACCTGATCAGACAACCTACTAAGATAAGCGAAAACCTGATTGATCATCTCTGGGGTAGGTTGGGGTGGCATTTCCTCATTCGGTACTTGTTCATTCTCCCCATCCTCCCCTTCTCTTATTACTTCCTCAGTCGGTGGAGGAGTCACCGCCCTAGTACTAGATGGGCTAGGTGCTCGTCCTCTTCCCCTAGAGGACATCCTCCCACGACCTCTACCACGACCTCTTGTCGTTGTTCTTCCTCGAGCTACAGCCCCAGTGGCTAGCTCAGATGCATCTTGTCTTGCTGATGTTGATGTTGGCGTAGTCGTTGCTCTAGTTCTAACCATCTGTGAAATAGAGTGAAGATGGTCAGATACCAATTTGTATCACCTAGATACCAATTGGATCCAAGTAATAACACGAAAGAAAGAAAGAAAGAATGGAATTTTCCTAAAGTCTTATAGCCTCTCAAAGAAAAGTAAAGGCGTCCCCCTACCGTTCTTTAAGACTCTACTAGACCTGTTCTTGTGTGATGAGACCAACGAACCTAATGCTCTGATACCAAGTTTGTCACGCCCAAATCCGATCCGCGACTTGGCACCCCACATTTACCCTCCTATGTGAGCGAACCAACCAATCTAAACCTTATCATTTCAGTTTAATATCAACATAAAGCAATGCGGAAGACTTAAACTCATAAATAAAAGACAATTCAATAACTTCTAAAATTCAACATCTATTATTTCCCCAAAATCTGGAAGTCATCACCACAAGAACATCTATGATCAATTTACTAAACTAAGAGTATTCTAAGAAGCTAAAACAAATAAAAGCTAGTCTATGCCGAAACTTCAAGGCATCAAGACATGAGGAAGGAGATCCAGTCCAAGCTAGAAGTATTAGCTCACCCTGAAGATCCGGTATGACGAAGCCTGGCTAGAATTACGGTTGAGTCGAAGATGACGGCACGTTTGCGGCATTCCATAATATACAAGAAGAAAACATAAAAGTAGGGGGTCAGTACAACCACAAGTACTGAGTAGATATCATCGGCCAACTCAAAATAGAAAGCAATATATCTCAGATAACATCATAAAATCAACTAATATTCTTAACATGTGATAGCAACAAGTACAAACATCATTTATAGCATCACCGAACATATCTGTGAGGACTCAAGACTCCATACCATACTCATTTGGGATACATGTTCTTTAGATTGAGTATATTAGTATCTTTCCAGATTCATTATCTTTATTCCTCTTGTGTCGGTACATGACACTCCGATCCCCTACTACTATGTGTCGGAACGTGACACTCCGATCCCCTACTACTATGTGTCGGAACGTGACACTCCGATCCTCTAATTCAATGTGTCGGTACGTGACACTCCGATCCCCTACATCTACTTGTCGGTTAGTGACACCCGTCCCACTAATTCTATGTGTCGATACTTGACACTCCGATCCCCTACCTCTATGTGTCGGTTCGTGACACCCGTCCCACTAATTCTATGTGTCGGTACGTGACACTCCGATCCACTAATCTCATTCTATTAAATTCATCAAGCCTTCTTTTCTACCAAGGCGTCATCATTAACAAGAGATTAGGTTTTTATCAAGATTTGGGATTCAATAGCTTCATCATGCTTATTTCATCACAATCATATATATATAAAATCACATCATGCATACACACAATTAAGCATAAAGAAGACTCTATAATACTACCCAACACATATCATTCGCTATTAAGAGTTTACTACGAATAGTGTAAAAAAACCATAACCTACCTCCATCGAAGACTAGTGATCAAGCAAGAATTTCCCAAGCCTTGTGTTTTCCTCTTCTCGTTCGATTCTCCCTCTTTCTCTTGTTCGATCCTCTCTCTCTCTTGCTGTTCTTTTTTCTTTTTCTTATTAAAACCCTCATTCTTTTACCCTAATTAGCATATAATTAAGTATAAAAAATGGCAATAATAACCCACTAAATAACTTAAGGTTACCTCTTTTAACCCCCAAGTAATTAGACTTAGTAACATTAACCCACCACTTTATAATTAAAGCAGGAAATAGTCCAAAACACCCCTTAAATAAATTAACAGAAATCCGACCAAACTTGGGATTGCGCAGCCTATGACGGGCCGTCGTGCCTGCGACGGTCCGTCCTGCTGTCCGTCGCAAGGGTCAGAGACTTAATTTTAGTTAAAAGGTCCTGTGACGGGCCGTCGTGCCATTTCGTCGTGGCGTTCAGAGAGTCGATTTTCAGTACCCAATTTCAGAATTTCTAAGTGTCATGGGACGAGACCTCCACGACGGTCCGTCGTGACCATGACGGTCCGTCGTGGCATCCGTTGCATCTTGCCAGTTTTCCAGAAATAAAAATCTGCTGCTCAAAACGACTAAACAGGTCGTTACAACACCAATTCACATAAATATGATACCCTCCTAACAAAGGTCATTCCAAGGTTCACTTAAGTGAGTTATGAAGCAATCGCCCACACAATCCCTTCATACACCCCATAAAGGTCATTTAGACCACCTAAGATAAGATCATTCTCATTTAACCAATTAAACACCCTACTCTAATAATAACCTAAGTAATACTTGAAGGAACACTCATACACCCTTTACAAGCCTACCTAAGCGATCCTCGAAGCTACTCTAGAGAGAAACCATTTAAATTAACAAGTCTTTACCTAACTCATTAAATTTACTAAGTCATTTAGTAGACATTCAAAATTTAATTACATTCAAGTAATTGTCTTGGTGAAGACTTAAGGGTCTACTCACTAACGTCTTCAAAGCCTGATCGTGCAATGTATAGATAGCGTCCCATACCACCATCTAAAATTTATAGAACTTCTCCAACACTAGCAGGTATCCCATATCATGAAAATAGGCAATAACCGACATAGACCATGGTAGTTATGCACAAAATCCAAAGTTATAACCTACTCCAATGGAGGGTGTTCTACTTTCAAATGGTAAAACTAATACACATCCTAAGTAGGCACATAGTTAAAGAATATGAAGGGTTTCTTTGTACTATAGCCTCAACCTTTACTAGAGCTACTCCATACAACAAGTTCACATTCCAATCACATTACACCTTACCAATGAGGGTCAACTAAGGATATCTAGAATGTTTAAGAAGATAGCTCAATGATTTTCCTAAGAACATTAACATTACAAAAACAATTGTTGGGAGTAACTAATTTAAAAGGAAGAAAAGTTAGAAATTGAGATTATGCGTATTATAACGGAACCTTTTGTTCCTCTCATCTTCGTTCTAGAGTCTTCACTCCTTATCCCATTCTTATATCTATCTCTAGTTATTTGAAATTTAATTACTTCTCCTTGTAATTTATGTTTTTTTTATTGTAAGTTGTCTATTTTATTATATAATGTTTGCATATTTATGTTGAATATGTGTTTGTTTCATTTGTGTTTTTATCTAGAGGTTTCACTAATAGAGGACCAAAAAGTACTCAAGGTTTTTGTTGATGATTCAATATGTGTCTTGTAAAGATCTTAGTGAATTTTTTCCAATGATTGTGGAGGCTTGGGGGGGGGGGGGGAGATGGTACAACCTCTTCTCTACCCCCTGAACACATTTATGGGTGCTATATTATTGAAGTTTTAAGGCGAGAATCTGCAGGCTTGGACAGTCCAAGCAGAGCATTATTTTATTCCCACATTATTGAGAAAGATCAAAATCTTACCTTGGCATCATTATACGTTGATGAGGAAGCATTAGGGTGTTACCGATAGTTATTTAGGAACAATCAGTTAGTTGATTGGTCGTATTTTGCTGGTAAGGTGAGAATTCGATTTAAACATAACTAACTTGAGTCCACGAGAGGGAGATTCACCAATCTTGGGAAAGTCACCAACGTGAATGAATACCAATACTGTCGTGAGGATATGTTGTCATGCTTCCATGAGAAATGTGTAGTTTCTGAGGACACACATATATTGAACATCTATAATGGATCAACATAAAAAACTAACTTTAAACACAATATTTTGGTGAGCAATCATAATTATAAAGTAATGCATGTCGGGTATTTAATGAATTTTTTGATAGGTCTAAAGTTTCAATACTAGAACCACACAAGGTGCCCACGATGACTAAATATACTTTTGAAAAACTTTTACCTACTAATCCTGAACTTGATGTTGCCCTGTATTACATAGATAATGAATACAACGTTGTTTAAAATAAATAAAAAATGAGGGAGAGACCTCACTTATAATTCCTACAGAAAATATGTGATTGTCAAGTTTTACCCATTCCTTTTCTCCCTGCCATGTCTGCCCTTTATGTCTTATGATTTTGTGCATATAACATTAATTGATGATTTTGGGGATTTTACTTTGTGTGTGAGCGTAAAAAATGGATCAACACTTTTCTAATGGTTTGAAACTAATCAACATACTTCTCAGCCCAAACACGACTTGGGAATTTTTTGGTCTCAATTTGCTACTCAAAATGCTAGTGAACCACATCCAAGGGATCTTTCAATCAAGGTAATAGCTTATTGTTGTCAGTGCCTCATGAACTTGAGATGGGTTTTATATTTGGGATCAAGGAATTAGTTCAAAATTTTGTGTTGCCACAAGTTCTACAGACAGTTTGGCGTTGTTAATAGTGTTTGAAGCAATTGAAAACAAATGGACTTGTTTATATGTATAGTTTTTTGATTGGGAGTAGTTAAGTTAAGTTTAAATAAGCACTCATACCTTTAATTCCATGTATTTTGAAAAATGTTCACGGGTAAATCAGAATATTGGGGATCATCTTGATTATTTATGTATGGAGTATGAGTATGGCATATAAGCAATAGAACTCCATTCTCATGATAACAAGGTGGAAACTAAATTTATTATATCAATAATAATTTTGTCTAATATTTTCAGTACGAATTGATCATTTTATGAAGGCTGAACAAATGGATGGTGTTGAGCTCTCCTTATTTTCTGTGCAATAATCTTATGAAAGCTCTATACAAACTTTCGCCAAACGACGATTTTGAATGGAACATGACTCTACAACCTGATTCTTATTCCTCACTAGATTTCGTAGTTTCTATCACCTTTGTAAATCGTCCATTTAATCTTGGTATGCATGATATAACTCTATATTATGGTGGCAACGAGAATATATTTTAAAACAATAGTTTTGTTTCTATATATTATAATAGTGTGGGGTGAATAATTTTTTTGTCTCAGGTAGAAACATTTAGGCACTACTGTATTTTTAATATGTTATTCGTTTCTTGGATCCTTTTTTTGAACTAGATTATGTTATCTTGGATGTGAGCACGGGTTATATAATCTGCAAGGAACTAGAGAAATATGAATTCGGACAATAAATAATTTTTACAAATACAAGTGTTGATTCTCGTCGATATGGATTGGTAACTTCTTCGGCCATGTGCTCTCATTTCGTGTATTCAACTGTTAATACATACGCTACAAACTTTATGGGTACTAAAGCTTACACTACTGATGTATTTTTAAAGAGCTTCTTTGGTCTAGGTCTTTGGTTACGAGTAGACCATCTTTTATAATTTTTCCAGATTAGTGGTCGTCGCATGAAGTACAAAAAATTACAATACTAATGTTTATCAAAAAAAATTCATTTATTTTAATTGTTTGCAAATTTGTTTTTGTTTCATGAAATATATAAGATAACATAATATATTATAGCGACATTTCACAGTTTTATTTAGCTACAATTGGTAGGGAGCACACTACTAACATTGTTCTTCACTCTAACCTTGATGACAAGGTTCTTATTGAGGATGGAAGTATGGTTATGAATTAACACTGGTCCGACAAGAACTTTGACATCACAAAATCAGTTATAGGACCAAAGATGTTGATTTCGAATAAATGCCTAATTAACAAATAATTTAAAAGGAAGATAAGTTATGTTTTTTTCCTCTCATCTTCTTTCTGTACACTTAAATTTTCATCCCCATTCTTATCTCTCTATATAGTTATCTTATATTTCAGTACTACTCTATATAATTCAAGTGTTGTTTTTGTAATTTGGGTATCTTATTTTATAATGTTTGAATATTTATATTGATAATATGAGTTTGTGTAATAATCCATGTAACTGTCGTGGGTAGAAAGGGTCATACTTTTTATATGATTCCATAGCGCTTTCTCGCATACACTAGTTAATCCACTTAGTTGAGGTTTTTTTCATCTCGACAAGTTATAGGACAATTTTTGTAGTATGGTAAGACGTTGTATCATCACTTTAGCTCATTCTGATGGTTGGTAGTTAGAGAAACTCCCATAGTATTATAATTCTTTAGTATATATGTATATTAAGGTGTTACATAATGTTTATTTATGCATTGAGTTGAGTATCCATGTGTTGAGTAAAGCTAAGGTGAGCATTTCTAGAGTTCATTTCAATGTATTTTATGTCTAGTTTTCCCCTCACATGCTCGCATATTCAGTGTACTAATGTTATTTATCCAGCATTGTTTTATGATTAGATACAAGTAATTAGGATTAACATTCAACGCATCGTTGATCCAGTCGAGCATCTCTGAGTCTGTTGGGGAGCCTTCTTACATTCCGAAGGATCCCTTTTATTACTTTACTAGTTTTGGTTTTTGTGATGATTGGGATCTGTATTAACATCCCTTATAGTTATTAAAGGTTTCATAGACAGTTAGACGATATAAGTTCTTTTGTCTTATTCATTTTAAGATGTTTGTTTTTAACACTTGAGTTTGCCTTAGTGGCTTGTTTAATGTTCTCTTTATATAATTCTAGAGTTATAGGGTATATATTTGTTAAGTCTTCCGCTGAGTAGTAATCCAAGCCAAGGGTTTTCTTTGGGCCAACAATTGTTTTTGAGTGCCAGTCTCACCCGGGGTAGATGTAACTTTCCAAAAAATTTACTTGTCTAGTGAAGAGTCTATTAGGTTTTAAGAATGTTATTGGGGTATATAGGAATCCCAATGCCCAATATTGAGTAATATTGGGAATGTTAGAAAATATTGGCTTAAGGGTGTTAGCCAATTTCTATGTATTAACAAGTAACTTAAGATATACTTTGATGTTCAAATGCTCCAATCCATGCTTGTTTAGGAATTGTATATGCAATGAAGACCCTAAGCTAATAGCATTGAATTCTTAGCACATTAGGTACGAGGCAACCAAGTGTCAAGCCTAGGTACTATAGAAAATGATCATTTAAAAATGATCATGTAGATTAAGCAGTGCCCAAGGACATAGTGAGGATCCATGGACTAGAAGTGCGCAGCAACACACGTGCAAGCACATGTGCTACCGACCAAGAGAGCAAACGACCAAGCCCAACCAAGTTTGGTTAGGGCGGTTAGGGCGCAGGCGCGCGTATGGGTAAAGCCACGTGTGGCTAGCTTCCTAACAATTCCTAGGGTCTAACTAACTTACCTAGCTACTAACTAACCTCGGACTAATTAAAATAAACTATCTAGTTTTCCCGAAATACTAAGACCTAACCGGGTGACAGTGGGCGAGTAACTAACTAAAGAAACATCCTAGTACCTAACCTAGGATGGTCCAAAGGAGTTGGTTATGTAACCACCGAAATCTAGACCCCTGGCTAGACCAGCGTCGTTGACGTCTCAGAGGTTGTAGACAAGCCTGCATATATTATCCTTACTTCATCTAGGATAATTTTAGCAAAAAATTTGAAACTTTTTTGTTTCTTAACATACACGTATATATAATACTTAACATCATAGGCGTTCACAAATTAACCATCTAATAAAGAGGTGATCAAATGAAAGAATCAGTTCATAATTTTACTAAACGTATTTTCGCCGAAACGACACCAATACAAAGTCTGAAGAAAAGTGGAAAGAAAACATGTGGATTATGCTCCACTAGATATAGCCTAGATCTAAGCTAGATAATAATGATACACATCCTCTAAAGCACAAGGGACAACCAAGTCCGGATGAAAGCTCTACGTCTGTATAGCTACAACGTCAACCTGTAAGCTCTAGCTTTCACCTATGTCTGCACCTAAAATTTTAGAATTTTATGGGATTAGTGCACACTTGTACTAAGTATGGGTATATGCAAGAACACACCAACAACATGCATGAGTAAGAATTTCCCTTTCCTAAAAACATGATTATGGAAAGTCAAGTCAGTGGACTTGGCCAAATGGGATTAGGAAAGTTAGTGACATTTCCAAATTTGGATTAGGAAAGTTATGCCATGTGAACAACATGCATCATCATAATTATCATATTGCACACAACACATAAGATTTTACACATAGCACATATCATTTTTCATATAGCACATAACATCCTTCATATGATTCATTCATACATATACCATGAGACCTTGGAATCATGGACTTGATATTAAGACTTCCCAAATTGAGGGCTCAACATATGGGACCTCAACTAGGGAGCCTTCATTAGCAAACACAGAGTATGTTTCATTAATTCATATGTACTTCATTTCTTTTCGTTCATAGGCTAATGAGAAAACCAGCTATACCTAGGATGTAGTTTAAAACTTTCATCGCATTCGTTGTGCAATGATCAAGAATAACCTAGTGTAATTACTTAAGTCTAGCTCACCTCTTGATCATCCTAACCTAACACGTTTGGTAATATTCATTTCATTATGTGCATAATTTGAGGCTGGACTTATTCATTTATTGTGAACTTTAAAAGACATAGATCATGTGAGCATCATGAAATCTAGTGTCTCCCCCACACCAAAAATAGGTGGAATCACCGGCCAATATTACCCAAAATATGCTAGCGTACATGGGAATTGAATTCCTCCAGATCCCTATACTTCTAAACGTATGCTTGACATATGGTTCTATACATACAATCCATTAGGCTTCATTCATAGTTTGTTTAAGTGATTTATATCGTACTAAGATTATGTGATACAAGATTTATGCATCTTCTATGTATGCCAAGATCTCGATTTCGATTTAAGTAGGCATCATTAATCTTGAGCATTTAATTCATGCATGACTTATGTTTCAATACGGAATTTGGTTAAGGGAACCCGACTGAATCCCTTGCACAATACTTATTTTTTATTTATTCTATTTTTCGTTCACAGGGCTTAGGGACCCGAGATTGAGCCCCAACGCCTTATTTTCTTTTCTTATTTTTCTTTCATTCTCATTCACTTTTCTTGTGACCGAGAGGTTGTGGGATCAATCCCCCATAGCCTCATTTCTTTTATTATCTTTTTCCTTGACTTTTAAGAGTTGACCTTGAGGGTATGGGATTGAATCCCCACAGCCTCACATTATTTTTCTCTATAATTTCCTTGTCAGCCTATAGGTAGTAAGTTCGATTCCCACACACCTCAACCTTTATTTTCATTTAATTTCTTAAGTCTGATCAAGAGGTTGTGGGTTCGAATCCTACTCCTCTCATTTTTTTATTTTCACGGATTCATTTTCCAATCAAGGTCCAGGTTCGAATCGCCCTTACCACATTCTTTTAACTTACATTATTTTATGACTTTTAACAAGGTGATGTCACGGGTTCAATCCTCAGTGACCTCACTTATTTTTTTTTTTTTTTCATAACATGTTAATTGATTTAACTTGACCGAAACTAACATCAAAGTGGTTGAATTTTGATTAAATTTTCACAGCCTATTTTCTCACCTTTTTCAAGTTAAATGTATATACGTTTGGAGTAGTTTTTAGTGAGTTCTTTAGGTGCATTTTCAAGACCATATTCTATAAAAAGTTTACACTCAAATCAGCATTTTTACATCACTTATCTTAACAAAAACTAATCAACAAGATGCTGGAAATTTGGTACATTTTTCAGCTCATTTTCATCAATGCTTACATGGTAGTTTTGAGGGTAATTCATGGATTCATGTAGCTAATAATTTCCATTCAAATCATCGACATCATACTTCATATGAACATCTCGATTTATGCAAGTTTGTGCATGAAACAATACAAAAATAAAATGTTATTTTCGAACTTCAAACCAAGAGTATCTTTCCCGACTACACATTTCACACATAAACACATAATTTCGGACAGAATGCTTAACATTCACATAACTCCGAACATACATACATGAACATAATCAAGTGTGAAGAACCCTCTCTTTGCCTAACGTGATTGATTAGTTCTTCGTGTTTATCTTTCATTGTGAGTTATTCAAGTGTGAAGAACTTTGGTTAATTTATATGTTATTGAACTTATTTTGGAAGAGAGAACATGAATGAGAGAAGAGAGAATGATCGTGAAGTGAGATAGCCGTGAGAGAGTTATACGTGAAAGTAGTTTATGCTTATGTAAGGACTTAGTCAAACTAAGACTCTCCTTAGATTTTAATAAAAATCAGATTGTCCTTTTTATTAAATAATCTAATAAATATGAATTAATTAATTTAATTTACCAACTTAAATAAAAATAATTTAAATCATTGCTTCAACCTAGGTTCGAACCCGGGTGGAGCAAGACTTCACTCCAAAAGCCAATTTTCGGCTCTCTCCCCCCAAATTGCCCCTCCACCTTATTAATTCAATAATTAATTACATATTTAGGGTAATTAGGGTACTACCCTTAGCATTGAAAAAGACCATTTTACCCCTAACCCTCCAAACTTCAGATTTCCCCTTTTTAAGTTGGATAAAGATTCATCTGAGTAAATCTTCAAATTTGGGATCCCTACATGGCTGGACCCAACCTTTCCTAGATCACCTAACTCCCCAAGTTAGTTGGATTTTCTGTCAAAACGGTTCAAAGGTATAGTTCTACGCGCATCAATCCATGTGAACCTGATCTAATCGTAGGCATTCTAGACACATTAAGCATTACTTAACATCTCCATTTTTCGGGTTGTAATATTATCACCCCTTTAAGAAGATTCTTTACAAAAATGAAACTACTAACTATCTAGCGCAATGCAATTTAGATCATATTATATATACTATACCCAATCAAGCAATAGCAACAAAGAATACAGAGATAAAAAAAACATAGACTTAAGAGTAGGAAGTCTAACCTCTAATGCTGAAAAGATGGTGGTAGCGGGATCTCATATCGACCTCGGCCTCCCACGTAGCACCCTCAACAAAATGATTCCTCCACAATACCTTCACTGTGGCGATCTCCTTGTTCCTTAGTCGCTTGATCTGTCTGTCTAAAATCTCAACAGGTACCTCTTTATAGGACAAATCTTCATCGACCCCCAAACCTTCAACAGGTAAAATCGATGCTGGATAACATAGGCACTTCTTTAACATAGAGACATGAATGAATGGATGAATAGAAGCTAGCTCTACAGGCAGTGACAACTCATAGGCCACCACACCCACACGCTATAGGATCTCATATGTCCCAACATACCTCATCATCATCCCCTTCATAGGTGATATCTTCAAATAGAGCTTGTCACAAACATAAAATTCTAAGGGCCTTTTCCTATTGTCCCCTTCATAGGTGATATCTTCAAATAGACCTTGTCACCAACATCAAACTCTAAGGGCCGTTTCCTATTGTCGGCATAGGATGTCAGTTGACTGTAAGTAGTAGTAAACCTGTCCCTAATCACCCATACTTTCTCTAAGGCCTCATGAATGATCTCTGGACCCAAAATAGATGGATATCCAACCTCGAACCACCAACTGGATACCTACATCTCCCACCATACTGTGCCTCAAATGGTGTCATGCCAATGGTGGAGTGATAGCTATTATTATACGAGAACTCTTACAAAGGCAAAGGTTGTTGTAACTACCTCTAAAGTCAATCACGCATGCCCTAAACATGTCCTCTAATGTCTGAATGGTGCATTCTTCCTGTCCATCAGTCTTAGGATGAAAGGTAGTACTAAGCTTCACCTGCGTGCATAACCTCTTCTTGAAGGACCACAAGAAATTTTAAGTGAACTGAGCTCCTCTATCTAAAATGATATACAAAGGAATCCCATTCCATTTAACAATCTCATCAATGTAAAGTCTTGCATAATCGTCAGCTCTGTAAGTAGACTTCACAAGGATAAAGTTGGCAGACTTAGTCATCTTGTCCACAATAGCCTATATGGATTCATGATGTCTCCTAGTCTTCGGAAGACAAAACACGAAGTACATATTAATGGCCTCTCATTTCCAACTTGGAACCTCAATAATCTGAGTAAGACCGCCAGGCTTAAGATGTTATGCCTTAACTAGTTGACAATTAGGACACTTAGCCACATATTCTGCAATGTCCTTCTTCATGATATCCAACCACTAGATCGGCTTAAGATCATCATACATCTTGGTGGAACCTTGATTTATGGAATATCTAAAACCATGGGCCTCAATGATTGTGGTCAGCAAATCATCCATATTTGGTACACACAGCCTGTTCTTGTACCTAAGTATTCCGTTATCTCTCAAAGAAAAAGACTCATTCATCTTAACCAATAATGAGTCCTTCAGCACCATCAACACATGATTAAGATGCTTAACTTCCTAGACTTAAACTACTAAGAGCGGTTTAGAACTAGGATGAAATGAAACACCCCACTAATAGAGTCAACTAACCACAGACCCAGTCTGGAAAGTCTGTGTATATCTTTCACAACCTCTATTTCTCATTCTCAACGTGGGTTTTACTTCCCATGATCATCCTACTAAAATCATCATCCACAACATTAGCCTTACCTGGATAGTAGTGGACATTAACATCATAGTCTTTCGATAGCTCCAACCACCTCCGATGACGTAGATTCAACTCCTTCAGTGTGAACACATACTAGAGACTTTTATGGTGTGTGAAAACATCCACATGCACTCCATACAAGTAGTGCCTCCACAATTTCAGTTCAAAAACCACAACATCCAACTCCAGGTCATGATTGGGATAATTCTTTTCATGAACCTTGAGTTGTCTGGACACATAAGCTATCACCTTACCACCCTGCATAATAACACGGCCCAAACCAAACCTAGATGCATCATAATGAACAATGTAATTCTCACCACACTCAGCAAAGAAAGCATCGGGGCTGAAGTTAGTCTATCCTTGATCACCTGGAAACTCTTTTCTCAAGTCTTCGTCCATTCAAACTTAGCCTACTTCCTAGTCAAAGCTATTAGAGAGGCAGCAACGGAAGAAAAACCCTCCATGAACCTGCGGTAGTAACTAGCAAGTCTGACAAAGCTACGGAATATAAATGGAAGTAAGAGGTTTTTGCCAGTTCTTAACAACCTCAGTCTTCCTGGGATCTACCTCCTCACCTTTGTTGGGCACAACATGACCCAGGATGGTTACTGATCTAAGCCAGAATTCACATTTGCTGAATTTTTCATACAACTGATGTTTTCTAAGTACTTGCAAGGTTAGTGTCATATGTTGTTCACGCTCTTCCTTGGTCTTAGAGTAGATGAGAATGTCATCAATGAATACTATGACAAAAGAAGCAAGGTATTCAGTGAAGACCATGTTCATGAGATCTAAAAATGCAGCAGGTGCATTCGTGAGACCAAATGACATAACTAGGAACTCATATTAACCATAACGGGTATGAAAGTCTGTCTTCGAGATATCTTAGCTGATAGTGACTTGAACGAAGATCAATCATCGAGAAGAAACTAGAACCTTGAGGTTGATCGAACAAGTCATCTATTCTGGGAAGTGTATACTTATTCTTGATAGTGACTTTGTTGAGCTGATGATAATCGATATACATTATAAGGGTTCCATCTTTCTTTTTCACAAACATCACTGGAGCGCCCCAAGGGGATATGCTTGGCTTAATGAAACCCTTATCAGTGAGATCTTTTGACTGCATCTTTAACTCTTTGAGATCTGCTAGAGCCATTCTGGAAGGAGGAATTGAAATTGGTTTAATATCAGGTTCTAAGTCGATACCAAAGTCAATCTCTCGAGGGGGAGAAACTTCAAGAAAATCATCAGGAAATACATCTTGGAACCGATTCACCACAGGCACTAAGTCTATGGAAGGAATGTCATGATCTAAATCATTAACACTCAAAAGATGACACAATAACCCCTTGGACATCATTTTATAGGCCTTAAGGTTCAAAATCAAGGGATTAGGGTGACTTGAGTTTTACCCTCCAAGACCAGCTCTTCTTCATTAGGGGAACAAAATCTTACAACCCTACTACGACAATCCATACAAGCATAAGAACAATGAAGTGAGTCCATACAAAGAATAACATCAAATCAGGCATGGGTAACTCAACCAAGTCTTAACACATAGTCTTACCATATACAACTATTGGGCAATCCTTTTATACTCTATCAGTTCTTACATTTTCTCCTAAAGATATTTTAACCACTATAGGATCATGTAGAACTTCAGGCAATATCTAGAAAGTGAGAGCAAGCAAAGGAGTTACAAAGTAAAGAGTAGACCCTTGATCAATTAAAGCATAAATAGAAGTTGAAAATACTTGCAACATACTTGTGATCACATCAGCGGATTTCTCTTGCTCCTCCCTGCCCTTAAGGGCTTTGAACATGTTCCTCTTAGGAGGCTCGGTTGCTGCTACATCCTGTTCATTAGATCTAGGCTGAGCATTACCTCCATCCTGACCTCTTTTCTGTGGGAAGTCCTTAACCATTTGCCCGCTTTTACCGCAACTGAAGTAGGCATCAGTGCCCAATCTACACTCTCCACTATGAGCACGGCCACACTTAGCACATTTCCTTCTATGACGCTACATTTGACCTCCATTGCCCTTCTCGGTCTTGGGTCTGACTCCTCTAGGTGTTGTACTCCTCTAAAAGTTAGAGTTCCCTGAACTCTGTTGCCCCTTTATAAATTTGTGTTGCTCACGGACGACAAATTATTTTTGTTGCCTCCATGGACCTGTCTGATATTGAAGCTTAGGCCTCCTAGGATCACGAACACCTCTCCTGTTCCGGTTATCCTCTACTTTCTGGACATTAACCATCAACCTGGATAGGTCCATGTTATCATGGAGCATAGTAGACAAACACTCCTCCTCTAAATCTCCGTCAATTCCTGTGAGGAACCTGCTCATCTCATCCCTGCTTTTAGATATAAGGGAAGTAGCATATTTGCACATTTTAACAATTTTCAGGGAATACTCCCCGACTCTCAATGATCCCTACTTAAGGTTTATAAACTTCTCAACCTTGGCCTCCCTCATCTCTCTAGGAAAGAATTACTGTAGAAAGGCAGTCTTAAACATCTCCCAAGTGACCCGAACTTCGCCCAATACTCGACTATCTTTCCACATCTTGCACCATGTTTCTGCAACATCCTTGAGTTGATAGGAAGCTAACTCAACTTCCTCAGTATCTGTGTCCCCATAGCCACCAAATCTTATGCACCTCATCCACAAATTCTTGAGGATCCTCCAAAGTATTAGAACCTATGAATATAGGAGGATCCATCCTCGTAAAGTATCTCAGCCGGTAAGCCATACTGCAAATCAGTGAGTTCTCCCTCTGAACATTTTGCCGGTTGAACTGGTCAGTCATGGAATGGGCCTACATAGTGATGACTTGTGCCATCTGGGCCAGAGATGCCTGCACCTCAGCATCAGTCAACCCATCAGGGTTAACCGGCATAGCCAGTCCTTCAGTTGGAGCCTGGGGTGGAACCTGATTGCACCCAACAATTGCTCCACATCTCCTTTGACCATTTGTTCTCCTAGTGTTCATTCTCTGAAAACAACAAGGATTGATGTAATACACACTCATAACACCAAGATAATCATACATTAGGAAAGGCACGATTAGATCAGCAGAAGGGAAATTTTCTTACGCATCATGCAATCTCAAATTAAGAATAGTGGTGCACTTCACTACAAGCACTTAGAAACTACTCGATGTGGTTAATGTGAACATATTATCTTCAGAATTTAACCTAGTGTTCTGATACCAACTTTAGCAAGACTAGAATTTAGATCATAGACGAGACCGAAGTTGTTGACCTCTTAGAGGTCGCAGACAAGACTGCATACGTCATCCTTACTTCATCTACGTTAATTTTAGCGGAAAATTTTAAACTTTTTGTTTCTTAACAAACATGTATACATACTAATTAATACCCATAGGAATTCACAAATCAACCATATAATAAAGACATAATCAAATGAAAAAATCAATTCATAATTTTACTAAATGTATTTTGGCCAAAACGACACCAATACAAAGTCTGAACAAAAGTTAAAAGAAACAATGGTGGAACATGATCCACTAGCTATAACATACATCTAAGATATATAATAACGATAAACATCCTTGAAATCATGAGGGCCTATCGAGTCCGCATGAAAGCTCCATGTTCGGATAGTTGCAACATTAACCTGTAAGCTCTAGCGTCCACCTGCGCCTGCACCTAAAATTGTAGAATTGTATGGGATTAGTACACACTTGTACTAAGTAAGGGTATATGCAAGCACACACAAATGACATGCATTAGTAACAAAAAGCCTTTCCTAACGACATGATTATGGTAGTCAGTGGACTTGCCAAAATGGGATTAGGAAAGTTAGTGATCTTTCCAAATATGGACTAGGAAAGTTATGCCATGAGTGTAACATGCATCATCATACTTATCGTATTGCACACAACATAACATTTTACACACAACACATAATATTTTGCATATAGCACATACAATCCTTCATATCATTCATTCATATACCATGAGACTTTGGAATCATGGAATTGACATTAAGACTTCCCAAAATGAGAGCTCAACCTATGGGACCTCAACTAGGGAGCCTTCATTAGCAAAAACAGAGTCTACTTAATTCATTCATATGTAATTCATTTCATTTCGTTCATAGGCTGGTGTTCACACCAACTATCCTAACACCTTTGGTATCATTCATTTCATTATGTGCATCATTTGAGGATGTCCTCATTCATTCATTGGAAACTTTAACAGACATAGATCATGTGAGCATCATGAAATCTAGTGTCTCGTCCACACTGAAAAGAGGTTGAATCATCGTCCAAAGTGACCCAAAACATGCTAGCATACATGGGAATTAAACCCCGCCAGATCCCTATATTAGCAGTATATGTTCGAACACTAGGAAATATAAGGAGACCCACACCCATCAATGCCGGACTGTTTCATCTCATGAGAGTTAAGTGAACCTCCGCCTTCCTAAAAGAAGGCATCACCGTTCATAGCCAGTCTATCAGTACTCAGTATAAATTTCCATTACATTAAATTCATACGTCATGTAAGTTGGCTTCTAGTATGAGGAAATCATAGCTCAATATAGGATTTTTGATCGCATCATTACTATTAAATTTATTATTGTCAATACTTTCATTAGAGTGTTCATAGAGACTCTGTGTCTTTATTAACATTACACTCTCATCGGTGAGTACGTTTTGGTCACATTCACTTAGGCTCATTTGAGATTGCTCTCATCTTTTACAGTAGCCTCTTATCATATTGTCACCACATTCATAAACTTTAGCATATTTGCTCTTCACAGTTACTCACCCCTTACTACGTGAATGTTCAGTTCATCATATGCCAATGCACTTGGCCATTTAGTGTCTTTCACACTCTTAACTAACCCTTTTAGGGTTTCATTGTTCATTAATCATTTCATTACATGCATCTTAGGTTTACTTACTTATAAACGTATGCTAGACATATGGGTCTATGCATACAAGCCATTAGGCTTCATTCATAGTTCATTTAGGTGATTCATATCTTCCTATGATTATGTGATACAAGATTTATGCATCTTGTATGTTACCAAGATCTTGGTTTCGATCTAACTAGGCAGCATTACTCTTAAACATTTAATTCACGCATGACGTATTGATCAATATGGAATTTGGTCACAGGAACCCGATTTTGAATCCCTTGGACAAAAATTATTTTTCATTTATTTTATATTTGGTTCACACGGCTTAGGAACCTGAGATTTAGTCTCAATGCCTTCATTTTTTTTCTTATTTTTCTTTCCTTCTCGTTTGCTTGTCATGGGACCGATAGTTTGTGGGATCGATCCCCCACAAACTCGTTTCTTTTATTTTATTTTTTCTTAAGTTTTCCGGGTTGACCTTGAGGGTATGGGATCAAATCCCCACAACCTTACTTAATTTTTCTCTTTAATTTCATTGATCAGCCTAGAGGTCAAAGGTTCGATTCCCACAGGCCTCAACGTTTATATTTTTAATTCCTTAAGACCGACCAAGAGGTTGTGGGTTCGAATCCCACTCTTCTCATTTTTTATTTTCACAAATTCATTTTCCATTCAAGGTCCAGGTTGGAATCCCCCTTACCACATACTTTTAACTTACATTATTTTATGACTTTTAAAAAGGTGAGGTAACGGGTTCGATCCTTAGTGACCTCACTTATTTTTTCTTACTTTTTTCATAACATGTTAATTGACTTAACTTGACCGAAACTAACATCAAAGTGCTACAATTTTGATCACATTTTCGAAGCCTATTTTCTCACCTTTTTCACGTTAAATGTTAATACATTTTGAGTAATTTTTAGTGATTTATTTAGGTCCATTTTCAAGATCACATATTATAAAGAGTTTGCGCTCAAATCATCATTTTTACATAACTTATATTAGCCGTAACTCATCGACAAGATGCTGGAAATTTTGTACGTTTTTCAGCTCATTTTCATCACGCTTACATGTTAGTTTTGAGGGTAATTCATGGATTCATTTAGCTAATAATTTCCATTCAAATAATCCATATCATACTTCATATGAACATCACGATTTATACAAGGTTGATCATGTAAGAATAGAACCATAACAGGTCATTTTCGACATCAAACCAAGAGTATATGTCCTGGTTACACATTGCACTCACATAAACACTTAATTTCTGACAACATGCTTAGCATTCACATAACTCGGAACAAACATACATGTAAAAAAAAACATATTAAACCCCAAATTTCTACCAACAAACATGCCCAATCTACAAATAGAGGGGAGCTAGTGACAGGGAACATGCAAAGGGGAACAACCCTAGTTTTCTAATTTGAATATACTGAACCTTAAGGGATGTCTTGGGAAAGGGACTAAGAGAGAACAAAACCCATACCTTTTTGTTGTTCAAAAATTGACCTGCTTCCCAAAGTTTGTCTTCCAAATTAAAATCAAACATCGAAAACCTCAACACGAATTCGACGGACAACCCTCTCTTTGCCATCCATGATTGATTAGTTATTTTTTTATCTTTCGTTGTGAGTTCCTCAACTGTGAATAACTTTGGTCAATTTTTTTGTTCTAGAATTTATTTTGGCAGAGAAAACGTGAATGAGATAAGAGAGAATTATCGTATAGTGAGATAGATGTGAGAGAGTGAAACATGAAAGTAGTTTAGGCTTAGGTAAGGACTTAGTCAAACTAGGAAACTCTTTAAATTTTAAAAAAAACTGATATTAAATTTATTTAATTTACCAATTTAAATAAAAACAATTTAAATCATTGCTTCCACCTAGGTTAGAACCCGGGTGGAGCAAGACTTAACTCAAAAAGCCAATTTTCTTCCCTCTGTACCCAAATTGTACCCCCACCTTATTAATTAAATAATTGATTACATATGTAGAGTAATTACGATACTACACTTAGCCTTGAAAAAGACCATTTTACCCGTAGACTCTCTAAACTTAAGAACTCCCTTTTTTAAGTCCAGTAAAGACTCATCTGGGTAAATCTTCATATTCGGGAGCCCTACATGGATGGACCCAACCTTTACTAGCTAAATTAACTCCTAGGTTAGTTGTCTTGAATGTCTAAAGGGTTCAGAGGTTTGGTTCTACGGGCATCAATCTGTGTGAACCCGTTTGATTCGTAGGCATTCTAGACACATTAAGTATTACTTAGCATATCAATTTTTTTTGGGTTGTTACAGGTTTTGGTCCTAGTGACATAGGGGTACTTTAATAATTACCCTACTTCACTTAATTAATTTGATTAGCAACTTAGTTAATAATTAAAAATCATGGTCTTACCCCGAACTATTCAAAAATGCGTCCTAACCAATCCTAGAGTCTAACCAACTTACCTAGCAAGCTAACTAACCTAGGACTAACTAAAATGGACTAACTAGAGTGCCTGAAATCCTAATACCTAACCTAGAGACATTAGTCGAGTAACTAACTAAAGAAACATCCTAGTACCTAACCTAGGATGGTCCAAAGGGGTTCGTTATAGTCCTAATGACTTTGGGATACTTTATTAATTACCCTAGGTCACTTAATTAATTATATTATCAACTTAATTAATTATTAAAAAATTATGGTCTTACCTGAAACTTTACCGAATTTTCAAATTTGGCTAAGTCAAATGCTCTCCTATTTTTAGTAATTGTAGGAGGGGCATTTTGGTAATTAGATTATTGATTTATTTAATTAAGTTAATTATCGTAAGTTGAATTAGTCAATATTCAGCTCCTAAGACATAAGCTCACGTTTATCCATAGAAACCCTCGACTGAAAAAGAAAAGAGTAAACATACGTGAGAAAAATAGAAAAATTACTCTCGATTCTCCTTAGGCAATTTGAAGGAAAATTCGTAAAGAATTTTGTGCAAAGTACAGGGTGATCTTCGTAGATTAAATTCTATAATAAGGTATGGGTTTTGTCTGTTGGATTTATTTCCCCAAGAGGCTTATCAAACATTTTTAATTCAAGAAAACCAAAACTATGGTTTTTCCCAATGATATTAGCGAATGTTCATCTCCCTAGTTCTCCCTATTTTTTATTCTATAAGTATGTATGATACAAATCTCAAGCATGTTGTTGGTATGTGGTGCTAACTGATCATTATGTGTAGGTTTCTATGATTTGATAGTGTCGAATGAGAACTATAGGTTAGATTCTATGATTAGAGTATTACTTACATGAGATAAGAAATGTTTTAATGCCAAATTGTGTTTGAGAAGATGAAATTGATTAAAGGTTGGCCTGCTTAAAATGATGAGATTACTATAGTATATACGTAAATTTAAGTGACTTGGCTAGTGATAATATCATGACAAGTGTCTAGTGCAAGTTTTTATTATGCAAATAAATTGGCTAGCAATATTATTTCCACAAATCGTAATAGAATTCGCAAACAATCAAGTTATACCAATCTTCTATGGACAATGTGAATTATTATGTTTCTTCTAAGGCCAAATACATGTTAAAGATTGACTTGCCAAGATGTAGCTCAATGAATTAATAAGCTAGGGTATGCCAATGACCGGAACAAGTCCCAACATACCCTATCTAAATGAACTTGTGAACATAGTAGCACAGTAAAGAGTCCCCATCACTTTCATAAAGAATAGTACAAGTCTACGAAACAACATTGAACAAGATAACGTAAGTATTGAAATAACTAAAAGCTGATGATTTATGAAATTAACATAGCATGGCGTGTTAAAGGAAGTGAGACAAGTCTTACTTGCACCTAAACAAATATGTTAAAGATACTCACATAAGAGGGTGTTAGAAATCGTGAGACAATTCTCATTCACATCATAATGATAATGTAAGATTTAAGTTCAAATTCATCAAGTATAGAAAGGGATGACAAGTCATTCATTGAGATAAGCATACCTTATACTAGAAGAAAGCTTCCATAATGTATGAGTCAACTCTAAAAGTTTTAACACATGATTAATTGAGCAAAGCACCAATAGATTAATAATGAGCTTGTGCAGGCACATGTAAGCCTCATGAGATGAGACTACCACCAAGGTGGATAAGGGTCTCCAAATTCTCCTAAGCTTTGAACTATGTCACCAACATAGGTCACTAGCTAGTGGATCAACCTAAGAAAGCTAGGAAGTATTCGATTTCACTTTGGCCGGTGAACCACCTCTTTTTAGTGTGCGAAGATACTGGATTTCATTTTAGCTCATGTGATATATGTTATTTAAGTGATAAAGATATCTTTAAGAAAGAAAGAAAGAAAGAAACAAATAAGAAGATCAGGGTAATTCAGATAGGATGACCAAAAGGGTGAGGTTATACTAAGTAATGATGTAAGTCATTCTTAGTCATTGCACAAAAAATCTCAATGGAAGTCTTCAAAGAAATCCTATGTCAACCTATAATGTTCAAAGTGAAAATGAAATTAAAGAATAAGAGATGTATGTTCAAAGTTAACTAAGAAAGCAAATTATCAAACAACGAATTTGGAAAGTGAAGTGACTTCACTTTCCGAAAATGGCCTGTTGCTATAGGAAGAGCTTTTCTTGATCATGCATAGTCCTTATTTATTTATATGCATACACCGATACTTAGGCCAAATGTGTTCTAACCCATATACAATTACTATTTTTATAGGTGTAGGTCCTTGAAGAAGATTGAAGATCAATTGAAGCATTTTGGACTAGTACATCCAGAGTTTTGTAGGTCCTCTTGAGTCCGCGGATGCCTACGCTTTATATTCTATCTTTAATAAATTAGACATAGCTAGTGGATGTTGTCCCTAGCGTTTCCTTTCAAACATTTGTTCAAGCTTTAATATTAAGATCGATTTTGCAACTATCAATACTATTATGAATTCTTCATTTCAATTGTCAATCTGTTAATAGATTGTTGTTTAGTTTTAGCCGTTAGTATATCACACTTATGTAGAAATTATATGAAGTCTAAGTACACTTCTAGTAAAGTTAAAACGTTTTAAATTTTCTTGTAAATTAACTGTATGATTGTGATGAAAGCTAAGAAGAGGTTTGTGTGCGACCTCTGAGAGGTTAGCCACGCCGGTCTCATCTAAGGTCTAGGAACCGAGTGTGATAAAATTGGTATCAGATCATGAGGTTAAATTACCTAGAAACTACAGCTCAAAATATCACGTTGCGTACTTTCTAGATTATGGGTGTGAAGTGTATCACAACGATGACTTTGAGACTTAGTGATGTTAAAAATCTTCCCTTCTTCTACACTTTATCGTGCTGTGTAGATTTTTTATATTTTCTGTCATTCTAGAATCTAACTTACTTCTTGTGTGTGCGTGTAGAAAAATTAACACAAAAAGAAATGCAAGTAAGAGAGTTGGAGAAGGAGTTGCTGGGGGAAACCAAGCTCCTCCTAAAGACCCAGCTGCTGGAGTGCAAGTTCATGTCAACCTAGCTGCATTAACAGATGGAGAAGTAAAAGTAACACTGGTTCAGATGGCCCAAGCCATCTCTGCTCAAGAACATGCTATCACAACCCAGGACACTAGAAAGGGTGCTCCTAGTGAATACCAACCTACTAGCATCATGTCTATTATACCGAGAGATTTCACCAGGATGAATCCTCCTGTCTACTTTGGGTCCAAAACAAATGAGGATCCCTAGAAGTTTGTGGACGAGGTCCACAAGATTCTCTATGCTATGGATGGTAATGAAGGGGAGAAAATTGAGTTGGTTTCATATCAGCTCAAGGATGGTACAAGATGTGGGTGCCAAGCTCCAGGAAAAATCCTCATCACTTGGGACAATATATGCAAAGTAGGTGGAGGAGCGTCATCGGAGGAAGAGAGTCAAAAGAAGGCAATAAGCCTAGGCCTTATGATCAGGCTAATTCTAGCACTAGTAGGAGTTCGTTTGGAGTCCAGGACATGCCCATGTTCTAGAAGGGGCACCAACACTTAGGTAATCCTACTCCTTCCAGAAATACTAATGCCAAAGGGGACAAATCTAGACCCAATAAGGGCAATGATAAAAATGCCTAGTGTGAAAAAAATCCATGTGGTAATGTGGTTGTTTGCATGGAGGTGAGTGCATCGTAGGTTCTAATTCCTGATATGGGTGTTGCAAGAGTGGGCGTATTATCAGGGACTATCCACATGTGAAGAATCAGGCCAAGGCAAATACTCAGCATCAGCCTAATCCTACTGCTGCAGCCAATCATTACAAGAGGAACAGGTTCTATGTTTTAAAACGTAGAGAAGAGCAGGAGAAGTCACCTGATGTGGTCACTTGTGCGTTACATGTTTTTTCTTTTCCTGTGTATGCATTGTAAGATCTAGGATCCACTTTGTCTTTTGTTACTCATTTAGTAGTTAGTAAATTTGACTTGATTCCTCATATCTTGCGTTAAACTTTTCTAGTTAGTACTCACATAGGAGACATCATAATAGCTGAAAGAGTATATCGAGATTACTCAATAACTATTCTTGATAGAGTTACCTATGCTGACCTAATAGAATTAACCATGCTTGACTTTGATATAATTTTTGGAATGGATTTTCTCTTTAAATGCTATGCTACCATAGACTGTTGAAATAGGGTAGTAAGGTTTCCATTTCCTAATAAGTTAGAGCTGGAATGGGAAAGGCGTAGTTTAAATCCAATACGCTAAATAGTTTCCCATCTTAAAGACAATAAGATGTTATCTAACGGGTATTGATACAACTTAGTAAGAGTGAATGACTTAGAACATGAAGTTCCATAGACTCTGCATCTATAGTGAATGAGTTTCACGATACCTTTCAAGAGGATTTACAAGGAATCCCTCCTAAACACGAAATTGACTTTGGTGATGATGTATATCCCAAACACCAAACCAATTTCCATTCCTCCCTATAGAATGGCTCCATCTGAACTCAGAGAGTTGAAGTTGCAATTAAAAGATCTACTTGATAAGGGCTTCATCCAGCCGAGCAGATCTCGTGGGGTACTCCATTGTTGTTCGTTAAGTAAGAGGATGAAACCTTTAGAATGTGTATCGATTATTATCAACTCAACAAAGTCACTATAAAGAACAAATACCGTCTTCCCAGAATTTATGATCTATTTGATCAGCACCAAGGTTCAATTTTCTTTTCTAAAATACATCTTTAGTTAGGGTATCACCAGCTCAGAGTGAGACAAGAGAACATTTCTAAGACTGTCTTCTGTACTAAGTATAGTCATTACGAGTTTCTTGTCATGTAATTTGGTCTCACTAATGCACCACCCACGTTTATGGACCGTATGAAAAGGGCTTTCTGTGAATACCTTGACTCTTTTGACGAACTATTCATAAATGATATCCTCATATACTCTAAGACTAGAGAAGAGCATGAACATCATTTGAGAATGACACTGCATGTACCCAGGGATCATCAGTTGTATGTAAAATTTAGCAAATGTGAGGTTTGGCTGAGATCGGTTACTATGTTTGGTCATATTGTGTCAGACCACAGTGTAGAGGTCGATCCGAAAAAGATTGAGTCAATAAAGAATTGTCTAAGACCCGTCACTCCTACAGATATACGGAGTTTCTTGGGTTAGCCTAATTACTATCGCAGGCTTATTGAGGTCTTTTCCGCTATTTCTGCTCCATTAAAAGCTTTAACAATGAAGAAGGTGATGTTTGAGTGGGCTGAAACTTATGAAAAGAACTTCCAAGAGCTCAAAGACCGACTCACTTCAGCCCCATTTCTCACATTACCCAGAAGTGGTGAAGGGTATGTGGTGTATTGTGATGCTTCCCGAGTAGGTTTGGAATGGGTTCTTATGCATGATGGAAGATGATTGCATATGCATCAAGACAGTTGAAAATCCACGAGAAGAATTACCCCACGCATGATGCTGAGTTAGTTTCTACGGTATTTGCATTAAAACTTTGGAGACATTATTTATATGGTGTACATGTTGATATATTTATTGACCATAAAAGTCTTTAGTATGTGTTTACACATAAAGAATTGAATCTTCGTTAGAGAAGATGGCTAGAGCTGCTCAAGTATTATGACATGAGTGTCCACTCTCACCCAGGTAAGGATAATGTTGTTGCCGATGCTTTAAGAAGATTAAGCATGGACTGTTTATCTTAAATGAATTATGAGAATAAGGAAATGGTTAAAGAGGTACACCAATTGGCCAGGTTAGAAGTACGGCTGGTAGATACACCAAGTGGGGGTGTTTCAGTTCATTCCAGCTTTGAATCCTCATTGTTGTAGATGCTAAATCTAAGAAGCAGCTCGACCCAGTACTAATGGAGTTGAAAGACTATGTGTTGAGTAAGCTTAATGAATCATTCTCCCTAGGGGGGATTGTGTGCTTATATACTAGGGAAGATTGTGTGTGCCCAAATATTGATAATCTAAGACCTTATATTATCGTAGAGGCTCATGGATCTAGATATTCAATTCATTAAGGTACCACCAAGATGTATCATGATCTCAAGGATATCTATTGGTGGGAAGGCACGAAGCGAGATATTTCTATGTTTATGGAGGAGTGCCCCAATTTCCAAAAGGTTAAGGATGAACATCTTAAGCCTGGAGGTCTTACCCAGTCGATTGAGATCCCAACATGGATGTGGGAGGCTATTAATATGGACTTTGTGGTTCGTATGACCATGACAAGGAAACTGCATGATTCCATTTGGGTTATTGATGATAGGATGACTAAGTCTACTCATTTCATTCTTATGAAGTCTATTTACAAGGCCGAAGATTATGACAAGTTGTATATTGATTAGATAATGAGGTGGCATGGGATGTCTTTATCTATCAATACGTATAGGGAAGCCCAATTTACTTCTCACTTTTGGAGATCTTTCCGAAAGAGCATGGGTACATAGGTGAAGCTCAATAATAATTTTCATACAAATATAGATGGACAAGTAGAGCGTACCATTCAGACATTTGAAGACATATTGAGAGCACGTGTTATTTACTTCAAAGGGAGTTGTAATGATCACTTGTCATTGATTGAGTTCTCTTATAATAATAGCTACCATTCAAGTATTGGGATGAGACCTTTTGAAGCAATGTATGGAAAGAGATGTAGGTCCCCAGTTGGGTGGTTTGAGGTAGGAGATTCTTCCATACTTAGAATTGAGATCATACATGAGGCTATGGAAAAGTTGAGAATGATCAGGGATAAATTGGCTACTACTTACAGTCGTCAAAAATACTATGCTAATAACACGAAGAATGCTCTTGAATTCCAGGTAGGTGATCAAGTCTACGTTAAGATATTACCCATTAAAGGGGTTATGAGGTTTGGTAATAAAGGAAGTTGAGTCTGAGGTATATAAGTCCTTATGAGGTCTTAAATCGAGTAGAGAATATTGTCTATGAACACAAGTTACCAAATGACTTGGCTTCTGTTAATCCAGTGTTTCATGTTTCAATGCTTAAAAAGTATCTAGGTGATCCAACATCTATCCTACCTGTTGAGGGGTTAGGAGTCGATGAGAACCTTTCTTGTGAATAGGTTCTACTTGAAACTTTAGATCGCCAAGTGAAGCAGTTGACGAACAAGGAGGTGACCACCATAAAGGTTTTATGGAGGAACCACTTTGTTAAGGGAGCATCATGGGAGGCTGAGGCATACATAAGATCTCGTTACCCTCACTTGTTCAGTTCTTGGGGTTAGATAAACTTTTCCTAAGTCAGATTTAGTTTATGGAACTCTAAATTTTAGTGCATTAGTTAATTTTGGTGTTTTAAGTCCATAATTGTGTGTTTATACTTGCACTATATGAGTTAATATGAGTTCATTCTTGCATTCATGTTGTCTTTTTTGTATATCATTGGCATGATTGTTGTGTCGCATGAGTTTTGATGTGCATTGCGTTAATGTGAGATATAGAAGGAAGTTCCTCATTCTCAAATATGAAGCTCCAGATGAGCTTTGAGTGATGTGCATCATCCCGAGTAAGTTGTGAATCAGATATTCACAAAGAGTAAAGTTTCAAGTATGTTCATGTGTTTTTCAAAAATACCATCTCTGATTCAAAATAATATGTAGTGTCATTCGGGGACGAATATTTCTAAGGGGGGGATAATGTAACATTCCTGAAAATGTACTTGTCTAGTTAAGAGTCTATTAGGTTTTAAGAATATTATTGGGATACATAGGCATCCCAAGTCCCAATTTTTGAGTAATATTGGGCATGTTAGAGAATATTGGCTTAAGGGTGTAAGCAATTTCTATGTATCAACAAGTAACTTAATATATACTTTGATGTACAAATGCTCCAATCCAAGCTTGTTTAGGAATTGTACCTGCAATGAAGACCTTAAGATAATAGCATTGAAGTCTTAGCACATGAGGTATGAGGAATCAAAGGACGTAGTGAGGATCCTTGGACAAGAAGTGTGCATAACCACATTTGCACGAACATGTGCAATCACATGTGCTACCGGCCAAGAGACAAGCCCAACTGAATTCGGTTAGGGTGGTTAGAAGGCGGGCGCGCGTACTTGTCATGCCACATGGTCCTAGCTTCCTAACCAATCCTAGGGTCTAACTAACTTACCTTACAAGCCAACTAACTTAGGACTAACTAAACTAGACTAACTATTGTCCCGAAATCCAAAAACATAACCTGGAGACACTAGACGAGTAACTAACTAAAGAAACATCCTAGTACCTAACCTAGGATGGTCCAAAGGGGTTGGTTATGATCATAATGACTTTGGGGTTCTTTATTTATTACCCTAGGTCACTTAATTAATTAAATTAGAAACTTAATTAATTAATTAAAAATTATGGTCTTACCCGAACCCTTACAAAATTTTCAAATTTGGCTAAGTCAAATGCTCTCCTATTTTAAGTTAATGTAGGAGGGGAATTTTCATAATTAGCTAATTGATTTATTTAATTAAGTTAATTTGCCTAAGTTAAATTAGTCAATATTCAGTTTGTAAGACTTAGAATCACGTTTATCCATAGAAACCCTCGACTGAAAAAGAAAAGAGTAAACAAACGTGAGAAAAATAGAAAAATTACTCTCGATTCCCTTTAGGCGATTTGAAGGAAAATTCTTAAAGATTTTTGTGCAAAGTAGAGGGTGATCTTTGTAGATTCAATTCTATAATAAGGTATGGGTTTTCTCTCTTGGATTTCTTTCCCCATGAGGCTTTTAAAACATTTTTAATTCAAGAAAACCGAAACTAGGGTTGTTCCCAATGCTAGTGTCGAATGTTTATCTCCCTAGTTCTCCCTATATTCGATTCTAGTAGTATGCATAATGCAAATCTCGAGCACGTTGTTTGTATGTGGTGATAACTTATCATTATGTGTAGGTTTATATGATTTTGATAGTGTTGAATGAGATCTATAGTTTATATCCGTATGATTATAGTATTGCTTACAAGAGATAAGAAATATTTTAATGCCCAACTGCGTTTGAGAAGATGAAATTGATTAAAGGTTGGCTTGCTTAAACTGATGAGATTACTATAGCCTATACATGAAGTTAATTGACTTGGCTAGCGATAATATCATGACAAGTGTCTAGTGAAAGTTTGTTTTATGCCAATAAATTTGCTAGCAATATTATTTCCAAAATATGTAATAGAATTGGCAAATGATCAAGTTATACATACAAATCCTCTATGGTTAATGTAAATTATGAAGTTTATTGTAAGGGAAAATACATGTTAAAGATTGACTTGACAAGATGTAACTCAATGAACTCATAACCTAGGGTATGCCAATGATCTGGATAAGTCCCAACATACCCTATCTAAATGAACTTGTGAACATAGTAGCAATATGAAGAGTCCCCATAACATTCATAAAGAATGGTACAAGACTATCAAACAACATTGAACAAGATAAGGTGAGTACTGGAACAACTAAAAGCTGATGAGTTATGAAATTTACATAGAATGGGTTGTTAAAAAAAGTTAGACAAGTATCACATGCACCTAAATAATTATGTTAAAGATACTAACATAATAGGGTGTTCGTGAGGCAAGTGTCATTTACACCATAATGATAATGTAAGATTTGAGTTCACATTCATAACGTATATAAAAGGATTACAAGTCATCCATTGAGATAAGCATCACTCATACTAGAAGCAAGCATCCATGATGTATGAGTCTACTCTAAAAGATGTAAAGTATGATAAATTGAACAAAGCACTGATAGACTAGTAATAAACTTGTGCAAGTACATGTAAGCCTCATGAGATAAGACTACCACCATGGTGTATAAGGGTATCCAAATTCTCCTAGTCTTTGAACTTACTAACTAGTCGATCCACCTAAGAAAGCTAGGAAGTATTCAGTTGAACTTTAGCCAGTGAACTACCTCTTTATCGTGTGTGGAAGACATTAGATTTCATGTTAACTCACATAATATATGTTGGTTAAATGATACAGTTCTTTGAGAAAGTAATGAATAAAGAAAGAAAGAAAGGAAGGAAGAAAGAAATAAATAGGAAGATGAGGGGAATTTGGATAGTATGACCAAATAGTGAAGTTAGACTAAGTAATGATGTAAGTCATTCTTAGTCATTGCACAAAAAAGATCCCAATGGATGTCTTAAAAGAATATCCTAAGTCAACCTAGCATGTTCAAAGTGAACATGAGATCAAAGAAGAAGAAATGTAAGTTCAAAGTGAACTAACTAAGCAAATGATCAAATAATGAGCATAGCCAATAAATATATGCTCCAACATTTTTATATGATGCAAATGATCAAATATTGGGAATATCTAATAAATATATGACCCATCATTTTTAGATTATGAAATTTATAAAATAATGGGCATATCCAATAAATATTGGCTTGTTATGACTTCGTGCCCAATTGAATAAGAATAGAAAGAATAAATTGTAAGTAGGGTAGTCAAATCATTTCATTAGTCTATTGGATTACTTAATTAATTCATTATTGGAATGGGACTACAATGAATCATTTAAATCATAAGTAAAACATAGTATCAAAAGAGATCATTGAACTACACAATAAAAAGAAGAAAATACTGAAAAATAAACTAAATCTGGGGAGGGGAGCTCTCGGCCTAAAGGGGAGAACAATTTTTAAATTTTACTTGAGTTGTTCAAAAGTTATGTTCATGACTCCATGGACTTATTTTCATATATAAAATGAGTTGTTTGCTTTAAATGCATAAAAATATGTCATATTCATAGCATGATTCATAAATAATGAATTAGGAAAGTGAAATGACTTCACATTCAAAAAATGGCATGTTGCTATAGGAAGAAATTTCCTTGATCATGCATAGTCCTTATGTGTTTATGTACATAAACCCATACTTAGCACAAGTGTGTACTAACCCAAATACAATTACTATTTTTATAGCTGTAGGTCCTTGAAGAAGATTGAAGATCAGTTGAAGCTGTTTGGACTAGTACATCCAGACATTAAAAGGTCCTCTTGAGTTTGAGGATGCGTACGATTTATATTCTAGCTTTAGTACTTTAGACATAGCTAGTGGGTGTTTTCCCTAGAGTTTCCTTTCAAATAATAGTTCATGCTTTCATATTAAGTACGTTTTGGCAACTATTAATAATATTTTGAATTCTTCATTTCAATTGTCAATATGTTAATAGATGGTTGTTTAGTTTAAGTCGTTAGTATATCACTCTTATGCAGAAATTATATGAAGTCTAAGTACACTTTTGTGAAAGTTAAAAAGGTTTAAATCTTCTGCTATATTAACTGTGTGATTGTGATGAAATCTAAGTAGAGGCTTGTCTGCGACCTCTGAGAGGTCAACGACGCCGATCTCATCTAGGATCTATGACCCGGGTGTTACAGTGTAGGCTCGGGGCCTGACAAAAGTTAGTTATATTTTGAAATTTAATTGAAAACAGGGTTACTTATTAATATGTTTTCATCTTATGGTTCACTTCTTGATTGATAATTTCATAATGTAATCCAAAGAGCTTGAGATTTTGTTCCTAAGAATTGGACTTAGAAAGTATTCTTAAAAAGAATTCCTAGACCAAGCCTATTTGGTACTTCTTATGCACATATTAACATTGTTTACATTCGTAGTCTATTCGAAATAAAATTCATTTGAAAGAAGAGTTTTACTTATTGATAGAAACAATAATCATTTTTTGTGTTCTTATGAAGTATAAATAATTATTTGTGAACATTAAAAATTAGGAAACCCTATGTTTTGAAACTTTGCTCTCATATTTATTGTAGCCTTAACTTCCTTAACTGATAATCAATTTTTTTTCTATTCATTTCCTTGTTTGTTGTATAATCAGTATTAATTTGTACTTTTCAATATTGTAGTAGTTTTACCACACAACTCTCAAATTTTTAATTTTCTTAATAATACTGAAAGAAATTATATTGAATTTTTAGTAGAACCAATCCTTGTGGAGACGATCTTTACACTATATTATATTTTACTAGCAAAGACCTTAATTATATTGTGGTTTGTACTCATAATAATAGGATCCTACAAATATTTTAGGAAACTCCACTTATTTCATTACTCAAAACTTGTGTCATATAGTCTATCTCTATAAAGATCATTCTCATAAATATGTTTGATCCTTTTCAGGATATGACCCCATGAAAATCTTACGTGAGAAGGAATGCGGGTGAGAATGTGGAGCTTGAGGGTCCTCGAGTCTTGATTAATACTTTGGCCGAAAAAGTTACTCATCTCCAATTGTGAGCTACTTTCAAAGGGTATGGCTGCAACAATGATAAGGGAATTCACTCAGATATATCCTCTGGTATCTCATGGTTCTAAAGTTGATAAGTATCATCAAGAGTTCATTGATGAGGCGTATAATATAGTAGGTATCATTGGGATTTACAATGGTTTAAAATGTGGAGGGACTCAAGGATTTTGCTCAAGTATGGTTTGAACAATGAAAAGGTGAAAGGGTGGTTGAGTTGGTCCTTTTGATTGGGAGAAATTCAAAGGAGTTTTTCTTGATTGTTTATTTCTTTTTGAAATGAGAGAAACAAAAGAGCTAGATTTCATTATTCTTCGACAAGGAAATATGAGAGTGAAGGAGTATGCTTTAAAGTTATCTCAATTGGCTTAATATGCTCCAACTATAGGTTTCGACTCAAGGTTAAGGACGAGCAAGTTTGTATGGGGTGTATCTGACTCGTTGTCACGAACTGTTATACTGGCATATTGATCAAGGAAATGGATGTTTCTTGTTTAATGATACATGCCCAACAAATAAAGGAGGAAAAGATTGAGGAAAGGGGAAAAAATTTCAAGAGTGAAAGTTTCACGAACCAGGGGTACACCCTAGGTATAAAGTGGTCTACAAGACCCCGAGAGGCTTCACAAAAGAGAACTTATCTTTCACAAAATATGATAAAAAATTAGGAGAAATTTAAATTTTTTTAAATATAATCAAAGTCTTCATAAAATGAGCAGAGGTCCATTATACTTATCTCAAACAATCTAATACATAGAGGTTAAGGAACACAACTCATACAATTGTCCAAAATAAAATAAAAGACATAAGGAAATAATGGTAAAATCCTCGAATGCTATGAGGAAGCACGAATCTTTAACTCTTTCTCTACTTTGGTCCTAGCAACGGGGATGAGAGTAAATATCGCCACACCCTACATTTGGATAAGAAATGTAGGAAAGAGTATAGATTAGTAAAAATATGTCCTAAATATGACAGCTAGTATTAATCATCAACATAAGTATAGCATGAGAAATAGTCACCATTATTTATAATCCGTAAGCATAAGTGTCACGACCCCCAAAGACACCCTAGAAGTTAAGACAACCCTTGGGTTGGAACACGACATACTTGACTTCTCGGAGGTCTTATACAATCCCTTTGACATAATTCAATGAATACATGTCTGAAAATTAGTGCGAAATTAAAACATTTCACATAAATAATACCTCAAAACATATTTCAAATAAAACGATAGAATATACTAAGTATAAACATACGACAATCTTAGACTGAAGAATACTTGAGACACGACCCATACAATCAAAATAAAGAAACTTAGTGTATTATAATACTTTTAATGAAAGAAGTCTAAAAGTAGCAATGTACTCGAATCAAGTGAGGACATGCC
The DNA here is from genome assembly GCA_027704765.1 of Solanum habrochaites. Classification (NCBI taxonomy): domain Eukaryota; kingdom Viridiplantae; phylum Streptophyta; class Magnoliopsida; order Solanales; family Solanaceae; genus Solanum; species Solanum habrochaites. Next base: position 17,605,981 of record JAKWJA010002494.1, read on the forward strand.
CCAACATTGCTTGAAAGAATGCTACATTCCAAGCCTTGCTTTGAGATGCCTTTCTCCTTCCACCTCCACCTTTAGATATAGACAAAAATGTGTGGAATAAGTGCAATGCATGTATTTAGTATTTCATAACGCATAACATCATGAGAAACAAACATTTGTATTAAATATGCTCTTTTACAGTAAAACCTTATATCATAGTATAGAGAACCACAAAAAACACAAACTTCACATATCACAAAATAACATCAAGAACACATTAAAAGACATAAACATGAGACCCCTCTACCATAGGTGATTCTAAGGTTCACTTGAGTGAGTTATGAGTGGACCACCTTTACAATCCTTTCACACACCAAAGAGATCCATTATAATAATTAAGCTAGGATTATTCCCATTTTATTAATCAAACTCCATACCTAGAATTACTCTAAGACTCACTTACGGAAGACAAGAAGAGATCTCTGATACACCCTTTCCAAGCCTACATAAGAAATCCTTAAAGTTGCTCTATATACATGTATTTTCATTAACATCCTTCACCTAAGTCAATATTGTAACGACCCGAGTCTAGACCCCAGAAGACACCGGCGTCGTTAACCCTCTCAGAGGTCGCATACAAGCCTACTTACGACATTCTTACTTCGTCTAGGTTAATTTTAGCAGAAATTTGAAACTTTTTGTTTCCTAAAATACATACTAATAATTCTATTAGATTCATTATTGTTTACCATCAACCATCTAACATTAAGATCATCACATGAATGAAATAGTTTAATATAACATTAAATGTGTACTTTAAAAAATGACACCAATACAATGTCTAAACAAAAGCTGTAACATACTCCACAAAATAAATCCTATAAATAAGCGATAATATAATGTGCAAGCATCCACTAAAGAAAGAGGTCCTACAAAGTCTGGATGAATGCTCCGCGTCCGGATAATTTCATCGCCAACCTATAGCTCTAGCGTCCACATGTGCGTGCACCTAAAATTACGGAGTTGTATAGGGTTAGTACACACTTGTACTAAGTATGGGTATATGCAAGAGCATACCAAGGACATGCATTAGTAATAATGATTATTTCTTGAAAACATTATTATGGAAAGTCAAATTAGTGGACTTGCCAAATTGGGATTAGGAAAGTTAGTGAGCTTTCCAATTTTGGATTAGAAAAGTGAGTGAAGTTTCAAAATTTGGATTAGGAAAATCATTCCATGACAATTAAATGCATCATAATACTTATCATATTGCACACAACATATACCATCTTGCACATAACATATAACATATTGCATATATCACATAGCATTTTGCATATCATTCGTTCATATGCCATGAGATTTTTGAATCATCGACTAAATATCAAGACATACAAAAAATAAGGGTTCAACATATGGTACCTCAACCAGGGAGCCGTATTTATGAAAAACAGAGTCTGCTTCATTTATTCGTACATGCTTCATTTCATTCATTCATTACTTAAGTATATCTTACCTCTTTGTTATTCTATCCTAACACTTTTGATATCATTTATTTCATTATCTGCATCATTTGAGGATGACCTCATTCATTCATGGGAAACTTTAACTTTAATCAACATAGATCATATGAGCATCATGAAATCCAGTATCTCCCCCAGATCAAAAAAAGGTGGAATGACCGGCCAAAGTGACCCAAAATATGCTAGCATACAAAGGAATTGAACCCCGCCAGATCCCTATGTTGTCAGTATAGGTTTGAAGACTATATGATATAAGGAGACCCATACCCGGCATATGGAGGACAATATCATTTCATGAGAGATACGTGAACTTTTTCCCTTCCCAAAAGAAGGCATCACCGCTCATAGCTAGTCTATCGGTGCTCAATATAACGCTTTATTTCATTAAACTCGTACATCATGAAATATAGCTTCTAGTATGAGGACATCATAGCTCAATAGATGATTTCTCATCTCATCATTAGTATTAAGTGTGTTAATATCGATATTTCAATTAGAGTGTTCATAGAGACTGGTCTCTTCATTAACTTTACAATCTCATATGTGATAATACTTTGGTAACATTTACTTAGGCTCATTTGATATTTTTATCATCCTTTACATTAGCCTAATATCATGTTTTCATCACATTCATTAACATTAGCACAATTTATCTTCATAATAACTCACCCCATTTTACATGAATATTCAGTTCATCATATGCCAATGCACTTGGCCATTTAGTGTGTTTCCACTCTTACTTAACCCTTCTAGAGTTTCATCATTTCATTGTTCATTTTATCATTTCTTTTTTCATTTCATTGTTTAGTTTATCATGTGCCAATGCACTTGGCCATTTAGTGTGTTTTACACTCTCATTTAACCCTTATAGGTTTACATCATTTCATTACATACATGTTAGGTTTACTTATTTTTAAATGTATGCTTGACTTATAGGTATATGCATACAAGCCATGAGGATTCATTCATCGTTCATTTAAGTAATTTATATCTTCCTAAGATTAGGTGGTATAATAACCATCTTTAGAAAGTTTGCTACAAAATTATTCTGCGAATAGGTATACCCAGACTATGCCATCCTAAGGTTGAAACCGATAGGCAAAAAGGCCGTTTAGGGGAGTAAACAAAGTTGAGGCGCTATTAGGGTAACCAATAAAAAGAAGAAAACTTTAGTAGTGACAAGACGAGATGATTATTAAACAATTATCATTACACAATAAATAAGTATAATCTATTAAGAGGTTGGAAGGAATAAAATTGTAAGCGAAACAATGATTAAAATGAACTCTTATTTATTAGATGACGATGTTAACTACAAAATATTAATACTCTATATATTAAAAGGTCTTAATACAGATATAAAAAGTGAAACTTATGAAGAATTTTTGATGTATGAAATAATAGAAGAAACAACCCAAAGTTGGACAGAATTAATCATACCAGATGACATAGATCTATATGATGAAATAGAATTAGAATTATAAAAGTATGATTGAACCAAAAAGGTTTGAAATTTGGTAAAAAAGAAGTACTAATATTTATAAGATAAAATTTATTAAAGATCCAAGCAAATTAAGTAAACTTTTTAAAATTTTGTACAGAAAAATATAAATGGATAAAGAAATAGAACATAGACAAAGACTAATAGAAAAAATAACTGAATTAGAACAAGAGTTAGAACATAGAAAAAAAAGACTTCAACAAAATATATTATCAGGAGTATGTGAAAAATCAATATTAGCACAAAGAAAAGTTATGTTTATGTTTGAAATACTAATAGATTGCCTAGAATACAAATTACAAGATGATATAAGCTATAACACGAACTATAATGAATAAAGAAGAATTTGCAGTAGACGAAAAGATATATGAAAACCAATATTGATTAACAGTAACGATCTGTTTAGTCGTTTTGAGCAGTAGAGTTTATTCTGGTAATAACTTCTGAGTCGACGGATCCCACGACAGACCATCATCATCACGACGGACCGTCGAGGGTGTCTCATTCCAAAAAACTTAGACTTTGGAAAAATTGGGTAATGAGAACAACTCTCTGAATTTCGCGACAACATGGCAGGACGGAACGTCTTGGGCACGACGAACCATCACAGACCCTTTAATGGAATTTTGTCTCTGAGCTTTGTGACGAAAGCACCAGGATGGACCGTCGCAGGCACGACGGGCCGTTACAGGCTGCGTGACCCTGACTGGGTTGGATTTCTGTTAAAAGTTTTAAGGGGCATTTTGGACTATTCCTGCTTATAATTATAAAGTTAGTGGTTTAATGTTAATAATTCAATTACTTGGGGGTTAAAGGAGACAACCTTGGAATAAATAGTGGGTTACTTTAACCATCTTTTATACTTAATCATATGATTATTAGGGTAAAAGAAAAAGGGTTTTGAATAAGAAAAATAGAAAGAACAGAGAGAGAAGGGATAAACGAAGGAGAGAAAGAGGAGAACAAAGAGGAAACCAAAGACTTTGAGGAATAGCTTGCTTGATCACGAATTCTTCAGTGGAGGTAGGTTATGATTTATGCTATTTCATAGTAAACTCTTAATACCGAATGATATGTATTGGGTAGTATTGTAAAGTCTCCTATATGCTTAATTTTGTGCATGCATGTTGTGATTATGTAATTGTGATGAGTTAGCATGATGAGGCTGTTAAATCTCAAACCTTAAAAACCTCTTTGTTAATGATGATGCCTTGGTATAAAATAAGGCTTGATGAACTAAAAGAATGAGGTTAATGGATCGGGTGTCACGAACCGACACGTAGTAGTAGTGGATCGGGTGTCACATTCCGACACTAGGATAGTAATGGATCGGGTGTCACGTTCCGATACTAGGATAGTAGTGGATCGGGTGTCACGAACCGACACGTAGTAGTAGTGGATCGGGTGTCACGTTCCGACACCAGGATATTAATGGATCGGGTGTTACGTTCCGACACCAGGATAGTAAAGAGAATGAATCTTGAAGCATGTTAATGTACTCAATCTAAAGAACTTGTTTCCCAAAAGAGTATGGTGTGGAGGCTTGAGTCTTCATAGATGCGTTTGGTGTTGTTGTAAATGATTCTTATACTTTTTGCTATCACCTGTTAAGAATATTAGTTGATTTTATGTTATTATCTGAAATATATTGTTTTCTATTTTGAGTTGGCCGATGATACCTACTCAGTAATTGTGCCTTGTACTGACCCCTACTTGTATTTATTTTCCTTTTTAATTGTGGAGTGCAGCAAACGTGCCATCGTCTTCAACTCAACCGCAACTCTAGCCAGTCTTCATCACGTCAGATCTCAGGGTGAGCTAACACTTCTAGCTTGGACTGGATCTTCTTCTTCATTGTCTTGATGCCTTGAAGTTCCGGCATGGACTAGCTGTTTATTTATTTTAGCTTCCTAGATATTCTTAGATTTAGTAAATTGAGGATAGATGTTCTTCTGGTGATGACTTCTAGATTTTGGGGATGATGAGTATTAAATTTTTTGAAGTTATTAATTGATTTCGTTAATGAGTTTTAAGTCTTCCGTTTTATTTTCTGTTTTATTATGGTTGAAATGTTGGGGTTAGATCGGTTAGTTCGCTCACATACTATGATAAATGTGGGTGCCACTCGCGACCCATTTTGGGTCGTGACAAACTTGGTACCAGAGCATTAGGTTCGTTGGTCTCATCACACAAGAACGAGTCTATTAGAGTCTTAAGGAACGGTAGGGGGACGCCTTTACTTTTCTTTGAGAGGCTATAGTTTAGGAAAATTCCATTCCTTCTTTCTTTCGTGCTATTACTTGAATCCAATTGGTATCTAGGTGGTACAAATTGGTATCTGACCATCTTCACTCTATTTCGCAGATAGTTAGAACTAGAGCAACAACTGCGCCAACACCAACACCGGTAAGACAAGATGCGTCTGAGCCAGCCACTGAGGAGGTAGCTCAAAGAGGAGTAGTGTCAAGAGGTCGTGGTAGAGGTCACGGGAGGACGTCCTCTAGAGGAAGAGGACAAGCACCTGGCCCATCTAGTACTAGGGCGGTGACTCCTCCACCGACTGAGCAAGTAGTAAGAGAGGGTGAGGAAGGGGAAAATGAGCAAGTGCAGAATGAGGAATTACCACCCCCAACCTACCCAGAGATGATTAGTCAGGTTCTTGCTTATCTTAACGGGTTATCTGATGCATGAACTTTTCAGTAAGTTCTTGAAATTGAAACCTCCAGTCTTCAAGGGTGCTGAATTTGAGGATGCCTACGATTTTCTGGTTGATTGTCATGAGTTACTACATAAAATGGGCATAGTGGAACGATTTGGTGTTTAGTTTGTAACCTATCAGTTTCAAGGAAACGCCAAAATGTGGTGGCGGTCATATGTTGAGTGTCAACCAGCAAAGGCACCATCTATGACTTGGGAATAATTCTCTAGCTTATTTATGGAGAAGTATATACCCCGGACATTGAGGGATAGGAGGAGAGATGAGTTCCTGAGCCTAGAGCAAGGCAGGATGACGGTCACTGCGTATGAGTCTAAGTTTCGTGCATTATCCAGGTATGCCACCCAGCTTTGCTTCAGTCCTTAAGAGCAGATTCGCCGTTTTGTGAAAGGGTTGAGGTTAGAATTGCGGATTTCGGCCTTACAAGTAGCTGCTACTGCAAAATCCTTTCAGGAAGTGGTAGACTTTCTGATAGAGGTGGAGGGAGTGAAGCCAGATGACTTCACCATGGCATCAACAACTAAGAAGTTTCGTAGGGGAGGTGAGTTTAGTGGTTCTTACTCCAGAGGGAAGAGTTCAGGAGGTTATCCAGCCCGACCTATTCAGTCTTCACTACAGGCTGTAGCTGGGGGTCCACCGCAGACCGATCAACATTTCTCTGAGTATGGAGGTTATCCCAAGACTTCGTCGTTCTCACAGAGACCTATGCTTGAATACATAGAGTGTTATGGATGTGGAGAGATCGTACATATTAGGAGGTTTTGTCCAAAACAAAGTTACAGACCCCCAATAGTCAGAGGTAGAGGTGGTCATGGGAGAGGCCGCCATTCTGGAGGACGTGGTGGCCGAGGTAATGGTGGTCACCAAAACGGCCGGGGTGACGGGCAAATGGGAACTACTGCAGCGTAACATGGTAGAGGCAACGGGCAAACAGGTGATAGGGCCCATTGTTACGCTTTCCCTGGGCGGTCGGAAGCGGAGACATCTGATGCTATTATCACAGGTAAATCTTTTGGTTTGTGATTGCATGACTTCTGTATTGTTTGATCCTGGCTCCACATTTTCATATGTATCTTCCTCATTTGCTACTAGTCTTAATTTACATTGTGAATTGCTTGACATGCCTGTTCGTGTTTATACTCCGGTGGGTGAGTCTGTGATAGTTGAAAAGGTGTATAGGTCTTGTCTTGTAACTTTCGTGGGGAGCAATACTCATGTAGATTTGGTTATCTTAGAGATGGTTGATTTCGATGTAATTCTGGGTATGACTTGGCTTTCTCCGAATTTTGCAATCTTAGATTGTAATGCTAAAACTGTAACGTTGGCCAAGCCTGGGACAGATCCGTTAGTGTGGGAGGGTGACTACACTTCCACTCCAGTTCGTATCATCTCCTTTCTTCGTGCTAAGAGAATGGTTAGTAAAGGGTGTTTAGCTTTCTTGGCACACCTCAGGGATGATGCTACCCAAGTACCTTCAATTGAGTCAGTTTTGGTAGTCCGTGAGTTTCTGGATGTGTTTCCTGCAGACCTTCCTGGTATGCCACCGGATAGAGATATTGACTTCTACATTGATCTTGAGCCGGGTACTCATCCCATTTCCATTACCCCTTATAGAGTGGCTCCCGCTGAGTTAAGGGAGTTAAAGGCCCAACTTCAAGAGTTGTTAGGGAAAGACTTTATTAGACCAAGTGCATCCCCTTGGGGTGCTCCGGTTTTATTTGTGAAGAAGAAAGATGGGAGTTTTCGAGTGTGCATAGACTACAGGCAACTAAAAAAAGTAACTGTTAAGAACAAGTATCCTCTTCCTCGCATTGATGATTTGTTCAATCAGTTACAAGGTGCTTGTACCTTCTCAAAAATCGACTTGAGATATGGTTATCATCAATTGAAAATACGGGAAGCAGATGTGCCAAAGACTGCTTTCCAAACCAGGTATGGGCATTATGAGTTCTTAGTAATGTCTTTTGGGCTTACGAATGCCCCTGCTGCTTTCATGACCTTGATGAATGGGATTTTTAAGCCATATCTGGATCTTTTTGTCATTGTATTCATTGATGATATACTGGTATACTCAAAGAGCAAGAAAGAACATGAGGAGCACTTGAGAATTGTATTGGAAATGTTGAGAGAGAAAAAGCTTTATGCCAAATTCTCCAAGTGTGAGTTTTGGCTAGATTCAGTGTCCTTCTTGGGGCACGTAGTTTCTAAGGATGGAGTGATGGTGGATCCTTCCAAGATCGAAGCGGTGAAGAATTGGGTAAGACCTACCAATGTTATAGAGGTAAGGAGCTTCGTTGGTTTAGCTAGCTACTACCGTCGATTTTTCAAGGGATTTTCCTCTTTTGCTTCCCGATTGACAAATTTGACTAAGCGAAGTGTTCCATTTGTATGGTCGGACGAGTGTGAAGAAAGATTTTAGAAGCTCAAGACCTTGTTGACTACTGCACCAATCCTTACCCTGCTAGTGGAAGGTAAGAATTTCGTTGTTTATTGTGATGCCTCATATTCTGGTTTGGGTGTAGTGCTAATGCAAGAGAAGAATGTAATTGCTTATGCTTCGAGGCAATTAAAGGTGCATGAACGTAATTATCTGACCCACGATTTGGAATTGGCTGCAGTAGTGTTTGCACTAAAGCAATGGAGACATTATCTATATGGGGTTAAATGTGAAGTCTATACGGATCATCGTAGTTTACACTATGTCTTTACTCAGAAAGATTTGAATTTGAGACAGAGGAGACGGATGGAACTACTGAAGGACTATGATATCACTATCTTGTATTATCCGGGAAAAGCTAATGTTGTAGCAGATGCTTTAAGTAGAAAGGCAGGGAGCATGGGAAGTCTAGCCCATTTGCAGGTTTCTAGATGCCCATTGGCCAGAGAGGTTCAGACTTTGGCTAATAACTTTATGAGGCTAGAGGTAAATGAGAAGGGAGGATTTTTAGCCTCTGTTGAGCCAAGATCTTCCTTTCTTGATATGATTAAAGAAAAGCAGTTTACCGATGAGAAATTGATCCGGATCCGAGATAAGGTGTTGCGAGGAGAGGCTAAAGATGCAAGAATCGATGAGGAAGGTGTTTTGAGAATTAAGGGAAGGGTATGTGTACCCCGTGTCGATGATTTGATTCACACTATTCTTACAGAGGCTCATAGTTCAAGGTATTCTATACATCCTGGTGCAACCAAGATGTATCGTGACCTAAAGCAAAATTTTTGGTGGAGTAGAATGAAGCGCGACATTGTTTATTTTGTGGCCAAATGCCTGAATTGTCAGCAAGTAAAGTATGAACAGTAGAGGCCTGGAGGAACACTTCAGAGAATGCATATTCCTGAATGGAAGTGGGAGAGAATTTCAATGGACTTCGTGGTTGGTCTTCCAAAGACATTGGGAAAGTTTGATTCTATTTGGGTAACTGTGGACAGATTAACTAAGTCTGCTCACTTCATTCCGGTTAAGGTGACCTACAATGCAGAGAAGCTAGCCAGACTCTACATCTCATAAATTGTTTGATTGCATGGAGTTCCACTTTCCATCATATCAGATAGAGGTACGCAGTTTACTTCTATGTTTTGGAGAACATTGCTTGCTTAATTAGGTACTAGGTTGGACCTTAGTACTGCATTTCACCCTCAAACCGATGGTCAGTCTGAGCGAACAATTCAGGTGTTGGAAGATATGCTTCTTGCATGTGTGATAGAATTTGGTGTTCATTGGGATAACTTCTTACCCTTAGCAGAGTTCTTATACAATAATAGCTATCACTCAAGTATTGATATGGCCCCATTCGAAGCATTGTATGGGAGGATATATAGGTCTCCCATTGGTTGAGTTGATACATTTGAGGTTAGACCTTGGGGTACGGATCTTCTGAGGGAATCATTAGAGAATGTGAAATTCATTCAAGAAAAGCTTTTAGCGGCGCAGAGTAGGCAAAAGGAATATGCACATAGAAAGGTTAGGGACTTGGAGTTCATGGAGGGTGAGCAAGTCTTGCTGAAGGTTTCACCCATGAAGGGTGTGATGCGGTTTGGTAAAAGAGGTAAGCTAAGCCCAAGGTATATTGGACCATTTGAAGTACTTAAGCGAGTAGGGGAGGTGGCTTATGAATTAGCCTTGCCCCCAGGACTGTCAGGAGTGCATCCGGTATTTCATGTGTCTATGTTGAAAAGATACCATGGGGATGGAAACTACATTATTCGTTGGGATTCAGTTCTTCTTGATGAGAAATTGTCTTATGAAGAGGAGCCTGTTGCCATTCTGGATAGACAAATCCACAAGTTGAGATCAAGGGAGATTGCATCCATCAAAGTTCAATGGAAGAATCGACCAGTGGAAGAGTCTACTTGGGAGAAGGAGGCTGATATGCAAGAAAAATACCAGCACCTGTTTCCAGATTCAGGTACTTCTTTTTCACCTTTGTTTTCCTTCTTGTGATCGTTCGAGGAAGAACGATGGGTAAATTGGTATCTATTGTAACGACCTGTTTAGTCGTTATGAGTAGTATAGTTTATTCAGGTAATAAATTCTGAGTCGACGGATCCCACGACGGACCGTAATCATCACGACGGACCGTCATGGTTGTCTCGTTCCTAAACACTTAGACTTTGGAAAAATTGGGTACTGAGAACAACTCTCTGAACTTCGCGACGACATGGCAGGACAGAATGTCGTGGGCACGACGAACCGTCACAGACCCTTTAGTGGAATTTAGTCTCTGAGCTTTGTGACGAAAGCAGCAGGACGGACCGTTGCAGGCACGACGGGCCGTCACAGGCTGTGTGACCCTAACTGGGTTGGATTTCTCTTAAAAGTTTTAAGGGGCGTTTTGGACTATTCTTGCTTATAATTGTAAAGTTAGTGGTTTAATGTTAATAATTCAATTACTTGGGGGTTAAAGGAGACAACCTTGGAATAAATAATGGGTTACTTTTACCATCTTTTACACTTAATTATATGATTATTAGGGTAAAAGAAAAAGGGTTTTGTATAAGAAAATAGAAAGAACAGAGAGAGAAGGGAGAAACGAACAAAAGAAAGAGAAGAACGATGAGGAAAGCAAAGACTTTAAGGAATAGCTTGCTTGATCACGAATTCTTCGGTGGAGGTAGGTTATGGTTTATGCTATTTCATAGTAAACTCTTAATAGCGAATGATATGTATTGGGTAGTATTGTAAAGTCTCCTATATGCTTAATTGTGTGCATGCATGATGTGATTATGTAATTGTGATGAGTTAGCATGATGAGGCTGTTAAATCTCAAACCTTAAAAACCTCTTTGTTAATGATGATGCCTTGGTATAAAATAAGGCTTGATGAACTAAAAGAATGAGGTTAATGGATCGGGTGTCACGAACCGACACGTAGTAGTAGTGGACCGGGTGTCACGTTCCGACACCAGGATAGTAATGGATCGGGTGTCACGTTCCGACACCAGGATAGTAGTGGATTGGGTGTCATGAATCGACACGTAGTAGTAGTGGATCGGGTGTCACGTTCCGACACCAGGAAAGTAATGGATCGGGTGTCACGTTCCGACACCAAGATAGTAGTGGATTGGGTGTCACGAACCGACACGTAGTAGTAGTGGATCGGGTGTCACGTTCCGACACCAGGATAGTAATGGATTGGGTGTCACGTTCCGACACCAGGATAGTAAAGAGAATGAATCTTGAAGCATGTTAATGTACTCAATCTAAAGAACCTGTTTCCCAAAAGAGTATGGTGTGGAGGCTTGAGTCTTCATAGATGCGTTTGGTGTTGTTGTAAATGATTCTTATACTTGTTGCTATCACCTGTTAAGAGTATTAGTTGATTTTATGTTATTATCTGAAATATATTATTTTCTATTTTGAGTTGGCCGATAATACCTACTCAGTACTTGTGCCTTGTACTGACCCCTACTTGTATTTGTTTTCCTTTGTTAATTGTGGAGTGCAGCAAACGTGCCATCGTCTTCAACTCAACCGCAACTCTAGCCATTCTTCATCACGTCAGATCTCAGGGTGAGCTAACGCTTCTAGCTTGGACAGGATCTTCTTCTTCATTGTCTTGATTACTTGAAGTTCCGGCATGGACTAGCTATTTATTTATTTTAGCTTCATAGATATTCTTAGATTTAGTAAATTGAGGATAGATGTTCTTGTGGTGATGACTTCCACATTTTGGGGATGATAAGTATTAAATTTTTAGAAGTTATTAATTGATTTTGTTAATGAGTTTTAAGTCGTCCGCTTTATTTTCTGTTTTATTATGGTTGAAATGTTGGGGTTAGATTTGTTGGTTCGCTCACATACTATGATAAGTGTGGGTGCCACTCGCGACCTGTTTTGGGTCGTGACAGATTAACAATAAAAATAATATTTTCAAACTTAGGAAGAAGATATAAAAAAATAGGAAATAACTTATATTTAATGTTAGAAAATGAAACAACAAAATTAGAAGATAGTTTGGCAGCTATGGTAAGAATAGCAAAAGAAAATGAAGAAATAGATATATCAAGATAGATTGAAAAAATAAAAATACAAGCAAAGCAAGAAGTACAACATTTAGAAGAAATAAAAAATACAAGAATAAGTGAATTAGAACAAGTATTAGCTAAGTTAAAATTATTATATGACACTAAACAAAGGGAAAAATAAAAAGAAAAAGATAAAGAATTTGAGTTAACTAATGAAATAAATGAAATGAAACAAAAATTAAAGGAAAATCTTGAAGTTAATGAAATAGATGAAATAAATGAATCAGATACAACAAACGATCAAAAATCAGAAATAAGTGATATAAGTGAAACATACACAGAAATTCTAGAACAAATAAATAAGCCGAAAAAATTAGAAATAAATACAGGAGATATGAATCGACCCAGTACATCAAGAGTTAAAACTCCAGACAATAGCCCCAGAAATAGTCCCAAAAGTAGTCCTAAATGGACAGCACCAACTTATTATACAGAAAATTATGAACAATCAGACAGAGCGAATGCAATATGGAATAGCAGATTAAACAAAAAATAGACACCTAAACCAATAACTGAACAATATAATTTCTTAGATCTAGATTGTGTTACAAATATAAATAAAGCAATATTACTATGGATAGGAAATATATCTAAACAACTAATTGATAATAAAATAACAACTACAGAAACGCCAAAATATATAGAAAGAACATTTGTAGGAGCAACAAAATTATGGATTTAAAATTTACCCCCAGAAAGATTAGAAACACTTAGAAGTGATAAGAAAATAGATGGATCTCCATCAGCAACAAATATAGATATACTAGATAAATATGAATTAGCAATAATAAATGAATTTGGTTGTATGACCACATATATAAGAGAACAAAATAGAGAAAAAATAATAAATAGATAACTTATGACAAAATTAGCAATATGTAAAATATGTTACATAGAAGAATATACATGTGCATTTAAAGAATATTACTATAAAGCAAAATATGATATAAATTAAGCAAAAGAAATAAGACATCAATATTTCACAAAATTACTAGAACCATTTAGTACAAAAATAATTAAAGATTGGAATAATGAAGGATTAACAGATACTTTAGGAGCTAGAATAAATTTTTTACATCAATGGTTTGTACAACTATGTGAAAACCAAAAGGAAAAAATAAAAATGGAAAAAGTACTAACTAAAAATTTAGCTTGTTGTAAAGATAAAACAGCACCATAGTTCGGATGTACAAATAAATATTATAAAAAGCAAAAACCTAGGGGATATAAAAATTATAGAAAGACTAAAACTAGATATAAATACAAAAAACCAAGACAAAGGTATTATGTAAAAAATTATAAAATAAATAGACCATATAGACCAAAAAGAAAAATATCACAATGTACTGGTTACAATTGTGAAAAGATAGGACATTTAGCTAGAGATTATAAATTACCTAAAGATCCAAAAAGAAAACAAATTGCAGAAGTAATCATAGACGATGATGAATATATGCAAATAGAATATATAGACTATGAATTAACTGAAAACGATAGTATATATGATGTATCAGATATAGAAACTGAAAATGAAGAAGAAAATATTAATCTAGATAATGATGAAATAGATGAATAAATATAATGTCTGAAGATGATATAAAAATAATATCTAAAGAAGATTATCAAAATGAAGAATTATCAGAACAGAAAATTATATTTGATAATACAATTTTTGAACAAATAAAAGGAAAAGAATTAGATTTAAGTGTTGAAAAAGTACTTGAAATACCTTCCTTAAGAAATTGGTTTAAAAGACAAAAAGAAGAATACTACGTAGTTAGCCAGAAAGAACATATCATAGATTGTAAATATAAAAAACGAAAAGCAAAAATACCTATGCTAAATAAGAGGATAATTAATAAAGAAATACAAGATATAAAAGCTAAAACACCTATAAAATATTTACATTTAGGAGGAACAGAAATACTAATAAAAGATTGTTTTAGAGAAGGAATAGATACACCTATTGAACTATATTAAGCAGATGATATAATCATACACCCTATAGAAAAAAGCGTAATCAGTGCAGTAAGAGAAAATTTAATATACCAAAAATTTAAATTTATAATAAGTGCCAACTATTCAGTAGCTTTAAAAGATAGAAATCTAGACAAGTCACTAGTATTATATTGGAAGATGTCTGGAATACAGCTAGCACCAGGAAGTAAGATATTTACAGCAAGATGTAAAAACAAATATATATTAACAACAAAACACAAAGTAACAGCAAGAAATAAAATTAATAAAATAAAAGTAGAAAATCCTTTTGAAAAAATAATAACCATTATAGATAATAATGATTATAGTTATAAAGAAATGGACAAAAAAGAAGATTTAGAAATTGTAAAAGAAAGATTAAGTACTTCAAGCGTACCAAATACATTAACAAGAGCTACCTCATCAAGAATGAGTACATCTAGAAGAAACTATGAAATCCCATAAAATTTATTAGATAAAGAAGAAATAACACCATACCATTACTTCATAACAGGAACAATCGACCAAAGAAAGTATAAAATTTTAATAAATACAGGACAAGAAGAAAATTACATAACAAGAGAGTTAGTATTAGAAACAAAAATTATAAAAATAGGACACTTATTGTAACGACCTGTTTAGTCGTTTTGGGCAGTAGAATCATTTGTGATAAAAACTGACTGGGTCGACGGATCACGCGACAGACCATCATGGCCATGACGGACCGTCATGGACCCCGTCGTCCCACACATGTGTAATTTTCGTGTTGCTCTCCTCATTGCCCTCGATGAAAAGTAGGACGAACCGTCATAGGCACAACGGTCCGTCAAGCGTCTTCGTGCAAAAACACTTCAACTCTGAAATCTGGGTACTGGGAGCGACTCTCTGAACTCCGAGACGGAACTACAGCACGGACCAATCGTAGATACGACGGACCGTCACAAAACCCTTGACTGAAGTTAATTCTCTGAATCTTGTGACGAACCTGCAGGACGGACCATCATAGACACGACGGGCCGTCACAGGTTGCGTAACCTGGACTGGGTCGGATTTCTTCTAAAAGTTTTTAAGGGGTGTTTTGGACCATTCATGACAAACTTCATGAAATTAGTGGGGTGAGTTTGATAAGTTATTTACTTGGGGGTTTAAAAGAAGTAACCTTAAAATAAATAGTGGGTACTTTTTTATCATCTTTTATAATTGATTATATGATAATTAGGGTAAAAGAAAAAGAATTGGAGAGGAAAAATAAAAGAACAGGAAGAGAGGGAGAACGAGAAAGAAAGGGAGAAGCGAAGAGGAAAGCAAAGGCATTGAGAAGTAACTTGTTGATCGCAATTCTTCGGTGGAGGTAGGTTATGGTTTATGCAAATTTCATAGTAAACTATAAATAGCGATTGATATGTATTGGGTGGTATTGTAAAGTCTTCTATGTGCTTGATTGTGTGTTTGTATGTTGTGATCGTGAATCTTCAATCTTAAATTCTCTCTGTTAAAATGACACCTTGGCACAACGAAGACTTGAAGAAATAAAAATAATGAGATTAGGGGATCGGGTGTCACGTTCTGACACGTAGAATTAGGGGATAGGGTGTCACGTTCCGACACGTAGTATTAGGGGATCGGGTGTCATGTTCCTACACGTAGAATTAAGGGATCGGGTGTCACGTTTTGACACGTAAAATTAGGGGATCGGAGTGTCACATTCCGACACGATAAGAATAAAGAGAAGTAACCTTGAATCATGTTAATATACTAAATTTTGAAGAACCTATGTCCCAAATTAGTATGGTGTGGAGGCTTGAGTCCTCATACGTGCGCTTGATGTTGTTGCCCATGGTTCTTGTACTTGTTGTTGCCACCTGTTGAGTATTGTAGTTGATTTTATAATGTTACTTGATATATATTGCTTTCTATTTTGAGTTGGTCGATGATACCTACTCAGTACGTGTTCCTTGTACTGACCCCTACTTGTAATTTTCTTCTTTGTTATTTGTGGAGTGCAGCAAGCGTGCCATCGACTTCGACTCGTCCTCAACTCTAGCCAGTTTCCATCACATCAAACTTCAGGGTGAGCTATTACTCCTAGCTCGGACTGGATTTTCTCCTTCACGTATTGATGTCTTGAAGTTCGGACATGGACCATCTTTTTATTTATGTTTAGCATCTTAATTACTCTTAGATTAAGAAATTTGAGGATAGATGTTCTTTGTGTGATGACTTCAAGATTTTGGGGATGATAGTTGATAAACTTTAGAAGATTGTTTATTGGTTATATTAGTAAGATTTGAGTATTCCGCATTATATTTTTTTTTATTATGGTTGAAATGTTGGTAAATTTTGGGGTTTAGATTTGTTGGTTCGCTCACCTAGTAAGATAAGTGTGGGTGCCACTCACGGCTCGTTTTGGGTCGTGACAAACTTTGTATCAGAGCTTTAGGTTCGTTGGTCTCATCTCACAAGAATGAGTCTAGTAGAGTCTCGAGGAACGGTAGGGGGATTCCCTTACTTTTTCTTTGAGAGGCTATAGGACTTTAGGAAAATTCCATTCTTTCTTCCTTTCGTGCTATTACTTGGGTCCAATTGGTATCTAGGTGATACAAATTGGTATCTGACATCCTCACTCTATTTCGCAGATGGTTAGAACTAGAGAAAAAACTGTGCCCACACCAGCACCGGCAAGACAGGGTGCGTCTGAGCCAGCCACTGGGGCTGTAGCTCGAAGAGGAGTAGTGGCAAGAGGCCGTGGTAGAGGTCGCGGGAGGACGTCCTCTAGAGGTAGATGACGAACACCTGGTCCAACTAGTGATAGGGCGGTGACTCCTCCACCGACTGATGAGGTAGTGAGAGAGGGTGAAGAAAGGGAAAATGAGCAAGTGCAAGATAAGCAATTACCACCCCAACCTACCCTAGAGATGATTAACCAGGTTCTTGCTTATCTTAGCAGGTTATCTGATCAAGGCAAGACACCTCCAGTGTTTTCTGCACCAGCACCTCAGGTTCCGGGAGTACAACATGTAGCTGCTATGGCTCCCCGCATGGATGCGTTATTGGGAGTAGGCACGTTTCCTCGATTGACTACAGGGCCTATAATGACGACTGATCAGCATGAACTTTTCACTAAGTTCTTGAAGTTGAAACCTCAAGTCTTCAAGGGTGCTGAATCTGAAGATGCCTATGATTTTCTGGTCGATTGTCACGAACTACTACATAAGATGGACATAGTGGAACGATTCGGTGTTGAGTTTGTGACCTACCAGTTTCAGGGAAATGCTAAAATATGGCGGCGGTCGTATGTTGAGTTTCAACCCGCACAGGCACCACCTCTGACTTGGGCATCATTCTCTAGCCTATTTATGGAGAAATATATACCCCGGACTTTAAGGGATAGGAGGAGAGATGAGTTTCTCAGTGTCGAGCAAGGCAGGATGTCTATTACTGCTTATGAGTCTAAATTCCGTGTACTATCCAGGTATGCCACCCAGCTTTGCTTTAATTCCCAAGAACGGATTCACCATTTTGTGAAAGGATTGAGGTCAGAGTTGCAGATCCCTGCCTTACAGGTAGCTGCTGCAGCAACATCCTTTCAGGAAGTGGTTGATTTGTTATAGAGGTGGATGGGGTTATGCCAGATAACTTCACCATGGCATCGACATCTAAGAAGTTCCGTACGGGAGGTGTGTTTAGTGGTTCTTACTACAGAGGGCAGAGTTCAGGAGGTTACCCACCCCGACCTATTCAGTCTTCACTACATGCTGTAGCTGGGGGTCCACCGCAGACCGGTCAGCATTTCTCTGAGTTTGGAGGTTATCCCCAGACTTCGCCATTCTCACAGAGGCCTATACTTGACTCCAGAGAGTATTATGGATGTGGAGAGACTGGACATATTAGGAGGTTTTGTCCAAAACAGAGTTGCAGACCCCCAATAGTTAGAGGTAGAGGTGGTCATGGGAGAGGCCGCCATTCTGGATGGCGTGGTGGCCAAGGTAATGGTGGTCACCAAATCAGCCGGGGTGGCGGGCAAGCTGGAGCTACTGCGGCACAACATGGTAGGGGAAACGGGCAGACAGGTGATAGGGCCCATTGTTATGATTTCTCCGAGAGATCTGAAGCAGAGACATCTGATGCTGTTATCACAGGTAATCTTTTGGTCTGTGATTGCATGGCTTCGGTATTATTTGATCCTGTATCTACATTTTCATATGTATCTTCCTCATTTGCTAATGGTCTTGATTTATACTGTGATTTTCTTGACATGCCTATTCGTGTTTCTACTCTTGTGGGTGAGTCTGTGATAGTTGAGAAGGTGTGTAGGTCTTGTCTTGTTACTTTTGTGGGGAGCAACACTCATGTGGATTTGATTATCCTAGAAATGGTTGATTTTGATGTAATTCTGGGTATGACTTGGCTTTCCCGAAATTTTGCAATCTTAGATTGTAATGCTAAAACTGTTACATTGGCCAAGCCTGGGACAGATCCGCTAGTATGGGAGGGTGAATACACCTCCACCCCGGTACGTATTATCTCTTTTATTCGCGCTAGGAGGATGGTTAGTAAAGGTTGTTTAGCCTTTTTGGCACATCTTAGGGATGATACTTCCAAAGTACCTTCGATTGAGTCTGTTTCGATAGTTCGCGAGTTTTTGGATGTGTTTCCTGCAGACCTTCCTGCTATGCCACCGGATAGGGATATTGATTTGGAGCCGGGTACTCGCCCCATTTCTATACCCCCTTATAGAATGGCTCCAGCTGAGTTAAGGGAGTTAAAGGCCCAACTTCAGGAGTTGTTAGGTAAAGGCTTTATTAGACCAAGTGCATCCCCTTGGGGCGCTCCTGTTTTATTTGTGAAAAAGAAGGATGGAAGCCTTCGGATGTGCATAGACTACAGGCAGCTGAATAAGGTAACTATTAAGAACAAGTATACTATTCCTCGAATTGATGATTTGTTAGATCAGTTACAAGGGGCTTTGTCTTCTCAAAAATTGATCTGAGATCCGGTTATCATCAATTGAAAATACGGGCAGCAGATGTGCCAAAGACTGCTTTTCGAAATAGGTATGGGCATTACGAATTCTTAGTATTGTCTTTTGTGCTTATGATTTCCCCTGCTGCTTTCATGAGCCTGATGAACGGGATTTTTAGGCCTTATCTGGATCTCTTTGTTATTGTATTCATTGATGATATATTGATATACTAAAAGAGCAGGAAAGAACATGAGGAGCATTTGAGAATTGTATTGGAGTTGTTGAGGGAGAACATTCTTTATGACAAATTCTCCAACTGTGAGTTTTTGCTAGATTCAGTGTCCTTCTTGGGGCACGTGGTTTCTATGGATGGGGTGATGGTGGATCCTTCTAAGATTGAAACGGTGAAGAGTTGGTCAAGACCAACTAATGTTACAGAGGTAAGGAGCTTTGTTGGTTTAGCTAGCTACTACCGCCGATTTGTCAGGGGATTTTCCTCTATTGCTTCGCAGCTAACAAATTTGACAAAGCAGAATGTTCCCTTTGTATGGTCGAATGAATGTGAAGAAAGTTTTCAGAAACTCATGACCTTGTTGACTACTTCACCAATTCTTACTTTGCCAGTGGAAGGTAAGAATTTCATTGTGTATTGTGATGCATCTTATTCTGGTTTGGGTGCAGTTCTAATGAAGGAGAAAAATGTAATTGCTTATGCTTCGAGGCAACTAAAGGTGCACGAACGCAACTATCCGACCCATGATTTGGAGTTGGCTGCAGTAGTGTTTGCATTAAAGCAATGGAGACATTATCTATATGGGGTTAAGTGTGAAGTCTATACATATCATCGTAGTTTACAGTATGTCTTTACTCAGAAAGATTTGAATTTGAGACAGAGGAGATGGATGGAACTACTGAAGGACTATGATATTACTATCTTGTATCACCCAGGAAAAGCTAATGTTGTGGCAGATGCTTTAAGTAGAAAGGAAAGAAGCATGGGAAGTCTAGCTCACTTGCCGGTTTCTAGACGCCCATTGTCTAGAAAGGTTCAGACTCTGGCTAATGACTTTATGAGGTTGGAAGTACTGGAGAAGGGAGGATTTTTGGCCTGTGTGGAGGCAAGATCTTCTTTTCTTGACAAGATTAAGGGAAATCAGTTTACTAATGAGAAGCTGAGCCGAATTTGAGATATGGTATTGCGAGGAGAGGCTAAAGAGGCTGTAATTGATGAAGAAGGCGTCTTGAGGATTAAGGGAAGAGTATGTGTGACCCGTGTAGATGATTTGATTCACACTATTCTTACGGAGGCTCACAATTCAAGGTATTCCATACACCCTGGTGCAACCAAGATGTATCGTGACCTAAAGCAACATTTTTGGTGGAGTAGGATGAAGCGTGACATTGTTGATTTTCTTGCTCAATTCCCGAATTGTCAGAATGTGAAGTATGAGCACCAGATGCCCGGAGGAACACTTCAGAAAATGCCCATTCCTGAATGGAAATGGGAATGAATTGCAATTGATTTTGTAGTTGGTCTTCCAAAGACATTGGGAAAGTATGACTCCATTTGGGTAATTGTTGATAGGTTAACTAAGTATGCTCACTTCATTCCGGTAAAGATGACTTACAATGCAGAGAAGTTAGCCAAACTTTATATCTCAGAAATTGTTCGATTGCATGGAGTTCCACTCTCCATCAAATCAGATAGAGGTACGCAGTTTACTTCCAAGTTTTGGAGAACATTACATGCTGAATTAGGTACTAGGCTTGATCTTAGTACTGCATTTCACCCTCAGACCGATGGTTAGTCTGAGTGAACGATTCAGGTATTGGAGGATATGCTTCGTGCATGTGTGATAGAATTTGGTGGTCATTGGGATAACATCTTGCCCTTAGCGGAGTTTTCATATAATAATAGCTATCACTCAAGTATTGATATGGCCCCATTTGAGGCACTGTATGGGAGGAGATGTAGGTCTCCCATTGGGTGGTTTGATGCATTTGAGGTGAGACCATGGGGTACCGACCTTTTGAGGGAATCGTTAGATAAAGTAAAATTCATTCAGGAGAAGCTTCTAGCAGCTAAAAACAGGCAGAAAGAATATGCAGATCGAAAGGTCAGGGACTTGGATTTTATGGAGGGTGAGCAAGTCTTGCTGAAGGTTTCGCCCATGAAAGGGGTGATGCGGTTTGGTAAGCGAGGTAAGCTTAGTCCGAGGTATATTGGTCCATTTGAAGTTCTGAAGCGAGTGGGGGAGGTAGCTTATGAATTAGCCTTGCCTCCAAGACTGTCAGGAGTGCACATGTGTCTATGCTGAAAAGATACCATGGGGATGGAAACTACATTATTCGTTGGGATTCAGTTCTTCTTGATGAGAATTTGTCTTATGAAGAGGAGCCTGTTTCCATTCTGGATAGACAAATCCACAAGTTGAGATCAAGGGAGATTGCGTCCATCAAGGTTCAATGGAAGAATCGGCCAGTTGAAGAGTCCACTTGGGAGAAGGAGGCTGATATACAAGCAAGATACCCACACCTTTTTGCAGATTCAGGTACTCTTTCTCACCCTTGTTTTTCTTCTTGTGATCGTTCGAGGACGAACGATGGGTAAATTGGTATCTATTGTAACGACCTGTTTAGTCGTTTCGGGCAGTAGAATCATTTGTGATAAAAACTCACTGGGTCAACGGATCACGCGAAGGACCGTCATGGACCCCTTCGTCCCACACATGTGTAATTTTCCTGTTACTCTCCTCATTGCCCTCGACGAGAAGTAGGAAGGACCGTCATAGTCACAACGATCCGTCGAGTGTCTTCGTGCCAAAACACTTCAACTCTGAAATCTGGGTACTGGGAGCGACTCTCTGAACTTCGCGACGGAACTGCAGAACGGACCGTCGTAGATACGACGGACCGTCACAAAACCCTTGACTGAATTTAATTCACTGAATCTTATGACGGACCTGCAGGACGGACCATCATAGACACGACGGGCCTTCACAGGTTGCGTAACCGCGACTAGGTCGAATTTCTGCTAAAAGTTTTTAAGCGGTGTTTTTGACCATTCATGACAAACTTCATGAAATTAGTGGGGTGAGTTTGATAAGTTATTTACTTGGGGTTAAAAGAAGTAACCTTAAAATAAGTAGTGGGTTACTTTTATCATCTTTTATAATTGATTATATGATAATTAGGGTAAAAGAAAAAGAATTGGGAGGGGAAAAATAAAAAGAACAGGAAGAGAGGGAGAACGAGCGAGAAAAGGGAGAAGAGAAGAGGAAAGAAAAGGCATTGAGAAGTAAATTATTGATCGCAATTCTTCGGTGGAGGTAGGTTATTGTTTATGCTAATTTCATAGTAAACTCTAAATAGCGATTGATATGTATTGGGTGATATTGTAAAGTCTTCTATGTGCTTGATTGTGTGTTTGTATGTTGTGATGGTGAATCTTCAATCTTGAATTCTCTCTGTTAAGATGGCACCTTGGCATAAGGAAGACTTGAAGAAATAAAATTAATGAGATTAGGGGATCGGGTATCACGTTCTGACACGTATTATTAGGGGATCGGGTGTCACGTTCCGACACGTAGGATTAGGGGATCGGGTGTCACGTTCTGACACGTAGAATTAGGGGATCGAAGTGTCACGTTCCGACACGATAAGAATAAAGAGAAGTAATCTTGAATCATGTTAATATACTCAAATTTGAAGAACCTATGTCCCAAATTAGTATGGTGTGGAGGCTTAAGTCCTCATAGGTGCGGTTGATGTTGTTGCCCATGGTTCTTGTACTTGTTGTTGCCACCTGTTGAGTATTGTAATTGATTTTATATTGTAACTTGATATATATTGCTTTCTATTTTGAGTTGGCCGATGATACCTACTCAGTACGTGTTCCTTGTACTGACCCCTACTTGTAATTTTCTTCTGTGTTATTTGTGGAGTGCAGCAAGCGTGCCATCGACTTCGACTCGTCCTCAACTCTAGCCAGTTTCTAGCACATCAGACTTCAAGGTGAGCTATTACTCCTAGCTCGGACTAGATTCTCTCCTTCACGTCTTGATATCTTGAAGTTCGGACATGGACCATATTTTTATTTATTTTTAGCTTCTTAATTACTCTAAGATTTAGAAATTTGAGGATAGATGTTCTTGGTGTGATGACTTCAAGATTTTGGGGATGATAGTTGATAAACTTTAGAAGATTGTTTATTGGTTATATTAGTAAGATTTGAGTCTTCCGCATTATATTTTGTTTATTATGGTTGAAATGTTGGTAAATGTTGGGGTTTAGATTTATTGGTTCGCTCACCTAGTAAGATAAGTGTGGGTGCCACTCGCGGCTCATTTTGGGTCGTGACACTTATGTCCCGTACTACCTAGCGAGATAGTAAATACAAATGAAGAAATAACAGAAAAAGAAGTAATTATAGGAGGAATACCGCTAATTATACCATTTAAAATTTACCAAGGAAATCAGAATATTACATTAGGAATAAAATGGTTAGAAAAATTTAAACCATACAATATATAAAATGAACAATTAACTATAACCTGCCAAAATAAGAAAATAATTATTAAAAGATAAAAATGAATAATGAAAATATACATACTTGCAAAAATTATTATAGAAGGATACCACAACAGATATACCCCTATGATAGATACAGGAGCAGAAGCAAACATATGTAAATATAATTGTTTACCAGAAGATAAATGGGAAAAATAAAAAACACCAATGATAGTAACAAGATTTAATAATGAAGGAAGTATGATTACATACAAAGCAAAAAATTATAAAAATACATATATGGGATCAAATATTAACAATAGAAGAAATGTACAATTTTAAATTTACAACAAAAGATATGTTATTAGGAATGCCATTTTTAGATAGATTTTACCCACATATAATAACAAAAACACATTGGTGGTTTATACACCATGCGGAAACAAGATAGGAGCAAAAAGAGTAAATAATAAACAACGAAAACCTATGGAATGGATAAAAGGAAGTGAAAAAATAAACCAAGAAATGGAAAATATAAATAAGAAACAATTAACACAATTAGAGATTATTATATTTACAGTAGACAAAGTTAGAATAATTAATGAACAACAAGAACAATTATACAATGAAGATCCATTACAAGGATGAGAAAAACATAAGACAAAAGTAAAAATTGAACTAATAGATGAAAATAGAATAATAACACATAAACCATTAAAATATAACTTTGATGATTTAAAAGAATTCAAAATACATACAGATGAACTATTAGAAAATAATTACATACAAGAAAGAAATAGTAAACATACAAGTCCAGCATTTATAATTACAAAATATAGTGAACAAAAAAGACGTAAAAGTAGAATGGTTATAGATTATCGTAATCTAAATGTTAAAAATAAAACAAATAGTTACCAAATACGAAATAAAATACTAAAAATAAGACAAATACAAGGATATAAATTTTTTAGTAAATTTAATTGTAAATAAGGATTTTGTCACCTAAAACTAGAAGAAGAATCTAAAAAAAAAAAAACATTCACAGTACCGCAAGGTTTCTATGAATGGAATGTTTTACCGTTTGGATATAAAAATGCACCAGGTAGATATCAGCATTTTATGGATAACTATTTTAACCCGTTAGAAAATTTTATTGTATATATAGAAGATATATTATTATATTCTAGAACACAAGATGAACATATATGGTTATTAGAAAAATTTATACATATAATTAAACATTCAGGTATAAGTTTAAGTAAAAAGAAAGCATAAATTATTAAAACCACAGATAGAATTTCTAGGAATACAAATATATAGAAATGGAATAAAAATGCAAAACCATATAGTACAAAAAATAATCACCTTTGATGAAAATATAGATACAAAAAAGAAATTACAATCCTTTCTAGGATTAGTAAATCAAGTAAGAGAGTATATACCAAAATTAGCAGAGCATTTAAAACCATTACATAAAAAACTTAAAAAAGATGCTGAATACTATTTCAACAATAATGATAAAGAACATATAAGAAATATTAAGAATTTATGTAAAAAATTACCAAAACTTTACTTCCCTGATGAAAATAAAACATTTACTTATATTGTTGAAACAAATTCAAGTGATCATAGTTATGGAGGATTTTAAAATATAGATATGAAAACGAAAAAATAGAACACCATTGTAGATATTATTCAGTATCTTATGTAGAAGCACAAATAAAATTGGAAATAAATAGAAAAGTTATTTGCATTATATGAATGTTTATTAGCATTTGAACCATATATTGTTTATAATAAATTTATTGTGAGAACATGTAATGCACAGGTATAATGGTGGATAACTTAAAAGGTAGAGGATTCAGTTACAACAAAAGAAATAAGAAGATTGGTATTAAATATATTAAATTTTTCATTCACAATTGAAATAGTTAAAACTGTTAAGAATCTTGTTGCAGACTACCTGTCAAGAAATACGTATAATGAAAGAAATATTGGCTATGATGACCAATCTTTGCCAAAAGATGGAAAAAATAGAAAAAGAAGTACAAATATTGAAAGAAACAGCTAAAAGTCAGCAGCATGACTCTAAATATGCGGAGCTAAGTCAGCAGCATGACTTAAAACATGCGGAACTAGAAGGTGACGATGGGAAACACCTAAAATCCCAAAACAAAAAGATATATACATCTGCAGGGAGCTCAACTACTGCAGGAAGCACATCTATAGTAGGACCATCTGCGAAAAAAGAGGAAGCTAAGGTAAAATATACAAATACAAACATGAATAAAGTATTTTCAAAATCATATACTCCCCAGAATACCAAAAAAGATACATTCGTCCCTCCACAAACAAATACCCATAACGCCAGCCTAAACTCTTAGAAACAGACATACAACCACATCACTAGAACGTATATAGAAAATATATACAAAATACAAACCTTCCTAAAATTTAATCCCATAACTAAAAATACAAAATACCCCAATGAAGATTATATAACCCAATATCTACAAGGTTATAATAAGTTAATTGCACAACCCGGAACAAATCCAAATCTAGTAGCAACTTGCTACAACTATGGACTGTCGAGTACCGTATATACAATAATAGGAGAAGAGATATCTAAGATACCAGAACTATATAAGGCCTTTTTACAGTACAAAATAATAACTAAAGGAACTCTATTTTGTATAAAGTTCTACTCAGC
Organism: Solanum habrochaites; assembly: GCA_027704765.1. Taxonomy (NCBI): domain Eukaryota; kingdom Viridiplantae; phylum Streptophyta; class Magnoliopsida; order Solanales; family Solanaceae; genus Solanum; species Solanum habrochaites. The sequence goes on from JAKWJA010002494.1 coordinate 17,632,383, forward strand.
TACAGCGGAAATATTATATGAAGAAATCAAGCCAACAATACAAGCAATAAAAATTGGACTAACTAGGGAAATGATAATCTCTGAAAATATAGATACTCAAGAGGAACTATATAAAGTAGATATTCCAGAGTTCTAAGTAAATAAGATAACTATTGGAATAGCTACCATATTAAATGAGATAACAAACAATTATCTAAACGAAAATGCAATTTGGAACTACTATAATAGAGATCAGACAATCATCTACTCAAACTGCAGAGAAATCCGAGCAGCAGATATGGAAGATTTAAGATATGATATTAAGTCTACTAAAACCAGAACAAACACCTACGACAAGAGCAATACGGAAGAATTTTATTTCTTCTAACTTAATGACGCGATATTGCAAGCTAATAGGACAAACATATCCTGATCATCTATGCTCCAAATGTGAAGGAGAAGATAATTACATTCCAGATGTACAGTTAGAGTAAAAAAATAAATATATGCCAACATCTCTAATTCGATCTAAGTAGGCAACATTATTCTTGAATATTTAATTCACGTATGACTTATGTATCAATACGAAATTTTGGAAAAGGAACTGGTTTCAAATCCCTTGGACAACAGTTACATTTTTTCATTATTTTTAATTGATCCATACTTTATTTGCCTTAATTTATCTTTCATTTTTCACTTTGTATAACTAAGAGGATCTGGGATCGAACCCCCACAACCTCATTTACTTTTTATTTTCATTACTTTTAATTTCTCTCATTTGGCCGAGTGGTTGTAGGTTCGAATCCCCACAAGCCCTCTTAAATTTCTTTTTAATTTTCTCCTTGAATCTGCCTAGGAGGTCGTGAGTTCGATTCCCACGCCTCACATCTCTTTTCTTTCATTTTGTTTACTCTCCTTCACTGTGTAAGGGTCGTGGGTTCGATTTCCCACGCCTCGCATTTCTTTTGTTTACTCTCCTTCACTACCTAGAGGTCGTGGGATCGATTCCCATGCCTCAGATTTATTTTCATTCATTTTCTTTACTCTCCTTAAGTGCCTCGAGGTCGCGGGTTCGACTCCCACGCCTCACATTTCTTTTTCTTTCATTCATAGCTTTTTTATAGTGAAGTCTTGGGTTCAATCCCAACTGAGCTCACATATCATAAACATTATTTTCAAACTCCCTTAACTTAAACATAAGCCGAAATTAAAACATCAACATGCTGGAAATTTTAATAACATTTGCAGCCTACTTTCTTCAACATTTATACGTAATTTCATAGGGTAATTCGTAGATCATTTAACACGTTCTTCGTTATATTTTTCATGGATTCATTTATCCAAGAGATAATCACTTAAATCAGCCACATTTCAACTCATATGAATATAACGAATTACATAATCATTTGTACATGAAATACAACCACAACATCACATTTTTAAAGCGTTAACCTGAGGCACATAGATACGATTCACATTGCACACACACGTACACATAATTTTGGAAAAATATCAACAAAAGTCACATAATTCCGAACATACATATAAACACATAATCATCATGAAAACATGTTTCATCACTTGTTTTCTACCAGCAAACATAACCAACCTATGATTCAACAGGAGCTTGTGACAGGGACATGCAACGGGGAACAACCCTATTATTCGAAATAGATTCATCTTAACCTTAGGGGTCTCTTGGGAAAGGGACCAAGAGAGAAGATAACCCATACCTTTTTTACATTAAGAACTCGACTTGCTTCCCAAAAACTTCACCCTGTATCACGTCAAAATCCCCTCAATGTCAACACAAACTCGACAGACAAACTTCTCTTTGCCTACGTGATTGATTTCGTTTGTTTTCTTATATTTTCGTTGTGAGTTCTTCAAGTGTGAAGAACTTTGGTTTACCTACTATTTTTATGATGTTATTTGGAAGGTAGAATCGTGAGTAATAGTATTAGAGACGTGACAGATAGAGATGAGCGTGGGAGAGAAGAGTTTTCTCAGGACTAGGGGTCTAGTTTAGGACTTAGTCAATTAAGGTTTTTATTTATATATTGAAAAATTGATTTCCATTTATTTTGAATTAGATAATAAATAATAAATATAAATGAATTTCATTAATTCACCAACTTAAATTAAAAACAAATATAATTTATTGCTTCCACATAGGTTCAAACGCGGGTGGAACAAGACTTTACTTCAAGAGCGATTTTTGGCCTTCTGTCCCCAAAATGCCCCTCCACCTTTTTAACTAAATAATTAATTATATATTTAGGATAATTAAGATACTACCAGTAGCCTTGAAAAAGACCATTTTACCTATAGACCCTCCAAAACTATGATATTCCCTTTTTAAGTCTGGTAAAGACTCATTCGAGTAAATATTCGTATTCGAGAGCCCTACATGGTTGGACTTAACCTTTAAAAGCTAAACTAACTCCACAAGTTAGTTTTCATGGATTTAGCAATGGTTCTGAGGTATGGTTCTACGTGCTTCAATCCGTATAACTCGGTTTAGTTGTAGGCATTCTAGACACATTAAGCAATTCTTATGTTATCCATTTTTAGGGTTGTTACAATTATGTTCATTAGACAATTCAAGAGACATTCAACACTTAAGAACATTCACATAATGGTCTTGGAGAAGGCACACACTAAAATTTTCAAAGTCTAATCTGCAATGTCTAGATAGCATCCCATTCCACTACCTAAACATCATAGTAAATATCCAACAGTAGCATGTATCCCATATGATAAGAATAGACAATAAATGACATAAATCATACTATCTATGCATGGAATTCGGATTCATAAACCTACGCTGATGGAGGGTGTTCTACTTTACAATAGTAGAACTATGACACATCCCATGTAGTCACACAGTCAAGAAATATCAAGGGTTTCTTTGTTTTCAAATGTCATCTTGTTAAGATAAACTACCAAAGAATACTCACTCGGTGATAGCCTTTGTTCTCATAGAGTAATTAAATAAAAGATCATATGAATAAGTTTCATATCTTTTTCACAACCAAATCATAACACACATTGACAAAGAGGTCCTCTATAGTTGCCTGACAATGGTTAAGAGGATAGCTCAATAAATTTCCTTTGATGATTTGCCGTTCAAGTCAACAAACCTCAAGTCCACCATTCACACAAGAAGATTACCATTACAACTTTTAACTTCAAGGATATCATAAACTTCATTCTAAAAAGTTTCACATAAATGATCTTCTGTTGCTATATTCAAGATCATCTTCCATTCATACATATATATTCATGACAAAAGGTGTTCTAGCCTACTAAGTTATGGTGTCATATTCACATTCATCATGTATCAAGTAAGGGACACAAGTCTACCTAAACAAGATACACTTTATTATCATCTTATCACATGTACAATATCAATCATGAGCACATAGGAATAACTTAGTATACTTGCAATACACCCTACACACTTCTACAGAATCATAAACATAACATATCAAAATGATCATATAGTCAACTAGGAATATTAATACTTCAACATCCAGTGCACACATAGAAGGAATCACTATAACCTATCATGATCACATATAGTCACTTAGGAGAATGCATAATTTGACTTCACACAAACACATAAGTCATCAAGACCATCACAATATTTGCATATTCAAGTTATAACATGATAATATCATAATGCATAGTGTAACACCGACGATTCTACCATGTTTCACAATTCATAAAGAAATGCCGATAAGGCCACATAATTCACAAGTATAGCACCTAAGCACCACTACCATAAGTGGACCATACCAATCATCATATTATTTCAAGGCCTATACTAAACTATATAGAGAGATTTAGGGAAGCATACGACCAATGAACCTCTTAACTTCAATCCATAGCCAATTCAACCAACTTCATACTCCAAGGATCTTACCAATAAAAATGATCACCAACTCAATCCAATAATCTCAATATACAATGAATTCAAAGTAATAAAATACAAATTCATCAATTTAGGACAGACTACATATGAATATAACATAATTCTTTCATAATTCAATAGCCAAAATTAAACTACACAAAAATTTAATAGTATAGAGACATGATCAAATTACCCATAATATAGTCAAAAGTAGTTGTTCATCATTTGCATAGGTTCATGGAGATTTTAGGTTAAAATAATCAAATTAACATCAATTAAATCAAGATACAATGATCCAAAACGTTTTATGCAAGAAGTCGATACTATATTACAATTTAGAAGTTCATCTTTTTAGAAAGTCTTGTAAAACCCCTTTGAGTTTGGCTCCTTGAAAAAAAGAGATTCAAGGCTTAAAATCATATAAAAAATGATGATAAACCATGAAAATTGAGAACAATTTATGTAAAAATCAATCATAAAGATCCAATATCCCTTAAAGCTTCAATGGTATTCTAGAGAGTTCTTTAGGGGTCTTGCGGTTTTGATTTTGAATAATTTTTTGAATATGGGTTCTAGAAATATAAAGATACTTAAAATACCTGAAATAACCTTACTACACTGTCAAAATAATTTTAGGAAGGCTATGTGAAAACCCCAAAGTAACCTTGAGCTGGCCAAGACATCGACACAAAATTGCAGGTGCCATCGACACACTAGCACCTATGAGGCACCAACGGGCCGTGTCGGCAACTATCAATTGGGTAACAAACTCACAAATTCGATATTGATCTCCCTATAACAAGTCTCAATCAACTCCCTCCACCTACGGTGCATCGACCAACCTACTGGTATCGATTGTCCAACGTAGGTGGGACTCTTTTGGACAACTTTTGCTTACACAACGGGTCCTCCTCAAGGACCCTTTTGTTGGTCCTTGTGGAGTTTTTAACAAATTTTTCCAAGCCAAATCGATTTCATCCAAAACGAATACATAAAACATGTCGAAACACACTAAAACACACAAGAACATTTCAAGGCAAACAAATAGAACGACATGGACATTCTTGGACGTTTGACCTCCAAACTCCACCAAACTTTAGACAATGCCTCCTAAAATCAATTTAAACAATTTGAAGAATTTAAAACATTATGACACAAGCATTAGGATCTAGTCTAACCTATGTCGTTTTAAAGTTGTTACAATAAGAGATAACCACATATATCTTAAGCATAATAAATTCACATAAATTAGCATACCATATGAGTAAAACTTATAAAGTGCCATTAACTTATCAAACTCAAAACATGGGTCGTCACATAGCCATACGATCTCATGGAAAGCCACTAAAGCAACACTACATACAATTCATTCTCCATAACATGAATCAAATTATCCTTGCTTTACTTTTTAAGACTTGGGGATTCACCTAAATACCTATTATAAATGCTAATGGGTATTCACCTCTTGCCTTATTAGTATAGTCATAGGTAATTGCCTCCATGTCCATTTTAGGGGATCCATAAGTATTCGTTTCAATGCCCCACATATATCATATGTATTAGCCTCCACATCATTTTATAAGGATCATAGGTATTCGTCTCCATGTCCAACATGACATGGTATAGGTATTTTCTTCCACATAATTTTATAAGGATCAGAATTACTCTCCACCTTGTCATTCGTATAAATACTAATGGTTATTCAAATCTTGCCTTGCTTCTTAAATTTGTATTATAAGTGGTGACCTCACATCCATCATCACATGACATGGGCAATCATCTCATGTTCTGTAACTTACAAATATGGGGGATCTCCTTACATCCTTCTCACATGAAGGTCTTGCAGGAATCACCTCAAACCTCATCATATGTCTTTATCCTTTCACTTAAATTCATTTTAGATGAGCAACCCTTTCAACCTAAATCATTCTATGTGAAGAAACCTTCCACATCTATACATTCGTAAATTCATAGAGTAGATCATATGGGTTAATATCAGGAAGCAGTTATTGCAGGCCATTCAAGTTGCAAAAAAACAAGAAAAGCCCCCAAATTACAGCATATCATGAAGCCCATACCAGCCATAGTTATATGGGAACTTGGGAAGAGAAGGAATGCTAAAAGATATGCTAAAGAGGTCTCTTTTAATAAAATGTTACATTCACTGTCAATATAATATTAATTGTGCAAACAGTTAAAAACTTGAAAAACAAATTCAAGTTCCACACATTTTTATTAATTGGAATGTCGAAGTTAAAAATTGACACACAAATTCCTAAGACTAACACACTTGTACAAAAAATGATATATCTAGTTTAAAATATAGACACTACATCCAAAAAAACACAACGAACATGTAAAGTGAGTAGTAAATAATACAAATCAAATCAATGTGTGCCTCGTGAATGATCAAAACTAAATCGCAAAATGCACAAATCCATTCAATGTCATTAACTTTAACGAATAAATAGGGCATTATGTGTCACAGTTTATGCTGGCAGTGACTCATAAGGGAAGATAACATTCAATCGAATAAGGAAACACATCGATAATATCAGAATCCGAATGTATTTCAAAGTAAAACGACAGTGATACTCAAGTTTAAACATCCCTTAATAAATCAAACACAAAATTGAAGATAACGAAGCCTTGATCCGAAACAAGTTGAGATCAGCAATATAAATACAAAAAAATAGAGGAGAGAACACACGGTCACACAACTACAATATTTACATCAAGGTTTGTAGCCAGTCAAAGGACAAGAGAGTTTTTCAAAAATGAACTAGCTTAAGCTATATAAGTCAACAAAAAGTTAAACAAAAACCAGTAGGAAGTAATTTAGGAGTAATTTTTGTCCAGATTCACATCAAATGGGGAATATTAAAGAAGAATTCAGCTGGAACAAAAAAAAGGCAGAGAGAAATACATACAAATCAACAAACATGGAGAACTAGATTTCAAGTCTCTTATATATCACAGAATCAAACATGGGAAGTTTATACACTAACTATATTGGAGCAAATTACATAGATTTAAGACTAACCCATAAATTATTCTTTAAGATTTTTCAAAATTAATTCAATGTAGAATTAGAAATCATGACCTAGCATAGAAAACATAAACATTATTAACTTTTAAGATGATTTCATAGTCGAACCTCAAAAACATCACCAAAAAGAATGAGCTGGTTGTTTTCCTTGACGAGCTTCAACAACTTCACAACAGAGCTTCACAAACGAGTTTCAACAACAACTTCACCTACGAGCTTCACCAACAACTTCACCAAAAGCTTCACCAATGAGCTTCACCAACAGCTTCACCACCGAGCTTCACCATCGAGCTTCACCAAGAAGCTTCACCAACATCTTCACCAACAACTTCACCAACATATTTCTTTTTTTACAACAAAATATTCAGAAATTCCTTTCCCAGCTTCACCCAGAAAAAGGCTCTCTCACATGCTTTGATGAAAGTTTCTAAACAATACGGGTTTCTGAAACAAATTTCATTCTTTTTCTTTTACATTTTTGAAAAAGGTACTAATATATCAGTATTATTTATTTACGAGGGACTAATGTATCTTTGCCAAATAATATTGGAGGGAAATATATATTTTTAGGTGGGAAAAATATTTATAATCAGATTTTTTTAATAAAAAAACCGTTGCCATAGAGTAATATATAGCGACGATTTAAAAACATGTTGCTATAGATTCTCTATAGAGACGGTTATAGGGATGATGCAACAGTTTATTTTAAGAATTGTTCTATTACATTCAAGGATATTTGGCCACGGTTATAACTGTTGTAATAGGTGAGCTATTGCTGCGATGGTATAACCATTGCTAAATAAGCGTTGCAGTAAGTCAAATTTTCTAGTAGTGAATTATATCTAAAGAATCAACATTCATAACATAAGATTGCTCTCAAATACCTAGTAATCATATTTCATTATTTAAGATATCCTTTAAAACTCATATTATTCATAACTAATCATATTAGCTTTACTCTAAAAGCTCTATTATTCATTATTCATCATATATGCCTTATTATTAAGATAATACTAATCTCAAAGACTACAAATCATAATTAATCATATGTAATTGACCTTAATAAATTAATGTTAATATGTTTTACTCTTAAGAAATTCATATCTATATGCTTAAATCTCAAGAAATCTATAATGTATCTCATTAATCCTAGAAGAATACATCTAATTCCTTGATTTCCCTTTTCCATGGCATAAACCCCACTTACATCAATTTCATTATTCTAGAAATCGGTTGGGCATGCGTACATGTTAATTCATACTAAAAATATTTAATTCTAACAATTCAATCATAAACAATCATAACCCACTCAATTGGATAAATACCCATAATTTTAAAAGAAACCTTAACTAGAATTGGGGAATTCTTCTTTTAAATTGGGGAATCTTAAGGGTATCCATGGATAAAAAGATTCAATGGGTGAATAACTTATCATACCTTTATAACTAATGCTTGAGGATTGTATATTTTACTTTGACCCAATCTCTAACTCTTTCTTATTTTTCAAGTTCTGGAGAGAAATATTTGACTGGAAGACTTTGAGATTTCTTTTGGGTTTTGCAAATAATGACTTAAATGGGTGAGTTTGGGGTTAAAACCACTTGTATAGGGGTCCTAGTCTTGGGAAAAATGACATAGCCTTGAGTAAAAACAATTGGGAAAATACCCAATAACCCCTAACTTAAAAACAACTGAATTGGCTCACTAGAAGCTCTCCAGAAATCATCATCATTACCATTACCCTTCAAATGGGTCATGAAGAATTTCAGCGTGACAATTCTTCATTACTTTGGGCATTGCTTTTTACTCCGAGATGGGAATTGGTCAAACTAGGCGTCATTGGAAAGAGGAGTTAGAGACCTTTAATTTGATTGGTCATAGGATCTTATTTCATTTTGTTCTTAAAGATATGATTATTTAAAGTTGACCCTACGCTCTAAGACTAATAAAAACACTTCACGGATGACTTAACGGTCTGTTTGGGGATTCATAGACCATTCTGATGCCCCTGTCCCTTGACCAGTAGGTAGGTTTGCCACCCTTTTATCTTAAAAAGAAACTCTTGTCTACGACCTCTCTCATGGCCCGTGGTGGCCTTCACAAGACGTCTACTAGCTCATGAGAGGAACCATATTTTTTGAAGCCTTGTAAAGCTACAGCTTCACCAACATGAGAGGTCCTACGGTCCATGGTGAGCCAAACTACATATCTAGGGTCTCATGAGAGGTAGGCAGACTTTTTTAAAAACTTCCTGTTCATCATTGGCACCACCATGAACCGTAGTGCCCTTCATGAATAGTGCGAGAACTCGTGGAGGGTAACAAGGCACAATTATGTAGTTCATGCCTTACACAGAGCCCCTAGATAAGTCTACTAGATTCTGAGGTGTTACATCATCTCCCCCTTGGGAACATTCGTCCTCAAATGATATTCTAGACACCTCTTAAAGGAAACAACTCAATACTAGCAGCCCATAATGCATGCAACTCATCTAAATATACACAACCAATCAGAAAACATAACCTCAAAGCTAAACATACTGCCATCGTGTGTAAGGTAGGTACAACATCTAACAATCTGATATGCATGAAATTTCAACATTTCTCTTGTTTATGGAGGAACTATAATATCCAAGCTAAAAACATGCTCAACAGAATATCATGGAGCCTATATGCAATCTATACTCTAGGCATATATCCAAGGAGAAATCTTTCAACTCTATGGTAAGGCATGTTCATCCATTCATCTTATAATGTCTATAGGCAACTCAAACTCAATCCACTATAACATTAGGAAAATCAATTAACTAAACTCATTTTCATTAAAAACACATGTTTTCATGTACATCCATAATCAAAAGTAAATCATGGGAACATCTAAAGTACAAATGACACAAACACTAGGAACAAACCATGGAACCTCATCATCTCAAGATATAAGAGGAGTATAAGGAAAACGATGAGGATATTGGGACATCACATTTGCCTCGGCCTCCCAAGTAGCATCCTCAACTAAAATATTCCTCCATAACATGCATGGAAGTCACTTCTTTCTTCCTCAATTTCATAACTTCTTAGTCTAAAATCTAAACTGGTACTTCTTCATAAGAGAGATTCTCATTAAATCCCAACTCTTATAATAGATCTAAGAATGTTGGATTTCCAACACACTTCTTTATCACAAAAACATGGATAACTGGATGAATCGATGCCAACTCATTAGGAAACTCTAGCTCAAAAAAAAAACATTACCAACATGCACTAATATATCATATGGAACAACAAATAGGGACTAATCTACCCTTACTTCTCAAACCTCATTACACCATTAAACGGTTAGAATTTCACGTTAACCCAAACAATGAACAAAAAGAACACTCAACTACCTTTCTCTCTATGCACATTATTTCTATAACACCCCTAAAAAAGAAATCAGTTAAACTAGATCCTATTTTGTGTTTCATGATTTAATAAGGTTTTAAAATGATGAGCAATAGCTTTCGCATTTAGTTTTAAGAGTTTTAAAGTCAAACATCAAGAACAACCAAGACGTTCGGAAACTAACCTTGTGAGTGTGCTGGTGTGGACTAGTATGTTTTCCTTGTTTTTGGTTTTTTTAGAGTCTAAAATCACTTGGGATTACCCTAGAAAATACAGGTACATGCTAAGGGTCAGAACATTAAGGTAGGACTTCTAGAATATGTCACGGTCAGGGAGAATCCTATAGACATAACCGGCGTTGTCGTCCTCAGGGAGGATTAAGAATACTCTCATAGCATTCATCATAACATATCATAGGTTTAAAAATGCAGAAGAATTAAAACTTTTCATATATATGTATAATGAGGTTTACATAGACCTCTCTCATACAACATATGGAGTTTACTTAGACTACTCGAATATGAAGCTTACATAGGCTTATTAGTTAGACGACATAATAAATAGATAGGAATTAGTCTTATACTTTGTCTCATATTAAACCATATAAAACAAGTACATATGTCGGAAACAGGCAATACAAAGTCAATATTCCATTATAGGCTTACATCAATGTTCAAATTCTAAAGGAATGAACAATGTCTTTATGACAATACAACTTTAAGTCTAGAGTATGGAGAAAGTAACATCCCCGTACATGAGGACCTACCAATACTTGGAGAAATGATTCCATGTCTTTTTCAATCGGCCTCCTAGAAACTAAATGGCCGGAACCTACTTATTTGTAGAAAACATAGAGATATGGGTTAGTAAACCATTTGTATTAAGTATCGTTCCAATGCATAAAATCATGAAATGCATGCGAAAGGCAGATTTTATTACAAAACATGCTTAGTGATAATTAAATCAACATACACATAAAATGAGTATCATAAGTCAACCCAACATATAAGCAACTCAAGCAAGACTTGGGCAATGCCAAGAATAGAACCACATAAACCCATCTAAAGCTAAGTATCATATTGAGCCACCTACTTCATGCAAACATCATAACGCCATATTTTTTCATAACATACTTGATTCATAGTTATATATATCTTGACATGCATAACATGGACTCGACTTAATCATACAAGACCACTATAAATACCATCCCTTGGGATCCCACATGTGAAATGAGTTAGGGAAGTCCCACACCGTCCCTCACCCTATGTAGTAACCTTTAAGACTAGTCCTAATAATAATAAACATACTTGACTTATTCATTTTTTTTTCAGAATTACATTAGAGAAAAAAGTGCAATAACCGAAATGAGACCACGTGATCTACATGGAATCCGGTGTTCTCCTGCCACACCAAAAAGTGATTGTTAACACTTGCCTAAGGTGTAACCAATAAACATATCTATCTAAGTGGATCCACCAAACTATAGTCCTATGTTGGCACATAGTTAAGGGTCAAGGAGATTCTTACTAGAAACTTTGACTTACTAACATGGAGGTTTCCATCTCATGGGACAACACATATCATTTCAATACGTACTTACTAAACGTGAGTTAAGTCATATGGGAGTCCGTACATCTAAACGTGAACTTCCATCTATTTTAAATGTCTTTTCGGTAATATGAATTTATTCCCTTTAGTAAGAATCATACTTGTAACACCTCAAAATGTAATTTTTATGTATATAGAGACTCACATGAGTGTCATGAGGTTTTAGGGTCCTTAACTGACTAATAATTGTTTTTATATGCAGCGTGTACAGTTTTCTAGAATTTGGAGGTGAAACGTTCAATAACGTTTGGTGACGTTTGAAAGTTAGCCTTGAGACGTGCTAGCGTGCCTTAATATGTTTCATGAGGTGTTATGTATTTTTTTGAGTTAAAATTGATGTGAAAGGTTCCTACCATGTATAAGAGAGTATTTGAGGTGGAAACGTTTGGGAAAAAATCCCCATGGACCAACCAAAGGGTCTTTGAGGAGGACCCAACCGTGGGCCAATAAGTTGTCCAAGGCAACAACTTTTGTTCCTTGGTAAAATAGTTTTGCATCACGGACCAGGGTCTCCATAAAAAAAATTTTGATCGGAGACGCGGACACAATGCAGAGTAAACTTCCCCACAAGTTATTTTTTTAAAAAAACATATGGCAACAGCTCCGCATCGCCGACTTGTTCCCCGACATAGATTCCAAATATTTAAGTTTACACTTGTTTAAAAGTGTCCAAATATATATGAGGGTAGTTTGGGTACTTTGAAAGTCGGTTAAAAAGAGTTTAAGTTCCTATATTACCTGTTTCCCAAGAAAAAACCCCAATACCCAATAAGAATAAGAAATCAAAAACTTTTCTTAGCAAGTTCTCCCAAAACCACCATTGAAGAAGAAGTAGAGAAATTTTAGAAGCTTTTAGGACGAATTCTTAAAGGTTCCAATCTGGGTTTAAATTACTAATTTAAGGTATGTGAAGCTTATTCACTCACGAATTCTTCCATCCATGAATCCCCCTAGTTTACTTTTAAATTGTGAATCCAAACAACCCCAATCTAGAGAAAGTTTTGATTGAATTGTGAGTAAGGCTAGATTGTGATCCCAATCTAGTGGGCATCATTCAACGATGTATATATGATTATTCTATGATTTTTTATGGAGTTCTCATGGTGAATTATAGTAATTGAATTTGAAGGTGATCATGGTGATCTTAGGTCATTAGGGACTAGATGATGGTTTTATATTGATTCTTCTTAAATTGATTTTATTATACATAATTGGGCATGATTTAATAACCTAAGTATGAATTGAACTAGGTTTTATGAATTAATAAAGTGATAAAATTCACTTGATTATGGAGAGATTGTCTAGGACATCCCTCCATAAGAGAAGATTGAGAAAGACTTGACAAGTAAACCTTGGAGTATATGCTTGACTCAAACTTGATATGCAAAGTTAGATGAATGGTCTAGCAAGAGTCCGGACTCCAAGTAAAAAGGAGATCCACACCTAGCAGTTGTGATGACTATCCAAGTAGGTCTCATTAGGAGGGAGTCCTCCATGTAGTAGAGTCAAGGTATCCTAGTAGAGATCTCTATATCCAATGAATTTAGAAAAATTTGAAAAGCATTTCATAGTTTTCATAGAGTGTTAATGAACTTAGGCATGCCCAACGGGTATCTCGTTATAAGACAATATACAAGTGAGTAAACGTTTTAATCAACACTTAATCATAGTCATGAAAAGCTACTTTCAATCACATAATGGTCATATGATACATACTTGCATACTTCATAATCAATTAAATAGTCTAGGGTTAAAGATGAGGAAAACATACTATCAAGATCACAACCACACATTGGACATATAAGAAATACAATCCAAGTAAATCATCCTTCATAATTGAATTCAAGAAAAACAAACCTTCATACCATATTTTCCTTCCAATTCCTTCTAACATCAATTACAAAATAATACATAGACAATACATAAACAAGGTGAATTCAATAATCAATACATAGACCTTACTATTCTACACATTTATTTAATCATCTTCTCCCACAATCAAAGTAGAATTTTAAGGCATAATGAGTGTAAGGAAGAACAAGGGTTCAAAGGGCCAAATCTTGATTGGTTATCAATCATTGACCATTAATAATTAGTTAAACAATGATAAAAGACTATAATTCATCACAATTGATTAAAAATTTATTTTTTTAAAGGGAACCCATGTATCAATTGAAACTCTAATTTTGGGGAAATTTAAAATATTCTTTCGAAGAACCTCTTGAGGAAAGAAATCCAAAGAGTGAAAAAAACCATACACTAGTGATGATCTTTCCACGAATTCGAGTTAAAATCCTTGGGGAATTTGTCAGACACCCAAAATGATTTAGGTTGTATATAGACTCATATGTTCCTATAATTTTGATAACATGTTAATTAAGAGTTTTAAAGGATGCATGATAGATCTGAAGTAATTTTGAAGTCAAACATCAAGGGTGGACTAAGACGTTTGATGAATAGTCACTAAAATCCCGAAGGTGTTTTTATGTTCTTATATTTATGTCATTTTCTTATGAAGTCCTTATATTAGTAATAATGATGTTTATAGAGAGTGTGTTCAGTTTCATGAAGATTAGGGGTTGAACGTCCAAGACGTCTGAAATTAGCCCTTGAGACGTGCATGTGTAACTTGAGTGTGCCTCGCATGTTTGGATGTGTTGGGAATGTTTGGTTTGGGTGAAACTGATGCAGAAGGTCCTTGACATGATAAGGCTTATATTTATGTTTGAAATGTTTGGGACGGACTCCCAAAAGGCCCTGCAAAAGTCTCTCAAAGTGGGCTCAAAGTTTGCCTAGACACTGCCTTGGCAGTGTCTACCAAGGACACTCAATCAACGATGAGTAGTTTTAGCTACGCCTCGTCAATGGTGAGGCATAAATTAATACTTAGAGTGATGAAGGCGTAAGGCAGTCGCCAATCCCAGACCTAAACGGCGACCAGTAGTACAGTCCGTCGATGGACCTATTGAGCGTTTATGGGTTCGTCGATGCATGCAGCAACAACTGCCATGCACGCTAATTTAATTTATGGGTTGAATGGGAAATTCACCCTACATGCTAAAGTGAACCTAGTTGGTTTATTTGGTTGTATTTGGGTTTAGTGAGTGGGTTAAAAACGCGAAAACTCCATTATAATACATTCATTCAAATTAGACTTCCCTCTCCCAAAATATCCTCTCTAGAAACCTCTATAGACATGAAGCTCAAGAATAGCTTGGAGTGTAACAACCCTAAAAATGGATATGCTATGTAATTCTTAATGTGTTTAGAATGCCTACGATTAAATCGGGTTCACACTGATGGATGCGCGTAGAACCAAACTTCTGAAACCTTACGAAAGCCAAGCCAACTGACTTGGGGAATTAGTTGAGCTAGGAATGTTTGGTTCCAGCCATTTAGGGCTCCCGAATATGAAGAATTACTCGGATGAGTCTTTACCAAACTTAAAAAGGGGAAATCATAAGTTTTGAGGGTTTAGGGATAAAATGTTCTTTTTTCAGTCTAAGGGTAGTATCTTTATTACCCTAAATATGTAAATAATTATTTAATTAATAAAGTGGAGGGGAATTTCGCGGAGAGAAGGCCCAAAATTATCTCTTAGAGTGAAGTCTTGCTCCACCCGGGTTCGAACCTAGGTCGAAGCGATGATTTAAATTATTAGTTTTTATTTAAGTTGGTAAATTAATGTAATTTTGTTAATATTTATTATTTATTGGCTGATCTAAAATAAAAGGGAAATCAGGTTTTTTAATATTTACTAAACCCTATTTGACTAAGTTCTAAACTAGACTCCTAAACTTAAGATAAATCTGTCCTCTCACGTCTATCTCTCAACACACGTTCAATCTCTCTTCTCTTTCACATTCTCTCTCACAAATAATATAAAAGAAAAGAAGATAAACCAAAGTTCTTTACACTTGAATAATTCACAATGAAAATTTTAAACAAACAACTAATCAAAAACGTTAGGCAACGGAAGGAGATTTTGCGTCAAAAGTTTGGTGTCGAAACATGGATTTCGAGATGAGTGTTGGAGCAGGTTTGGGAAAAAACTTCAAGGTTTGAACGTCATAAAAGGTATGTGTTTTTTTTTCTTGTTGTCATTTTTCCAAGATACCCCTTATGGTTCAGTATATTTCGTCCGAAAACTAAGGTTGTTTTCCATTGCATGTCCCTGTCACTAGCTCCTATTGAATCATAGGTTGGTTATGTTTTCTGGTAGAAAACTAGGTATAAAACGTGTTTTCTTGATGCTTTAATGTTTATACGTTTGTTCGGAATTATGTGACTTATGTTGATGTTTTCCGTAAATTTATCTATGTGCATTTAGGTGTGTTGCCGTGGCTATTGGTCACATTTTAGGAATTGAAATGGCATGTTAGTTCTTTGTATTTCATGTACACATGTTTATGTAAATCGTGATGTTCATATGAGATTAAATGTGGCTGATTTGTGTGATATTCTCTTGGCTAAATAAATCCATGAAAATGCACCAAAAACGTTCTTAGTGCACTATGAAATTCCCCTAAGAACTAATGAGGTATGGAATGGAAAAGAAGTTGAAAATGTAACTCAAATTTCCAGCACATTTTTGATTAATTTCAGCCAACTTTAGTTATTTAAAATGTTATGAAAGATGAAGAAAAACAAGTGAGTTCACTGAGGGTCGAACCCGTGAGCTCACCACGTTAAAAATTGAGAAAATAAATAAGTGAAAAACCATGGGGTAAGGGGGAATCGAACTATGCTCTTGGCTGGAAAATAAAGTATGAAAAGACAAAATGAGAGAAGTGGGATTCGAACCCACAACTTCTTGGTCAAGTTTAAGGAAAAATGAAATTAAAATAACTGTGAGGCGTGGGAATCGAACTCACGACCTATAGGCGGAAAAGGAGAATTAAAAGAAAAATAAAGTGACGTTGCATGAAAAAGAAATGAAAATAAAAAGGGATGTGGGGGTTCGATCCCACAACCCCTCGGCCAAGAATGTGAAAATTTTAAAAAAATTAAAAGGAAATGAAGGCGTTGTGATTTGATCTTAGGTCCCCAAGCCGTGTGAACTAAAATAAAATAAATGAAAAATGTAAGTGTTGTCCAAGGGATTCGAAACCGGTCTCCCTTGCCCATATTTAAATATTGACACATAAGTCATACGTCTATAAATGTTAAACATAATGATACCTACAAAGCTCGAAATCGAGATATTGGCATACATACAAGATGCATAAGTATTGTACCACATAACCTTAGGAAGATATGAATCACTTAAACGAATAATGATTGAATCCTCATTGCTTGTATGTATAGACCTATAAGTCTAGCATACGTTAGAAGTAAGTGAACCTAAGATGGATATAATGAAATGATGCAGCCCCAGAAAGCTTAAGTAATAGTGTGAAACAGACTAAATTTCCAAGTTCATTGGCAGATGATGAAATAAACATTCACGTAAAAAGGGGTGGGTAATTATGAAGAGAAAATGTGCTAATACTAATTATTTTGGTGACAACATGATATGAGGATAATGTAAAAGATGAGAGCAATCTCAAATGCGCCTGAGTAAATGTAACAAAAACGTACTCTAATGAAAGTATTGAGATTAACACACTCAATACTAATGATGAAATGAGAAATCATCTATTGAGGTATGATGTCATCATACTAGAATCCAACTTCCATGACGTATGAGTTGAATGTAATGGAACTTTATACTGAGCACTGATAGACTAACTATGAGTGGTGATGCCTTCTTTCGAGAAGGGCGGAGGTTTACGTAACTCTCATGAGATGAGACCGTCTAGCATGTCGGGTATGTGTCTTAATATATATCCTAGTCTAAGAAACTATACTACCAACATAGGGATTTTGCGGGGTTCTATTCCCATGTACACTAGCATGTTTTGGGTCACTTTGGCCCGTTATTTCACCTCTTTTCGGTGTGAGGGAGGCACTGGATATCATGATGGGCACATGATCTATGTTGGTTAAAGTTAATGTTCCCAAAAAAAGAATGAGGTCAGCCTCAAATGATGCACATAAGAAATGAATGATACCAAATGAGTTAGAATAGGATAATCAACAGGTGAGCTAGACATAAGTAATAACACTAGGTAATTCCTGTTCATTGCACAGCGAACCCGATGAAAGTCTTAAACTACATCTTAGTTATAGCTAGTGTCTACACTAGCTTATGAATGTATGAAGTGATTTACGTATGAATGAATGAAGCAGACCAAGTGTTTGCTGAAGAAGGATCCCTAGTTGAGTTACCATATTTTGAGCTCTCATTTTTCGGACGTCTTGATTTCAAGTCCATAATTCCAAAGTCTCATGGTGTATTAATGAATTATATGAAAGATGTTGTGTGTTATACGCATTATGTTATGTGTTATAGGTAATATGTTATGTTCTCTGTGTAAGACGTTATGTGCTTTGTGCAATATGATACATGATACTCTCATGCCATGACTTTTCTAATCCAATTTTTCAAGTCAAATAACTTTCCTAATCCAAATTTGGTTGGTACACAAACTTTCCTAATAAAAATTTTGCAACTCTATCGACTTGACTTTCCATAAATCATGTTGTTAGGAAAGAGGTATTTTTACGCATACATGTCCTTGGTGTGTGCTTTCATATACCTATACTTATTACAAGTGTGTATAAATCCCATAAAACTCTATATTTTTAGGTGTAGGCACAGGGCGATGAGAGAACTTACAGGTTCACTTTGCAGCTATCCGAACATAGAGCTTTCATCTGGACATAGTAGGCCCTCATGCTTTCGAGGAAGTCTACCTTTATTATCTATCTTAGATGTAGGCTATAGCTTGTGTAGCATGTTCCACTAGTGATTCTTTCAACTTTTGTTCAGACTTTGTATTGGTGTCGTTTTGGCAAAAATATGTTTACTAAAATTATGAACTGATTTTTTCATTTGATTATCTCTTTATTACATGATTGATTTGTGAACGCCTAGGATGTTAATTTTAAAATGTTTAGCCTGAAATAAGAAAACAAAGAGTTCAAATTTTCCGCTGAAACTAACCTAGAAGAAGTAAGAATGACGTATGTAGACTTGTATGCAACCTCTAAGAGGTCAACTATACCGATCTCATTTGGGGTCTAAACTCCGTTCATGACGTGGATCTTTGATTTCCATGTGTTCTTCATCAAATTTAAGTGATTTTATTCTACAATGATGTATGTTAATCCTTCATATCTAGTTAACCTTCCATCTATAAAGTTCTTCTCAATGTTTTCACAGAAAAAATATGATCAAAGCACTTATTTTCAAATCTAGCCATGGGTTCTTTCTCAAAACGTTTTAAAAGGCTTCCTCATGATGAACTGATGTTAATAGGTTGATTTTAATGTTAATTTAAATCCAATTACACGATGAACCCATGATTCCTTCAAACTCTCAAGTTAGCATATGTGTGGTCTTTGTGATCTTCACTTTATGTTGATTGAATTATGATTCTATTATGTTGAATTGATTATATATAATGCCTATGATGTAATGTGATATTTAATTATGTGTTATTTGTCCAATGTGGGTTGATACTTAAAGACTTGATCTCTACTTCCTATTGATTGTTAATGTATGGCATTCACTTTAATCTCGATTCTATAGAGCATGAATGTAGGATTTTTTTATGTAAAGATAAATTTAGCTACTGTCTTATATTCATATTATGGATGAATTGTTGGTATGAATCATTGATGATCAAAGTAAAACGGTTTTTGTAAGGATTGATTTACATTCTTTTAGCTTATAGATTGATATTTAATGTACATGATGTGATCTAAATTAAAAGGTAGATGAAGCATGATTTACACTTGGTTATTTTGTCTTTAGTTACTTCCATAGATTTGTATTATTGGTGAATTATGAATTTTTGTTATGATGATCAATGTAAGGAATATTAGTAAGTGATTTATGTCTCTTTACTCTTTATTGAATAGGCGATGTAGTGTGTTAGTTTGTAGCATGATCTTGTAGTGACTTATAGATGATTTAAATTATGTTAAAGTACATCTAGATACATCCTATACATGAATTGTTGATGAAAAAATGCATTGATCAATGATGATCAAGGGTTGAGGAATTGGTAGAATGAATGTTCCCCTCTACTTTCCTATAGAATTGGTGGTTGATAAAGCCTTGTATGGCATTGTGTGGTTTGGTGAAGCTATGGTGGCGGTGTTTACTCATTTTCAATATATTAGGAATGTGTGTTGTTGTGATCACCCAATGTGAAGCCTCAAGCCTAGTCTCCTTTGTTAGGGATATGTTTAGATGCTTCCATTGATGATTTTTGATGGTTGATGATCCCTACCTATGTACCCCTATATGAATGTGTGCATAGGTAAGGTTAAGATTCTTAAATGTAATATGAAGTTAGCTTGTCTGCAATGCTAAATTGTGTTGTGTGGTCAATGCTCTAAGGTGCATTATGGTCCTAACAGGGTGGCTGCCTCAACGTGTTGTTGATAGCCATTATGTTATCATGTTTAACAATGTACACACACTCACACTTCATGCATGCTTACAAGTAGTATAGGTTCATGGTGTCTAATGAAAGGTATTCTCATATGCACTTACATTACTAGTACGCTTGTAAGGTATATGTGCCTGAAGCATGTTATGTATTCCCTTAACTAGGATGACTTGATAGGTGCACTAGTATGGGAAAGGGTATGGGACCTTGTCTATGTATTGCACATCTGTGCCATAATAGGATAGTTCCTAGGTTTTGTTTTATATGTACATGAATATGAATTCATGATTATGTTAATGTATGAACATGTGTGGTCTTAATGTGTTATGTGAAAGGGTTGTTCACATATATATTTATACACACACAAGAATGATGATCTAGTCAATAAAGGGGCACTTGATAGGTGTTTTGAAGAGCACCCTAAACAAAAGTAGGTGCTTGAATATGCTATGTCCATGTAAAAGGGTTTCTCACATGATTTAGATCGATGAACTATCATTTATAACCTATGAGCTAGGCATATGAGTAGTCAATTTTCTAAAGCCAATGTTTCTATGAAGTAATGTTAATAAGGGATTTTAATAAAAGGGAACTTTTCTTAGCATCAACGAATATTTGAATATATCTCACATACTAAAGGAACATGGCTTGATGGATGTTTTCCTAACATAGACTTTATTCAAGATCTAATGAGCTAATTTATAATGTTTTAACTTGTATTAGTAATTATATTATAACTGTCACGACCCAAAACGGGCCGCGACTGGCACCCACACTTATCCTACTATGTGAGCGAACCAACCCATCCAATTCCCAACGTTTCAACCATAAATAACAAAATATAATGCGGAAGACTCAAAACGCATTAATGAAAATCTATTAAATAACTTATAAAAACTCAATACTATTTATTCCCAAAACCTGGAAGTCATCACCACAAGAACATCTATCCTCAAATTACTAATCTAAGAGTATCTAACAAGCTAAAATAAGTAAAAAGATAGTCCATGCCGGAATCTCAAGGCATCAAGACATGACGAGGAAGATCCAGTCCAAGCTAGAAGCAATAGCTGACCCTGAAATCTGGCTTGATGAAGACTGGCTAGAGTTGCGGCTGAGTTGAAGACGATGGCACGTTTGCTGCACTCCACAATGACAAAGAGAGAACATACAAGTAGGGGTCAGTACAAAACACAAGTACTGAGTAGGTATCATCGGCCAACTCAAAATAGAAAACAGTATATATCAAATGATATCATAAATCAACTACAATACTCAACATGTAGCAACAACAAGTTCTATAATCATTAATAAGTACCGCCAAGTTCACCCATGAGGACTCAAGCCTCAATACCATACCCATTTGGGAATTAGGTTCATTAGATTGAGCATATTAACGTCTTTCAAGATTCATTATGTTTATTTCTCTCGTGTCGGTACAATAGATACCAATTTACCCATCGTTCGTCCTCGAACGATCATCAGAAGAAAAACAAGGGCAAAAAGGAGTACCTGAATCTGTAAATAGGTGTGGGTATCTTTCTTGCATATCAGTCTCCTTTTCCCAATTGGACTCTTCAAATGGTCGATTCTTCCATTGAACTTTGATGGATGCAATTTTTATTGATCACAACTTGCGAATTTCTCTATCTAGAATGGCAATAGGCTCCTTCTTATATGTCAAATTTTCATCAAGCAGAACTCAATCCCAACGAATGATGTAGTTTCCATCCCCATGGTATCTTTTCAGCATAGACACATGAAATACCGGATGCACTCCTGACAGCCCTGGAGGCAAGGCTAATTCATAAGCCACCTCCCCTACTCGCTTAAGTACTTCAAATGGTCCAATATACCTTGGGCTTAGCTTACCTCTTTTACCGAACCGCATCACCCCTTTCATGGGCGAAACTTTTAGCAAGAATTGCTCGCCCTCCATGAACTCCAAGTCCCTAACCTTTCGATCTGCATACTCCTTTTGCCTACTTTGAGCCGCTAAAAGCTTTTCTTGAATAGATTTCACCTTCTCTAATGAATCCCTCAAAAGGTCAGTACCCCAAGGTCTAACCTCAAATGCATCAAACCAACCAATGGAAGACCTACATATCCTCCCATACAATGCTATGAAAGGAGCCATATCAATACTTGAGTGATAGCTATTATTGTATGAAAACTCCTCTAAGTGTAAGAAGTTATCCCAATGACCACCAAATTCTATGACACATGCACGAAGCATATCCTCCAATACCTGAATCGTTCACTCGGACTGCCCATCTGTCTGAGTGTGTAATTCAGTACTAAGATCCAACCTAGTACCTCATTCGGCATGCAATGTTCTCCAAAACTTAGAGTTAAACTGCGTACCTCTATCTGATACGATGGAGAGTGGAACTCCATGCAACCGAACAATCTTTGAGATATAGAGTTTGGCTAACTTTTCTGCATTATAAGTCACCTTGACTGGAATGAAGTGACCCGACTTAGTTAACGTATCCACAATTACCCAAATAGAATCAAAATTGCCCAATGTCTTTGGAAGACCAACCACGAAGTCCATTGCAATCCTTTCCCACTTCCATTAAGGAATGGGCATTCTCTGAAGTGTTCCTCCGGGCCTCTGGTGTTCATACTTTACTTGCTGACAATTCAGGCATTTGGCAACAAAATCAACAATGTCGCGCTTCATTCTACTCCACAAAAAGTGTAGGTTTAGGTCGCGATACATCTTGGTTGCACCAGGATGTATAGAATATCCAGAAATAGGAGCCTCTGTAAGAATTGTGTGGATCAAATCATCAACATGGGGCACACATACCCTTCCCTTAATTCTCAAAACACCTTCCTCATCCATTATTGCTTCTTTAGCCTCTCCTCGCAACACCTTATCTCGGATGCGAATCAGTTTCTCATCAGTAAACTGCTTTCCGTTAATTTTGTCAAGAAAGGAAGATCTTGCCTCCACACTGGCCAAAAATCCCCCCTTCTCCTTTACTTCCAACATCATAAGGTCATTAGCCAGAGTCTGAACCTCTCTAGCCAATGGGCGTCTAGAGGCTTGCAAGTGAGCTAAACTACCCATGCTCCCTGCTTTTCTACTTAAGGCGTCTCCCACAACATTAGCTATTCCTGGGTGATACAAGATGGTAATATCGTAGTCCTTCAGTAGTTCCATCCATCTCCTCTGTCTCAAATTCAAATCTTTCTGAGTAAAGACATACTGTATGCTACGATGATCCGTATAGACTTCACACTTAACCCCATATAGATAGTGTCTCCATTGCTTTAATGCAAACACTACCGCAGCCAACTCCAAATCGTGGGTCAGATAATTACGTTCATGCACCTTTAATTGCCTCGAAACATAAGCAATTATGTTCTTCTCTTGCATTATCACTGCACCCAAACCAGAATAGGATGCATCACAATACACAACGAAGTTCTTACCCTCTACTGGAAAGGTAACGATAGGTGCGGTAGTCAGCATGGTATTGAGTTTCTGAAAGCTTTCCTCACATTCATCGGACCATACAAATGGAACATTCTGCTTAGTCAAGTTCGTCAATTGGGAAGCGATAGAAGAGAATCCCTTGACAAATCGACGGTAGTAGCTGGCTAACCCAACAAAGCTCCTTATTTCCGACACATTAGTAGGTCTTACCCAATTTCTCACTGTTTCAATCTTAGAAGGATCCACCATCACCCCATCCTTAGAAACCACGTGCCCCAAGAAAGACACTGAATCTAGCCAAAACTCACACTTGGGGAATTTGGCATAAAGCTTTTTCTCCCTCAACATTTCCAACACAATTCTCAAATGCTCCTCATGTTCCTTCTTACTCTTGGAGTATATCAGTATATCATCAATAAATACGATCACAAAGAGATGCAGATATGGCCTAAAAATCCCGTTCATCAAGCTCATGAAAGTAGCAGGGGCATTCGTTAGTCCAAAGGACATTACCAAGAATTTATAATGCCCATACCTGGTTCGAAAAGCAGTCTTTGGCACATCTGCTGCCCATATTTTCAATTGATGATAACCAGACCTCAAGTCAATTTTGGAGAAGACACATGCACCTTGTAACTGATCGAACGAATCAGCAATGCGAGGAAGAGGATACATGTTCTTAACAGTTACTTTATTTAGTTGCCGGTAATCTATGCACATCCGAAGACTTCCATCTTTCTTCTTCACAAACAAAACAGGAGCACCCCAAGGGGATGCACTCGTTCTAATAAATCCTTTCCCTAACAATTCTTGAAGTTGGGCCTTTAACTCCCTTAACTCTGCTGGAGCCATTCTATAAGGGGGTATGGAATGGGACGAGTACGCGGCTCCAATTCAATAAAAAAAGTCAATATCCCTGTCTAGTCGCATACCAAGAAGGTCTGCAGGGAACACATCCAGAAACTCACGAACTACCGAAACCAACTCAATCGAAGGTACTTGGGCAGTATCATCCCTGAGGTGTGCCAAGAACGCTAAACACCCTTTACTAACCATTTTCTTAGCACGAAGAAAGGAGATGATATGAACTGGAGTGGAAGTGTAGTTACCCTCCCATACTAACGGATCTGTCCCAGGCTTGGCCAACGTTACAGTTTTAGCATTACAATCTAAGATTGCAAAATTTGGAGAAAGCCAAGTCATACCCAAAATTACATCGAAATCAACCATTTCTAAGATAACCAAGTCTACATGAGTATTGCTCCCCACAAAAGTCACCAGACAAGACCTATATACCTTTTCAACTATCACAGACTCACCCACCGGAGTAGAAACACGAATAGGCATGTCAAGCAATTCACAATGTAAATTAAGACCAATAGAAAATCAGGAAGATATATATGAAAATGTGGAGCTAGGATCAAATGATACAGAAGCCATGCAATCACAAACCAAAAGATCACCTGTGATAACAGCATCTGATGCCTCCGCTTCAGACCGCCCAGGGAAAGCATAACAATAGGCCCTATCACCTGTCTGCCCGTTGCCCCTACCATGTGGTGTTGTAGTAGCTCCAGTTTGTCCGTCACCTGTCTGCCCGTTGCCCCTACCATGACGACCTCTACCTCTAGCTATTGGGGGTCTATAACTCTGTTTTGGAAAATTCCTCCTAATGTGTCTAGTCTATCCACATCCATAACATTCTCTGGGGTCTAACATAGGTCTCTATGAGAATGACGAGGTTTGGGAATAACCTCCAACCTCAGAGAAATGTTGACCGGTCTGAGGTGGACCCCCAACTACAGTCTGTAGTGAATACTGAATTGGTCGGACTGAGTAACCTCCTGAACCCTGTTCTCTAGACTAAGAACCATTAAACTCACCTCCCTTTCGAAACCTTTTGGATGTCGATGCCATGGTGAAGTCGTCTAGCTTCACTCCCTCCACCTCAATCACGAAGTCTACCACTTCTTGGAAGGATTTTGCTGTAGCCGCTACCTGTAAGGCTGAAATCCGTAGATCTGACCTCAGCCCTTTCACAAAACGGCGAATCCGCTCTTGTGAACTGAAGCAAAGCTGGGTGGTATACCTAGATAATGCACGAAACTTAGCCTCATATGCAGTGACCATTATTCTGCCTTGCTCTAGGCTGAAGAACTCATCTCTCCTCCTATCCCTCAAGGTTCGGGGGATGTAATTCTCCATAAATAAGCTAGAGAATGAGGCCCAAGTCATAGGTGGTGCCTGTGCGGGTTGACACTCGACATGTGACCGCCACCACATTTTGGCGTTTCCTTTAAACTGATAGGTTAGAAACTCAACGCCAAATCGTTCCACTATGCCCATTTTATGTAGTAACTCATGACAATCAACCAGAAAATCATAGGCATCCTCAGATTCAGCACCCTTGAAGACTGGAAGTTTAAATTTCATGAACTTACTGAAAAGTTCATGCTGATCGCTTGTCATTATAGGCCCTGTAGTTAAACGAGGAAACGTGCCTATTTCCAATGAGGCATCCATGTGGGGAGCCTCAACAGCGGCCTGTCGTACTTCCGAAACCTGAGGTGCTAGTGCAGAAAACACTGGAGGTGTCTGGCCTTGATCAGATAACCCGCTAAGATAAGCAAGAACGTGATTAATCATCTCTGGGGTAGGTTGGGGTGGTAATTCCTCATTCTGCACTTGCTCACTTTCCCCTTCCTCACCCTCTCTTACTACTTCCTCAGTCGGTGGAGGAGTCACCGCCCTAGTACTAGATGGGGCAGATGCTTGTGATCTTCTTCTAGAGGACGTCCTCCCACGACCTCTACCACGGCCTGTTGTCGCTGCTCCTCCTCGATCTACAGCCCCAGTGGATGGCTCAGACGCACCCTGTCCCGCCGCTGCTGCTGTTGACGTAGTCGTTGCTCTAGTTCTAACCATATGCGAAATAGAGTGAAGATGGTCAGATACAAATTTGTATCACCTAGATACCAATTGGATCCAAGTAATAGCACGAAAGAAAGAAGGAAAAGAATTTTCCTAAAGTCTTATAGCCTCTCAAAGAAAAGTAAAGGCGTCCCCCTACCATTCCTTAAGACTCTACTAGACCTGTTCTTGTGTGATGAGACCAACGAACCTAATGCTTTGATACCAAGTTTGTCACGACCCAAAACGGGCCGCGACTGGCACCCACACTTATCCTACTATGTGAGCGAACCAACCCATCCAATTTCCAACGTTTCAACCATAAATAACAAAATATAATGCGGAAGACTCAAAAATCATTAATGAAAATCGATTAAATAACTTATAAAAACTCAATGCTATTTATTCCAAAACCTGGAAGTCATCACCACAAGAATATCTATCCTCAAATTACTAATATAAGAGTATCTAAGAAGATAAAATAAGTAAAAAGCTAGTCCATGCCGGAATCTCAAGGCATCATCACATGACGAGGAAGATCCAGTCCAAGCTAGAAGCAATAGCTCACCCTGAAATCTGGCTTGATGAAGACTGGCTAGAGTTGCGGCTCAGTTGAAGACGATGGCACGTTTGCTGCACTCCACAATGACAAAGAGAGAACATACAAGTAGGGGTCAGTACAAAACACAAGTACTGAGTAGGTATCATCGGCCAACTCAAAATAGAAAACAGTATATATCAAATAATATCATAAATCAACTACAATACTCAACATGTAGCAACAACAAGTTCTATAATCATTAATAAGCACCGCCAAGTTCACCCATGAGGATTCAAGCCTCAATGCCATACCCATTTGGGAATTGGGTTCATTAGATTGAGCATATTAACATCTTTCAAGATTCATTATGTTTATTTCTCTCGTGTCGGTACGTGACACTCCGCTCCATATACTATCCTGGTGTCGGAACATGACACTCCGATCCCCCAAATTCAACGTGTCGGTTCGTGACACCCGATCCCCTAATTCTACGTTTCGGTTCGTGACACCCGATCCCCTACAATCATCACTTTAGTTCATCCAGCCTTCTTTTATACCAAGGCATCATCAATCTCATTAACAAGGCAGATTAGGGTTTTTCAAGATTTAGGATTTAATAGCTTCATTATGCTTATTTTATCATAATTATTTAATCACATTCATACAAGTATACAATTAAGCATATAGAAGGGTTTACAATACTACCCAATACATATCATTCGCTATTAAGAGTTTACTACGAATAACTTAAACCATAACCTACCTCCACCGAAGATTTCGTGATCAAGCAAGAAAATCCTCAAAATCTTTGCTATGCTCTTCGTTTCCCTCTTCTCTCGATCGTTCTCCCTCTCTTGTTCTTTCTATTTTTCTTATTCCAAAACCCTCTTTATTTTACCCTAATTATTATATAATTAAGTATAAAATATGTATAAAAATAATCCACTTTTTATTTTAGGGTTGTCTCCTTTAACCCCCAAGTAATTGAATTATAAATATTAAACCACTAACTTTATGTATAAGAAGGAATAGTCCAAAGCGCCCCTTAAAATATTTAACACAAATTCGAACCTGTCAGGGTTACGCAGCCTATGACGGACCGTCGTGCCTGCGACGATCCGTCCTGCTGCTTCCGTCACAAAGTTCAGAGACTCCAATTCATTAAAGAGTCTGTGACGGCCCGTCATGCCTGAGACGGTCCGTCCTGCCACCCCTTCGTGACGTTCAGAGAGTCGATCTCAGTACCCAAATTTCTAAATTCTAAGTGTTTTGGAAAGAGACCCCCTCGACGGTCCGTCATGGAATCCGTCGACTCAGCCAGTTTTTCTAGAAATAAAATCTGCTGCTAAAAACGACTAAACAGGTCGTTACAATAACCTTCCCCATTATAATAACTTTTTGAAAATAATTACTCTGTAGGATTAAGAATCTTTGAGATGGAGGGTTACATAGGGTACTATCTCGAAGAAAACTCTAGTTCCAAACTATGTGCCCGCGTACGTAGGCCTTAAATTGCCTAGATAGTGAATCCACATATAGCAATTTTTTTGATTAGACGGTTCTATCTTTGCAAGTAGACTTTACCTTTTTGATGTAGGAGTTATTCAGATTCAATTTCGTAACTAGTGTGGTATACTGTCGGTTGAAACTAATATCACACAAAATGAACTAAGCTACTAATTTTTTATTAAGATCTCCTTACGATTGTGAGATGCATTGAAAGAGCTAGAATTAGAAAAAGTCTTTTATTGGAAAGAGTGCAAAAACTAGAAAATTTGTTTAAGTTATATTAAGTTTTAGTTTTGGGTCAAGGTGTTCTACAATATACCATAGGAAAGACCGTTGAATAAAATTTCAAACAACACTAAGTTTTCTCAATTTCAAGTTCATATGAAGGATTTATGCCCATTAGAAATTGTTTCGACAAGGAAAGTCCAATAAGATTTAGGAAGGGTATTCTGGTATTTTCATTATCCAGTTAAATTTTTTCATTTTTAGTGAATTCATTAGTGTCAAAACTTAATTTGTTTAGTTTTCACAATTGAATATTCACGTTAGAACTTTTAGAGAAGAGAAGAGGGAGGTAAAAATTCGTCATCTTCATGAGGAATTGATCGAGGATTTCATCAAGGATTTGATCATACGAAGTATGTAAGACTTTCATAACGTTGGGTACATTTACCCAAATTACAAATATTTTTATTTTTGCATGAGTTCATCCTAAAAGAGTGGAGGTTTTCATGTTCCTGATACGTGTTCTTGAATTTCTTTTCGTTCTTGAATTTTGGTTGAGATTGAGGAGTTCTTGAGATTTTAATATTTATTATCAGTGTTATATTAAGTTAGATCCTTGTGTATATATTTTGGGTACAAGAATTAGAAAATATATTGACAAAAAGACTAGAAATTAATCGAATTAAGGTTAGAAAACAAGAGGAAAAGTTCATCAGTTTTAATAAGGGCATTGACGGATCGACACACCCCCGATTAACAAAGAATGCTTGGGAGACACGACCTTGTTTTTCCAGGAGGAATGGGGCATTGCGCCAACAGTTTGAGAAAAAGTGGTCAGTGAACTTTGGGGGCTGGCACGGCGACACTGCAGTGCACCAGGTCTGTTCGCCCCGATATGATTTTCATTGTTTAGCTCATTTAGGTCATTCTAAAGTATATAAACAATTCTTAATGATTAGAACTACTCTACATTACATCAGAACACCAAGAAAAAATCCACAAACTGGAATCATAACTTTAAATTCATAAATTCAAATTCAAATTCAAGAAATGTTAAGACAAAAATCTAGATGTTCATAAATTCTATTCAAGAAGTCTTTTGCAAATGTTTTAAACATATTTTAAGACTTGAGTTTTGAGTTATGTAAGAGTAATAAATGAAGTTCTTTTCATCAAAAGGAGTATATGGGAACTAAGTATTGTCAAAGATTAATTGTTACCCATTTGAACAAGAGAGGAAACACAGATTTCCAAGAGAACTTTTAAGCTACTTTTTGAGTAATTATCTCAAACCATACAAAGAATTTTTGTTTCTCAAACATACTAGTTTCAAAATACTTGTGTTGCACCCTATATCATATCAAATAGTATATGATGTTCAAAAGTAGAATTAGTATTACGAGATTAATGTTGTTTTGTAAATAAGTATAATTGAAAGAATATTGGACAAGTTCTTTTAAATTATTAATATAAATATTTACAGAGTTAACTATTTTTTCACACAAAAATGACCTTATATAACTTAAACATTTCAAAATGCATTAAAAAAATTAAATATGGGGAGAAAGTGATATTTCATAAGTAGTATTGTTCGTTACTTTACTCAAGTTGGTAAACAAGCTAACCAACAAAATAGAAAAATATATCAATATCAAGATAAAAAATTGTCAGTAATAACTTTTCCTCTAGAGGTTATGATTGTAAATGATGGAATACATTTACCTACAATTAGTCACTTAGATTAATACTTGTAATTTAATGTGTGCATGATACTAAGAACGCTTGTAATAAAAATTTTAATATTTTATCTTTAAAAATGATATATCTTTTAGAAAATATCATTATTCAATTTATATTTGAGTAAGGCTATGATATTTATGTAATTTTTTAAAAACTAAAACTGTACTTATATAGTGAATGTCAATACTTTTATAAGTAAATGATATAGATAAAAATATATTACGTCAATAATTAGTTATTTTGCCGCATATATATCATATACATGTTGTCTTATGAAAATATCTAGTATCTTATACATGTTCTATCATGATATAAAACATTAAACGGTTTCAATTAAAAATAAAAGATGAATAAAACATAAAGTATTATGCATAGAATCTTTAATTTTATTTCAGATCATTTTATTATAAAATACTATTTTCTTATCATTTTTATATATCTAGCAAAGACTATATCCTATGACATAATATTTTATTAGATAAAAATGGACACAAAATAACAAAAAATTCATACTTCAAAAATTCATACCCAACATAAATATAAGAAGTAAAAATATGTTCATCAATTCATAGCCGATGAAGAAGGAAGACAAAAATATATGTTCATGATATATCCACCCTAGTGTTTCATTTGATTGAAATATCTTGACACTAGTATTTTACTTACTCCATTCATTTTTACATACATATCTACTAAGAATAACTAATATCATAGTAATATTATCATTTTATTAGTAAAAGTGAAATTATTTTTGAAACAGTAAAATACACATCAAAATGACTAATTCAATGAACTATTTTGAGGGACAATATTTTAAAAAAATTAGGAAGAAACTCCTTCATTTGATTTTAAAAGAACAAGCAATGGAAATACAAAAAATAAATATCTTACCCCAATCATGTGCCTTTTTGTATTTATTTATCATTATTGTTTCTCCCACATAGTAACTATTTATTTTATTACAAAAATTAACAAAAAATGGATATATTTAAATTATCTCTCGAACGAAAACACAAAAGAAATAGTTAAAGAAACAAAGTAACAAAATAAATGAAATGTCACGACCCGCATGTACACCCTAGAAGTTAGAACTTTCTTGAATCGCCAAACGGCATATAAGACTTTGAAATGTCTCACTGAAGCCACTCATATCAACCATCGCATAATAAACACTCTAAAATAAGTAAGACTTTAAAACTTCCTTCAACCACGAAGAACTTTTTTTAAAAAAAATACGCAAGAGGAAGACATTAATTAAAACAATAAACCTTAACAATGTCCTATTGAACAATCTATAATTTATAGTATACAACATTTGGGACTAAGCCCATACAGGACATAAAAATAAAAACTAAGATATAAAGAAACATGTGGGTATTATCCTCGAACCGATGAGGACTCACCAATACTTCATCTTCAACCCTTAGAAACCTATATATCATCTATGGAATATCAAGACGTACGATTCCATACATTTTTGTCTAAAAGTGAAAAGAAGGGGTTAGCACATTGAATGCACTATGTATGGAAGCCATGCAAAAACCAAGGAAAAGGGACATTTAGAATAGAAACATGCGTTCATGATATTTTGATATTAAACTTTCCATAATTTAAGAAACATCAAAAAAGTCAATAACAACAACATAAGTCACACTCCAAATGAAAATCAATTTGTAACAAACTTATAGTGACCTTACACAGAATTCCTTTAATTTCATATATCATTTACAAATCACAATATAGAATCAAAACCTCATAAAAACACATAAACATACTCACGTGGATGCCCTACTAAAGGTTATCCTAAGACTCACCTAAGTAAGTTATGAAGTGGCCGCCCATAAAACCCCTTCAGACACACCAAGGTGATCCCTAGGACTACCTAAAGAATGTTATTACAATACATCACATATCACACCAATTCACATAAACATGAGACCCTCTTACAAAAGGTTATTCTAAGGTTCACTTGATTGAATTATGAACCGATCGCCCATAGAATCCGTTCATACACACAAAAATGTTCTTTAGACTACCTATGTCATGCCTCGAACTACCCCCGAGGCGCGGACACTAAACTTCAAACCACAAGTTATCCCAAGCTAACCCTGCTGGCATGATCATAAGCATACTAAAGATAATAAACTGATGCGGAAGCTAAATCATAATTAAATATTAAATGATGGGGACTAACAATATTCTATAACTAAGATATTTGAAAACAATGAGTTTAATACAAACGTAATATTACCTCAATACTAAGCTGAATCTAACTATCTCTGAAATAAGCCCCTAAAGTGGACTAGAAATACTAAGAAAAGTCCCATATAAATCTTGCAAAAACATAAATTAAATGACTAAAGAATGAAATGAAACTAATAACTGTTGTCCTTGAAGAATGATAACTCACCACTTAATCTGCTGAACTAGAGACCGAAAATTGATCTATGCGTGATCTGAATGCTGAGAACCTGAACCTATATCATGAGAAGATGTACCACACGTATGCGTCAGTACTTGAAAGTTACTAAGCATGTAGGATATAGTAAAGATAAAATAAAACAAAACTTAACATGTATAATAACAAGTATAATAATCTGACATGATAAACTGAAGTCTAAGCTAACTAGATGCAATGACCAATTTATAACATTCTGAAACTAAATACTGAATATAATGATAAATTGTCAATGCAAAGAGTCTTAATGATTTTTATGAGCTACTAATAACCGATAATAAAACCACATCAGCTAAATGTGAAGTCCAATGTATACGCCCCATCGAGAGGGCTCAATATACCCTGCAAGAGATATAAAGGCATGCTGGCCTGATCAGTAAACTGATTTCACACAGAGGGGACTTATAACCTACTTAGCTAGTATTTCTAGGACTATGAGGTATGCTAAACCCTAGTCCAACTCGGTATTATGCTACTCCTAATGAATTCTAAAAATATACTGTTTATGTATGAATTTTTATGAATACTAGATTTCTCAAATCTGAACGTGCAAACTAAGAATGCAAAAACTAATCTTGCAATTATGCATTGATAACTGAGTCATGTATATCTGAA
Organism: Solanum habrochaites; assembly: GCA_027704765.1. Taxonomy (NCBI): domain Eukaryota; kingdom Viridiplantae; phylum Streptophyta; class Magnoliopsida; order Solanales; family Solanaceae; genus Solanum; species Solanum habrochaites. The sequence goes on from JAKWJA010002494.1 coordinate 17,666,268, forward strand.
ATGTTTGTAATATCTTTCCTAGCATGTGTAATTTAAGAACTAATGAAATACAAAGCTAGGGTTCTGAGATTCATGCAATAAACTGAATAATAACATGATAATCTGATTTGGAACATAAAAGTATTAAATTCATAAAGTTCTCTCAAAGTTCTAGAAATCCTAGGTTTAATCATGAGAAGAGAATCCATTATCTGACTGAAAACCGGGGACCTAATCGGTGAAAGGAACCCACTAGTAAAATCCCACATAACTGTGATGAAATCCACGAAAAAATACTTAAGTTTTGAGGCTAGAACTGCAAGAGCTTGCGGCATTCTTGAACTAGTGTTGTTGACCTTTTTTTTCCTCTCTTGCTTCTAATTTTCTAATATTTGATTTAATGATTTGACTTGGATATGTTTTAATTATGTTTCTAGGCTTAAACTTAGTAAAATATGATGATTTAGGGACAAAAAGACGTAACTTAGGGTTTAAACAAAGTGGGAAGGGTAACTAAAAATACTATGAAAGTTGATGTCGGGCCAAACGACGGTCCATCGTCTGCTTGACGCCCCGTTGTTGGGTCCGTCCTCAGGGCCTTTTCGACAGACCATTACTAATATAGGCGTAACCTTTTACTCGTAGGTCTGATTTTAGCAAGGTCAATGACTATGGAAAGATTATTCAATTATCTATCTGTAAGTAGGTCATGGGATACCTAATTCATTTTCTACTAAGAGTTATTAACATTTGAAGGTGACCCAATTACATTTCCTCTTAAATCCTACCTAAGCAATCCTCAAAGCTACTCTAGATTGAAACCTTTTCAATTAAAAATTCTTTACCTAAGTCATTAAATTCATTAAGTCATTTAGGAGATATTAAAAATATAAGGACATTCAAGTAATGGTATTGGTTAAGACCTAGGGATTTACTCACTTACATCTTCAAATCCTTATTGTGCAATGTCTAGATAGCTTGTCATACCACCATCTAAACATTAAAGAACTTTTCCAACACTAGTAGGTAACCCATATGATGAGAATAGGTAATAACCGACATAAACCATGGTTGATATGCATGGTATCCAAAGTTATAACCTTCTCCAATGGAGGGTGTTCTAGTTAACAATGGTAGAACTAGGAAAAATCCCAAGTAGGCACATGGTAAAGGAATATGAACTGTTTCTTTGTACTCTAGCCCCATTCTTAACAAGAGCTACTCCCCACAACATACTCACTCGGTTCTAGCCTTTGCTGTGATAGAGTAATTTACATAAATATTCATATAAATGGGTTCCATATAATGTTCACGATCGAATCACATTACACCTTACCGAAGAGGGTCCGTTAATAATGTAATGCCGACAAGGACACATTTACCATACTTACAATACATAAGCACCGCCACCATAAGCGGACCACACCAATCATCATAATAATGTAAGAGTTATGCAACATAATATAAAGAGATTTAGGGCAGCATACCACCAATCAAATCTAACAAACTCAATCTATAGACAAATTAACCAACTAAATATTCGAAGGCCCTTACCAATGGCCATGATTACCAATTCAATCCAATAATCTCAATATACAATGAATCAAAGAATATACGATACTCATATAATAAAATTGATACAACCAATAAACCATATCATCATGATTTCTATATAATTCAAGATCCCATAACAGTCTACACATGAATTCACTACTATCAAGTCATAATCAATTCACCCATAACATAACCAAAATATAGATATTTGAGAGGGTCAAGGGTTCATGTATTTTTTAATTGGAAAAAATAAATTACACATTAATAAAATTATATATTAATATTTGAAAACATTTCATGCAAGACCCCGTGACTTTGAGTGAAATCAGACTTTTTCATCTTTTTGATAACATTGAATATCATCTTTGAAATTGAAGATATGGTGATAGAAAGCCTTAGATGAAGAAATATCATACCTTATTAGAAGAATTCAAATATATTTAAAAAATAAAATCCATTGAAGATCTATCATAAAGCTCCATCTTCACCTTGAGCTCTCAAGGAGGTTTTTGGAGAAATTTTTGGAGGGAATGAGTTTTTATCTAGGTGCTAGGGTCTAAATGAGAGTTCAATGACATAAATACTCTTAAAATACCCATAAAAACCTAAAATAACCTTCCTCCTATTTTATATGATTTGGGATGAATTTTTCAAAAGTACCCCAAGCCTTACAGTAAAGCTGGCAGATTGCAGACACCATCGACAGGCCGTCTACTGGACGATGCCCCGTTGTTTGGGTTACGTTGATTGGGTATGCAACTTCAAAAATTTCATGCTATATTTCCCCATACATGAATCCTATACTCGCACCGTTGTTTGGATAACAAGAGATTGTTTGGGGATCGTTGCTTGTCTAATGCCTGGTAGTCTGCCTCACAAAGATGGGGTCCTCCTCTAGAGCCCCATTGTGGGTCCTAGGTGTTGTCGTATCCAGATGTTAAACCCCCTAACACGATCATATAGTTCTTAGCAAAATCTCCAATTAAATTTAATACAAACGAACATATAAAACATGGTAAGACACACATCAATACAAACGGACGTCCAAAGGCTAACATTCAAACGCCTTGGACATTCTTGGACGTTTGACCTCCAAACATACCAAAATCAATATACTTCATTTAAAAAATAATATTGTCCATATAAGGACCTTATAAACACATTATATATACATAATCACATGCAATCACATAAGTACTATTCGTCGAACGTCTTGGTTGTCCCTTGACGTTTGACTTCAAATTAAATTGAAACGACTTCAAAACTCACAAACTCCTTAATTAAGCTATTTATAAGAATTTAGAACTTTTATTAAGATCTAGATAAACCTAGTTCATTTTACCGCCTCAGTGTGAAGCGAAGTTCAAAGATAATTGCATATTGTTTTTTTCTCAATTTTTCTTTTTTAATAGAAAACAACTACCTAAATTCCCATCCTAAAAACAGTTATGAAGTTTTAAAATGATCTCAAATTGTCTCAAATTAGAGATCCCCAAGATCTTATAAAGAGTAAAGGGTTGTGATTTATGTTCGAAGAAACATGAAGGTAGAAATTGTTGTGACTATTCATAGAAATTAGCATTTATTTATCTTTGACATTTTGGGAGTAACTAATTTAAAAATAAAAGAAGTTATAAAGATAGATTATGCGTATTATGAAGAAAACTTTTGTTTCTGTCATCATCTTTCTAGAGTATTCACTTCTCATCCAATTCTTATATCCATCTCCTGTTATTTGATATTTGATTACTTCTCTTTGTAATTTAGGTGTTTTTATTGTAATTTGCCTATCTTATTGTATAATGTGTTAATATTTATGTTGAATTTAAGTTTGTTTCATTGGTATTTTAACTCTAGAGGTTTCTCTAATGGAGGACCAAAATATACTCAAGGGTTTTGTTGATGATTTAGTTTGTATCTGTAAAGATCTCACTGAATTTCGTTTAATCTTCCTGGACGATTTAGGGAGGGAGGATGGTACAGCCTATTTTCAACCTCCAAAACACACTTATGGGTGCTAAATTATAGCAATTTTGATGCGAGAATCTGCAGTCTAGGATAGTCCATGAAGAGCATTATTTTGATTTCCATAATATTGAGGAAGATCAAAAGTTTACTTTGGCATCATTCTACTTTGACTATGAAGCATTAGACTGTTACCGATGGTTATTTAGGAACAATCAATTAGTTGATTGGCCGTATCTTGTTGGTAAGGTGAGAATTTGATTTAAACCTAAATAACTTGAGTCCGCGAGAGGGAGATTCACCAATCTTTGGCAAGTAACCTACGTGAATGAATACCAACACTGTCATGAGAATATGTTGTCATGCTTCCATGAGAAACATGTAGTTTTCGAGGTCACACATATGTTGAACATCTATAATGGATCAACATAACAAACTTACCTTAACCACAATATTTTTGTGAACAATCAGAATTCTAATATAATGCATGTCAGGTGTTTGATGAATTTTCCGATAGGTCTAAAGTTACAACACTAGAACCACACAAGGTGCGTACGATGACAAAATATACTGTTGAATTACATTTCCCTACAGATCATGAACATTATGTTGCCCCGTATACCGTGTGTAATGACTACGACGTTGTTAAACATAAAGAAAAAATGAGGGAGTGACCTCACTTATAATTCCTATATAAAATATGTGATTGTCAAGTTTTACCCATTCCGTTTCTCCCAGCTATGTTTTCCCTTCATGTCTTATGATTTTGTTCATATAACATTGTTTTATGATTTTGGGGATCAAACATTGTGTGTGAGCGTAAAAATGGCTTAACCCTTTTCTATTGGTTTGATACTAGAAACCATACTTCTCAGACCAAACACGACTTTGGAATATGTTGCTCACAATTTGCTACTCAAAATGCTGGTGAACAACATCCAAGGGTTCTTGCTATCAATGTAATAGCTTATTGGTTTTATTGCCTCATAAACTTAAAAAGGATCTTTATATTTGGGATATAGGATTTTTTTCCAAATTATGGGTTGCCACTGGTTCTACAGACAATTTAGAGTTATTAATAGTGTTTGAAGCAATTTGAAACAAATTGACTTGTTTATATGCAAATTTATCGGATTGGGAGAAGTTAAGTAGAGTTGAAATAGGTATTTATACCTTTAATGCCATGTCTTATTGTCACGCCCAAATCAGGGACGCGACTGGCACCCACATTTACCCTCCTATGTGAGCGAACCAACCCATCTAAACCTTAACATTTCAAGATATATCAACAGAAAATAATGCGGAAGACTTAAACTCATTAATATAAACAATTCAATACTATTATTATTATCCCCAAAATCTTGAAGTCATCATCACAAGAACATCTATCTCAAATTACTTAACTAGGAATGTCTAAGAACAAAATAACTAAAAAGCTAGTCCATGCCGGAAGTTCAAGGCATCAAGACTTGAAGAAGAAGACCCAGTCCAAGCTAGACGCATTAGCTCACCCTGAATTTTCCGATGAAGTGAAGACTGGCTAGATCTGCTGTTGAGTTGAAGTTGACAGAACGTTTGCTGCATTACACAAATAACAAAGAGGAAAACATGAAAGTAGGGGGTCAGTACAACCACACGTACTGAGTAGATATCATCGGCCAACTCAAAATAGGGAACAATATATATCAATAATAATGTAAATCAACTACAATACTCAACATGTAGCAATAACAACATGAATTAATCAATAACTACAACCGAGTTCACACACGAGGACTCAAGCCTCAATACCATACTTATTTGGGAATTAAGTTCATTAGATTTAGTATATTCATTATCTTTCAAGATTCATTATCTTTCTTCCTCTTGTGTCAGTACGTGACACTCCGATCCTCTATTTCTACCCTGGTGCCGGAACGTGGCACTCCGATCCTCATTGTATCCTGGTACTGGAACGTGGCACCCGATCCATATTCTATCCTGGTGTCGGAACGTGACACTCCGATCCTTATATTCATTCTATCCTGGTACCGGAACGTGGCACCCGATCCATATTCTATCCTGGTGTCGGAACGTGACACTCCGATCCTCATATTCATTCTATCCTGGTACCAGAACGTGGTACCCGATCCATATTCTATCCTGGTGTCGGAACGTGACACTCCGATCCTCATATTCATTCTATCCTGGTACCGGAACGTGGCACCCGATCCATATTCTATCCTGGTGTCGGAACGTGACACTCCGATCCTCATATTCATTCTATCCTGGTACCGGAACGTGGCACCCGATCCCCTAATTCATCAAGCCTTCTTTTACACTTAGGCATCATCATTCTCATTATATAATTTATCAAGCCTTCTTTCATACTAAGGCATCATCATTCTCATTATATAATATATCAAGTGAATTAGGGTTCTTTCAAGATTCGGGATTCAATAACTTCATCATGCTTTGTTAATTCATCACAATTTTATAATCATAATCATGCAAGCATACAACTTAAGCACATAGCAGGGTTTACAATATTATCAACACATAATATTCACTATTAAGAGTTCACTACGAATATCGTAACATAAACCATAACCTACCTCCACCGAAGATTAGTGATCAAGCAAGCAATTTCCCAAGCTTTGTTTCTCTTCGTTTCTCCTCTTTCTCGTTCGACTTTCTCTCTCCTTCTCTTGTTTTTTCTATTTTCTTTATTCAAACCCTCTTTCTTTTACCCTAATTATTATATAATTAAGTTTTAAAAGATGGCACTAATAATCCACTAATTAACTTAAGGTTACCTCTTTTAACCCCCAAGTAATTAGACTTATTAACATTAACCCTCTAACTTTATAATTAAAGCAGGAATAGTCAAAAACGTCCCTTAAAACGTGTAAAGAAATCCGACCCGAACTGGGATTGCGTAGCCCGTGACGGGCCGTCGCGCCTGCGACGGTCCGTCCTGCTGTCCGTCGTATGCAACAGAGACTTGTTTAAGTGGATGGCCTGTGACGGGCCGTCGCGCTTGCGACGGTCCGTCCTGCCATTCCGTCATGACGTTCAGAGAGTCGATTTTCCAGTACCCAATTTCAGATTTTCTAAGTGTTTTGAAACGACACCCTCCACGACGGTCCGTCGTGCTCTTGACGGTCCGTCGTGGCCTCCGTCACCTCTGCCAGTTTTCCAGAATAAAATCTGCTGCTCAAAACGACTAAACAGGTCGTTACAATAGATACCAATTTACCCATCGTTCGTCCCCGAACGATCACAAGAAGGAAAACAAGTGCGAAAAGGAATACCTGAATCCGTAAACAGATGTGGGTATCTTTCCCGCATATCTGCCTCCTTCTCCCAAGTGGCTTCTTCAACCGGTCGATTCTTCCATTGCACCTTGATGGATGCAATCTCTCTTGACCTCAACTTGCGAACTTCTCTATCTAAAATAGCAACAGGTTCCTCCTCATAAGACAAATTCTCATCAAGCAAAACTGAATCCCAACGGATAATGTAATTTCCATCCCCATGGTATCTTTTCAACATGGACACATGAAATACCGGATGCACTCCGGACAGCCCTGGGGGCAAGGCTAATTCATAAGCCACCTCCCCTATTCGCTTTAGTACCTCAAATGGTCTAATATACCTTGGACTTAGCTTACCTCTTTTGCCAAACCGCATCACCCCTTTCATGGGTGAAACCTTCAACAAGACTTGTTCACCTTCCATGAACTCCAAGTCTCTAACCTTCCGGTCTGCATACTCCTTTTGTCTACTTTGCGCCGCTAGAAGCTTTTCTTGAATGCCCTTCACCTTTTCTAACGAATCCCTCAAGAGATCGGTCCCCCAAGGTCTAACCTCGAATGCATCAAACCAACCAATGGGAGATCTACACCTCCTCCCATACAATGCTTCAAATGGAGCCATATCAATACTGGAGTGATAGCTATTATTGTACGAAAACTCTGCCAAAGGTAAGAAGCTATCCCAATGGCCACCAAACTCTATCACGCATGCGCGAAATTTAGCCTCATACGCGTTAACTGTCATCCTCCCTTGCTCTAGACTCAAGAACTCGTCCCTTTTTCTATCTCTCAAGGTCCTTGGGATATACTTCTCCATAAAAAGGGTAGAGAATGATTCCCAAGTCATAGGTGGTGCCTCTGTTGGTTGACACTCAACATGTGACCGCCACCACGTTTTGGCGTTCCCTTGAAACTGATAGCTCACGAACTCAACGCCAAACCGTTCTACTATACCCATCTTGTGTAGTAGCTCATGACAATCAACCAGAAAATCGTAGGCATCCTCTGATTCTGCGCCCTTAAAGACTGGAGGTTTCAATTTTAAGAACTTACTGAAAAGTTCATGCTGATCATTTGTCATAATAGGCCCAGTAGTCAGACGTGGAAATGTGCCTATTCCCAATGATGCATCCATGCGGGGAGCCATAGTAGCCGCAGGTCGTACCTCTGAAACCGGAGGTGTTGGTGTAGAAACCACTGGAGGTGCCTGACCCTGATCGGATAACCCACTAAGATAAGCAAGTACTTGGTTGATCATCTCTGGGGTAGGTTGGGGTGGCATTTCCTCATTCTGCCCTTGTTCATTCTCCCCTTCCTCCCCCTCTCTTATCGCCTCCTCGGTCGGTGGAGGAGTCACCGCCCTAGTATCAGATGGGCTAGGTGCTTGTCCTCTTCCTCTAGAGGACGTCCTCCCACGACCTCTCCCACGGCCTCTTGCCGTTGCTCTTCCTCGAGCTACAGCCCCAATGGCTGGCTCAGTCATTTCTTGTCTTTCCGTTGTTGCTGCTGGTGCGGTCGTTGCTCTAGTTCTAACCATCTGCGAAATAGAGTGAAGATGGTCAGATACCAATTCGTATCGCCCAGATACCAATTGGACTCAAGTAGTAGCACGAAAGAAGAATGAAAGAGTGAAATTTTCCTAAAGTCTTATAGCCTCTCAAGAAAAAGTAAAGGCGTCCCCCTACCGTTCCTTAAGACTCTACTAGACCTGTTCTTGTGTGATGAGACCAATGAACCTAATGCTCTGATACCAAGTTTGTCACGACCCAAATCAGGGACGCGACTGGCACCCACATTTACCCTCCTATGTGAGCGAACCAACCCATCTAAACCTTAACATTTCAAGATATTATTATCCCCAAAATCTGGAAGTCATCATCACAAGAACATCTATCTCAAATTACTTAACTAGGAATGTCTAAGAACAAAATAACTAAAAAGCTAGTCCATGCCGGAAGTTCAAGGCATCAAGACTTGAAGAAGAAGACCTAGTCCAAGCTAGACGCATTAGCTCACCCTGAATTTTCCGATGAAGTGAAGACTGGCTAGATCTGCTGTTGAGTTGAAGTTGACAGAACGTTTGCTGCATTACACAAATAACAAAGAGGAAAACATGAAAGTAGGGGGTCAGTACAACCACACGTACTGAGTAGATATCATCGGCCAACTCAAAATAGGGAACAATATATATCAATAATAATGTAAATCAACTACAATACTCAACATGTAGCAATAACAACATGAATTCATCAATAACTACAACCGAGTTCACACATGAGGACTCAAGCCTCAATACCTTACTTATTTGGGAATTAAGTTCATTAGATTGAGTATATTCATTATCTTTCAAGATTCATTATCTTTCTTCCTCTTGTGTCGGTACGTGACACTCCGATCCTCTATTTCTACCCTGGTGCCGGAACGTGGCACTCCGATCCTCATTGTATCCTAGTACCGGAACGTGGCACCCGATCCATATTCTATCCTGGTGTCGGAACGTGACACTCCGATCCTCATATTCATTCTATCCTGGTACCGGAACGTGGCACCCGATCCATATTCTATCCTGGTGTCGGAACGTGACACTCCGATCCTCATATTCATTCTATCCTGGTACCGGAACGTGGCACCCGATCCATATTCTATCCTGATGTCGGAACGTGACACTCCGATCCTCATATTCATTCTATCCTGGTACCGGAACGTGGCACCCGATCCATATTCTATCCTGGTGTCGGAACGTGACACTCCAATCCTCATATTCATTCTATCCTGGTACCGGAACGTGGCACCCGATCCCCTAATTCATCAAGCCTTCTTTTACACTAAGGCATCATCATTCTCATTATATAATTTATCAAGCCTTCTTTCATACTAAGGCATCATCATTCTCATTATATAATATATCAAGTGAATTAGGGTTCTTTCAAGATTCGGGATTCAATAACTTCATCATGCTTTGTTAATTCATCACAATTTTATAATCATAATCATGCAAGCATACAACTTAAGCACATAGCAGGGTTTACAATATTATCAACACATAATATTCACTATTAAGAGTTCACTACGAATATCGTAACATAAACCATAACCTACCTCCACCGAAGATTAGTGATCAAGCAAGCAATTTCCCAAGCTTTGTTTCTCTTCGTTTCTCATCTTTCTCGTTGGACTTTCTCTCTCCTTCTCTTGTTCTTTCTATTTTCTTTATTCAAACCCTCTTTCTTTTACCCTAATTATTATATAATTAAGTTTTAAAAGATGGCACTAATAATCCACTAATTAATTTAAGGTTACCTCTTTTAACCCCCAAGTAATTAGACTTATTAACATTAACCCTCTAACTTTATAATTAAAGCAGGAATAGTCAAAAACGTCCCTTAAAACGTGTAAAGAAATCCGACCCGAACTGGGATTGCATAGCCCGTGACGGGCCGTCGCGCCTGCGACGGTCCGTCCTGCTGTCCGTCGTATGCAACAGAGACTTGTTTAAGTGGATGGCCTGTGACGGGCCGTCGCGCTTGCGACGGTCCGTCCTGCCATTCCGTCATGACGTTCAGAGAGTCAATTTTTCAGTACCCAATTTCAGATTTTCTAAGTGTTTTGAAACGACACCCTCCACGACGGTCCGTCGTGCTCTTGACGGTCCGTCGTGGCCTCCGTCACCTCTGCCAGTTTTCCAGAATAAAATCTGCTGCTCAAAACGACTAAACAGGTCGTTACACTTATGAAAAATGTTCATGGGTAACTCAGAATATTAGTTACTTAATTGGACATGTGGTCTCAATTTGAGTATTCAACTGTTATTACATTTACTACACACTTTATGGATACCAAAGCTTACACTACTGATGTATTTGGAAAGAGCATCTTTGCACTGTAGTCTATGGTCACGAGCAGATCATCTTTTTTATTGTGTCCAGATTAGTGATTAATGCACAAAGTATAAAAGATTACAATACTATAAGTTATCAAAATTTATCCGTTTGTTTTGGTTGTTTCCATATTGGTTTTTGTTGCATAAAGTATATAAGATAAAAAAACAATATTATACCGCCATTTCACAGTTTTTTTAGCTACAATTGGTAGGGAGCGCACTACTAACATTGTTCTTCACTCGAACCTTGAGGACAAGGTTCTTATTAAGGATTGCAGTATTGTTATGAATCAACCCTGGTCCGACAGGAACTTTGAAGTCACAAAATCATGTATAGGACAAAAAAGGTTCATTTAGGATCAAGTCGTAATTAGCAACTAATTTAAATTGTAGAAAGTTAGAAAAAAAAGTTATACATATTATGAAGAAACCCATTGTTCCTCTCATCTTTTTTATAGAGTTTTAACTTCTCATCCTCATTCTTATCGCTATCTCTAGTTACTTTATATTTTAAAATTACTCTATATAATTCAAGTATTGTTATTGTAATTTGGTTTTGTTATTATATAATGTCTGAAAATTTATGTTTAGAAAACGAGTTTGTCTCATAAACCATGTAACCATCATGGGAGAACGGGTCATACTCTTTATATGATTCCATAGTCCTTTCTAGCATAGACTAGTAGATCCACTTAGTTGAGGTGTTCTATATATCGGAAACTTATAGGATAGTTTTTATAGTGTGGTAAGACGTTGTATCATCACTTTATCTCATAGTGATGGTTGTCAGTTAGAGAAAATCCCACTGTATTATAATTCTTTAGTATCTATGTTTATTCAGTTGTTACTTAATGTTTTAAGCAATTTATATAAATTACATCTTATATATTTGTTATTTCTGTATTGAGTTGAGAATCCATGTAATGTAAAGCTGAGGTGAGCATTTCTAGAGTTCATTTCAATATATGTTATGCCCTGTTTTCCCCTTACATATTCGCACATTTATTATACTAATGTTATTTGTCTTGCATCGTTTTATGATTAGACACAAGTAATCAGGATCAATATTCAGTGTATCGTCGATCCAGTCGAACATCTCAGAGTCTGTTTGTCAGCCTCCTTACAATTTGAAGGATCCGTTTTACTACTTCACTAGTTCTGGTATTATTCTTTGCTCTTATTCATTTCAGATGTTTATTTTAACAGTTGAGTTTGCCTTATTTGCTTGTTGAATGTTTTCTTTATAACTTTCATGACCCTAAAGTACCCCCTAGAAGTTAGGGAGAACCCTCGGTTCATGGCAAGGTGTAGTTGACCCTTAGGGTCTTGTACAAACCCTTTAACTATCGTTCATTATATGATATATGAAAAGTAGAGCGGATTTATAAATTTTCAAGACATTTAATATAAAAAGGAAATCTTTATAAATACTTACAAAATATCATAGTCAAAATCCAACTTAAGACACAACATAATAAACTAAGGGACACGGGCCTTAACATTTGGAAGAGATACACAATAAGTCTTAACATAAGGAACTAAGAAAATAGGAATTATGCCCTCCGATATATGATGACACACTTTGTCTTTAGAGTAACTTTCCCAAGCTTTGTCTTCTAGACTTCAGCCTTGCTTCCAAACCAACACTTAGATAGTATAGAAAAGTATGTGTAAGTACAAAACAATGTACTAAGTATGGCATATGCAAAACATTAAAAAAGGACATTTTAGTAAAATAACATTTCATGCCAAATAGTTAAAACATTCATAAATTCATAAGTAAAACAACATAAGGAACATCATTTAACACTTAGAGAAGGATTTCGATAATTTTAACCAAAAGAAGCACTTTAAATTAAACGCACAAAATATTACAGTGAATTCAATTTGAACATGACAGTGAATTTCCTTAAATATTACAGTGACTAAAATGACTCTAATGTAGTACCTTCTAAAGTATTGCTAACGAGGAAGTAAGAATCATTTTTGTTGGAGTTTCTCTATCTAAGGTCATCCTAAGAATCACTAAGGTAGTACATTAAGGGAGTATGCATATGCCTCCTTCAATACGCATCTAAGCGACCCTAAAGACTACCTCTTTTTTGGCGTACTCAACTCGGGAGCACAAGCAACAACTCAATGTCAATACAATAAAAAAACTGCTAACAACACATCAAGAATTCCCTTTTGGAATGCCCACTTAGTGCAATGAGCAGAGGGCGTCCCATATCACCACAAACCCTAAGTAGTACACTATTTTAGAAGACTTGGCATCAAGACTCCCCTTTCGGAAGGTCCTACCTAGTGCAATGGATAGATAGCGTCCCATACCACCACCTACCCTAACTAGTACGTTCTTTTAGGAGACTTAGTTCTTTCATTTCAAATAAGACTCACCAAAACTCCCCTTTCGGAATGTCTACCTAAATCAGTGGATTAATAGTGTCCCATTCCACTACCTACCCTTAGTAGAACACTCCTTTCGAATAATTAGCACATTGATTTCTTTTGTGGGTGTTAGACTAACTTACATAGATCATGAGAGATAGACAGTGAATCTCGATATTAACCACTAATTGATGAGGGATCCTTACTTTCCTAGAATTATGCGGGCACATAGTTAATGGATAAGGAGATTTCTACTAAGTAATTCATTCTCTACTAACGAGGAGTAATAATCTCAATAGGTACGTTAGAATACAACATCTTTACTCGTGAAGTGTAACAACCTCTTCTTAATAACCTCTCAGTGCTAGGCATAACTTCCCATGGATTCTAAACATTATAAACTATAGGTTAAGGATAACTAGTGAATACAACGTCTCAACTCACGAACGACATTCATGCTTTGACCTATCTTAGAAATCACATAGGATGTAGTGGGGTTTCTAATAAACACTTCATACATTCATTCAACTGTGAATGTGTGTACATGTGACCACACCTTGCACATAAACATCATTTCATTTATATTTAACTTGTATACATACTTAGACCTTGATTCATAACATCAAACAATTTACAAGTTTGACATAATCATATAAGTCCCTTGGACGTGATCCTTATCATACTTCTTATAACAAGCTTCACAAAACAATTAACAAGAATAACATCATTTAAGTAAAGTCTCTAGCCTACTGCACATAATAACTTCATAAGGCACATTTAACAAAAATAACATTATTATCATCATATTAATTCACATAACAGGACCACATCGCCTTATTACAAATAAACATGTAACTTCACATTCATATAATTCAAGTAAAAACCGCCACCAAGAAGGTGGACCTACTCAAGAGCATTTCCAAATTAAAGCCAAACAACATAACCAACTTACTCTTAGATCCAAGATTTCATCACCTACAAAATTTTACTCATTATTCCATCATAATATATCCCTTTGGTAAGTAGCCAAAAAACAATATCAACCGTAAGAAACTAAAGCTCAAAGACTACCAATTCATGCTCATTTAATCCATTTCTTAAGCTAAAATTTGATGAAAAAATTTAACATGATTTCATTGAAGTTTTAACCATAAAATCATAAAATAAAAGTATAAACATAATTATTAAGTCATTCAAAACTTTTTCACGCAAGACCAATATTTAGATTTGAAGATAGAAGAAACTAGGATTGTAAACTCTTTTTGAAATCTTTTTGAAAGGGGATCCTTGAATGGAAGAGAGTTCAAGGATTGATACCATACCTTATATTTAATAAATACCAATTATTTTTTATGTATAAACAACCACCAACAGCCCTCCTAGTTCCTTCTTGACTTCTAGCTTCCAAAGATACTTGAGAGAGTCTTCTAAGGGAGAGGGATTTTGGTTTTAGGAAATGAAGTCTAAAATTAGGTATTAGGGTTTGAAACACTTTAATATACCTTAAAAAACCCTAAAAGTATCATCATAGGGTTACAAAATACTTGGGGTAAATTTTCAAACACCCCAAGTTTTCAAGGAAAAGTACAACTTTTGGGGTAGTCTCCATCAATGGACCAACCAACGGATCATTTGTCAAAGGACGGACCGTTGGTGAAGTCTCATTGGTTAAGACTTAGCTCTATTTGGAGACTAGACAAGTGACCTTGCAAGTGCGATCAACGCCTATGGTCGACGGACAGTTGGTTGACCAACGGAATGTTCCCTGGGTCGTTGTTTGGTCACTGTTTTGGCAGCTTGTTTCCAAGAGGTGGCGTACTCTTATAGGGCCCCTCTTTGGTCCTAGGTGGATTCGTACCCAAATGTAAAACCACTAAGCATAGTCATCTAGGTATTAGGAACATCCCACCTCAATTTCGAGCAAATTAAACACGTAAAACTCACTCAAACACATCAAGATACACAAGAGTTATCGAGGGTACACCTTCCGAACGTCGTGGGCGTTCACATACGTTTGACCTGCAAACTTAACCAAACATTACACACTACATATGAACACTAATGTAACATATTTTAAATTAAAATTAACTCAAGAAACACTCACGAGGCTCTAGTTCATCTTAGTTTGTTTTAGGGCGTTACATTCTCCCCCACTTAGAACAACATTCGTCCTCGAATGACACTAAACTTAAAAAAAAACAAGAACTAAGTTATCATCACATAACACATCACTATCATGATAAAAAAACTCAAAATCAAAGCTTCAACTGGCAATGACAATTATTTCACACTTCCCAACACTAGAAACACAAGCACTTTGGCAAAGCATTAACATTCAAAAAACTTCTCTTATCATTCACTTATGGAGGAACTAACTTCTACAACATTAAGCATTCTCATATGCAAAACTTTTGCACACATTGAAACTTTAATCAAAGGCAAGACAAATTTTCTCAAAATTCAAAAATCTTACAGTGAACATCACTGTAACAATGTTAAGCATGCTTAAAATTTCAAAATTGCATTATTTGAAAAATTCATTAAGAAGGCATGATTATTTGAATCATAATGCTATATAAACTCATCTCATAACACATTGAAACCATAATTTATGAAAAATTCAATTTCCTCAAAATTTTAGACTTATAGTTAATTCAAAACTCCACTTTGTCACATGCTTAAAATTTCAATAATGTACTTTTCAAGCAATTTTAAAAAGATGCCAAGACAATATGAGAGAGAAGACTATACTAACTTAATCAAAAGAGCTTGGTAAATTTCATGAAGTGTAATGTGCGAGTAGCATCCCAAACTACAACTCCAACTTAGTAACCCTTGAGAACTCCCTTGGGATAAGTACATTACATGCAATTCTACTCAAACTTCATTATTCAAGACTCTTGATCATTACAAAACTATTATGAATTTGGTGTAAAACTTGAATAACAACAAAAAGGTAAGATGAGAGTATCCAGTACCTTTCTAACAAACTCATTCTCCCCCACTTGGGGTAAAGCTATCTTCAAGGTCTAACATTTCAAAGCACTATTGTACCTCTCACAAGGTAAGAACTCACACTACCCCTAGCATGAAGCACATGAAGACTAAACATCAACCTTACAAATTAAGCATACCACTTCCCTTTACGATTCAAGCCTAAAAAAACTACTTTAAACACCACTTCATTCAAATATTAGGCATCACATAACTATATTTCATGGAACAAAACTGCCTTACTAGGTATTCATACCACATTTCCTCCTTAGTGTAAATCTACACAAGAACCTCAACCAAATCAATAGAACAACTATTCAAACATTGACCACACAAGATGGTTGCCATCAAATCCTACAATACTCTCCACCTTCTTTCAACATTCCTCTAATTTACACCTTAAAGCATTTCTACCACCATTGAATATAATCACAAGATAATTCATTTTCTTTCAAAGGAACTTTATTTAATCATTATAATTCTTGTCATGCTTAGAAATACACCACCATAAAGTTTTTCATAACAACGCTTCCAATCTCAAACATCACACCTAGCAATAAATGTCATCGCATCACAATTTTCAAAACATACCTTTAAATCTACACTTCTAGCCACAAAAACAAACATAACATCAAAACTCACCTTTTTCTCTCCCTCAAACATAGAAACATTTCCCCTTCCAAGGAATCACACCTAGAAGACCGCTGGAAAAGGGAACATAAGAGAGAGAGGCATTATGGAGTTAAGTTCTTTGGAATGATTCAAGAGTAATGAAGAAAGTGAAACTCGATCATCCTATAGCCTCTTGTCCATGGATGTGTCGCGACTCACACCAATGATAAAGATACTACTAGACGAGGATTGTGAGACTTTTTACACCCTAAACAACTTCCCATAACCTCATGCTCTGATATCCAATCTGTCACGACACCAAAGTACCCCCTAGAAGTTAGGGAGAACCCTCGGTTTGTGGCAAGCCCTTTAACTATCGTTTATTACATAAGAGATCAAAAGTAGTGTTAAAACTTTTCAATACATATAACATTAAAAGCAAATCATTATAAATACTTAGAAAATATCATTGTCACAAGACACTTAAGACACGACTTAATAAACTTAGGGACACAACCCTTTACTGTTAAAAGAGATACATAATAAGTATTAAATATAAAATTCTGAAAAATCATATGTTTAATGAAGAGCCAATATACCCTTAGGATAGCCTATTAGGGGTAGATAGGAACCCCAATGCCCAATATTGAGAAATATTGGGCATAGTATAGAAAAATTGGCTAAGGGATATTAGCTAATTTTCTTTATATAAATAAGAAATATACTTTTTGGGCTGTCATACCCCAATCCAAGATTGTTGCTCAATAAATATACCAGCAATGAAGACCCTAAAGTAAAATGTTTATTCCTTTAATTCACAAAAAGGTATGAGGCATCCTTGTGTAAAGCATAGATACCATGTCACATGATTATTTAAAATGATCATGTAGAGTAAGCAATGCCCAAGGACATAGTGAGGATCCTTGCCAAAATAAGTAAACATTCCCAAAGAAATCATAAATAATAGTTATCTAGGAAAGTATAACCAAACCATGTTCAGGCACATGTGCAAGACATATGAAGAAGAACCATAGGAGGGAACCACCCTAACCAAATTCGGTTAGGGTAGTTAAAGGGACAAAAACGTGAATAAGGGACCACTCTATGTGGGCCTCACTTCCTAACAAATTTTAGACTCTAACCTACTGCCCCAAATATCTAACTAACCTAGGACTAATCGAAATGGACCCACTACATCACCCGACAACTTAGGAGTAAAACCAAGTTGACACTAACCTAGTACTAGTTAGAGAGATAACATAGAACCTAACCTAGGATGGTCCAAAAGGATAGTAATGGTCCTATAAACTAAGAAGTGCTTTAGTC
Source organism: Solanum habrochaites (assembly GCA_027704765.1). Taxonomy (NCBI): domain Eukaryota; kingdom Viridiplantae; phylum Streptophyta; class Magnoliopsida; order Solanales; family Solanaceae; genus Solanum; species Solanum habrochaites. The sequence goes on from JAKWJA010002494.1 coordinate 17,684,262, forward strand.
ATTCCCTTTGGTAACCTAAGTAATTTAATTAGAAAATTAATTAATTAATTTAATAGGTATAAAACCAAAACTGCAAAGGAAATTTTCAGATTTTGGTTAACACAAGAAAGGGACAACCAAGTACCTAATCTAGGATGGTCCAAAGAGTTAGTTAAGATCAACTTAGGAGGGACTTTTTTGTAATTTGTTAATTAGTTTATTAAATTAACTTATTAAACCTTACTTTTTATAATTCAATATTAGCTCTTAAATATAAAAATCATGTTCAAACTCATATAAAAGGCGACACAAAAACAACAAGAAACTAACGAATGAAAAACATAAAAAATTTATTGATTTCTCTTGGGCGATGTCAACGTTTTGACCAAGGTTGTCTTTGTAGATTAAGTTATACATAAGGTATGGGTTTGTCTCCTAAACTTCTTTCTCAAAGAGAACTTTCTTTCGAATGATTCAAAGATCTTGTAAACTAGGGCTATTTCCCGTCATTCTAGTCGAACTCTTTTCCCTAGTATCCTTGTTACACTTTCAATGTTGAATAGGTTAAAAATCATGTTGTTGGTATGTGGTGATGGCTGATATTAATGTGTATTCTATTAAATAATGATTGAATGAATCTATTAATTGGACTAGTTTGATGCTTAGTGTTATTATATGAATTAAATGAATACGGTCTTTTGTGCATACTTGCTGTTAAAATGATGTTTTAAATATGATATATTCATCAAATTCTACTATTAGGCTTTCATATATGTTTAAAAAATGTTATGCCTAAAGTTATGTTATAAGGTTAGCTAAAAGGGATCTCCGTGAAATCATAATTTGAGTTAATGTTTGCCTTATGTCAAGAGAATGGCTTAAAAAAACATTGTTCAAAATTTAAATGGGAATTTACTATAATGTTATCTCTAAATAAGTAAAAGATTAACTAATGTATAATGCATAAAAACTTAAGCATGTTTCAGATGAAAATTGGCTTATGCCAACAAATATGGCTATAAAATCTATGCCCAATATTTTATGCCAATACTAATCGTATGTAAATAAAATGTCTAACAAAAACATTGTTCAAAATTTAAATGTAATTAACTATAATTTTATCTCTAAATAAGTAAAAGATTGGCTAATGGATAATGTATAAAAACTTAAGCATGTTGCACATCAAGATTAGCTTATGCCAACAAATATGGTTATGAAATCTATGCCCAATTGTTTATGCTAATTCTAATTGTATACCAATTAAATGTCTAACAATACATTGTCTAAAAGTTATGTATGTAAATGAATATAATATTAAGTTAAATAATAAAAAGATTGGCTAAAGGTTCATACATATTAAATTTAAAAATGAACATACATAGAATTGACACATGCCAAAAAAAATGATTATGTAATTTAATATTCAAAGGTCGAGTCCAATACTAATCATATGCCAATATTGTGTAGATAGAGTATCAAATGATAATATAAGCATTTATAAAATAATTCAATGAACCCTTAATCAAGGGCATACCACTCATTCGGACAAATCCCAACATTCTCTAAAAGAATGACATATGAACTCATGAAACTCATTGAATGAAGTGTTCATTGTCCACGAACGATGATATGAATTTACTACATTAAGGTAAGTAAGTAAAGTGACTCATAAAATAATTAAAGGGGTCTAAAGTAAGTATGTTTTTCCAGAATGGCGTGTTAAAGGAAGTGAGACAAGTCTCACTTACACCTAAGATACTATGTTAAAAGAATACTTACGTATAAAGGTGTTAGAAGGTCTGAGCCAGTCTTATTAACAACAAAGGATGATATGTAAGGAAAATTCACATTTAATCAACGTAAAGTAAAGTTGACCGTCATCAATAGAGTAAGTAAATCTCAACCTAGAAGCAAGCCTCCATAATTCTTGAGTCAATACTAGAAGATACAGAAGAAATGAACATTCACGTAAAAGGGATGAGTAATTATGAAAATAAAATGTTCTAATGCCAATGAATGTGGTGAAATCATGATAAGAGGATAATGTGAAATATGAGAGCAATCTCAAATGAGCCTAAGTAATTGTTACCAAAACGTACTCACCTACGAGAGTGTAAAGCTAATGAATAGACCAGTCTCTATGTACACTGTAATGAAATTATTGAAACTAATGTATACTTAATAGTAATTATGAGATGAGAAACCATCTATTGAGCTATTATGACCTCATACTAGAATCCATCTTCCATGACATATGAGTTGAACGAAATGGAACTTTATACTGAGCACCGATAGGCTAGCTATGAGTGGTGATGTCTTCTTTGGTGAAGGGCAGAGGTTCACGTAACTCTCATGAGATGAGAATGTCTGGCATGCCGGGTATGGTCTCCTTATATCTCCTAGTCTTCGAACCTAAAATGTCAATATAGGGATTTGACTGTGTTTAATTCCCATGTATGCTAGCATGTTTTGGGTCACTTTGGAAAGTGATTCCACCTCTTTTCGGTGTGGGGTAGATATTGGATTTCATGATGATCACATGATCTATGTTGGTTAAGGTTGGAGGTCCTTAATGTATGAAATTAATTTAAATGAACGATATGGAATGTGTTTATGCAAAACAATCAGGAGGTGAAATAAGATTCAAGTAATGACATTAGGTCATTCTATGTCATTTCAATTCATGATCCTGATGAGAAACTTAGACTTCATCGTAGGTATATCTGGTGATTACATTAGCCTACTAATGAATGAAATGAATACTGTGAAGTACGAATGAACGAATGAAGCATACTCTGTGTTTTCTAAAGAAGACCCTCGGGTTGAGGTCCCATATGTTGGGCCATCACTTTAGAGGTCTTAAGCTACATCAAAGATTCCAAAGTCTCATTTATATGAAATGCATAATACATATGAAACATGAAAGTAATGAAATAAATTGCATGATTAATAGAGAATTTGTTATGAATGGTAATGAATATATAGTGTAAAAAATGACTCACTATAAGGTAGGGAAATCATTCCTTAGTCCTTTGATTACTTCCATCAATTCATTATGGTTATTGGACTACAATGAATCATTGCACTTATTAGTAAAACACAGGACCAAAGGAGTTATTGAACTACAGAAGAAGAAGAACAAAAAGATTGAAAAATAATATAAGTGTACAAGAGGAGCTCTCGGCCTAAGAGGATCAAAATTTCAAATCATAACCCGAGTTGTTCTAAAATTATGTTGATGATACTAATATATTTTAATCATATTGAAAATGATTGGTGTGCTTTGAATGCATTAAAACAAATCATATTCGTACCACAATTCACAACCAATGAATTAAGAACGTCTAGTGATTAAACTTTAAAGAAATAGCATGTCGTTTTGGAAAAACATTCATTGATCATTCATATCTTTATGTGTATGTGTGAATACACCCATATGGAATACATGATGTGTAATAACCCCCAACTATTTACTATTTTTATAGATGCAGGTCAGCCGACATGTTGACGACACTTGCAATGATTTGGACTTCAACATTTCTCCAAACCATTTGGTAGGTCCTCATGATTTTGGGGATGCTAAATATTTAGTAGAACCTTGGTTTTATACATAACTAGTGGATGTTTTCCTTAGCGTTTCTTTCGCACCTTCATTTCGAAGCTTTCCAATAAGACCATGTTTAGCAAATTATTTATGAGATATTCATCTTTAGTTTTAAATTGATTCTTTATGTTAGATGGTTGTTTTCCTATATTGAGCTTCGTATATGATGTATTTAGTTAATAATTATATTAAATATATGTAGACTTTATACATATAAAAAGTTTTAATTTTTTGCAAATTTAACTATATGAATGTAATGAATGCAAGAGGAGGCTTGTATGCGACCTCTGAGAGGTCAACGACGCTAGTTGCGATCCTGATTCTAGAATCTGGGTCGTGACAAACTTGGTATCAGAGAATGAGGTTAAATTAACTAGGTCTGAATATCAACACAACAACGTCACGTACTTTCTAGCTTATGGTTGTGAAGCGCGCTACAATCATGACTTAGAGACTACGCAATGAAAGAAAATTCTCCCTTCTTCTACTTTTTAACGTGCTATGTAGAGTTTTGAAACTTTGTGTCATTCTAAGTATCTAACTTCCTTTTTTTGTGAGCACGTATAGGGATACGTACAAGAATTAGGATGGCCAAGTGGTCTAAGGTGTTAGAATCAAGATTTAGCCTTTCCAAGAAAGGTCCATTATGGAAATGCCCAAAGTGGACGAAAGACATGTGGTGAGTGTAGATGTTCGCATGGAGGTGACTGCATGGTATTGTCTAAAAGCCTTCTATGAGTATTAATGAGGAGGATAAGGATACGTTGGCTGCATACCAACTCAATAACATGTCTTAGGCATGGATTTGCTTATTAAGTGTTATGCTATAATAGACTATAGAAATAGGGTAGTAAGGCTTCAGTTTCCAAATAAATTGAGTTAAAATAAGAAGGGTGTGGTTCAAATCCAACAGGTCAAGGTAGATGATCAACCTTGTCCAAATTCTATAGCTGAACCACCCAAAAGAAAACAGTTGTATGCGTTGAAAGGATGAGAGGAACAAGATAATTCTGCGGATGTGGATAATGGTAACTTGCTTGTCTTATCCTTTCATGTGTATGAATTATTAATCCAGGATCTACCTTGTCTATTGTTACTCCTTCGTTGGATAATAAATTTTACTTACTTCCTGAGATCTTACATGAACCGTTTCTATTTAGTAATCCCTAAGAATATAGTGTTATGCTTGAAGGGGTATGTATGGAAGTTGATGGCATAGTGGCAAGTCCCTTTGAAATTAAGTTGGGTGTGATTAGGTTCAACTATTAAGGCCAACTAGATGTTATTTAAGAGGTTTTATACACTCTTCCTAATTCTGTTTATCTGTAAGAAACTCTAAGTTCAATTGCTTTAGTGGATTTGTCCTGGTAAGTCCCTAATCGTATATCCTATAATAGAATCATGTGATTTAAAACGAAGTTATGTTGGTTTTTATGTTGTCGTTTTATAGTAACATAGGCATGTTTTCTATGTTTCATGATTTTTGATGTGCATTAAGTTAAGTGTGATTGAGAAGGACGTTTCTCGATCTTAAATATGATGTTTCAGATTAGCTTGAATGTTATGCATCATCCATATAAGTGTGATTCAAATATTCACAAAGAGTGAAGTTCCAATAATGTTAGAGAGTTTTCGATAGTCACCCTCTTTGTTTAAATGATATATAAGTGTCATTTAGGGAGTAATGTTCCTAAGGAGGGGATAATGTAAAATTTCAGAAAATCATATGTCTATTTAAGATCCAGTATGTCCATAGGATAGCCTATTAGGGGTACATAGGCACCCAATGCCCAATATTGAGAAATATTGGACATAGTATAGAAAAATATGCTAAGGGATATTAGCCAATTTTCTATTTACAAAAAGAAATATACTTTTTGGGTTGTCATACCCCAATCCAAGATAGTTGTTCAATAAATTTACTTGTAATGAAGACCCTAAACTAAAATTCTTTTTCCTTTAACTCATAAAAAGGTAAGAGGCATCCAAGTGTCAAGCCTAGATACCGTGTCACATGATCAATTAAAATGATCATGTAGAGTAAGCAGTGCCAAAGGAAATAGTGGGGATCCTTGGCACAATAAGTAAATATTACCAAAGTAACCATAAATAATAGTTAATTAGGAAATTACAACCAACTCATGTGCAAGCACATGCGCAAGACATGTGAAGAAGCACCAAAGGAGGGGACCACCCTAACCAAATTCGATAAGGGTAGTTAAAGGGACAAATACGTGCATAACGGACCACCCCATGAGGGGCTAACTTCCTAACCAATTTTATACTCTAACATACTGACCCAAGTATTTAACTAACCTAGGACTAACCTAAATGGACAAACTGGTGCACCCGACAACCTAGGACCAAAACCGGATTGACACTAACCTTGTACTAGTTAAAGAGACAACATAGTATCTAACCTAGGATGGTCCAAAAGGTTAGTTATGGTTATATAAACTAATGGATATTTTAGTAATTCCCCTAGGTTACCTAATTACCTTATTTATAAAATTAACTAAAACCAAAACTACAAAGAAATTTTTCAGGTTTTCGTTTAGACAAGAAAGGGACAACCTAGTACCTAACTTAGGATGGCCCAAGAGTTAGTTAAGATTCTAAATACTTAAGGGTAATTTATTAATTACCCTAGTCTACTTAATTTATTAATTTAGAAACCTAATTAAGTAATTTAAGGGGGCAAAACCGAAATCACAACGCAATTTCTTGATTTTGGTTAAAAGAAGAAAAAGAAAACCTACTACCTAACCTAGGATAGTTCAAAGGATTGTTTATGGTCCTAAATTATTAAGGTTACTTTAGTAATTTCCTTAGGTCACCTAATTTATTAGTTTAAATGATGAAAATGAAATTCTTACACTAACCTAGTACAACTCAAGAAACATCCTAGTGCTTAACCTATGATTGTCCAAAAGGGTTAATTTTGGTTCCAATGATTTAGGGGTACATTAGTACTTACCCTAGGTACCTAAATTAATTCAATTAAGGATTTAATCATTCAATATAAAATCAAAATGTATACAAAAACCATAGTCAACACCAATTTCCCGATTTGACTAAGTGATATGTTCTCCTATGTTTAATCAACTTAGCAGGGACTTTTTGGTAATTGGTTAATTAGTTTATCAAATTCAAATATTAAACCTAAGTTTTCTAATTCAATATAATTTCTTAAACATAAAAATCACGCTCAAACTCATAGAAAAGGCAACGAAAAACAGCAAGCAACGAATGAAAGAAAAAAAGAAAAAAATTATCGATTTCTCTTGGGCGATTTCAAGGTTTTGCTCAAGGTGGTCTTCATAGATTAAGTTCTACTTAAGGTATGGGTTTCTATCCTAAACTTCTTTAACCAAGATAACTTTCTTTCGAATGATTCAAAGATCTTGAAAACTGGGGTTGTTTCCCGTCATTCTTGTCGAACTACTTTCCTTAATATCCTTGTTACGATTTCAATGTGGAATAGGTTAGAAATAATGTTGTTTGTATGTGGTGATGTCTGATATTAATATGTATTTGATTAAATCATGATTTAATTAATCTATTAGTTGGACTCGTTTGATACTAAGTGTTATTATATGAATTAAAAGAATGATACTATGTAAAAGATATGTTCGAAAATGTTATGTATGAAGATGTTACGGTCTGTTATGCATACTTGCTGTTAAAATGACGTTATAAATATGATATATTCATCAAAGTTTACTATGATGCTGTCCAAGATGTTTAAAAAAACGATATGCCTAAAGGTACGTCATAAGGTTGGCTAAAAAGGATCTCTGTGAAATCATAATTTGAGTGAATGTTTTCCTTATGTCAATAAAATGGATAAAAAAAACATTGTTCAAAATTTAAATGGGAATTGGCTATAATTTTATCTCTAAATAAGTAAAATATAGGCTAATGTCTAATGTATATGTCACGACCCAAAACGGGCCGCGACTGACACCCACACTTATCCTACTATGTGAGCGAACCAACCCATCAAATTCCCAATGTTTCAACCATAAATAACAAAATATAATGCGGAAGACTTAAAACTCATTAATGGAAATCGATTAAATAACTTATAAAAACTCAATACTATTTATTCCCAAAACTCGGAAGTCATCACCACAAGAACATCTATCCTCAAATTACTAATCTAAGAGTATCCAAGAAGATAAAATAAGTAAAAGCTAGTCCATGCCGGAATCTCAAGGCATCAAGACATGACGAGGAAGATCCAGTCTAAGCTAGAAGCAATAGCTCACCCTGAAATCTGGCTTGATGAAGACTGGCTAGAGTTGCGGTTGAGTTGAAGACGATGGTACGTTTGCTGCACTCCACAAATAAGAAAGAAAACAATTACAAGTAGGGGTCAGTACAAAACACGAGTACTAAGTAAGTATCATCGGCAAACTCAAAATAGAAAATAGTATATATCAAATAATATCATAAATCAACTACAATACTCAACAAGTAGCAACAACAAGTTCTATAATCATTAATAAGCACCGCCAAGTTCACCCATGAGGACTCAAGCCTCAATGCCATACCCATCTGGGAATTAGGTTCATTAGATTGAGTATATTAACATCTTTCAAGATTCATTATGTTTATTTCACTCGTGTCGGTACGTGACACTCCGCTCCATATACTACGTGTCGGTTCGTGACACCCGTTCCCCTAATTGTACGTGTCGGTTCGTGACACCCGATCCACTAATACTACGTGTCGGTTCGTGACACCCGTTCCACTACTCTCATCACTTTAGTTCATCAAGTCTTCTTTTATACCAAGGCATCATCAATCTCATTAACAAGGCAGATTAGGGTTTTTCAAGATTTAGGATTCAATAGCTTCATCATGCTTATTTTATCACAATTATGTAATCATATTCATACAAGCGTACAATTAAGCATATAGAAGGGTTTACAATACTACCCAATACATATCATTCGCTATTAAGAGTTTACTACGAATAGCATAAACCATAACCTACCTCCACCGAAGAATTCGTGATCAAGCAAGCTAATCTTCAAAATCTTTGTTATCCTGTTCGTTTCCCTCTTCTCTCGATCGTTCTCCCTCTCTTGTTCTTTCTATTTTTCTTATTCCAAAACCCTCTTTCTTTTACCCTAATTAGTATATAATTAAGTATAAAAGATGTATAAAATAACCCACTTTTTATTCCAAGGTTGTCTCCTTTAACCCCCAAGTAATTAAATTATTAACATTAAACCACTAACTTTATAATTATAAGCAGGAATAGTCCAAAACGCCCCTTAAAATATTTAACAGAAATCTGACCCAGTCAGGGTCACGCAGCCTATGACGGCCCGTCACGACTGTGACGGTCCGTCCTGCATGTCCGGTACAAAGTTCAGAGATTCCAATTCATTAAAGAGTCCTGCCATCCCGTCGTGACGTCAGAGAGTCGATCTCAGTACCCAAATTTTCAGATTCTAATTGTTTTGGAACGAGACCCCTTCGACGGTTCGTCGTGCCGATGACGGTCCGTCGTGGGATCCGTCGACTCAGCCAGTTTTTCAAGAAATAAAATCTGCTTCTCAAAACGACTAAACAAGTCGTTACAATAGATACCAATTTACCCATCGTTCGTCCTCGAACGATCATAAGAAGAAAAACAAGGGCAAAAGGAAGTACCTGAATCTATAAACAGGTGTGGGTATCTTTCTTACATATCAGCCTCCTTCTCCCAAGTGGACTCTTCAACTGGTCGATTCTTCCATTGAACTTTGATGGATGCAATCTCCCTTGATCTCAAGTTGCGAATTTCTCTATCTAGAATGGCAACAGGCTCCTCCTCATAAGTCAAATTTTCATCAAGCAGAACTGAGTCCCAACGAATGATGTAGTTTCCATCCCCATGGTATCTTTTCAGCATAGACACATGAAATACCGGGTGCACTCCTGACAGCCCTGGAGGCAAGGATAATTCATAAGCCACCTCCCCTACTCGCTTAAGTACTTCAAATGGCCCAATATACCTCGGGCTTAGCTTACCTCTTTTACCAAACCGCATCACACCCTTCATGGGTGAAACCTTCAGCAAAACTTGCTCACCCTCCATGAACTCCAAATCCCTAACCTTTCGATCTGCATACTTCTTTTGCCTACTTGGAGCCGCTAAAAGCTTTTCTTGAATATATTTCACCTTCTCTAATGAATCCCTCAAAAGGTCAGTACCCCAAGGTCTAACCTCGAATGCATCAAACCAACCAATGGGAGACCTACATCTCCTCCCATACAATGCTTCGAAAGGAGCCATATCAATACTTGAGTGATAGCTATTATTGTATGAAAACTCCGCTAAGGGTAAGAAGTTATCCCAATGACCACCGAAGTCTATCACACATGCACGAAGCATATCTTCAAACACCTAAATTGTTCGCTCAGACTGCCCATCGTTCTGAGGGTGAAATCCAGTACTAAGGTCCAACCTAGTACCTAATTCAGCATGCAATGTTCTCCAAAACTTAGAAGTAAACTGCATACCTCTATCTGATATGATTGAAAGTGGAACTCCATGCAACCGAACAATTTCTGAGATGTAGAGTCTGTCTAACTTCTCTGCATTGTAAGTCACCTTAACCGGAATGAAATGAGCAGACTTAGTTAATCTGTCCACAATTACCCAAATAGAATCAAACATGCCCAATGTCTTTGGAAGACCAACCACAAAGTCCATTGCAATTCTCTCCCACTTCCATTCAGGAATGGGCATTCTCTGAAGTGTTCCTTCGGGCCTCTGGTGTTCATACTTTACTTGCTGACAATTAGGACATTTGGCAACAAAATCAACAATGTCGCGCTTCATTCTACTCCACCAAAAGTGTTGTTTTAGGTCACGGTACATCTTGGTTGCACCAGGATGTATAGAATATCCGGAACTATGAGCCTCTGTAAGAATTGTGTGGATCAAATCATCAACACGTGGCACACATACCGTTCCCTTAATTCTCAAAAACCCTTCCTCATCCATTATCTCTTCTTTAGCCTATCCTCGCAACACCATATCCCGAATTCGCTTAGTTTCTCATCATCAAACTGTTTCCCCTTGATCTTGTCAAGAAAAGAAGATCTCGCCTCCACACTGGCCAAAAATCCCAAAAATCCCCCTTTCTCATTTACTTCCAACTTCATAAGGTCATTAGCCAGAGTTTGAACCTCTCTAGCCAATGGGCGTCTAAAGGCTTGCAAGTGAGCTAAACTACCCATGCTCCCTGCTTTTCTGCTTAAGGCGTCTGCCACAACATTAGCATTTCCTGGGTGATACAAGATGGTAATATCGTAGTCCTTCAGTAGTTCCATCCATCTCCTCTGTCTCAAATTCAAATCTTTCTAAGTAAAGACATACTGTAGGCTACGATGATCCATATAGACTTCACACTTAACCCCATATAGATAGTGTCTCCATTTCTTTAATGCAAACATTACCGCCGCCAACTCCAAATCGTGGGTCGGATAATTACGTTCATGCACCTTTAATTGCCTTGAAGAATAAGCAATTATGTTCTTCTCTTGCATTAGCACTACACCCAAACCAGAATAGGATGCATCACAATACACAACGAAGTTCTTACCCTCTACTGGCAAGGTAAGGATAGGTGTGGTAGTCAGCAAGGTCTTGAGTTTCTGAAAGCTTTCCTCACATTCATCCGACCATACAAATGGAACATTCTTCTTAGTCAAGTTCGTCAATTGGGAAGCAATAGAAGAGAATCCCTTGACAAATCGACGGTAGTAACTTGCTAAACCAACAAAGCTTCTTATTTCTTACACATTAGTAGGTCTTACCCAATTCTTCACTGCATCGATCTTAGAAGGATCCACCATCACTCCATCCTTAGAAACCTCGTGCCCCAAGAAAGACACTGAATCTAGCCAAAACTCACACTTGGAGAATTTGGCATAAAGCTTTTTCTCCCTCAACATTTCCAACACAATTCTCAAATGCTCCTCATGTTCCTTCTTACTCTTGGAGTATATCAGTATATCATCAATAAATACGATCACAAAGAGATCCAGATATGGCTTAAAAATCCCGTTCATCAAGCTCATGAAAGCAGCAGGGGCATTCGTTAGTCCAAAGGACATTACCAAGAATTCATAATGCCCATACCTGGTTCAAAAAGCAGTCTTTGGCACATCTGCTGCCCGTATTTTCAATTGATGATAACCAGACCTCAAGTCGATCTTAGAGAAGACACAAGCACCTTGTAACTGATCGAACAAATCATCAATGCGAGGAAGAGGATACCTGTTCTTAACAGTTACTTTATTTAGTTGTCGGTAATCTATGCACATCTGAAGACTCCCATCTTTCTTCTTCACAAACAAAACAGGAGCACCCCAAGGGGATGCACTCGGTCTAATAAAGCCTTTCCCTAAAAATTCTTGAAGTTGGGCTTTTAACTCCCTTAACTATGCTTGAGCCATTCTATAAGGGGGTATGGAAATGGTACGAGTACCCGGCTCCAAATCAATGCAAAAGTCAATATCCCTGTCCGGTGGCATACAAGGAAGGTCTGCAGGGAACACATCCAGAAACTCACGAACTACCGAAACCGACTCAATCGAGGGTACATGGGTAGTATCATCCTTGAGGTGTGCCAAGAACGCTAAACACCTTTTACTAACCATTTTCTTAGCACGAATAAAGGAGATGATACGAACTGGAGTGGAAGTGTAGTTACCCTCCCATACTAGCAGATCTTTCCCAGGCTTGGCCAACGTTACAGTTTTAGCATTACAATCTAAGATAGCAAAATTCGGAGAAAGCCAAGTCATACCCAGAATTACGTCGAAGTCAACCATTTCTAAAATAACCAAATCTACTTGAGTATTGCTCCCCAGAAAAGTCACCATACAAGACCTATATACCTTTTCAACTATCACAGACTCATCCACCCGAGTAGAAACATGAATAGGCATGTCAAGCAATTCACAATGTAAATTAAGACCAGTAGCAAATGAGGAAGATACATATGAAAATGTGGAGCAAGGATCAAATAATACAGAAGCCATGCAATCACAAACCAAAAGATTACCTGTGATAACAACATCTGATGCCTCCACTTCAGACCGCCCAGGGAAAGCGTAACAATGGACCCTATAACCTGTCTGCCCGTTGCCCCTACCATGTGGTGTTGTAGTAGCTCCAGTTGGTCCGTCACCCCGGCCGTTTTGGTGACCACCATTACCTCGGCCACCACGTCTTCCAGAATAACGGCCTCTACCATGACCACCTCTACCTCTAGCTATTGGGGGTCTATAACTCTGTTTTGGATAATTCCTCCTAATATGTCCAGTCTCCCCTCATCCATAACATTCTCTGGGGTCTATCATAGGTCTCTGTGAAAATGACGAGGTTTGGGAATAACCTCCAACCTCAGAGAAATGTTGACCGGTCTGAGGTGGACCCCCAACTACAGTCTGCAGTGAAGACTGAATTGGTCGGACTGAGTAACCTCCTAAACCCTATCCTCTAGAGTAAGAACCATTAAACTCACCACCCTTTCGAAACCTTTTGATGTCGTTGCCATGGTGAAGTCATCTGGCTTCACTCCTTCCACCTCTATCACGAAGTCTACCACTTCTTGAAAGGATTTTGCCGTAGCCGCTACCTGTAAGGCTGAAATTCGCAATTCTGACCTCAACCCCTTCACAAAACGGCGAACTTGGTCTTGTGGACTGAAACATAGTTTGGTGGCATACCTGGATAATGCGCGAAACTTAGCCTCATATGCAGTAACCGACATCCTACCTTTCTCTAGGCTCAAGAACTTATCTCTTTTCCTATCCCTCAAAGTCCGGGGAATATACATCTCGATAAACAAGCTAGAGAATGACGCCCAAGTCATAGGTGGTGCTTCTGTTGGTTGACACTCAACATGTGACCGCCACCACATTTTGGCGTTCCCTTGAAACTGATAAGTCACAAACTCAACACCAAACCGTTCTACTATACCCATCTTGTGTAGTAGCTCATGACATTCAACCAGAAAATCGTATGCATCCTCAAATTCAGCACCTTTGAAGACTGGAGGTTTCAATTTCAAGAACTTACTAAAAAGTTCATGCTGATCATTTGTCATTATAGGCCCTTAGTCAGACGAGGAAACGTGCCTATTTCCAATGGGGCATCCATGCGGGGAGTCATAGTAGGCTCATGTTGTACCTCCGGAACCGGAGGTGTTTGTGCAGAAAACATTGGTGGCGTCTGGGCCTGATCAGATAACCCGCTAATATAAGCAAGAACCTGATTGATCATCTCTGGGGTAGGTTGGGGTGGCAATTCCTCATTCTGCACTTGTTCATTCTCCCCATCCTCAGTTGGTGGAGGAGTCACCTCCTTAGTACCAGATGGGCTAGGTGCTCGTCCTCTTCCTCTAGAGGACGTCCTCCCACGACCTCTACCACGACCTCTTGTCGCTGCTCCTCCTCGAGCTACAGCCCCAGTGGCTGGCTCAGACGCACCCTGTCCCGCCGGTGCTGGTGTTGACGTAGTCGTTGCTCTAGTTCTAACCATCTGCGAAATAGAGTGAAGATTGTCAGATACCAATTTGTATCACCTAAATACCAATTGGATCCAAGTAATAGCACGAAATAAAGAAGGAATAGAATTTTCCTAAAGTCTTATAGCCTCTCAAAGAAAAGTAAAGGCATCCCCCTACCGTTCCTTAAGACTCTACCAGACCTGTTCTTGTGTGATGAGACCAACGAACCTAATGCTCTGATACCAAGTTTGTCACGACCCAAAACGGGCCGCGACTGGACCCCACACTTATCCTACTATGTGAGCAAACCAACCCATCCAATTCCCAACGTTTCAACCATAAATAACTAAATATAATGCGGAAGACTTAAAACTCATTAATGGAAATCGATAAAATAACTTCTAAAACTCAATACTATTTATTCCCAAAACCTGGAAGTCATCACCACAAGAACATCTATCCTCAAATTACTAATCTAAGAGTATCTAAGAAGCTAAAATAAGTAAAAGCTAGTCCATGCCGGAATCTCAAGGCATCAAGACATGACGGGGAAGATCCAGTCCAAGCTAGAAGCAATAGCACACCCTGAAATCTGGCTTGATGAAGACTGGCTAGAGTTGCGGTTGAGTTGAAGACGATGGTACGTTTGCTGCACTCCACATATAACAAAGAAAACAATTACAAGTAGGGGTCAGTACAAAACACGAGTACTGTGTAGGTATCATCGGCCAACTCAAAATAGAAAAAAGTATATATAAAATAATATCATAAATCAACTACAATACTCAACATGTAGCAACAACAGGTTCTATAATCATTAATAACCACCGCCAAGTTCACCCATGAGGACTCAAGCCTCAATGCCATACCCATCTGGGAATTAGGTTCATTAGATTGAGTATATTAACATCTTTCAAGATTCATTATGTTTATTTCTCTCGTGTCGGTACGTGATACTCCGCTCCTTATACTACGTGTCGGTTCGTGACACCCGTTCCATTAAATCTACGTGTCGATTCGTAACACCTGATCCCCTAATTCTACGTGTCGGTTCGTGACACCCGATCCCCTAATTCTACGTGTCGGTTCGTGACACCCGATCCACTAATACTACATGTCGGTTCGTGACACCCAATCCACTAATACTACGTGTAGGTTCGTGACACCCGATCCACTAATACTACGTGTCGGTTCGTGACACCCGTTCCACTACTCTCATCACTTTAGTTCATCAAGCCTTCTTTTATACCTAGGCATCATCAATCTCATTAACAAGGCAGATTAGGGTTTTTCAAGATTTAGGATTCAATAGCTTCATCATGCTGATTTTATCACAATTATGTAATCACATTCATACAAGCATACAATTAAGCATATAGAAGGGTTTACAATACTACCCAATACATATCATTCGCTATTAAGAGTTTACTACGAATAGCATAAACCATAACCTATCTCCACCGAAGAATTCGTGAACACGCAAGCTAATCTTCAAAATCTTTGCTATCCTCTTTGTTTCCCTCTTCTCTTGATCATTCTCCCTCTCTTGTTCTTTCTATTTTTCTTATTCCAAAACCCTATTTCTTTTACCCTAATAAGTATATAATTAAGTATAAAAGATGTATAAAATAACCCACTTTTTATTCCAAGTTGTCTCCTTTAACCCCCAAGTAATTAAATTATTAACATTAAACCACTAACTTTATAATTATAAGCAGGAATAGTCCAAAACGCCCCTTAAAATATTTAACAGAAATCCGACCCAGTCAGGGTCACGCAGCCTGTGACTGCCCGTCACGACTGTGACGGTCCGTCCTGCATGTCCGTCAAAAATTTTAGAGACTCCAATTCATTAAAAAGTCTGTGACGGCCCGTCATGCCTGAGACGGTCCGTCCTGCCATCCCGTCGTGACGTTCAGAGAGTCGATCTCAGTACCCAAATTTTCAGATTCTAAGTGTTTTGGAATGAGACCCCCTCGACAGTCCGTCGTGCCTATGACGGTCCGTTGTGGGATCCGTCGACTCAGCCAGTTTTTCCAGAAATAAAATCTGCTGCTCAAAATGACAAAACAGGTCGTTACAGTATAAAAACTTAAGCATGTTGCACATGAAAATTGGCTTATGCGAAATATATGGTTATGAAATCTATGCTCAATTGTTTATGCCAATACTAATCGTATGTCAATAAAATGGCTAACAAAAACATTGTTAAAAATTTAAATGGGAATTGGCTATAATTTAATCTCTAAATAAGTAAAATATTGGCTATTGCATAATTTATAAAAACTTAAGAAAGTTGCACATGAAAATTAGCTTATGCAAACAAATATGGTTATGAAATCTATGCCCAATTGTTTATGCCAATACTAATCGTATGCCAATAAAATGGATAAAAATACATTGTCTAAAAGTGAAATATGTAAATAAATATAATATTATGTTAAATAATTAAAACATTATTTGATGGTTCATACATATTAAATTTAAAAATGAACATACATAGAATTGGCACATGCCAAAATAAATGAATATGTAGTTTAATATTCAAAGGTTGAGGCCAATACTAATCATATGCCAATCTTCTGTAGTTAGAGTATCAAATGATAATATAAGAACTTCTAAAGTAATTCAATAAACTCATAATCAAGGTCATGACACTCATTGGGACAACTCCCAACATGCTTTAAAATAATGACATATGAACTCATTAAACATATTGAATGAAGTGTTCATCGTCCATAAACGATGATATGAATCTACTACAGTAAAGTAACTAAGTAACGTGAGTTACAACATAATTAAAGGGGTCTAAATTAATTAAGTGACAAGAATGGGGTGTTAAAGGAAGTGAGACAAGTCTCACTAACACCTACACTACTATGTTAAAAGATTAATCAAGTATGAAGGTGTGAGCCAGTCTCATTAACAAGAAATGATGATATGTATGGAAAATTCACATTTTATAAATCTAAAGTATATATGACCATCATCAATAGAGTAAGTGAATCTCAACCTAGAAGCAAGCCTCCATAATGCTTGACTCAATACTAGAAAATAAAGAAGAAATAAGCATTCACGTAAAAGGGATGAGTAATTATGAAAATAAAATGTGCTAATGCCAATGAATGTGGTGAAAATATGATAAGAGGATAATGTGAAATATGAGAGCAATCTCAAATGAGCCTAAGTAAATTTTACCAAAACGTACTCACCTATGATAGTGTAAAGCTAATGAAGAGACCAATCTCTATATACACTCTAATGAAAGTATTGAAAGTGATGTATACTTAATAATAATAATGAGATGAGAAACCATCTATTGAGCTATTATGACCTCATACTAGAAGCCATCTTCCATGACATATGAGTTGAGCGAAATGGAACTTTATACTGAGCACCGATAGGCTAGCTATGAGTGGTGATGGCTTCTTTCGGGAAGGGTAGAGGATCAAATTACTCTCATGATATGAGACCGTCTGGAATGC
Organism: Solanum habrochaites; assembly: GCA_027704765.1. NCBI lineage: Eukaryota > Viridiplantae > Streptophyta > Magnoliopsida > Solanales > Solanaceae > Solanum > Solanum habrochaites. The sequence continues at coordinate 17,701,853 of JAKWJA010002494.1, forward strand.
CGGTATGGGTCTTCTTATATCTCCTAGTCTTCGAACCTATATTTCCGATATAGGGATGTAGCGGGGTTCAATTCCCATGTACGCTACCATATTTTTGGTGCGGTTAGACATTGAATTTCATGATGCTCACATGATCTATGTCGGTTAAGGTTGGAGTTCTTCAATGTATGAAAGATAATGAAATGAACGATATCAAATGTGTTTGTGCAAGACAATTAGGAGGTGAAATCATATTCAAGTGATGCATTAGGTCATTCTTGTTCATTGCACTTCATGATCCCGATGAGAGTCTTAAACTTCATCCTAGGTATAGTTGTTGTTTACATCAACCTATGAATGAATGAAATGAATAATGTGAAGTATGAATTAACGAATGAAGCAGACACTCTGTTTGCTAAAGAAGACCCTCGCGTTGAGGTCCAATATGTTTGGCCCTCACTAGAGATGTGTTCTTCTACATCAACGATTCCAAAGTCTTGTGTATATGAAATGTATTATATATAAAACATGAAAGTAATAAAATCAATGGCATGATGAATAGATAATTGATTATGAAAGGTAACGAATATATAGTGTAAAGAATGATTCACTATAAGATAGGGAAATCATTCCTTATGCGTTGGATTATTTACATCGATTCAGTTAGGGTATGGGAATACAATGAATCATTTCACTTGTAAGTAAAACATAGGACCAAAATAATTATTGAACTACACAACAAGAAGAAGAAAAAGATTGAAAAATAATCTAAGTTTACAAAGAGGAGCTCTCATCCTAAGAGGATCAAAAATCTCAAATCTTCGCCCGAGTTGTTTTAAAATTCTGTGGATGATACTAATGTTTTGTAATCATATATAAAATGAGTGTTGTGCTTTGAATGCATTAAAACACATCATATGCATACCACAATTCACAACCAATGAGTAAGAAACTCTAGTGACTAAACTTTAATGAAATAGAATGTCGTTTAGGAAGAACTTTCATTAATCATGCAAATCGGTATGAGGATGTGTGCACACACCAATAATTAGTATAAGTTGTTTTCTAACCCCCTACAATTTACTATTTTTTATAGGTGCAGGTTAGAGGTCAGGTTGACGACACTTGCACTGATTTGGACTTCTGTGTTTCTCAAAACCATTTAATAGGTCCTCATTATTTCGAGGATGCTACAAATTTAGTCTAGCCTTACTTTTAGACATAACTAGTGGATGTTGTCCCTAGAGTTTCTTTCGCACCTTTTTTTTGAAGTTTTGTAACAAGGCCATGTTTCACAAACTATTTATGATATACTGATCTTCATTTTTCGAATTGATTAGTTATGTTAGATGGTTGTTCTCTTATGGTTACCTTAGTATATTTATGTATCTACTTAATAATTATATGAAGTCTATGTATACTTTATACATAAAAAAAAGTTTTAATTTTTTCGCAAATTTAACTAGATGAATGTGATGAATGCAAGATGAGTCTTGTCCGCGACCTCTGAGAGGTCAAATACGCCGGTTGCGATCCGCATTCCAGGAACCGGGTCGTGACATTAACATAAAGAACTAAGAAGATAAGAAAGATGATCTGGGTAAACCCCCTTTTTTGGTGAGGTAAGGCACCTCCCACTTTCTGCTAGAGCAAAAATGAAAGAAATAGTGTATGTAATCCGCCCTCAAAGAGAGCTCAGCTCAAGAGGACTACATTCAACAGAAGAACGAATGAAAAAGGAATTCCTACAGGGAAAGGAAAATTGAAGGCTTTGGGACAACATATTAGAATAGGTTATGCCCTCGGATATATAAGGACACACTTTTTCTTTAGTGGAACTTTCACAAGATTTGCCTTTTAAACTTCAACCTTGCGTCTAAAACCTATACTTAGATAGTATAGAAAAGTATGGAGTTAGTACAAAAAAATGTACTAAGTATTGCATATGCATAAAAATTCAAACAGGGACATTTTAGTAAAATAATATTTCATGCCAAATAGTTAAAACATTCATATATTTAGAAGTCAAAAAAAACATCATTCACTTAGAGAAGGTTTTCATAATATTAACAAAACGAAGAATATTATAGTAAACCCACCAAAAATTACAGTGAATTCAATTTGAACATTATAGTGAATTTAATTAACATTACAGTGACTAAAATGACTCTAAAGTATTGAAATTCCATAGTATTACCAACGACGGTGTAAGCATCATTTCCGTCAGAGTTTCCCTATCTAAGGTCATCCTAAGACTCACTAAGGTAGGACATAAAGAAAGTACATATATGCCTCCTTCAATACACACCAAAGAGACCCTCAAGACTACCTCGTTTTTGGCGTACTCTACTCAGGAGAACAAGCAACAACTCAATTGCAATACAGTAGAAGGACACCCAATAACAAATCAAGAATTACCTTTCAAAATGCCCACTTAGTGCAACGAGTACATAGCGTCTCATACCACCACCTACCCTAGGTAGTACAATCTTTTAGAAGACTTGGCACCAATACTCCCCTTTCAGACCTAGTACGATTGATAGATAGCGTCCCATACAACCACCTACCCTATGTAGTGTTCAATAAATTCAACTAAGACTCACCAAGACTCCCCTATCAGAATTCCTACCTAGTGCAATGGATAAATAGTGTCTCATTCAACTACCTACCCTAAGTAGAACACTCCTTTAGAAGACATAGAACATTCTTTTCTTTTGTGGGAGTTATGTTAACCGACATAGACAATGAGAGCTAGACATGGAATTTGAATATTAACCCCTACCGGATGAGGGATCCTTACTTTCCTAGAATGAGGTCATTCTCTTAGATCTTACATGGATTTCAAAATAGCTATACCTTTGCGGGCACATAGTTAAAGGATAAGGATATTGCTACTAAGTAACTCACTCTTTACTAATAAGCAGTAGTCATCTCAAGAGGTACGTTGAAATACAACATCTAAACTCACGAAGTGTAACCACTTGTTCTTCATATCCCCTCGGTGCTAGGCATAAATTCCCACAAATTCCAAACATTTTAAACTATAGGTTAAGGATAACTAGTAAATATCACATCTCAACTCACGAAGGGCATTCATCTTCTTACCTACCTTAGAAATATCATAGAATGTAGTGAGGTTGCTACTAAACACTTCATCTCATCTCACGAAGAGTGTTCACCCCAAAACTCCGCTTTTGGACTTAACTTACCTTCATTCATTCATTCAAGTGTGAATGTGTGCACATGTGAGCACACCTTGAACATAAGCATCATTTCATGTAGATTAAAAAAAATACACATTCATTCATCACATCACGCACATTACATGTTTCACATAATAATATAACTCCCTTGGTCATGATCCTTAGCATACTTATCATAACAAGCTTCATAAAACATTAACAAGTATAACATCATTTCATCATACGCTATAGCCTACTTCACATAATATCTTCATAAGGAACATTAAATAAAAATTACATTATTATTATTTTACTTCACCTAACAAGCCTTCATGGCCTGGGTCACAATAAAAAAGTAACTTCACATTCATACAATTCATGCAAACACCGCCACCAAGAAGGTGGACCATACCACTCTAGAGCATTTAAAAATTAAAGCAAAACATCATAACCAACTTAGACTTTAATCCCATATTTCATCACCTACAACATTTTACTCAATATTCCATCATAATGTAGCCCTTTGGTAAGTATCAAAACAACAATATCAAGCATAAGAAACAAAAGCTCAAAGACTACAAATTCTGCTAATTTAACTCAGTTCGTAAGCCAAAATTTGATGAGAATCTTTAACATGAGTTCATTAAAGTTTTATCATTAAAATCATAAGAGAGAGACTTTATAAAGATGAACACTATCATATGAAATGAGTATGAAAGAAGTGAAGGAAATTCTCAAATGTCACGCACTTCTAATTATAGATGTGGCACGCTTCATACTTATAACTAGGATTCTAATAAATCACTTCATAGGCTTCCTAGGACTCTTGAATTCTAGACTCTGATACGAAGGTTTTCACACCCCATTATTGAGTCATTTTTCATGCAAGACCCAAATTTAGATTTGAAGATAGAATAAACTATAGTTGAAAACTCTTTTTGAAATCTTTTAGAAAGGGGATCCTTGAATGGAAGATATTTCAAGGATGGATACCATACCTCACATTGAATAAATTAAAATTATTTTTTATGAAGAAACGACCACCAAAGAGCCTTCCTAGTTTCTTCTCTACTTCTAGTTTTTGAAGAGACTTGAGAGAGCCTTCTAAGGAAGAGGGGTTCTGGGTTTTAGGAAATGAATTCTAAAATTCGGTCTTAGGGATTGAAAAACTTAAATATACTAAATAATCCCTAAAAACATCATCCTAGGGTCATAACGAACATGAGGTGAATTTACAAAAAACCCTAAGACGTCACAGGAAAGAGACAACTTTTGGGGCAGTCTCCATAAATGGACCAACCAACGGATCGTTTGTCAAAGGACCAACCATTTATAGGGTCTAGTTTGTTGAGACTTACCTCCATTTGGAGCCTGGACAACTGACCTAGCAGTTTCAATAGACGCCCATGGTCGACGGACCGTTGGTTGACCAACGGACTGTCTCTTAGGTCGTCGTTTGGTCATTTTTTTGGCAGCTTGTTGCCAAGAGGTGGGGTCCTATTATAGGGAACATCTTGGGTACTAGATGGAGTCGTACCCAAACGTTAAAACCCTAAACATAGTCATATATGTCTTAGGAATATCCCACATAAATTTCGTGCAAAATGAACTTGTAAAACTCACTTAAACACATCAAGATACACAAGCTCTATCTAGGCATACCTTTCGAACGTCATGTGTGTTCTCAGACGTTTGACCTCCACACTTTACCGAACTTCACACACTTACTAAGAACACTTGTAAATAATTTTACATTAAAATTTACTCAAAAAACTCTCATGAGGATCTAGTTCACCTTAGTTCATTTTAGGGCGTTACAATAACATTCTAGAGTTATAGGGTATATATTCATTAAGACTTCCTGCTAAGGAGTAATCCAATTCATGGGTTTGATTTGGGAGAACAATTGTTTCAGAGTTCCAGTCCCACCTGGGGTATAGGCTCGGGGCATGAAACAAAGTTAGTTAGTCTTTGCATTTTAATAGAAAAAATGGTGCCTTAATTATAATATTTTTATTTTATGGTTTAGTTCTTGATTGATAATTTCATAAAGTAATCTAAAGAGCTTGTGATTTTGTTTCTAACAATTGGACTAGAAAGTATTCGCAAGAAGCTTTCCTAGATCAAGTCCTTTTTGTACTTCTTGTGCACATATTTACATTGTTTATATTCCTAGTCTATTGGAAATCCAATTCATTGGTAAGAAATATTTCACTTACTCATAGAAATAGTTATCAATTTTTGTATTCTTACAAATTATAAATAATTATTTGTCAACCTTAAAATTATGAAACCCCATGTTTTGGAACTTTGCTATCATATTTTCTGTCCCTAAGTTCCTTAAATGATAATTAATTGTTTTTATATTAGTTTCATTGTTTGTTGGATAATCAGTGCTAATAATTTATACTTTTCAATGTAGTAGTTGTTTTTCCACAAAACTATCTGAATTTTGAATTTTCTTAATTATACTAAAAGAAATTATAATGAATTTTTTATTAGAAACAATCCTTGTGGAGACGATCTTTACACTATAGTATATTTTATTAGCAAAGCCTTAATTATATTGTGGTATGTGCTCATCATAATAGGTCGCTACAAAGAGCTTAGGGAACTCAACTTATGTCATTACTCAAAAGTTGTTTCATAAAGTATATCTCTATAAAGATCATTCTCCTAAATCATGTTTGATGATTTTCAAGATATGACCCCTCGAAAAGCTTACATCAGAAGGAATGCGAATAAAAAGAGGTTCCTTGAGTTTAGATTAATTATTTTGCCGAGAAAGTTACTAATCTCAAATTTTGAGCTAATTTCAAAGTGTTGCCTCATGCTATGAGAACTCAAGACAATAGAGAGGCTAATACTCTCGTGAACCCAAATAAGGGTATGGTTGCAACAATGATAAGAGAATTCACTCGGGTAAATCTTCTGGTATTTAATGGTTCTAAAGTTCATGAGGATCATCAAGAGTTCATTTATGAGGTGCTTAAAATAGTAGGTTCCATTGGGATTACGATGGTTTAAATGGTTGATGGACTCAATGGTTTTCCTCAAGTATGGTTTGAACAATGAAAATGTGAAGGGGTGGATGAGTGGGTCCTTTTGATTGGGAGAAATTCAAAGGATCTTTTCTTGATTGTTTATTTACACTTGAAATAAGAGAAACAAAAGTTCTAGATTTCATTAATGTTCGACAAGGAAATATGAGTGTGAAGTAGTATGCTTTAGAGTTCTGTTAATTGGATAAATAAGGTCACACTAAAGTTGTCGACTATAAATTAAGGATGAGCAAGTTTGTGTGGGGTCTATCTGGTTGCATTTTCACGAACTGTTATACTGATATGTTGATCAAGGAAATGGATATTTCTTGTTTAACGATACATGCCTAAAAAATATAGGAGGAAAAGATTAAGGAAAGGGAAAAGAATTCCAAGAAGGAAAGTATCACGACCCATGGGTATGCCCTAGGTGTAACATGGTCTACAAGACCTAGAGACGGCTCACACAAGCGAACTTATCTTTCTTAAAATAAGAAAAAAAATTAGTAGAAATTTTAAAAAAATTCAATATAATCAAAGTCTTCATAAAATGAGAAGAGGTCCATTATACTTGTCTCAAACAATCTAATAAATAGAAGTTTAAGGGACACAACCCATACAATAGTTCAAAATAAAATCAAAGACATAAGAAGATAATGGTTAAATTTTCGAATACTATGAGGGCTCACGAATATTTAAGTCTTTCTCTACTGTGATCCTAGTTACGGGGATGATAGTAAATATCGTCGGACCCTACATTTGGATAAGAAATATAGGCAAAAGTATACATTTGTATAAATACGTCCTAAATATGATGGCTAGAAATAATCATCAACATAAACATAGCATTATAATTAGTCACCATAATTTATAATCCATAAACGTAAGTGTAACAACCCCAATCACACCCTAGAAGTTAGGTCAACCATTGGGTAGAAACACGGCGTAATTGACCTCTCGGGGGTCTTATACAAGACCTTAGACAACAATCATTTTATATATGTATTAAATGTAGTGCAAAATTAAAACATTTCACATGAATGATATGTCAAAACATCTTTCATATAAAATGATAGAAAATACTAAGTATTAACATACGCCAATCGTAGACTCAACAATACTTGAGACACGACCCATACAATCAAAATATAGAAACTTTGTCTATTACAATACTTTTAATGAAAGATGTATAAAGATAGTAATGTCCTCGAATTATGTGAGAACATACCCCAACTTTGCTTAAAAGAGTCCTAGATTCTAAGCCTTAATTCAAGATGCCTCTCACCTACCACCTACCACTTTAGATATAGATAAAATGTATGAGATTAGTTCAATGCATGTATTAAGTATAACATAATGCATAAAATCATGAGAAACAGACATTTGTATTAAGTATGCTCTTTTACAGTAAAATCTTATCTCATATTATAGAAAACCACAAATCACACAAACTTAACATATAACTCACATATCATACAATAACATCAAGAACACATCAAAATACATAAACATGAGACCCCCCTACCAAAGATGATTCTAGGGTTATGAGGGGACTGCCTTTAAAACCCTTTGTCACACCAAAAAGATCCTTTAGAATACCTAACATAAGATTATTCCCATTTCATTGATCAAAGTCTCTACCTAGAATTACTCTAAGAATCACCTAAGTAAGACAAGAAGAGAACGCCATATACCCTCTCCAAGCCTACCTAAGCAATCCTCAAATTTACTCTAGATACATGCCTTTTCATTAAAATACCTTCACTTAAGTCATTATGTTCAATAGACGATTTATGAGACATTAAACACTAGAGGACATTCACATAATAGTATTGGAGAAGACCAAGGGAGTCACACACTAACATTTTCAAAGTGTAATTGTGCAATGTCTAGATAACGTCCCACTCCACTACCTAAATATCATAGTACTTATCCAACACTAGCATGTATCCCACATGATAAGAATAGGCAATAACTGATATAAACCATACTAGATATGCATGGAATTTGGAGTCATGAAACTACTCTGATGGAGAGTGTTCTACTTGCCAATAGTAGAGGTATGAAACATCCAATGTAGGAACATGGTTAAGCAATATCGAGAGTTTATTCGGTCTCTAATGTCATATTGCTTAGAGAAACTACCCAAGCATACTCACTCAGTGCTAGCCTTTTTTCTCATAGAGTAATTCAATAAAGGAGAATATAAAGAGGTTCCATATCTTGTACATAACAAAATCATAACACACCTTACCAAAGTGGTCCCCTAAAGTTGCCTTACAATAGTTAAGATGGTATCTCAATAAGATTCCTAGTGATGAGTTCATGTCGTTCCAGCCAAAAAACCTCAACTCCACCATTCACACGAGAAGGATACCATTATGACTTTCAACTTTGAGGATATCATAACCTTCATTCTAAAAGGTTTCAAATAAATTACCTTCTTTCTCTATATTTAGGATAATCTTCCATTTATACATATACATTCATGACAAAGGGTGTTCTAGCCTACTAAATCAAGGTGTCATATCATATTCGTCATGTATCAAGTAAGGGACATAAGTCTATCTAAACAAGACACACTTCATTTTCATCTTATCACATGTACAATAACAATCACATAGCACATAGGGTCAACTGAGTATACTTTCCATTCACTCTACAAACTTCTATAGAATCATCAACATAACATATAATAATGATCATATAGTAACTCATCATACCTTGATAACTAATGCTTGAGTATTGGAGATGTTACCTTGACCCAATCTCTAACTCTTTATTCTTCTTCAAGTTCTAGAGAGAAATATTTGAGTGGAAACATTGGGATTTCATTTGGGGTTTTGAAATAATGACTTGAATTGGTGGGTTTGGGGGTTAAAATGAATTGTATAGGGGCCATAGGCTTGGGAAAAAAGACATATCCTTGAGTAAAAACATTTGAGAAAAGACGC